>CM075676.1:61720000-62320000 GCA_037962975.1 Clitoria ternatea
ATTGACTCTCAGATAAAATTTGACGCCTAGTATATGGATACTAAAAGGATTGACCTTCAGCTGGGAGTCCGACTTGACATCCCGTGAACCCAACTTGGTTCACCGAGCCCGACTTGGCTCCCCTTTCAACCACTGGGTCAAACACCTCTGGGTAGCTTAACTAGGTCCGACTTGACCACTGAAGCCAAAAATAGGGTAATTCATACCGTTGGTCGTCCTCCACCACATAATCACATTCCATCATATAAACATAAACATATCATTCTGATTACCACTTGCAACTATCAGAAACTGACCTGTGCTCACAGCGTAGGGCGACCGACTCGTCAAGCCCTTCAACATAACATACTGATTATCTCAAGCATCATATATTTCATGCCATTGTAAGTTATACACACATACATTCACATCATCTCAACATTAAATATTTCAAGCTGATGACAAGGTTAACTCAACCACACACCTAATCTTCAGCTGATCGATGTACACGGTCACACATGCACAAACATAGGCACACCACAATATTCGATGACATTTTCTTACCCTGCTCATACTGTTCAATGACTCAGATAGGAAATAAGTCCTATTCTAATTAATCATAACTCGAATACCCCCTTACCTCGATTCCATGCTTCGATGATCTGCTCTCGGTGTCGGTCTTTTCTTCTGAGCACTGGATACGCAGTCTCAGCTCCGTCACTCAGCCTTTCGCTGTTTAATCTACTACCTACAGGTTAGAATGTAAAAGCCTGTTAACTCAACACCCTCAGCTCTTTGGCCACATTTAAGCTCACACTCACCAAAGGAGCAGAGAACAGACTCGAATATAGCCATGCATGGCCCTTGGCTACCAGAGAAACGAAAGGGATAAGGAGCCACAAATAAAATAGATCAGTGGACTCACCTTGAGGCCACTATCATAGGAATGGGGTTCGATTAAAGCTTTAACATGAACGGAGTCCTCCTCCGGCGCATACAACTCAGCGACAATAGAAGGAGAAAATGAAGAAGAAGGAGAGACAGACCAACAGAAGAAGTAGTTTGTAAATAATGAAGAGGGGAGAGAGAGGATTTCCTTTTATATAAAGCTTAGGGGCAAGACATCCTTTTCCCCTATTTCATTTGCATTCTCATTAAAAGTTTTTAATCAATTTTATCACCTTGGATTCTTCTATAATTACCGGCAAACTACGCTTATTTGCTTTTACAATGTTTAATTATTCGTAACTGTCTAATACTTCATAAAAGTGTCGACCCGAGCTGGATACCGGCCAAGCGGTGTCCAGGCGTAGTACCCATACCTCGGTAATTCGAGCTAACGCTTGAGAGGTCGGACACTTCATCCGTCCTTACATCCTTGCTATGCATATCCGTTTGCCTCAGCCATACAAGAGGTTGATCCGGACTATATTTCTGAGTTAGGCGTTCTCCTCACACCGGTTAATCCAAGACCGCCCTAGGCACACCGGATAAGCGTCAGTCGCACGAGTACGTCTTTGACCATTCTCCCCTGTACAACCGATCTTCAACACTGTTTGGTCCTCACCTCAGAGACCGGCCCAACACCGTTTGACTCAGGCAGATTAAATATTAAATAAATCTCTAAAATATTTGCTAATATTTTCCACTCTCCATAATTATTATAAAAATACCAGGAATGTTACACTATCTTTATTCATGTAGACTTTTATGTCACCAGACTGAGCTACCATCATACTATAACGTCTTTTAAGGTGACTCGATCGATTTTTCCAGTTGTCTATGAGTCCTCTTCACTCCGTGTACTGACCTTGTCGAACGCTTTTGGATAAAGCCAGGTGACCTTTATTCAAACATCTTGGTTAATTCGGCCAAGGGACTTTCGTCTTTGGTACTCTCTTCTTCAGCGTAATCAACTAGGTGGTCAAAGTTATGAAATAGGATTGTGATCTCATTGTTCTCAGAAGGATTATTTTGGATGGATGTTTTTTTAGTGTATGAAGGCAAAGAGAAGAAGGAAAAATAAAAGAGAGCCAATGGATAAAGGGAAAGTTAAAACAAATGAGGGGAGCAAACAGAAACATTTTGAAATTTGATACGCATTCATTGAGAAAAACCTGAAATGATAAAAATATGCTTTTGCCCCTATTACATAAAATATCCCAATGCCTTAGGCATAGCGTTTGGGTTGAAAAGTCATAAAAAACAGAAGTTTAAAGTCGTAAAGAGCTAGGTGGTCTCCTGGTCATGAACCTCTCCACTTGGCGTGCAAATCATAAAGCTTGCATCTTCTCCATACCCTCAGTCCTTTCTTATCATACTGATCCCAGGATTCTCATGGTTAGACCTAGGGTTTATGATTATATTGGGACTCCCTTCCTGGAAATCTAGCCACTTGGCTTTAATCAGATCCCTCACTTTGAATTTTAACATAACAATCCTCACTAGAGTGCCCTGGGGCTCCAGCATGGTAATCACATCGGGTATTAGGATTATAACCTTTGGGGTAAGGAGGAACCATTGGTTTCAATGGACAGGGTACCGCAAAGGAACTACGAAAAAGGTGAGGCAAAAGTTCTGTGTAGGTTATGGGAATGGGGTCAAACCGGACCGGTGTTCGACTATCAGTGGGTTTTATTGTGCTTCGGTTTGGATTAGGTGGCTGAGTCTGCCCTAGTGGGGGACAGTAGGGCTATGGAAGAGAGGGTTTAATAGCAGGCAAATGAGAATGGGAAGGTGTTTGAGGGATATACGGACGAAGGTAGAGTTGGAATGGGAAACGATTGGAGCCCTGGTTAGGGGTGGTGGCGGCCATGTAAGGTGTAGGGAGATTGGCAGGTTGAAAGAAAGTATGAGTCATTAGTCTGGGTTGGGCCCTTTTTTGGTTATAGGAAGTGGAATTAGCATCCCCTTTTCTTTTCCCCTTATCTCCCGATGTAGACATTCTTGTGATAGGTGCCCCCGGCGACTGGGAGGATTGTGAAATATGGGGGTTCATTGTTTGTAAATCATGATCCTCTTGTTGGTTATGGAATGGGGGAGAGTATTCTGAGGGTACTACATAGGGCAGATTGTTGTTTGAGCCCATAAAGGCGTATTGTGGTGCATAAGACATGCCATAGGTTGGTTGAGGGTCAATGATGGGGTCGGTCCTGTTGGTAATAATGGGAGGTGTCATGGAAGAGGGAATTTGCATTTTTGTCAGTCCAGGAGGATGGAGTGTGATGGTTGGTAAATATTGGTCATTCTATATATCTGTAGAGGGTTCCTCCTCTATGATCTTCTTTTCTAAAAGTCTGGTCATTTCTGCCACTTCCTCCTTTAGCTGGTTAACTTCACTCCTGAGGTTTTCAATTTCTTGCTCTCTTTCAGCCATGAGTCTCCTTTAAAAGTCTAGTAAGGGTGTTGGTGTATCGGAAAAAAAACAAAAAATGTCAGGTGGAAACAGAAGGAAGGAGAATGTCGTGGGAAGCAATCACAGGCCTTGACGAGTATCCTTTGACCATCCCTTAGAACTTTATCGTTCAAAAGTGCTAGGTATGGTAAACATGGAAATTAATACAGGATAATTGTGAAGACAGAAGAAATCCTTCATTCTGAGGCGGGAGCCTTAAGCTCAAACATTTTGTTCCGGCGACCACGGCTCTCATCTCATGAATTTAATCCCATGTTAACTTCCACAGATACTCAAAGGGTATTCGTTAAGTTTTGAATAGCCTCCAACGAAAATGAGGATAAGGAAGAGAAATTAGTTACTATCATGTTTTGCAAACCGTTACTTCCTTATTAATTTAACAGAAAGCATTTTCACTTTGGGAAGTATCGATCGTCAAAACTCGTGTCGAGCTAAAGTCGTAAGGTCATAGATTTTCCAATCATCGTTAACGCCTCATTTGAATGGAAACAAGATTATTCTTTCCTTTTTTCAATTTTTTTGGCGAATAGAAAAAAATCTATGACCTGAGACTCAGAAGTACACAGTGAAGAGGGAACTATCTACCTGTTAAAAGATTACCAGTCTTTTCAGAAAAGCGAGCCATGACTTTTGAAGTAAAGTAATCCTTTGACGGGTAAACGATTTATCCGTTTGGATTAAAAGGGATAATGAAAATGACGTAAGGTAAAGTAAAGTCTGCCTTTTCGTGGCCTAGGTCGGGATTTTCTAAAAGTCTTTTCTAGGCCCTACAGCTTGTCTAATAGTGACTCCTCACATTGGGTGGCTTACTATAGACTTATAGAAGGTTACTAGAGCCAAGATCCTATTCATGACATGGTTGCAACAGTAGGGAGTCTACTAGGTGCGTACATCATGAAAGGTCAAACTCTAGTTGAGGTTCTTACAAACACCGGATAGGAAGTACATCCCATACGATTCCGTTACTAACCTCTCCTAACTTAAGCTTCATTCAGTACCTTTTTACTTTACCTCATTCTGCACAAAGAACAAACACAGGATACAACACAAAGTCATCTACCTTAGGGTTTAATATTCACATAAATAAATATAGTCCTCTATCCTAGGGTTCAACAATCATGCAAAACATAGACAATGAAACAAATAACAAGATACGATTAAAACAAGAACAAACATTTACAATAATTAACAGAAAATAAAACAAGGGGAAGAAATCCAAGCGAAAAAAAAAGGCTATATAAAAAAAATGCGCTTTCAATCGAACTGGCCTGACTCTCTCTAGTGTCCCCAGCGGAGTCGTCATCTATCGCGACCGGGATCGCGGCAGCGCGGCCGACCCTTAGAAATAAAATGAGTTAACACGAAACAGGGAGTCGCCACCAACGTTTTTATCCACAGGAAAAACATTGGAAAAAAATTTAACAAAGCACTGGTTAAAAAAGATGAGATTCAAGTTCGGGAGTCGGTTATGTGTAGGGAAGGTATTAGCACCCTACATCGCCTGTCAAAAATAGTACCAAGATTGAAAATGTGCAACATAAATAGCCTTATAAAAGATATTTTATTTCTTCCTTTTTATTGTTGTACTTTGTAAAAAAATGAAGGGAACAAACTAAACAAACATGAAGTGTAGGTCAACAGGACGTCTCGTCCAAATTACCCTCAGCTTTGGTATAAAACAAGAAAAGGGAAGGGTGCTAACAAGACGTCGCGTCTAAATTAGTCATCCTTTAATCAAAAATACGGGATCAGAAATGGAAAGGGGATACACGGGACGTCTCGTCCTAAGTATCCTTTTCCTTATGAGTCGTGATGATGGTCAACCAAAAATAAGGGAAAATCAACAAGACGTCACGTCTAAATTGATTTTCATGGAAGTGATAAAAACGGAATATATAAAAGAAAAAATGTGAAAATGAAAAAGGAAGGATGGGTCCCGACAGGAGTTAAGTCCTGCTCCTACGTATTCTCGAATTGCCGAGAAATCAGGGGTATGTAGTTCTTATAATGGCTTTCAGGAAAAAAATTAAGAAGTTGGTGGTGGATAATGTCCTTGGGAAGGACCTATACAAGGCGAAGTTTTTTTTTCGCACGTGTACAAGTTCTAGGAAAGTAGTGTAGACGGAAGTACTTCCGTACGACACTGGCTAAAGACAATTTTTCATATTTTTTTTTTGGATTTGAAAGAATACAGGAAACACTTATTTCTTTTTTTGTTATTACTAATTACAAAGCAAAATAAAAGAAATTTAATAGAATAAACTTAAACAAAAGAACAAATTCAACAAAAATTACAAATTCGGCAGAAGGATAAATAATGATACAAAAGAAAATGAAAGAAAAGAGACAGAACAGAACTGGTGTGATTATAACCGAAGTACACTGGGGTGCCAGAGTAGGACTCAGTGATGAGAATGTATTGATGAAGAGACGGTGTAGGATTCAGTGGTGTTATGAGTAGTTTGGACGGAGAAAGGAGGCTCTGAGTTCCAATAACTTAGAACGGAACTGGTGCTTCTGTTTTGAAGGAAAGAGAATGTGGGTTGGGGACAGGTTTCTTCTTTGGATTCAGGACACCGGAGTATATTTTTTTGCCAAAGGTTCCAGTGATTCAAGATGCTCGCCCCCTCTGCTTGCGCACCTTCAGTTGAGGTATTTATAGTAATCCAAGTATTGGCTAATTGCTTGAACAGCCCAAAGGCAACCTGGCAACCAATGATTATGGGGAACGGTGGCTGATGAATAATTTATTATTTTGATTTTTGTTTGTTATCAGCCGCCCCACAAGATTAGAGAATTAACTTGGATGGTGTGTTTGTATGTTATGGAGAAACAGCCTGGACATTAACAATTATGGGGGAACGGCGGCTAGTGGGTAATTCTTTATTGTTTTCACTTTTGTTTGTTGTTAGCCGCCCCCCAGAATTCAAGGATCCACTTAGATGGTGCGATTCCAAGTCAGCATGGGCAAACGGATTCCTCGAATGGTGTCACATGGGACCGGTGTTCTTTTTATAGCCCAGATCACTATCTCAGTCAGTATCCATTCTCGATGGAAATTAATCCGATCGGGACAGGTGGCTACATACAAGTCCAAGTGAAAAAACTGACCTTTGACACTCAGTGTGAAGGCTTGAATTCAGAGATTATTAACTTGGAAATCTCTTTCCTAGGAGTATTCATTAGAGCCTCTTTTCATTCAGAATTGCTTCACTCGGAGGTGCTTTATCCGAAAATGTCACTGCTTGAAGCATTCAGTCATAGCCTTTCGTCCTTCGAAAGTGACTTACTCGGACATATCTGCCTAAAGTGCTTTTTTTTCGAAGTCTGACTCACTCAGGAATATCTCTTTCCGAGAATCATTCATCAAAGCCTCTTTTTGTTCAGAATTGCTTCACTCGGAGATGATTCGCTCGGAAGTGTTTCTGCTTGATCCACTCAGAATTTTCTCATTCAGAATTGCCTCATTCAAAGATACCTCACTCGGATATATCTCCGGCCGACAAGCTCCTTTGAAGTCAGAACCATTTTTCACTTAAAATTCATTCACTCGGGAATTCTTCACTCGAATGTCTCAGTCCGAGAGGTATTCCTTCGAAATCACAGTCTTTCTTCACTCGAAAGCACATCTCTTGGAAATAAACCACCCATAAATGCTTCACTCAGAGATACCCACTCAGATATGTCTGCTCGAAAAGTATTCGTTCATAGTTAAAGCCTTTGCTTGGAAATAATTCCTTTGAAACGATCCACTTGGAAATATCTTACTTAGAGACACCCTACTCGGATATATCTTTGCCCGAAAAGTAATTCATAATCAGAGCCTTTCTTTACTCGGAAGCAATTCCCTTTGAAGCAACCCGTTCAAACATGCGTCACTCGGAGACATATCCCTCAAAAGTATGGAACTTGAGAGAGTTTTTGCCCGAAAGAGGCTCACTCAAGGTCAGAGATTTTCTTCGCTCAGAAATACATCTCTCGGAAACACACCACTCGGAAATATCCTTGCCCGACAAGTGTTCCTTCAAAGTCAAAGTCCTTTTCGTTCAGAATCAATTCACTTGGGAATCCTTCACTCGGATGTATCTCCCCCCGGGAGGTATTCTTTCAAAGTCAGTCCCTTTTCATTCAGAGTAGCTTTAATTGGGAATCCTTCACTCGGATGTATTCATCTGAAATCAGACTTGCTTTTCATTCAAAGTATTTCCTTTAGAGGCAACCCACTCGAAAATGACTCACTCAGAGGTATGGGACTTAAGAGAGTCTCTGTCCGAGAGGTATTCATTCATAGTCTTCATTCGGAAGTAACTCCCTTAGAAGCAGCCCACTCGAAAACACCTCACTCGGTGACAACCCACTCGGCGACGTCTCACTCGGAGACAACCTACTCAAAAATGATCATTCGGAAATATGGAACTTTGAGAGAGTCAACTCGAAAGGTATTCTTTCCTAGTCAGAGCCTTTTCTTCATTTGGAAGTAACTCCCTCAGAAGCAGCCCACTCGGAGACACCCTACTCAGAATCATCATTCGGACATATGGAACTTAAAAGAATCTTTGCCTGAGAGGTATTCACTTATAGTCAGAGCCTTTCCTCGTTCAGAAGTAACTCGTCTTTGGGATTGTCTTAGGCTCCGAGTGATATTCCCAAGTGGAAAGAATTCTGAGAGGACTGAATTCTGACTCGGAATGATCATTTCCGAGTAGGATGACTCAGAATGATCATTTCCGAGTAGGGAGTCTCCGAGTGAAGCATTGCCGAGTGGATTATCTCCGGGTAGGGTGTTTTCGAGTGGAAGATTCCCGAAGGAGGTGCCTCCAAATGAAAAATGGATGACTTTGAGTGAATATTTCCCGGTTGGAGGTAAATCCGAGTGGAAGATTCCTGATCAAAGCCATTTCGAGTGAAAAATAGCTGACCTTGAAGGAATACTTCCCGGTTCAAGATAAATCTGAGTGGAAGATTCCCGACTGCAGCCACTCTGAGTGAAAAAGGGACTGACTTTGAATAAATACCACCCAAAGATATACGTCCGAGTGAAGGATTACTGATTGAAGCAAGTCTGATTTGGGGATAAGTGCTTTTTCTGGGCAAAATTGTTTTCGAGTGGAGGATTCCCAAGTGAGTTGATTCTGAATGAAAAAACTCTGAACCTAGGAAGAACACTTGTCAGGCAAGGATGTCTCCGGGTGGTGTGTTTCGGAAAAGATGGCATTTTGAGCAAACAAAAGGCCTTTTCGAGTAGTGTGTTTTGGAGAAAATGTATTTTCAAGCAAGGAAAAGGTCCAACCGGGAATGAATCTCTTTCGGGTAGACTCTTTCAAGTTTCAAACTAACCCCGAGTGAGATGTCTCCGAGGAAGGCACTTCCAAGTGGTTTGGGGCCGAGAGATGTATTTCCGAGCAAAGCAGAGCTCTGACCTTGAAAGAGCTTCTAGCGGCCAGATTCTCTCAAGTTCCAAATTTCTGAGTGAAAAGCAAGGCCGACTCCCGAGTGAATACGTCCGAATGGGTTGATTGACGATTAAGGCCATTCTGAGTGAAAAGCAAGTCGGACTTCCGAGTGAATAATCTGAATGGGTTGATTGACGATTGAGGCCATTCTGAGTGAAAAGCAAGTCAGACTTTAGATGAATGTGTCCGAGTGGATTATTTCAAGGAGTGAAGAAAGGGTCGTTCTTGACTGAATTACTCCCAAGCAATATATCCGAGCAAGGTTTCTCCGAGTGGTTCAATTCCAGTGATGTGCTTCCGGGTGAAGAAAGACCTTAATTTCAAAGGAATACCCCTCGGGCTAAGGTATTTGAATGAAGACTTCCCAAATAAGACGTTTCGGAGTGGGTCACATGTGAGAGAAGAGGGTCTGAACGAGTGCTTCAAGCAGAAGCACCTCCGAGCAAATGATCTCCGAGTGAGTCACTTTTGAAACAATTCCGAATGAATATTTCAATCAGTGAAGCAATTCCGGTCGAGTGCTTTAAACAGAAACAAGTTCCGAGCAAAGCACCTCCGATTGAAGCAATTCCGAATGAATGCTTCAAGCAGTGACAAGTTCCGAGCAAAGCACCTCCGATAGAAGTAATTCCGAATGAATACTTCAAGCAGTGACATTTCCGGACAAAGCAACACCGAGTGAAGCAATTCCAAATGAACAGAGGTCCTGATGAATGCTCCTCGGAAAGAAATTTCCGAGTCAATAATCTGTGAATTAAAGCTTTCACTCGGTCTTTTATATATGAAAGCACCTGTTCCGCTCGGATTAATTTCCACTAAGGATGAATACTGGCTGAGGCACTAATCTGAGTCATAAGGAGAATGTCGGTTCCATATTTCCACCGTTTGCCCATGCTGACTTGGATTCCCACTATCCAAGTGGACCCTTGAATTATGAGGGGGCGGCTGACAATAAGACAAAAGAGAAAATCCCACTAGCCGCCGTTCCCTATGGTTGTCGAGGTCCAGGCTGTTTCTCCATCATACACCAACGCACCATCCAAGTTGATTTGTTGATCTTGTAGGGCGGCTGACAACAAGACAAAAGAGAAAATAATAAAGAAGTCCCACTAGCCGTCGTTCCCCATGATTATTGACGTCCAGATTTCTATAAATACAGGGGGATGTCTGAAGCCGTTTTTGGAGCCGATATCGAGTTCTCATTCATTCACTTTGTTCCTTTCTTTTCTTTTCCTTCGTTTTCTTCTCTGTTCCATTTCTTTCTCTTTTTATTTTCTTTTTCTTTATTTTATTTTGTGTAAGAGTTATGAGGATTGTGAAATTGAGTGTTCCAATTTGTAATTGGTGGATGAATATTACAACAAGGAAATACAGTGGTAAAATTATTTTGAGCTTTTGGAGAAACCCGTAAGTCTTTATTTTTACCATGTCTTGTATGTTTTATTTTTTTCATCATGTATATGAATTTGAATTATTTCATGAGTAACTAAATTAATTATCTTGGGATGAAGGGGGTGTGATAATATTTTATGATAATGTTATTTTGACTTTGAATTAAATAAATTTCTGTTTTCCATTTAGTTCAAAAAATGCTCAATGCTCTTAGTGATTCCTAACAAGAACCTAAGTGATAAAACTGTATACTTGCGGGTATATTAGTAAGTTTAAGTAATTAATAGAATCGAGAGATTTATTGTTACTGGAAAGTTTTTGAACTAAGCCTAAGGTTTTAAAATACTTTTTGTGACCTCGGTAAAATCGTGAAAGTAATCAAAATCTTATGGGGAATAAATAAGGGATTTTCACAAAATGATAATGGGCCTTTTCTAAGGATTAAGCAGCGCTTTCCATAGGTTAGGTACATTAATAGGATTCTGAGAGGAACATATTAATTAGCTTAAGGAAAATCCGCCTTGGAAAACTTAATTTGATTCTTATTTATGAAAAGTTAAAATTCATTAACATAAAATGGAGTCTTGATCTCCTGAAATCCCAAGATACTCTCAACTCTGATTTTTAAGTGTCAAGTAAATTTTGTTTCTAAATTTATTTTTAGTTTGTGTTTTCTTTTACAAAAACATTAAAAATCAATTGTGTGGATAATTAAATTTCAATATGCTGGTACTTTGAAAACAGTCCCTGTGGAGAACGATAATCTTTTATATTATGCGACATAACCCGTGCGCTTGCGGGCCCTATCAGGTCCTGATCAAGGTAGTAGACAAAGAGAAATCTTCTGCTGATGACTCTTCAGGAAAATGCCAAAAAACTCTAGAAGAGTCTGGCATGAAAAAAGACAAGGGGAAGAAACCCGTTCTCTCTTCCTCTGCCCCTCCTTCATACGTCGATTCAGAAACCGGGTCGGAGAGCTTACCTCCCCCTGCTAGCTCTCCTCTGAAGGAATCTTTCCTCTCTCCCTATCTTTGGTTCCAGGGGTCCATGCCCCCACCCTTCCTAAGGTAAGGTACTGCCTCCGTCCTTCTCTCGAGGCTGCAGAAGTTCGAGGTGCATGCAAGGCCGGACGTTGGCAAATGGATGAACTTTCTGGTTTGCTAGAGTCCCTCAGCGACAAGGCTGATTATATGGAGCAAGTTGAAAAACTTGAGGCCGACATCGCTATGAAGGAAGCCTGGGCGGCCAAGCAAGCTGAAACTGCCAGGGGGGTTGAGTCGGAGTTGAAAAATGCTAAAGAGCTAATGGAAAAGAAGACCGGAGAAATAAGCCAGCTTCACTTTACCAATAAATCATTGGAGCGGCAAGTATCTGAACTTCAGCAACAAAACAAGTCCATTCCCCTCTTGGAAGAAGAACTCCAGCTCAAGAAGAAGAAAACCGCTAAATTGAGTGAAGATCTTTCAACAACGGAGGCTGGTCACGCCAAAAGCCTGGGAGAGTGGGAGGCCCTTAGGAAGAAGTGGCTTACGAGTCCTTCGGCCTAGCTCTTCGTCGGGTTTATTATCATAATCCTGATGTGAAACTTAACTTGTATGGGCTGGATCCGTTCTATGAGTTTCACAAAGGGAAACTTGTTATGGTGAAGAGTGACGGCTTGCATGTTGATCCTCCGGACTCCCTTTATGAATTGCCTCCCCTTCCGGAGGGTCAGAGCATGGGACCACCACCAATCACTCCGGGACCTGAAAATGTTCCTTTGAATGATGCCCAAGCTGGCCAAGAGACTGGAGCTGAGAGACATCAAGGTGAAGAAACCAAGAGGGGGGAAACAGATATGCCCATAACGAAGACTTAGACATCTGTTCCTTAGTTTCTGTGTTTTCATTTGATAACTGTGTGCTGGGATCAGCTCCAGTTTTCATTAACTTTGGTGTATACAATTTTTTGCTTCAAGTAAATGAAATTTACCTTCAGTTTGCCTTTACCATTTGCAAGAAGTGTATACTTGTTACATAACTTGTAGGTATATGCTTGTTATCAGTTGAATATTGTCCCCAAGCGTTATTGAGTGATTCCGAGTTGACATGTAACTCTAAATGAATGGTTCTGAGTGAACTTTCGATTCTGAGTGAATAACTCCAAGTGAGGCAAATTCTGGCCTTGTTACCTGGGAAGTTCCTTTACCTGGAGACTCCTCGTGCCATTTGGTGAAGATAAGTGTGCGTTATCCAAGTCTTCTATTTCTTTGATTCCAAGGGCTTGTGTCCGAACTCATCTTCAAGAAAATTGAGTGATACTTCCGGGTGGATGATTTCTGAGTGAGATTCTTTGCTGCCCTGAACTCTTTAGGGATGAGGGATTTGGTCCGCTTCGATAATGGACGTGTTTGCATAATCAAAATAAGTGGTTGCCCCAGAATTCGAGTCCTCATTCGGGTGAGAATTTTCCTAAGTACGACTTTTCCAAGTGGAATGTCTCCGAGTTCGTTAGTTTCCGAGTAGGATGACATTGAGTGAAACATTTCCGATCCCCATGTGGCATAGCACCGAACGAAGTATTCTTGACCCTTGCGTGGTATTGCACCGAGCGGATCATTTTCAATCCCCGTGTTTAGTTTAATCATATCAACCATACTCGGAGTTCGATTTAGTCTTTCAATCCGAGTCTTCATTCAGGTTGGATGTTTTTGGGTGCAATTTTCCCAAGTGGGGTATCTCCGAGTGACGCCTCCACGTGGGATGGCGCCGAGTGAGACATGCCCAAGTAGATCAATACCGAGTAAAGTATTTTCCGAATGTGATAACACCGAGTGATGCATCTCCGATTTCCGCGTGGTATGACACCGGGTGAGGCATTTCTGATTGGATTGTTTCCAAGGGAAGTACCTTTAACAGGGAAAAGCTTGAACCTCGATGACTATGTCTCGGACAGAGATATTCTCAAGTGAATAATTCCCGAAAGTGACTTCGCAGTGGGATATTTCCAAGTGAAGAATTCCCGAGGAAGGTACTTCTGAGCGTATTCAATCAATAATGATGACAATCATTCGGTCGCCTCTATTAGCTATGCTCAGAGTTCGGTTTAATCCTACAATCCGAGCCTTTGAGTGGGGTTCGGTTTAATCCTATGACCTGTGTCTTCTGTGGCGTTCGGTTTAATCCTACTAACCATACTCGGAGTTCGGTTTATTCCTTCAATCCGAGCCTTCAAATGGGATTTGGTTTGATCCTACAACCCATGTCTTCAATGGCGTTCGGTTTATTCCTACTAACCATACTTGGGGTTCGGTTTAATCCTACAACCCAAGTCTTCAATGGCGTTCGGTTTATTCCTACTAACCATACTTGGGGTTCGGTTTAATCCTACAACCCAAGTCTTCAAACGGTGTTCAGCCAAACTTCCTAACCGCACCTAGAGTTCGGTTTAATCCTATAGTCTGGGCCTTCAAATGGGGTTCAGTTTAATCCTACAACCCATTTCATCCCTCGAGGAGTTACATCGTCAATGCATAGAATATGTGATTGAGATCATCCATCCTGAGGATCCTTATACGTGACGGCCTATAGCTATGAATCACAACATACAAAGGAAAAGTAAGAGTGATAGAGTCATGAATTGCATTCTCATTAAACTGAATGTATATTACAAAGGGAGCGTAGTTGGGGTCATGCCTCATTAAAACCTTCTTGAGAAAACCCACAGGGAAAAAACTCAAGTGAGGAAAAAGAGTACATGTCGTCTTACCAACTAGCTGTAATAAATTCGTAAATTCTAGGTGTTCTATTTGTTACGGATTGGGGTTCCATCGAGCTCCTTGAGCCAGTATGATCCCTTTCTAGTCACCTCAGAAACTCTGTAAGGGCCTTCCCACGTTGGCGCCAGTTTTCCTTGATGAGCGAATTTATTCCCCACACTTGCCTTCCTCAAAACAAGATCTCCAGTATTAAACGCTCTGTAATGCACACGCTTTTGTACCTGAGAGCTGCCTTCACCTTTATTGCTTGGTCTCTAACAAAAGCTTCTTCCCTCAGCTCATGGAGAACGTCCAGCTCTGACGCCAGATTGGCGTTATTGTCCTCAGCTAAAAAGTATTCCACTCGAGTCGATCTGGTCTCAAGCTCCACTGGGATCATCGCCTCGACCCCATAGGTCAACCGATATGGGGATTCGTTAGTGGAAGAGTGTGATGTAGTACGATATGCCCACAGAACATGGCATAGTTGATTGGTCCATTGACAGGGCCCGCAAGCGCACGGGTTATGTCGCGTAATATAAAAGATTATCGTTCTCCACAGGGACTGTGTTCAAAGTACCGGCATATTAAAATTTAATTATCCACACAATTGATTTTTAAGATTTTTATAAAATAAAGCACAAATTAAAATTGCACAGAATACGAATAAATATAAAAATAAAATTTACTTGACACTTAAAAATCAGAGTTATGTTAATGAATTTTAACTTTTCATAAATAAGAATCGAATTAAGTTTTCCAAGGTGAATTTTCCAAAAGCTAATTAATATGTTCCTCTCGGAATCCTATTAATGTACCTAACCTATGGAAAGCGCTGCTTAATCCTCAGAAAGGCCCATTATCATTTTATGAAAATCCTTTTTATTTCCTCAAAAGAATTTTGATTACTTTCACGGTTTTACCGAGTTCACAAAAAGCATTTCAAAAATCTTGGGTTTAGTTCAAAGCTTTCTGGTAAAAATAAATCTCTTGATTCTATTTATTACCTAAACTTACTAATATACCCGTAATTATACAGTTTTATCATTTAGGTTCTTGTTAGGAATTACTAAAAGCATTAAGCATAATTGAACTAAATGGAAAACATAAATTTATTTAATTCTAAGTCAAAATAATATTAACAATAAAATATTATCATACCTCCTTTATCCCAAGATAATTAATTTAGCTACTCATGAAATAATTCAAATTCATATAAATAATGGAAAAATAAAACATACAAGACATGGTAAAAATAAAAACTTACGGGTTTCTCCAAAAGCTCAGAATAATTTACCACTGTATTTCCTTGATGCAATATTTCTCCACCAATTACAAATTTAAATACTCACTTTTACAGCCCTCACAACTTTTAAAATAAAATAAAGAAAAAGAAAGTAAAGAAAAAATGGAACGGGATAGAGAAAGAAAATAAGAGAAATAAAAAAGAAAGAAAAGAAAGAAAAGAGAAACGAAAAACGAAGAGAAAGGAATGAGGAATTGGAACGAAGCTGATGGAATTGATGCAAGTGATCATTGATGCTGGATGCTTGCAACTTCTTCTCCTTTTATAGGTGATGGAAAGGGGGGATCCAGCTAAGAAACGCGTTGTAATTGTAAGTGGGAGGAAACTTTCGGTGCATGTGAGTTCCAGCTGTGCCAATTTGCATTATTTTAATATTTCCAATAATTCGGTGCTTGGATTTATTCAGCTGGGCAAATTCCGAGTGGAAAAGTGGGTCGGTTTTCATCTTTTCTACAAAATCCGAGTGAAAGGGTGCCTTCTGTGCTCAAAACCGAGTGAAAATGGTACTGTTCGTACATAAAACCGAGTGAAATCTTCACTCGGTGTTGAGTTGAGGGGTCGGTATTTAAGAAAACCGGTCAGTTTCACTTGAGCGAGAGTTTCTCGCTTAAGCGTTTGATGAAGGTAACCGTCTCGCTCAAGCGGATAAAGGTTCGCTCAAGCGAGAGGTTCTCTTTTTCACTGTTTCACTCAGAGAAACCTTGCTCGGATTTGCTTGTGTTGCTCGAAATTGACTGAAGAGGGAATCGGATCCGACTGAAGAGGGAATAGGTTCATGGAGTTCATTCGGAACTGATTGAAGACTCACTCGGCTCAGATTCAATCGGTTCCCAATCATTTTCACTCGGCTGTCTCTGAATTTGAACTACTCAGTTAAAGCTTTGCTTTGGAATTCACTCGGTCACATTCATTTGGATACATTCACTTTTACTCAAGAACTTGCACTTGAAGTGTTGGAATTTGACTGATTGAATTTCTTCGTATGTCCGAGCCTTGCTTTGCTCGGAAATGCATCTTTCTGACCTAACTCACTCGGATGTGCTTTCCTTGGAGACTTCTCACTCAGGCTCAGTGTGAAACTTGAGAGTCTGCCCGAGTGTGATTCATTTCCGGTCAGATTTTTCCTTCCTTGCTAAGAATTACTCGAAAATACTTTGTTCTGCTTAAGAATGCCATTTTCTCTGAGTGAGACCACTCGGATTAGTTGCAATCAGAAAGCTCCTACTCGGATTCACTTCAATCAGCAAGCCTTTCACTCAGAGAATAGCTTTGGACATATTTATTGGAGGTCAGTCTCTTTTTTTTTCACTCGGAATGGACGCAGTCGGGGAAGTTCCCACTTGAAATCTCCTCCAACCGAGACTCATTCCATTTCAGCATTGAACCTCAGCCATTTATCACTCGGAATGGCTTTGACAGGGAACTTTCCACTCGGATTTGGCTCTAACAGTGAAGTATTTCACTCGACAATGCTCCATTCTAAATCGTTCCACTCGGAAAGGCTCCATTCTGAGCCATTCCATTCGGATTTACCTTCAACAGTGCAGTATTCCACTCGGATTTGCTCCATTCTGAGTAATTCTACTCAGATTTGGTTCTTTCTTAGTCATCCCACTCAGATTGGTCATTTTGAGTCGGAATTCAGCATTTCTGAGTTGGATTTTAACATTCTAAGTCGGATTTCAGCATTCTGAGTTGGAATTCAGCATAAAAAGAGAGTTCTTTCTACTTTGGGCTTGTTCTTCTTGTTTCTTTATCATTTTATGGTCGTTTTTCTCTTGTTTTTGACCCTTTATTACCTTAATTCCTGTAAAATAACATACCCAAGTAGACTAGAGTGGAAAGAAAGCGAAAATCGCAATAAATAAAGGAAATATAGTGCATTATGATTAAAAATCCTAAGCAAACTAGATCTATTTTATTGTATTAAAAAGCACTTATCATCCATCCTCCCTTCGCTTCGCCAAGGTGCTTCTTCAACCCTTTAAGCACCTCTCTATTAGCTACTTCCGCCTGGCCGTTTGTCTGGGGGTGCTCAACAGATGAGAATATTTGGACTATCCCCAGTCCTTTGAGTAAATCCGTGAACTGGGTGCCATTGTTAGTCACGATCCGCCCTGGGATGCCGAATCGGGCTATGATATTCTCGTATACAAAACGTCTTGTTCGTGTGGAGGTGATATGCACTACTGGTTCTGCTTCGATCCACTTAGTGAAGTAATCAACCCCCACGATCAGATATTTAATGCCTCCTGGAGCGGTGGGGAATGGACCCAGGATATCAAGGCCCTATTGGTAGAAAGGCCATGGCACAACAGATGAAGAGAGTTCTTGGGCCGGTGTGTGATGAAGATTAGAAAATCTCTAGCAAGCATCACATTTCTTCATAAAATTAACTAAATCCTACTTCATTGTGGGCCACCAATATCCAGCCCTGAGGACTTTTCTCATTAAGCTTCTGCCCCCAGCATGGTGCCCATATTTCCCCTCGTGTACTTCCTCTATTACTCCTTGTACTTCACTTACTTTCAGACAATGGAGATATGGGACTGAGAATCCTCTTCTGTATAAAACACCATCGACCATGGTGAAGTATGGCAATTCCCTTTTCACTCTTCTTCTTTCTTTCTCATTAGTGGGAAGCTGTCCGTCAGCCAGATAACAGATGTAGGGGATAACCCAAGATTTCTCATAAGGGTAATTAACCAGTATAGCATTAAGAGAAGGGAATAAAGGAATACTAGGTGATGTCAGCGTACTCTGCACCATCGTCGTTGTGCTACCAGGCTGTTTTGTGCTTGCAAGTCTTGATAAAATGTCCGCTCTCGTATTCTCTCCCTTGGCACATGCTTAAACTCCAATACGTCGAATCTCCCCTTCAACTCGTTCACACAATTCAAATACAACTAAAGTTGGGGCTCACGGACTTGATATTCTCCTTGAATTTACGAAATCACTAGCTGTGAATCGCTGCACAATGTTACTTCTGTTGCACCGATATCTATTGCCGCACGGAGGCCGACCAAACATGCCTCATACTCAGCTTGATTGTTGGAAGTTTTGAAATTGAATCGGAGGGAAATCTCTAAGTGCACACCGTCGTCATTTTCCACAACAACACCAGCTCCATAACCTTTATTGTTCGACGACCCATCAACATAAACGGTCCAATGTGCTTGAGGTGTGGCTGGATCCGACCTAGTCATTTCTACGATGAAATCAGCCAGGACTTGGGCTTTAATGGCTCCTCGCGGTTCATAAGAGATTTCAAACTCAGACAGCTCGATCGACCACTTGATCATTCTCCCAGCAAGGTCGGGTTTACTGGGCACGGATCTGAGTGGCAAATCTGTTTTTACTAACACCTGATGCGCATGAAAATACTGTCTCAACCGTCATGACGCCCATACAACTACAAGAGCGGCCTTTTCTATTTTTTGGTATCTGCCCTCTGCTCCTTGAAACGTCTTACTAGTGAAGTAGACTGGCCTTTGTCCTTCTGTGGTTTCTTTGACCAAAGCTACGCCCAAGGCTTCATCAGAAATTGCCAAGTACAAGATAAGAGTTTCACCAGGATCTGGCTTTACCAAAATATGTGGACTTGAGAGCATGGCCTTGAGCTGCTGGAAAGCCTGCTCCTGCTCCTCTCCCCACTCAAACTTCTTGTGCTTCTTCAATGCCTTGTACAGGGAGAGAGATCTGTGTGCCATTTTGGGCATGAATCGAGCCAGAGCGGCCACCTTTCCATTCAACGACTGTACCTCCTTCAGACTCTTGGTGTAACACCCTAATGTAAATGAATCATAGACGGCAAAATAGAGGAAAAAGAAAGAAAGAAGAGAAGAAAAGAAAAGAAATTTTTTTTGTTTTCACAATAAAAAGAAGATCAGAAGACCATGGCATAAGAAAATGAGAGGAGAAGAAAAACAAGAGCGAGAAAGCCGATTCAGAGGGGTTCACAATGAAAGAAAGGGGGATTCGCTTAGGCGAATCACGCAGCAACGCATACTCGCTCAAGCGAAAGCTTCTCTCGGTTCCTGCCCATTTCACTCGGTATTCCGCACTCGGTTTCCAACGCCTAATTTACTCGAAAATGTAACTTATCCTACAGTTTCAACAATCAGAACACATGCACGAATAATACGGGAATGGTCCTTACTATCACTCACTCGGAACAACCTCTGCGCCCTCTATGTTACTCGGGGTATCTTACTTAGTTTCCACTCAGGTATCACTAATTATTCTACACTCGGGAAGAATCCTAATAGTTGTCACTCAGAAAGCATCTCTAGACTCTCAACTCCGAATCCTAACAGCTTGCCATTGGAACAGTCTTCTACATCAATCCCTACTCGGAGCTAGCTGATTCCACTCACTTAGAACATCTAAACCTCTCCCACTCGGTGACAGAATCGTAAACTCGCACTCTAGACTATGAATTGGCTTCCCTCATATTGAGTTAAGTTATTTCCTACACATTTGGAAATATGAATGCACATATATATATATATATATAGATCACCCCAATATTTCACAGCATGAGATGGACGTGTAACATGGCATAAGCATAGGCATATATGTACATATAGAAGTGTATATCACAATTTTTACAAACACGAAGTTATGCTTCCATTCCAAGTGATTCAACTTTGATTAAAGGACTAACAACAAAACACGAGCCGGCCAAGGCTTAACTCAAAATACTAAAAACAGCATATGCATGGTCATGATATTCCATAGTGCATCAACACTTCACCCGGCATTTCAGCTCCTCCTCCAATCCTCGTTGCGAGAAATGTTCACTGAAAATTGCCACAGCAGGGGTGAGTATCTTAAATTTTAAATGATAGATACTGACTCAGGTTGCCTCACATTTATACAGCAATACACACACATATATATATATATATATACATAATTATACATGGCAACAATTATAGTCAGGGCAATACCAATCATCCAGAACACATATAAGACCCTCACCAATCGGAATCCATCAGACATCACTCGGCCCTTTACATACATCAACTCAATAACATCAACATGCAACAATCAGTAGTATTATACTAAGACCCGTGAATTAGAATGCACCTTTTTGAACATTTAACAGTCGGAAATCCATAATCTTCACTCAGCTATATTTATATACAACTCTCCAACACATAACATACATTCTTAGAACAGATTTCAATCGGCATTAACAGTATATACATATGGAATAGTGCACTCGGTCATGAGCATATATATATATGTGTGTGTCATCTCACTAAAACCGTCATAAGCATAATTAATTCTACACAACTTCAGTAGCAAGATAAACACAGATTATTCACTCGGTTATATGCATTCATCCTTTCAATAACGTTGACACCTGCATGATCAATTCCAGACAATATCAACAGTTAAAACAGAATAGGTCACTCGGTTATAAACATTCATCATCTCATTAACACCTTCGCATGCATAACCAATTCCAAATAATATCAACAGTTACTAGGCACGTAAAATTTCACTCGGTTCCGCATTCGTGTGTATCGGTTTAGACGTTGCAACGTAGGCTCTCAGCCTTTTTATACATAGCTCTCAGCTATCAAATCAGCTCCCAGCTGCTTGGCCGTTTTACGGGTACCCAACCGTTTGCCCACAGGTGACACCAACGCTCTTAGCGCCAACGGAGGTGTTCACAGGCAGCCCGAGTCCCACTCAAGGGCTACCTTGAGTCCCACTCAAGGATTTCATAGTGTCCCACGCTTTATAACCGATGGTAGTGTCTCACACTACGTGCTTCCAGCACAACGCATCCCATGCGCCACACGCGGATTCATCACACAACATAGATTTCATGCACACAACCTTCACTCAGATATACATATTTCACATGCAGTCGATAATACACATTCCAGAATTCCACGTATTAATTTAACACACACATGCTTCCATGCAATCATCATCATAGCTCTATTAGCAACATATGAGTCCAATGCAACCGATGGTAATCAATATCAAGTTTCTGACAGCATTCTTATCAACTCCAGCATAACATACACTCGGTATACAGCAGTATCAGAACTTACCCAACACATGCATCCATATGAAGATCAACAGATTCAAACAAACATCTCAATCAGCACAACACAATATGCAATCGGTATACAGTAGTGTCCAGACTTAATCAACGCATGCATACATATTATCATGAACGGGTTCAACAAAACATTCCAGTCAACACAACATAACATGCAATCGGATTCTGTGGTATCTGAACTCAAACAACGCATGCATCTTCAAGGATGGTAATAACATGCAAACATATCATACTACAGGATACAGAACCATCATTATCAACACTCGAGACCCGTTCGTAACCCATGCATTTAACATATAAGGTACTCCCCCTACCAACTACGAGACTCCGAGAGACTTTTCTGCTTGAGTGTTGGTTTTCTTCCTCGCTGCTTCACTCAACGCTTCCACTCGCTTAGCCTTTACTTGAACGCTATTGCCCTCCACGAGTGGTGCAGGGCTGTTTCTGCTTCTACTTCAACGCTCGTCTTCTACTCGTGTGAGGGAGCTCTGACTCCACTGCAGCATCATCACTCGGCCTTCGAAACAGGGAATGGAACAGAGGGCATAAAAGGAGAAGAGGAGAAGAAAGAAGAAGAAGAAACTCCCAGGGATTCTGAAGAACGAATGGCACGGAGGCCATCGTCCACTTATAAATACATGCATGAGGGAAAGAATGGTGGGGTGGGAAAACATGAGGAGCAGTCTACTCACGTCACCCAGTCCCATCAGCACCCACTAAGCCAATTATCCTTTTTAATCAGCACGCCTTTTAAGTTAATGGTAATTAATAAGCAATTTTCCCCTTTTTGGAATTATTATTTTAATGGTTTTATTCACCCGGTACCTTATTTAAATTTGGGATGTTACACTTGGGGCTTTGCATATCTAATATCGCCTGACATTTACCAAGGTTGGCCTCGATGCCACGTTGGGTCAACATGAAACCCAAAAACTTCCCAGCTGGGACTGCAAAGGTGCACTTTATATGGATTCAACCTCATGTTGTATTGTCGCAATCGAGTGAACACTTGGCATAAATCTTCAATATGGTCACCTCCAGTAGGAGTCTTAGCTATAATATCATCAATATACACTTCCACCAACTTGGTGTGCATGCCATTGAATACTTTATTAATCATGCGCTGGTAAGTGGCACTGATATTCAAGTTTGTATTGTACAGAAGTGAAGTAGAGTATTCAGAGAAAGAGAATCAAGTTTGTATAATGTGAACTCAATGGAATGGATGTGCCAAGTTTAAACACAGAGGTTGTAATATAGTATAGTTGTCGTTCCACTAAGGAGGTGTTAGCATGAAAGTCTTAGTTTTGAATTGAGTTGACAGAAGATTTTGTTTTGATTTGTTAAAAATTGATGCTGATTGAAAAAGTGAATAAATAACACAGAGTAAATTGCAAAAGATAACAGTGAATGGTTTTGAGAAAAATCAGTTTTGTAAAATAGGGATTGGTTTCATCACATCTCACCTTCTGTAAGTTGCATAAGTTCTTATGTAAGTAACTTGAAAAGATAATTTCTACGTCACAATCAAAGTCATTTGCATCGATCCCTCGACTACAAAATTCATAAGAATGATTTTAAACCACTGATCCCTCAGTCACTTTGAAATCATCCCAGCATTATCGATCGATTGTTTTGACGTTTATTGTGTTAGATACCATCCCTGGCTACCTACTCACAACAAGTATTTCATTCAGATCTTCTTTCAAAAGTCATTTCCTAACATACTTAAGAAAACTTAAAACAAGAAATTAGAGATCAAGTACTTTCAGGCATTAAACGCAAAAGGAAATAAAGAAACTTATCAAATCTCATTACACACATAAAAACTTACAGCAGCGTTACTTCAGGATTGAATGGATTACAACCAATCCCATAAAGGAAATTTTAGCCACTCATGCTATGCATTTTCACCTAAGAAGATTTTGCAATAAATACAGAGTGAAAAATGCAAGAAAAGTGTTTGATAAAATGAAGAAGATGATCTCTTCGATCCAACTTGATTATCTTGATGTTGTTCTCTACTTGATTTATAGAGGTTATGCTCCAGCTTCCCTTGCCTACTTGCATAGAGCCCATAAAGCATCTTTCAGAGCCATTCAGAAACACAAGGAACTGGGTGAGTTGGCATCGCATCATTGGTGAATAAAAAATTGGAGGTCCCATGCTGCATGAATCACGCTTGAGCTTGATGGTCACGCTCAAGCGTGAAGGGTCTTGATACTCACGCTTAAACCACTACAGCCACGCTCAAGCTTGCCATTCCTGTCCAGCATGTCTGATTCACGCTTGCTCCACGCTTAGGCATGCTCGGGCTCACGCTCAAGTGACTCATTCCCACGCTTGAGTGTGAGGGGGTCCTGATGCTTCATTTACTATACGCTCAGCTGAATAAATCCACGCTTCAAGCACACCATTGATGGCTAAGCTTACGCTTGAGCGAGCTCGTGCTCAGGCTTAAGCGTGAGATCCTTTTTGCAGTTGTGTTTAAACTATGCTGAGTGTGCTTCTTTGATCATTCAACATGGCTGTGCTTAAGCGCGCTTGAGCTCACTCTCAATCGTGAGATGCCTTCACCCAAGCGTTCCATCCTTTGCTTAAGCGTACAGGTAGTCTTCTTGATTTCTTCCATGCTTTTGATACCTTACTTCAATATTTTGCCAAATCAAGCTTGTGTTAAGCAATTTGTTATTTTCAACAAAAATTCATGCTTAATTGATTACATTCTTTTCAAAATGAGTTTAATTGAAGTATTAAATCAATGTAAAATAACACTTATCAAACTCTCCCCAACCTAGATTTTTGCTTGTCCTCAAGTAAAAGAAGTTAGGAAAGGAAATCAAGCATTCAGTAAGATCAGATTTAGTTGCAGACAAAAATTCTTAAAGACCATAATCTTAATTTTTACTTAGGCAAATAACCTCTTTAGTACCAATTCGTTAAAATGTAATGCACCATTAATTTATTCTCGAAGCAGGTAACCAATTGCTATAAGAATAAGGAACTCTCATCATTTCTTACCAGGTGGGTTACAATTTTATCATGAGAACTGCCTAATTAACATTGCCAGTCATTTCCAATCAAAATCAATTCATAAGATAAGTAAGGATCAAAAAGGTCTTTTCATGGTTGTAATGAGGTTGGGCTATCAAGAATTCTAGGTTTTTCTTGGATTCAAAGTGCATGCATGAAGAAGAAGAGCATATGTTCTGAGATTTTTCAACTTTTATGAGGGTTCTTCCTTTGTGCTATAGAATTCTTTGTTTCTTTTTTTCTAGTTCTCTATTTTTGTTTAAATTTTTAGAGAACTTTATTATCTTTTTTAGCCTCAGTTTCTTTTATCACCCTTTGGGAAAAGTATTTTATGCTCTTTTCAAAATTTTTAAGCATGCTGATAGGGTAAGATTTTATTTCTCATGCTTGGGTTAGGGTGTTTGAATACAATTTTTGGCTTAAAAATAGGCTACAAAAAATAGGATATATTTAAAGGGTAGCTTTTTGGCTCTGGGTTATTTCATTTTCAAAATTGCCCTTATCATTTCCTTGCTTAATTTCTCAAAAAAAATGTTAATCAGAAAATCAAGCAATACAATTTGATAAATTCTCATGAGACTCTCAATGTTTAAGTTTCTCACTTCTCACCAGGGTATTAAGGCTTACTTCCATATTCTAACAGAAAAGGGTTCAAGCATGTAAACAATCAAAAGTACATTCATTCTA
This sequence comes from Clitoria ternatea, assembly GCA_037962975.1. Classification (NCBI taxonomy): domain Eukaryota; kingdom Viridiplantae; phylum Streptophyta; class Magnoliopsida; order Fabales; family Fabaceae; genus Clitoria; species Clitoria ternatea. The sequence goes on from CM075676.1 coordinate 61,745,087, forward strand.
ATTCCCTGGTTCTTAATTCAGCCATTTTGCCTTTTAAAAATCAGTGTTACTGTCTAAAAATATTTTGCTGCTTAGAAACTTTTCTTGTTCAAAAAGTTAAATCTTTGGTTGGGTTTTTCAAAGCTGTTACAACTTCAAGCATGTAATGTTGTATCCAAATAGTCATTACCACACAGAGAAAGGTAACAAAATTCAAACCAATAATTATAGATCAAAACTACTTCAAGAGTATTAAAAACTAAAGAGAATGCAAATAAAAACCAAAAACTATTAATAAAAATTGAAAAATTTAGAAATTGAAAAAGTAGTAAAAACTCATCCTCATTATTTTCTTTACGGATTCTGACTTAAACTCCTTAGGTCCCTTACAGGAAGTGGCTGTAATGATGATGGCCCTGCTGTCTCACCCCTCCTGGACAAAGTAGGATTGTCCCCAGGCCATACAATGTATGCCCCAAACTGCAGGGTCCATCCAAGGGTTGATTTGGCCTATAGGGATACTGTAGTGTTTTGTTTTGACCATCTTGACTCGCTTGAGCCTGAAATCACTCGCTTGAGCGATTTTAAGACAGAACCATACTTTTCCTTGCTTGCTTAGGCGAATGTTACCATGCTCAAGCGTGATGGTGTTCCAACTTAAGTGTGGCAAGTTACGCTTGAGCGTGCAACTTGTCCTTCCTTCCCCTTTGAACTTGGCACTTATCATTCGGATAATGAGTGGGATAAATTTGATGAGCTGCCTGAAAAATAAAAGAAAACTTCAATCATAGGATAAAATTTACTTAAAGTAAAATCAACAGGATGAAAAGAAAACATAAAAGATTGGGTTGCCTCACAATAAGCGCTTGTTTATCGTCTTTAGCTTGACGCCTGATAGTTTTTTCAATATGGGTCATGGAGCTGGTGGATGAGAGTGTTGAGTTTTTCCACCTCCTTGCCTAAGTCAGGCCTTGACTTTCTTCCATTCTGTTTTTCAAGTGCACCTTCAATAGCAAAATCAGCTTCTTCTTTTTGTACTCGAATTTTTACTTTTCTGTCATCCACATCTATGATGACTTTGGCTGCTTTCAAGAATGGTCTCCCCAGTATTAGAGGAACTTCCGAATCTTCCTCCATATCTATGACAACAAAATTCTCATGAAATTCAAATTGATCAACTTTGACCTCAATATTTTCAACAATACCATAAGGGGTTTTTATTGATTGATCTGCCATTTTTAAAGTCATGTTTGTTGGCTTTACTGAAAAATCCCCTATACTTTTAAGTGTGGATAATGGCATCAAATTTACACTAGCACCAAGATATAATAAAGCTTTACTTTTTGAAAGATTTCTAATAGTGATAGGAATAGAAAAACTCCCTGGATCTTTGGTGTTATAAGGTACTGCTTCCGAGATGATAGCACCATGTCCATCTTCTTTCTCAGTTTTTTCCTCATTCAATGTGGTCACAGCCTTGCAATGCTCTCTTGGGTTTGTTTCAGTGTTTGCTCCATACCGAGGTTTCTATTTTTTAGCAAGTTGTCGAGCTAGTTGTCCTACTTGTCTTTTGACTTGCTAAAGAAGTTTGCATAAATTTTTCCAAGGTGTCCTCTAATCTAGAAGTTCTCTCCACCAAAGAAGGACCATTATTTTGATATGGTTTATTTGAAGAGTTGGGCTCTTACTTCCATCCTTGGCCTTGGTTTTGGTTACTTCTCCATCCCTGAAATGGTTGGTTAGAAAAATTTGAATTGAAATTACCAGACCTTCCTTGGTTGTTCATGAAGTATACAGTTGCTTCTTGTGAGCCACAGTTTTCATTGAGATGATCTCCTCCACAAAAGTTACATATTGCAAGCATTTGTTGTTGCACTGGTTGTGATGATTGCACTACATGTAATTGTTGTGGAAGATTTGATATCTTTTTGGTCAATGCTTCCAATTGTTGGGTCAGAATTTTGTTCTATGCTAAAATGGCATCTGTGGTGTTTAAGTCAAGGACTCCTTTCCTTTGAACTTGCTGACGATCATGTTGAGCTTGGTAGTCTGTTGAGGATAAAGCTTTTATTATCCTTGTGGCTTGGTCAGCATCCACTGTCATCATTGTTCCTCCTGCTGCTGCATCTAAAATCATTTTAGTGTCAGCCCTTAAACCACCGTAAAAAATATTAAGTTGTGCAATATCTTTAATTCCATGGTTTGGGCATTTTTTGAGCAGTGATTTAAAGTGTTCCCATGCCTCACAAAAAGGTTCATCTTGGCCTTGTCTAAATGTTGTAATATCTGATTTGGCCTTGATGAATCTAGATGGAGGAAAGAACCTTTGTAGAAATTTTTCTTCAACTATGTTCCAACTATTCAAACTTTGATTTGGATGAGATTGTAACCACTCCTTTACTTTTCCTGCTAAAGAGAAACGAAATAGTCTCAAATATACAACATCAATAACATCTTGGTCAAATCCTATGGTTCCAACCAATTCATAGAATGTGGCCAATAAGTATACGGATCTTCACTTGACATTCCAGTAAATTGGTGTGAACTAATCAAACTAAGAAATGTTGGTTTCATTTCTAGTGCTCTGACAGTGTTTGGAATTGCAATGCTTGAGAAATGTCTTGGCCCTTGCTGTAAAGCATAGTCTCCGAGTGTTCTCCTTGGTGGGTTTTGATTGTTACTGTTGACATCCATTGTATCAGAGGAAGTTTGTCCTGCGTGGAAGTTCTGCTTGGCTTTCTTGATTTTCTTGAGGAACTTGTCTATCTCTGGATCAAATACAAGTTGTTCTTTTGTACCCTGTCCTCTCAAGATCATAAATCAAGTACTCAAAATAGCAAACTTACCACAAAAAAAAATTGAAAACAAATTTATTTACATTGTCTTGTCAATTCAATGCTAAAATATTCAAACTTAAATCACCTCCCCGGCAGCGACGCCAAAACTTGATATTGTATTTTTTTATGGGTTTATACAAAACTTGTTTAGCCAAAGCTTGGTATTATACAGAAGTGAAGTAGAGTATTCAGAGAAAGAAAATCAAGTTTGTATAATGTGAACTCAATGGAATGGATGTGCCAAGTTTAAACACAGAGGTTGTAATATAGTATAGTTATCGTTCCATTGAGGAGGTGTTAGCATGAAAGTCTTAGTTTTGAATTGAGTTGATAGAAGATTTTGTTTTGATTTGTTAAAAATTGATGCTGATTGAAAAAGTGAATAAATAACACAGAGTAAATTGCAAAAGATAACAGTGAATGGTTTTGAGAAAAATCAGTTTTGTAAAATAAGGATTGGTTTCATCACATCTCACCTTCTGTAAGTTGCATAAGTTCTTATGTAAGTAACTTGAAAAGATAATTTCTACGTCACAATCAAAGTCATTTGCATCGATCCCTCGACTACAAAATTCATAAGAATGATTTCAAACCGCTGATCCCTCAGTCACTTTGAAATCATCCCAGCATTATCGATCGATTGTTTTGACGTTTATTGTGTTAGATGCCATCCCTGGCTACCTACTCACAACAAGTATTTCATTCAGATCTGCTTTCAAAAGTCACTTCCCAGCATACTTGAGAAAACTTAAAACAAGAAAATAGTGATCAAGTACTTTCAGGCATTAAACACGGAAGGAAATATAGAAACTTATCAAATCTCATTACACACATAAAAACTTACAGCAGCGTTACTTCAGGATTGAATGGATTACAACCAATCCCATAAAGGAAATTTTAGCCACTCATGCTATGCATTTTCACCTAAGAAGATTTTGCAATAAATAAAGAGTAAAAAATGCAGGAAAAGTGTTTGATAAAATGAAGATGTTGTTCTCTGCTTGATTTATAGAGGTTATGCTCCAGCTTCCCTTGCCTATTTGCATAGAGCCCATGAAGCATCTTTCAGAGCCATTCAGAAACACAAGGAAGTGGGTGAGTTGGCATCACATCATTGGTGAATAAAAAATTGGAGGTCCCATGTTGCATGAATCATGCTTGAGCTTGATGGTCACACTCAAGCGTGAAGGGTGTAACACCCTCGGTTAAATAAGATAGACCCTTCTATAGGATCATCCTATTTAACTAAGAGGTTAACAGTTTTTAGAAAAAGTGAATATATTTTTTTTTAAATAATGGCAGATCAGTGGAAGCAAATAGTAGATAAATCATATAATCATTCACAAACTATAAGTAATTGTACTCTTAACAGAATGGGGCACACAGGCACCCTTAAATAATTATACAGTCATCCATTGTCTTATTATTCTTAAATATTCAACTACATATATCCTTCTTTTAATGAGGGCTCCCAGTTGGTTCAACGTATTGCTGTTCTTCGTACTCCGGTTCTTGGTTTCCTATTATTCATCAGAAAGGGTGAGTATATACCCCAGACCCTGAAGGTTCCCGGTGCGGACATATCCAGACAACAAACAATATAACATAAATCATACGATTAACATATTTACAACTATAACAATCAATAACGTTGTCATGGAATGCATGAGTTAGGTTTATTATAATTTATCTTAAGTTAAGTCTCATGATGCATCTAGGCCCAATAAATCAATCCACCATCACCATTATCTCATTCTTTGGCAGTCGCCCTGCTCAAGTTGCCTTTTAGGCACAACGTTTCCATTCTAGAGCGATCGAAGCTCACCAAGTCCCCCATTCATTATTTAATCATCATTAGGTACGAATGAACTCACAGGTTCTAATCATTATATATTATCCTGGGATGCATACACAGATACGAAATAACAGAATAGAGAACAATCATTAAGCACTTCGAACATCTCACTACACATTTTCTCTCTCTCTAATCCTCTCCTCCATGACATTCCATAATCTTTCGATGGAACCGAAGTCAATGGAGTTCTAAATCCCTAAGGTTGGGATTGCAAAGGTTAGCAATGGAGTCTTGAAGCTGTGAGCAAGGCGATCGGCTTCTAGATCCTGAGGCGAACAAGCTGAGGAGTGGAGCAGAACTGCTGGATTGACAAATCCAGAACTAATGAAGAACTTCACCAGTGAGGAATCATGGCTGAAGCTTAGGTAACTTCTAGCTTTCTAACTAGTTTAGGCTTAATCAATTTAGGTGAATAGTTAGAGTTCAACCTCCAATTTTGCATTAGATTCTTAGGTTAATCGAGCACTTAAGGAATTAAGGTTCATTGCTTAAGGATTAGTGTTTTTCACCTAAGGAATTAGGGAATAACCACAAGCGGATTGTCCTCTAGATTGTGAAGTTCGATTATACTTTAATTGCATGTTTCTTGAGGAAATTGTGAGCCGAAGCAATCCTGACCTGTTTTCTTTTAATCACTTTTCACATTCATCTTAACTCTGTTTCTGAAAATACCAAAAACAACTAGAAAACACCAAAACCATAAAAACCGAATGAACTTCATGTATTTTCTGATGGTTCAGCTTGTACTAGTCCTAGATTGAGGTACTTACCACAATCCCTGTGGGACGATCAAATACACTACAATTTTAACAACTGGTGCGCTTGCCAAAGTGTAAATCCGAGAGTCACATTTTGTTTTACTAAGATTTTCATATCAAATTAATGACTCGGGATTTTAGCATCAAGTTAATGGCGCCGTTGCCGGGGATTGTTGAGTAATATCAACAATCCTTGGATCGGTACTAGACTGAACTGTTTTACTTTTGTTTGCATTTAATACGTAGTTTCACTTTTGTTTTAGTAGTAGTAGTTTGTATTTTCGCATAGATTTAGTCGTAGCTGTGAATTGTTCTTTTGTGTGACATTTGTTGTATGCAGTCAAGGAACAGAGGAGAGCCTTTCTTCTTTGATCCTAACATAGACTTGTTAGAACGTAGACTAAGAAAAGAGAAAAAGCAAAAAGAAGAAAAAGAAATGGAACAGAGGAGAGTTACACTAGGTGACTACTCCAGGCCGACTGAAGAAGGATCGCAATCTAGCATCCTTAGGCCACCAATTTCAGCAAATAATTTCAAACTAAAACTAGCTTTACTGTAGTTAGTAAGAAATGAACAATTCAGAGGAAGTGAGGTTGAGGATCTAAATTTGCATCTAGCAACTTTCCTCCAAATCTGTGACACAGTAAAAATGAATGGAGTCCCTGACGAGGCAATCCGACTAAGATTGTTTCCTTTTTCAGTGAGGGACCGAGCAAAAGCCTGGTTGCAGAGTCAACCGAGAGGCAGTATTTCAACTTAGGAGGACTTGCAACGAAAATTCTTGATTAAATATTTTCCTCCCTCTAAATATGCAAAGTTGCGCAATGAAATCACATGTTTCCAACAAAGAGAAGGTGAGTCTTTGATAGAAGCATGGGATCAGTATAAAGAGAGTTTGAGGAGATGTCCTCATCATCAGATTTCTGATGTGCAACAGGTAACTATTTTCTATAATGGTGTCAGGCCAGCTACCAGGTTCCTGATTGATGCCTCAGCTGGAGGTTCATTAATAACAAAAACTGTAGAAGAAGCCATAGAGCTGATTGACGTTATGGCTTCTAATAAATGCTTGATTAGTGAGAGGAGCCAAGTCCCTAAGAGAGGGATATTAGAATTAGAAGCACAAGATGCTTATCTGGCTCAGAGTAAATTGATGACTCAGGCTTTAGAGAAACTAAGCATACAGATTTTAGAACTCCAAAAGCCGAGTCAAGTTTCTATGATCAGTTGTGACTTTTATGGTGGAGACCATGAGAATGGATTATGTGATCCAAATGTGCCTTCCGAGCAACTGAATTATATGGGGCAGCAACAATATCAAAGGAATTATCCTTCTAATTCCTTTAATCCTAATTACAGGAATCACCCCAATTTTTCCTGGCAGAAAGGTCCACATCTGAATCAGAACATCCCACCAAATCAACCCACAAACAGACCACAACAACCTTCTCAACCCCCTGTTAAAGAAAAATATGAACTTAAGAATGTACTTTCTCAGTTTATTCAGGCCACTCAGACCATTTTTAAGAATCAGGAAGCGTCCATAAGAAATTTAGAAAATCAAGTCGGACAGCTTTCTAAACAATTAGCTGAGAGGCAAGTAGGCAATTTCCCTGGAGATACCGAGGTAAATCCAAGGGAACATTGCAAGGCTATAATTACTAGGAGTGGAAAAATTATTTCTCCATCTCCGAGTCAGGAAATAAGTTCAGAAAAAGAAAAAGAAAAAGAAATAATACAAGAAACCGAGCAGGTTAATAATGAAGTAGAAAATAAAAATGAAACAGAAAAAGAAAAAGAAAATAAAGTCCATCAAAAGAAAAAGAAAAAGGTTGATCTGATTCTGGAGGAAGCTTCTAAGCTGACTCCTGAAAAACTGAGGAATGCTCCATTTCCACACAGGTTTAAAAAGCAAATAGAGGAGCAGAAGTTTGCTAGGTTCTTAGATGTATTCAAGAAACTTCACATCAATATCCCTTTTGCCGAAGCATTGCAGGAGATGCCTTCCTATGCAAAATTTTTGAAAGAATTATTATCTAAGAAGAGGAAGCTTAAGGGGGATGAAATGATTACTCTCACTCAAGAGTGCAGTGTAATCATTCAAAAGAAACTTCCCCAAAAGCTAGAGGATCCTGGATCTTTTACAATACTGTGTGCAATTGGGGATATCCATGTAGGAAGTGCTCTCTGTGATCTAGGAGCCAGTATAAATCTGATGCCTCTATCTTTGATGAAAAAATTGGGAATTAATGACTTGCAACCGACTCGCATGTCCTTGCAGTTGGCTGACAGGTCCATTAAATATCCCCAAGGGATGCTGGAAGACTTGTTAGTGAAAGTAGATAAGTTTATCTTCCCAGCAAATTTCATAGTGTTGGATATGGAAGCTGACCGAGAGATCCCTTTAATCTTAAGTAGACCCTTCCTAGCTACTGGCAGAGCATTAATTGATGTAGAAAAGGGTGAACTCATGCTGAGATTTCAAGAGAAGCAGGTAACCTTTAATGTCTTCAATTCAATGAAACATCCGACTGAAAGGATGGATTGTTTAATGGTTGAAGAAATTAAAAGCTACCACACTCCAATGCTTTTAAAAACTGAGGAAGAGGCTTTACGAACTTTTTTAGAGGATGACTTTGACTCCGAGACTGAGGAGTTAAATGACTCTCACTCGGAAATATTGAGCCTACTGGAAGTATTAGAAGTAGGTGATTTTGAAAAAGAAAAGAAAAATGATTTGAAAATTACTGAAGTTGAGAAAGGAAAGGAATTTTCTGAAGAAAAATGTGATTTAAAACCTTTACCTCCTTATTTGAAATATGTTTTCCTGAGAGAAGACGACACACATCCTGTCATTATTAATGCCGACTTAAACGATGAGGATGTGGATAAACTAATTGGGGTATTAAAGGCACATGAATCTGCAATTGGCTGGAATATTTCTGACTTGAAGGGAATCAGTCCATCATTTTGTATGCACAAAATTCTGATGGAGGATGATTATTCCCCTGTAGTACAGCCACAACGCAGATTGAACCCCATTATGAAGGAAGCGGTAAGGAAGGAAGTGGTCAAGCTCCTTGATGCATGAATCATTTATCCTATCTCAGATAGCACTTGGATCAGCCCGGTCCAAGTGGTGCCCAAGAAAGGAGGAATGACGACTGTAAGAAATGACCAAGGTGAAGTTATTGCCACCCGGCCCACAACAGGCTGGAGGATGTGTATTGATTACAGAAGGCTGGATGACTTCACTCAGAAAGACCATTTCCCCCTGCCATTTGTTGACCAAATGCTTGAGAGGTTGTCAGGGCATGAGTACTATTCTTTTCTTGATGGGTACTCGGGTTATAACCAAATTGTGGTTGACCCAAAAGACCAGGAAAAGACTGCATTCACCTGTCCTTATGGAATTTTTGCATGTAGGCGCATGCCATTTGGGTTGTGCAACGCTCCAGCAACCTTTCAAAGGTGCATGCTGGCAATCTTTGGGGATATGGTGGAGAAATTCATTGAAGTATTCATGGATGATTTCTCAGTATTTGGGAGTAATTTTGATACATGCCTCAGCAACCTATCTAAGGTACTGGTGAGATGCCAAGAAACTAACCTCGTCCTTAACTGGGAAAATGTCATTTTATGGTTAAGGGAGGGATAGTCCTTGGCCACAAAATCTCTGCTGAGGGCATTCAAGTGGACCGAGCCAAGATAAAAATTATTGAAAAACTTCCTCCTCCAATCAACGTGAAAGGAGTGAGAAGTTTTCTAGGATGTGCTGGCTTTTATAGAAGGTTCATTAAAGATTTTTCAAAAATAGCTAAGCCTTTGACCGATTTGCTTGTAAAAGATCATGTATTTGCGTTTAATGAAAATTGTGTCAAGGCTTTTGAAAAATTGAAACAAAGTCTGATTTCAGCTCCGATCCTTGCAGCACCTGATTGGTCTTTACCGTTTGAATTAATGTGTGATGCAAGTGACGTTGCAGTCAGAGTTGTACTGGGTCAGAAAGTAGGAAAATTGACTCTTGTAATTTATTATGCTAGTAAAGTGTTGAACAAAAATCAAATACATTACACCACTACTGAAAAAGAAATGCTTGCTGTGGTGTATGCATTTGATAAATTTCGTGCTTACTTGATTGGGGCCAAGGTTATTGTATATACAGACCACTCGGCAATCAAGTATTTACTAGCTAAGAAAGAGTCTAAACTGAGAATGATCAGGTGGGTTCTGTTACTCCAGGAATTTGATTTAGAAATACGAGATAAAAAGGGAGTAGAGAACTCAGTTGCCGACCAACTGTCTCGTCTGGAAGGTGAATCGGATTCTATTTTAATAAAAGAAGAATTTCCAGACGAGAAGTTGATGGCAATTATCACCAGGCCATGGTATGCTGATATGGCCAACTTTAAAAGTGCCTCGGTGGTACCTGATGGTTGGACATCCCAAATGAGAAAAAAATTCTTTCATGATAGTAAAAACTTCCTTTGGAATGATCCATTTCTGTTTAAAATAGGAGTAGATGGATTGATCAGGCGGTGTGTGCCTGAATCCGAGCAAGAAAGGCTCTTGTGGCATTGCCACGACTCCTATTATGGAGGTCATCATGGTGCCTCCCGTACAGCGGCAAAAATCTTACAGAGTGGCTTTTATTGGCCAACTATCTTTCAAGATGCTAAAGAATATGTCAAAAGGTGCGATAAATGTCAAAGGAGCGGAGGTCTCTCTGCTAAAGCTGGCATGCCTTTGACAAACATTCTAATTGTAGAATTATTTGACGTTTGGGGTATCGACTTTATGGGACCCTTTCCTAAGTCGTTCTCCAACGAATATATACTTGTTGCTATAGACTATGTCTCCAAATGGGTGGAGGCAGTCCCGACCAGAACCAATGATGCACAGGTGGTGCTTAGGTTTATAAAGAAGAATATTTTCTCTAGGTTTGGAGTTCCAAGAGTACTTATTAGTGATGGGGGTTCACATTTTTGCAATAAGATAATGGAAAAAGCCCTGCGTCACTATAAGGTGTTACATAAGATATCGACTCCTTACCATCCACAAACTTGTGGACAAGTCGAGCTGTCAAATAGAGAAATCAAAAGAATCTTAGAGAAAGTGGTCGGAAAATCTAGAAAAGATTGGTCGATAAAATTAGATGATGTATTGTGGGCTTACCGAACAGCTTTCAAAACTCCGATTGGCATGTCCCCGTATCAATTAGTATACGGTAAGGCTTGCCATCTCCCTGTGGAGTTGGAACACAAGGCGTGGTGGGCCACAAAGCTATTAAACATGGACTGTGACCAATCTTAGGGGGAAAGAGTGTTGAAACTCCATGAATTAGAGGAGTTCCGACTCAACGCTTATCAAAATGCCTCCATCTATAAGGAGAAAACAAAGAAATGGCACGATAAGCGAATTAATAAGAAAGAGTTTCAGAAGGGTGATCAGGTTTTATTATTCAATTCCCGACTGAGACTCTTCCCTGGAAAACTCAGATCCAAGTGGTCGGGGCCTTTTACTGTAAATGAGGTGTTTCCTCATGGTGCAGTCGAACTGAAAGACCCGACTACTGATTGGATTTTTAAGGTAAATGGCCAGCGACTCAAACTCTACTTTGGAGGAGAGTTTGATAGGCAGAACACCTCCCTGTTACTGCAAGCATCTTCTTAGATGCCATAAGGTCAAGCTAGTGACCTTAAAGAAGCGCTCTAGGGAGGCAGCCCTATGTTCCGATTGTTTTGTTTTGAACTTTGAATCGGAATGAATAAAAAGAAAACTAAAAAATTTAGTGAATAAAGTTTGTGAAGTTTGAAGAAGGAAGTCCGAGCTTGATTCTTCTATTTCGCTCAGGCGAAGCACTTGTAGCTTAAGCGAGACACTGCTGATTGTTGTTTCACACTTAAGCGAAAATTTACTGAGTTTGAGTGGGAATAGTACACTCAGATAATTGTTACTTATTCTTAACCCTTCTTCCCGACTGAACTTCACTCGTCATTTTTCAATAAAATTCCAATTTTTGATGCGAATAAAAAAAGAAGACTTTGAAGGATTTCTGATCGTTGATTTAATAAACGGGTCAGATGGTGAAAGGCGACTTATTTCAGTCGGCCCTTTATCACTCGGATTCCTCACTCATCACAATCAGTTTTGTATCCATTAGTCTCCTATTCACTTGGCCTTTCGGTTTTTCATTCATCCACTCGGCTTTCTCTCATTCTCTTGTCCGATCTTTATCACTCGGTATTTCTTTCATGCGTCTCTTTTTGCAGTTCCTTTTTCATTCATTCAATTTCTTATTTAGAGTATTCGATCTCTTCCACTCGCTCGTACATTTACTCATCTTCTTCATCCATTCGATATTCCGTTCACTCGGATCCCTCCGCAGTCGTTCACTTTTCACTCATCTTTCTTACTCTGTCACTTCTATTTCATTCATTTGATTTTCCACTCGTGTCAATTTTTATTCTTCACAGGAATTCTCATTGTCATTCACTCATACTTCATTTCTCGGATCTCTATCACTCGGTATCTTTCTCCATACTCATTTGGTCATTATCGTTTTACTCTTTTCACTTATTTACGTGATCTCGTCCTTTATAATCTTCCATTCTTTGTCTCTTATTCATTTACTCAGTATTAATTCATTCATTCATACTTTCATTCGTTCTTTCTACCATCAGCTTTTCTTTTCACTCGTATTTCATTCATCCATTCTTTCACTCGTTCTTATATCCATTCATCCTTTATTTCATTCAGGATCTTTTCCATTCAGTGTTTTATTCACTCGGGATCCTGTATTCATTCACGAATCTTTCACGCATTCATTCTCTTACTCACTCGTTCATCCACTTATAGTTTTCATTCGCCCATTCTTTCTTATCGTTTGTTCATTTATTCATCGTCCATTCTCTTGTGTCCACTTGGCATCACTTCCCACTCTTACTCGATCTTCTACCTATCCAGTATATAAGTGTAGTAAAAAAATAAAAAATAAAAAATAAAAAAAATAAAAAAATAAAACATAAAAAAAAATAAATAAATAAATAATAATAAATAATAATATATATATATATATATATTATAATAATAATAAAGTCATAAATAAAGCTGAACCATAGTTACGCGTTTCTTGGAAATTGAATTCAACAGTATAAAAAAAAAAACCTTTCAGCTTCCAAACCCTAAGTACCTATGCTGAACTTGGGCTGAAGACGAAAACACATTTTCTGGTTTCTAAGAAAGGTATCATCTTTCCACTTCTTTCACTTATTTCGTGCACTTCTAAGTTCATGATTATTATCTTCTTGTTTCATTGTTATTGTTTTTCCACTGTTCATAAGCCATGCATCTCATAGTTTTGGTTTGTTGTCTTTCTTTTGGATTTCTGTTCTTATTTTTCATTTAGGTTATTTATCAGCATTCTTTTAGCATTAATCATGAAAAGAAGATCACAAAGACTCCTGCAAAAACCTAGACCAAATTTTGCAAAAGGAAGTGTGAGAAGAAAACAAATAGATAACGAAAGGGAAGTAGCAATCATAAGTATATCTGATTCTTCTGAACATGTGCCCAGTCAAAGTCAAGCTAAAGGGAATGCATCCCCTGCAGTTGAGAGGAATGAATTGCCAGAATTTCAAAGTGTTAAAGCTGCTAAAGATCATGTTGTAAAGTTTACAACCAAGGAGTCCGAGTGTCCCAAACAATCTGCAGGAGCCGGTTCTTCTTCTTCTTCTGATATTTCTGTAGTGTTGCAGGAATTGTAGGTCATAAAGAAGATGCAACTTGGAATTTATGATCGGGTTTTGAACCACGATCTCATGCTTAGAAAGATTGCCACGAAACTGAGGGTTGAGCACACGGCAGAAATGGGAGCCCCATCTGATAGAGATGCGTGGTTAGCTTCCAATGGATTCAATATTCCCTCTGAAGACATATCCCAAGCAGCTGACCTCTCACCACCTTCAGAGCAGGACAAAGAGAATGAAGATCAGGATGCTTGAGTTGCTACTACATGTTATTATGATGTTTTTATGTAATTAACTTGATATTATTCTAAACTGTTTCCTGAACAATGAATGTGCTTTTATTTGATTTGTAATGAAACTTTCTTTCCTTGTTAAATTTGTTGTTTTATTTAGTTTTTCGTATGTATTGGTAAAATCCATGCGTCCCAATCCGACTACGTATTTCCCATCCACAGCCACTCAGGTAAAAAGGGAAGTATCTTTCCGACTCGTTCCTTGATTAATATTCTGACTTATTAATTGATAAATTATGTTTATTATTTCTTTCAATCCATCTTAATAATTTAAAAGTTGCTGATTCTTAAGCCTAGTCAGATAAATTAATTGATCAGTTTTGTTTAACTCATTATATCTGCCCCTAACTATTTTTCATCATTAATTAAATTGTTTACTCGGCATGCTAGTTAGCAATCTGAATGTATGATCTTACATTAAGTTTGGGGACATAACTGGCTGATTAACTGTTATACTCATATGAGTTTTTTGAGCCTGTTTTATTCTTTTCCGAGTGAATCTGCATGCTGGTTAGTGAGACAGAATTTGCTTCAGTGCTTGCTAATTGTTGTATGTCAACTAATCGGAAATGATGGAGGCCTTCTTTGTTTATTTAGCCAGGGCCAAAAATAGCCTTCCTAATCTATTAAATTATCCTTTGACCTAATGATTATGTTTGAGCCTGAAACCTTTCATTCTGTTTATATACCTAACGTTACAAAGCCTATTTATCCAAGAAAAACCCGACTGAATTACCCCTGGATGTTCCACTGGTGAATTGCTAGGTTTTTGCTTATTGCTAGGGACTAGCAATTTCTAAGTTTGGGGATGAAGAGTGTGCCTAACAGTAATTAAGGACACACTCCGACCTTAATTATGGATGAATATGTAGAAAAATAAAAGGAAGAAAGGCAAAGCCAAGAGAAAAATGAATAAGTCAGAAAAGAAAAAGAGGTGCAAAGCACCACAAGAAAAAAAAATTCGATCGGGAAAAAAAAAAGGAAAAGTCCGAAGGACTGAAAGAAAAAGAAGGTGCAAAGCAGCATGAGTTATTAAGTAGCATTCAGTCAGAAAAGTTAAGAGAGTTGCTAGTAGAGGCAATTAAGTTAGAATTGAGGCAAGGCATCAGTGGATACATCTTGTAACCTATCTATGACTTGGAAAAACAATAATTGAGCTTGTAGCCCAGCCTCGTTATAAGCTTAAAAAGCCCTTACTGATCTGATTGTGTTGGCATATGGCATGACGTGTAGAACTGTTGCAAGCCTATGTTTATCTAACAAGTATGTAGGTAATGAGTGCAATTCATTTACCCTATACACCGAGAGAAGAGTTAAACACCGACCAGAGAGGAAAGCATCAGCAGCTTGTCTCCCAAAGGAGGTGTAAGTTATTATACTTTTAGAAATTGCGAGAAGAAAGCATGATTGGTATTCGATAATTATAGATTAAACTAAGTTAAGGAAAGGTTGATTGTGTTAGATAACAACTTGTTAGTTAATTAATCTGAATAATTGCTTGAGGACAAGCAAAGTTTTAAGTTTGGGGATGTGATAAGTCTTGAAAAGACTTAATTATTCTATTCAATTTTAGAATTAATTCGTTGTGTAAGTGATTAGTTTAGCCTTATTATTCAATTAATTGATAATAATTTATAAATTATGTAAATATTGCAAAAGTGTTTTATTTATAGAGGGAAATGGTTAAAAACATTAATAAATTAAGAGTTTATTACTATTTATAAATTTAATAAGTAGCCAGCATATAAATGCTAGGCAATTAGTGGATTTTTGGTGCAGGAACAGGACGTACTCGAGAGAAAAGGACAAATCCGAGTGAAGAATTACCAAAAGCCGAGTGAGAATTCGTAAATCCGACTGAAAGGAGTCCACAAGACCGACTGAAGAAGACTTCAAAGGGTTGACCGAAAGGAATTAACAAAAGCCCAACTGAGTAAGATTTCAAAGACACTGACTCCAAAAGAGAACAAGGATTCGGAATATTATATGAAGAACCCGAGCGCCAACTTCAGAATACCGATTGAATAATTAATCTGCTCAAGCGAGAGTTAAATTCGCTCAAGCGAGGGCCAAGGATTCGCCCAAACTTCTCTGTCACGCGTGAGCGAGAAAGCCATTTTGCAGTACATATTTTTAATTCGCCCAAGTGAAAGCAGAACTAGCTCAAGCATAATTTCAAAGTACCATCCTCGCCCAAGCTTCGCCATAACGCTTAAGCGACAAAGCAACACTACAGTGCAATTCCTGAGCTCGCCCAAGCGAGAGTTAATCCGCTCAAGCGAAAACCTAGCAAGCTGACGCGTAAAAGCAGTAACTTAAACCCTGTTTCTTCCCTCCAACAATACACACCTGGTGCAGTACTGTTTCCACTTCCATTGCCTTCTTCTCTACTGCTACAACCATAGTAACTTAAGTAGTGAGTTGTTAATTAGCTGGTGCTGTGCTGTAAATTAGCTAAGGCTGAGCTGGATCCTGATAATAGCTGAGCTGTAATTAGTTAGTTACTCTGTAAGCTATCTAACTAGTTAGTTTAGACGATAACTGAAGTTTTTCCAAGTTATCAGTTAAGTTGGTTAGTTAGGTAGAAACATATATATAGGTTGTACATATTCTGTAAGAGACACACACATACACAGATACGAAATAACAGAACAGAGAACAATCATTAAGCACTTCGAACATCTCACTACACGTTTTCTCTCTCTCTAATCCTCTCCTCCATGACGTTCCACAATCTTTCGATGGAACCGAAGTCAATGGAGTTCTAAATCCCTAAGGTTGGGATTGCAAAGGTTAGCAATAGAGTCTTGAAGCTGTGAGCAAGGCGATCGGCTTCTAGATCCTGAGGCGAACAAGATGAGGAGTGGAGCAGAACTGTTGGATTGACAAATCCAGAACTGATGAAGAACTTCACCAGTGAGGAATCATGGCTGAAGCTTAGGTAACTTCCAGCTTTCTAACTAGTTCAGGCCTAATCAATTTAGGTGAATAGTTAGAGTTCAACCTCTAATTTCGTATTAGATTCTTAGGTTAATCGAGCACTTAAGGAATTAAGGTTCATTGCTTAAGGATTAGGGTTTTTCACCTAAGGAATTAGGGAATAACCACAAGCGGATTGTCCTCTAGATTGTGAAGTTCGATTATACTTTAATTGCATGTTTCTTGAGGAAATTGTGAGCCGAAGCAATCCTGACCTGTTTTCTTTTAATCACTTTTCACATTCATCTTAACTCTGTTTCTGAAAATACCAAAAACAACTAGAAAACACCAAAACCATAAAAACCGAATAAACTTCATGTATTTTCTGATGGTTCAGCTTGTACTAGTCCTAGATTGAGGTACTTACCACAATCCCTGTAGGACGATCAAATACACTACAATTTTAACGACTGGTGCGCTTGCCAAAGTGTAAATCCGAGAGTCATATTTTGTTTTACTAAGATTTTCATATCAAATTAATGACTCGGGATTTTAGCATCAATCAAAGTTGAAATAATTGAGGGTACAATTCTCTAATCTTTTCCTCAATTTCCCAAGTAGCGTCCCCATCATCTGACTAACTCCAAACTACTTTGACCAAAGAGATTTCCTTGCCTCTTAGCTGTTTTAGATGTCGGTCAACAATCTTAACTGGTGATGCTTCAAAGGTAAGGTTTTCTTTCAGAACAAACTGATCAGGACTCAGAACATGATCAGAGCTTGGTACATATTTGTGGAGTTGGGAAACATGAAAGACATTATAAAGGTTTGTTAGCTCGGGTGGCAGGGCAATATGGTACGTATTGGTTCCTATCTTTTACAGAATCTGATAGGGTCCTACGTATCTAGGACTTAACTTCTTGGCCTTTAGAGCTCTTCCTACAGCTATGGTAGGGGTAACTTTGAGGAATACATGGTTTCCTTCCTCAAATTCCAATGGCTTCCAGTGTTTGTCATAGTAACTCTTTTGTCTATCTTGTAAAGCTTTCATTGTCATTTGGATATTTCAGACTTGTTCTGTAGTCTTCTGAACAATCTCTGGTCCAATTATCATCTTTTCACCTGTCTCATACCAACAGAAAGGTGTACGACATTTTCTTCTATATAGAGTTTATAACTCAATAATTTACAGACGTTGCCGACCAAGGCATTCCATTTCTACTATTTACCTTCCCAAAAACTTTACTTCATAAACATTCTCATCCCATGGTTTTCCTACATCAATACTCAAGAGAAGAACCACAATCCAAGTGCTCTGATTGCCTCGATCATTCCGCATCATTATCCGGAACACAATCCTATCACAAATATACATATACATGCTATTAATATACCATCATAAGGCATCATCCCCCAAAACTCATTATCAAGTCCTAGACTTGTCTATATCCAATTTACACGCTTACGTTAGGCTTCGGGAATTCCTCTCTCAAGACCAAGATTCTTTAAATCTTAAAGGGCTAACCACATCTAACAACAACAATACTATGGTCCTTAGCCTTAAGACTTCCAAATCATCACATGAATCATTCAACCATCACCAAAATTTATTCAAACTCATTATAAGCCTCTTGGCTCCATCTAAGACCATCACCAATTTAACTATTTCAAAATGGCATACCCACTCATCAACTCAAGTATCTATTTCCTTAATCCACTATCAATGACTTATTTTTAACATCATCATAAATACCAACAATCTAAATTAATTCCTCTAACCACATACATACTCATATACACTCTTCTCCCAATCCTCAATAATCAACCCCAATGCTTCAAACATTCATTTCCTCATATATAATCATTCTAGAGTATTCAAAGCCATCAAAATCATCAATTTAGGCAAAATCCCCAAATCACTACACTTAGGGTTTTTCATCAAAACTCAATAATCATTTCTAATAACACCAATCTCCATCATTAACAACACCCACACACACATTATCATGGGTTTTCACTAAAAATCATCTTTCATGACATTATTACTCATTTCCCCCAAATCCTAGAGTTAGGGTTCCACTAAAATCAAACAATCACCATTAACAACCATCATCTTCCATCTCTAATCTTGAAATTTTCGTATACCACTTCACACCCATCCAAAAACACACATAAAACACATCCCACCTTTGGGTTTTACATGAAAATGGTTCCTATTCCTAAACCCATTCATAAGGCACTCTCCTAACCACATAGAAACCAAAACCTAGGGCCAAAAACATCAAAAGAGTAGAGAAATTTACCTCAAGCTCCAAGCTATCCCAAGCCCTAGCATGTACACGAAAATGAAGGGAGAGAAAGAGGGAAATAAGTTATATCTTGGTCCATCATTAAAATGTTTCCCGTTTAACAAACAGGATCTCCGTTTGGGCTTAATACTAAATCCAAAAATTATTCCGAATATAGATTCGGATTCCTAATAATATTCTTAATAGCCCTAACTAATGGTATCTCAATCGAAGATACTTGGTCCAACACCCATATTCTAACCGGTTATAATTTTAACTCTTAAAGTCCCAATAATATTTGACAAATTTCTTGTCGTAGCCCTCCTTCAAATTTTACGTATCTCGACGCTTCTCCTATTTGGGTGTAGTAGGGACAACATTTGGCCAATTCATCAAACTTAGAAGCGTATTCCCCAACTGTCATATTACCTTGTTTCAAATTAAAGAATTCCTGCTCCTTCTACCTCCTTATGTCTTTAGGGAAGTATTTGGCAAGAAATTCTGCCTTGAATCGTCCCCAAGTGATGATGTGTCCATCAGTTGTTAACCTGATTCTAGCATGGGTCCACCAGTGCTCTGCTTCCCCAACCAACATGAAAATGGCAAAGGTTATCTTGTCCTCATCAGGGCATCGCATAGCGGCAAAAATCTTTTTGAGGTGCTCAATCCATAATTATGCTCTTTTTGGATGGAAGCCTCCCTTGAATTGGGTAGGATTGTTTCTTTGAAAGTCAGCTAGTCCTTGGTTCTGCCTAGTAGAGGCATGAGGTAATTCTTGTCGTTCTATTACCTCTACGATTCGAGTAAGAAGTTCCTCCATGACAATAAAAGGATTCAGGGTATATATTATATGGAGAATTCCACATAGGAAATTTTGTCTTAGGTGTTTTATGGATTGTTCAATATTTCTATTAGAGTACGTGGAAACCTAGTGGTCCACTTCCCAAGCTTAATGAATCGACTATGCTCTGATACCACCAATGTAACACCCTCGGTTAAATAAGATAGACCCTTCTATAGGATCATCCTATTTAACTAAGAGGTTAACAGTTTTTAGAAAAAGTGAATATATTTTTTTAAAATAAAATAATGGCAGATCAGTAGAAGCAAATAGTAGATAAATCACATAGTCATTCACAAACTATAAGTAATTGTACTCTTAACAGAATGGGGTACACAGACACCCTTAAATAATTATACAGTCATCCATTGTCTTATTATTCTTAAATATTCAACTACATATATCCTTCTTTTAATGAGGGCTCCCAGTTGGTTCAACGTATTGTTGTTCTTCGTACTCCGATTCTTGGTTTCCTATTATTCATCAAATAGGGTGAGTGTATACCCCAGACCCTAAAGGTTCCCGGTGCGGACATATCCAGACAACAAATAATATAACATAAATCATACAATTAACATATTTACAACTATAACAATCAATAATGTTGTCATGGAACGCATGAGTTAGGTTTATTATAATTTATCTTAAGTTAAGTCTCATGATGCATGTGGGCCCAATAAATCAATCCACCATCACCATTATCTCATTCTTTGGCAGTCGTCCTGCTCAAGTTGCCTCTTGGGCACAACGTTTCCATTCTAGAGCGATCGGAGCTCACCAAGTACCCCATTCATTATTTAATCATCATCAGGTACGAATGAACTCACAGGTTCTAATCATTATATATTATCTTGGGACTTGGCTCTACACGATCATAGTTATATTCCGTCATTTAGTCAAAGTACACCAGAATTGCATTGTCTGACCCGGCTTCAGGCGCGACTCTGATGCCATTGGGTTTCCATCCCGGTTGTACTCCCAAGATTCTCCTTGGAGATCGGACGTGAATGTCCTCCAGCGTACCAGGTATATGCTCTAGTTTTACTCCCTCAAAAAAAATATTTTCATGATGCAAAATGCATTATATTTATCATTTGATCCTTGGGTATCTATGTGTTTCCAGTCTCATAATATTTGTTCTCATGTTCTAAGGTCCCACTTATTTCTCAGACATATTTTTATTATTTTATTTATTTTTATTCTAGAAAATATATCGGTTATATCTTGGCTAAAATAATGCTTCGTTTAAAAAGTAAGTAGTATGTTCCTTATTTCTTTATTCATAATTAAAACAATAATAATATTAGTAACAATAATAATAATAATAATAATAATAATAATAACCATAATCATATTCATAATTATAATTATAATTGTATTCATAATCATAATAATAATAACAGTGATATAAATGGTGACCCTTCATCATTATTTCCTCATTTATCTCCTCTTTCAATACTTCCTTACTGGAATCCACATAGACACCCATGGTTCTTAATATTTCACAATTCAATACCGATCATTTCCATTTAATCATCAAGATTAATAATAATCAATACAGCTAATTAATCATATACATATCAATAAATATATAAAACAAATATATAAACATTAAAGCATCTTAATTTAACAACAATTCCCGAACCTGCCTTGGAAAGGTGAGGACCAGAAGTACTTTAGCCCTTTCCAAACACTCGGTTCCCCCCAGAATACCAGAGAATATACCCTCTGACCTTAATGGAAGATCTTAGATTGGTTGAAGACGTTCTTTTATTATCCTTGCTTCAGACCAAGGTGACTTGACAGAAAAATGGAAAATGAGAGAGAGAGAGACTTTTACTAATTTTCGTTGGTTCTAAGAATTCAGATTTGGAAAAGATGTGGTATTGATTTAATAAGGCAAAAGACAAGTGGGGGATAAGCTTTTTCATAATGGGATGTTAGGTGCGTTAATTGGGGTAATAATGGAGATTTTAGATAAGAAATGAGCTGTATTTTTACCATTTCTACCGCCAGCTTGCATGATTAGAGTGGATATATTAAAATATGTACAAATCACATGATCGGAGTAAAAAGGTGCAAGTTTTGCTGCATGTGGTTCGTCCGTGATAATCCTTTTGCGTGGACCGGTCACTAAGTGGAATGGCGTCACTATCCCAGCATTGATCCAGTCAGTTTCTATTGATCATGTCCCCTTTCAATTCTGACGCTGTTTGGCATCAGTCTTTTCCGAGAAGTTTCAGAGCCTCTTTCGTTTGGAATTGCTCCACTCAGAAGGGAATTCACTCGGAACTGTTTCTGCTTGAAACACTCGGTCAGCTTTTCCTTCCTCGGAAGTGACTCACTCGGAAATGTCTCACCCAGACTCACCTCTTTGAGAAATATCTCACTCGGATATCTCTGCCCGATATTGTTCTTTCAAACCCACTTTTCTTTCCGAATAGATCCACTCGGGAATTGTCCACTCGGATATATCTCTGATTGAATTTCTTCACTCGAAAATACTTCTCTCGGAAGTGCATAACTCGGAAATCATATAACCAAAAGGTCATTCAGAGTTGTGTCACTCAGAAATCTTACAACTGAGAGGTCATTCGGAGTTGTGTCACTCGGAAATTTTACAACTAAGAGGTCATTCGGAGTTGTGTCACTCGGAAATCTTACAACTGAGAGGTCATTCAGAGTTGAAGTTCAGTCCTCTCGGAAATCATTCCACTTGAGAATATCATTTGGAGTTGAAGGAAATTTCGAAGAAGAACCGAGCACAAGCTCTCGGCAACTTTTAGTCACCCGAGTACGAATAGAATGAAGGGGTTCTTCACTCGGATATTTACTTCCCCCCGGAAACTTTTCACTCAGAATCTTACTTATTCAAAATCAACCTTTCTCTGTTCAGAAGTATTTCCCTTGAAAATAACACTCGGTATATTTCAATCGGTACTATACCACAGAGAAATCAGAAATCTCACTTGGTGTTATCCTACTTGGAAATGTCTCACTCGGTGAAATCCCACACGGCAGTGTCACACTCCGAGAAACCCCACTCAGAAAGGTTACATTTAAATCAGAGATACTCCACTCGGATATTTACTACTCAGAAATATCTCGGTCCGAGAAGTACTCATTCGAAATCAGTTGTTCTTCTTTCGGAAGTACTTCTCTCGGAAACGTTTCACTCGACGATGTTTCATTCGGGAATGAGTCACTTGAAGACGTTTGACTCAGAAACGAGTCACTCAAAGACGTTTGACTCAGAAACGAGTCACTCGAAGACGTTTGACTCAGAAACGAGTCACTCGAAGACGTTTGACTCAGAAAAGAGTCACTTGGAGATGTTTCATTCGGAGATGTTTTATTCGAAGCCAGAGCCCCTTTTCACTCAGAAGTGGTTCTCTCGGACACGCTTCACTCAGAAATGTCTCCGAGGTTAGGACTCCACTCGGAATTGGTTCTCTCGGTCATACCTCACTCGGAAACCGATTAATTCACTCGGAATTCCTCTCCTCACTCAAAAACATAACCTTTACTCGGAATTTCTCTCGGTCACTCAGAACAGATCCCTTTCTTCACTCGGACAGTCTTATCTAAGACATGTTTCACTCGGAAAATGGATAATATCATTAATGGTCTAGATAAATTCCATGATTTTACACGAGAATAAAATTTTTCAGATATTACAGACTACCTGCAGGGTATTTTATTTACTTATTAACACTTATAGAACCTCTATACTTCAAAATTTACAAGATTAAAACTGCTACTAAAAACAGGGATGTTACAAAGGGTCCTGATACTCACGCTTAAACCACTGCAGCCACGCTCAAGCTTGCCATTCCTGTCCAGCATGTCTGATTCACGCTTGGTCCACGCTTAGGCGCGCTCGGGCTCACGCTCAAGTGACTCATTCCCACGCTTGAGCGTGAGGGGGTCCTGATGCTTCATTTACTATACGCTCAGCTGAATAAATCCACGCTTCAAGCGCACCATTGATGGCTAAGGTCACGCTTGAGCGAGCTCGTACTCACGCTCAAGCGTGAGATCCTCCTTGTAGTTGTATTTAAACCATGCTCAGTGTGCTTCTTTGATCATTCAACATGGCTATGCTTAAGCGCGCTCGAGCTCAGGCTCAAGCGTGAGATGCCTTCGCCCAAGCGTTCCATCCTTCGCTTAAGCGTACAGGTAGTCTTCTTGATTTCTTTCATGCTTTTGGTACCTTTCTTCAATATTTTGCCAAATCAAGCTTGTGTTAAGCAATGTGTTATTTTCAACAAAAATTCATGCTTAATTGATTACATTCTTTTCAAAATGAGTTTAATTGAAGTATTAAATCAATGTAAAATAATATTTTATCAGGCGCCAGCGTTCTTCAATCCAAACAACATGACGGTGTAGCAAAAAACACCACAGTCATTGACAAAAGCCGTCTTTTCTTGATCTTCCTCCCACATCGAAATTTGATTATACCCCGAATAAGCATCCATGAAACTGAGATATTGATAACCAGATGAATCATCAACCATACGATCAATGTTTGGGAGTGGATATGGATCCTTTGGGCAACATCGGTTGAGATCCACGTAGTCTGTGCACATCCTCCACTTGCCATTGGCCTTCTGCACCATTACTACGTTGGAAAGCCAAGATGAATAACATATCTCCTTTATAAAACTTGCTTTTAACAACTCTTTTGTTTGCTCACATGCTACTTTCTGCTTTTCTAGTCCCAACCTCCTCTTCTTCTGGGCCACCGGTCTTGTCTCTGGGTATACAGCTAATTTGTGGCAACATAAATCAGGGTCTATCCCAGGCATGTACATAGCAGTCCAAGTGAACAGGTCTTTAAACTCCTGTAAGAGAGCCAACAAGCGCTGCTCCATGCTTCACTCTAGATTATCATTGATGTGTGTGACCTTTTCTGGGGAATCCCCTAAGATGATGTCCCCGGAACCACCATCTGGTGTGGGCTTTGAGGGGTTGAGAGGGTCAATCTTCAATTCCGCCCTGGGATCTAAGTCAATCAAACTGACAGACCCAGCCACTATTCCTCTATCATTCAGCTTCTTCTTCTTGTTAAACGCTTTCAACTTAACCATATTAAGGCTCAGGTTGTAACAATACCTGGCTATCTCTTGATCAACATGGAGGGAAGATACGCAGTTATCCTTATCAATGAACTTGATAAGGAGATGTGGAGCACGATTGCTTCCATCTCGTTCAGGGTAGGGCGGCCTATGATCCCATTGTAAGGGGACTCCACATCAATCACCAGGATTCTAGACTTCACCGTTCTCGCTCCTAGCCCATCTTTAAAGGAAATGAGGGTATCAAGATACCCTTTGGTGGGTTGCTTCGCTCCATTAAACGCTGTGAGTTCTTGTGTATATGGTTGTAAATCTGCATCATTAAAACCCATTCTTTTGAAACAGTTATAAAAAATTACATCGCAAGAACTTCGCTGATTGACGAGGATTCTCTTAACATCTTTGTTAGCTATGACAGCGATGATAACCACTACATCGTCACCTCCTGGGATCGTCGGGCCAAAATCGTCATCAGTAAATGATACCACCGGTGCTGCCACACCGTCCCTGATAGGGCGGTTATCCCTAGGCTTTCCTTGAACCTACAAGATCATCCGGTGGTGATTCTTCCTTGCTGTGATTAACGCTCCTCCACCAGCGAATCCTCCCGCTATCATCTCTATCACCTCACATCGGCCTTGCCTTTGTTGCTGAGGCATACCATCTTGTTGAGCTCTGTAACATCCCAGATTTTTAAATAATTATAAATGTCAGATTAAGGTTATGGATTGATGGAATTAATGGTTAATTAAGGATTAATTGCCAATTAGGCAAATTATTGAGTGATAATAATAATAATTTTAATAATGATAAAAATAATAATAGTGGTGCCTTGGTGGCCTTAGTGAACTTTGGTCCTCTCTCCCCCCCTCTCTCTCTTCATTCACGTTGAGTATGATTTGATGGATGATGGAAATGCATTAAATGATGTGGGACCAGAATTAATGATGTTGTGATGGCTGATGGAGAATGAGACCTTTGATGGGAACAGACGCTGGCTGTGTGGTAATAAGGCTTCAGTCCACATTTTCTCCTCATTTTCCTTCATTTTCCCTTGGTGGCTATTCGGAGAAAAGAAATGCTCTTCCTTCTCTCTAGAATCCATGAGGCTTTCTGCCTCTTTGCCTCCTCCTTCATCTTCTCTTCCACTCATGCATGGTGTAGGACCGAGTGGAATATGCTGGGAATCAACGTATTGCTGTGAGGAACAGCATGGAGGAGTGCAACAACATGGTACTGTGTTTTGGAGGTTGGTTCCTCCTCTTTATCCTCTTGTTGATGGAGCTATTTACGTGAAGAAGGCAAAGATGGATGAAGACATACATGCAGGTTGCATGGAAGCTGGTGGTTCTCCATGGTGGGGAGAATGGTGCTGTTCAAGTGTAGAATAGCTTTGTACTAAGCTTTGGAGGTTGCTGCTCGAGTAAACAGCATGGATTCTTCCATGGCTGTGAGTAGAGTGGAATTTGGGTGTTGATGGCTTAAGGACTTGAGTGGAAATGGTGGCTGGTTCTCCAAGCTGAGAACGTTGCTGGGACGAGTTGAAGCCATGATGGCTCTTCTCACTGCTGGAATGCTGAGCAGAAGCTGCTGTGGCTGGGCTGAGTGGCCCATGTGACTCCTGGAAGCTTCATCCAGGTAAGGGGGGCTTTACATCTTAAATGCATGGATTTCTGGATGGGTTTCCGGGTGAAATTGTCACAATGTGTTGTGTTGTAAGGTGTATGGTATGCTGTAGTTGAGTAAGTAGCCCGGATTAGTGGTGTTTGTTATTTTTGTAATGTATGATACCCGTTCATATGATGTGTGATGTTTGTTGATGATGTTTATGTTAAGATGTATGAGATGCACATCATGAATGTTGTGTTCTATGTGTGATCCTCTATTTGTCCCTGGGTATGTTGTACCTTGAATACATGTGAGCTTTGTTGATGTATATACTTGTGATAAATGAATGAATGGGGACTGTTATGATGAATGCCGAGTAGGCTTTATGGATGAAAGCATGAAATGCTTACTGGAAAGGAGAAATCCGAGTGATAGAGAATAAATCCGAGTGATAGAGGACAATCCGAGTGGAAGGTAAGGTGAAAAAGCATAGGTGCTTGCTGTAAACAATAAATCCGAGTGGATGGCGTAGTGATTGCTGAGTGGATGTGGTATAAGCCGAGTCAACTGATTGTTGTGGAATTGCCGAGTGCACATGATGTTGAACGTAGATTTCTGAGTGGGCAATCGAATGAATATGTGTTGAATTTATATGCATATGTGTTATTGAGTTATTGAATATGAACACCTTGCGGGGTGCCACAAGGGTATAATCCCGAGTGAAGAGGATTAGGTCCTAATGTTGAATGTGATGAAAGACCTCGAGTTGGACTCGGGGTAGTGCCTGGGGCACTAAGCGTGAAATGATACGCTTGATGAAATGCCGAGTGCATTGGCGTTGGACGCCGAGTGAATGAAACCGTATGCATCCGATTTGCCACTGGAATGCGTTGAACGTTTATTTACCGATCGGTAATCAGATGACATTATATGGAACATGGCTAAGTCCTGGAGCTGGGCTTAGGCACACTCCTTGAGCAGGGCTCGGAGTTGAGTGAAATCCGAGTGGATCAGTATACTAGTGGAAGAGTGAGTTGAGCATTATAGCCGAGTGAAATGGGTGAAATCCCGATCGTAAGATGTCTGTGATTGCTTATGTTGAATGGCAGTGTATGTTGAATGATTGATGATATATATGTATAATTGTAATGCGGATTTCATGATTAATCCGAGCCAATATCTGTCATTTAATATGTAATGCTCACCCCTACACCATTTTTCAGTGTATGCAGGTCGGATTGGATGATGTGATGGCCTTAACCCGAGTGTTGGGTATTTATTGATGAGACTGTGTACATAATGTAATGTACCGAGTGTCTTTTGTTGTTTAAAAGCCTTGGCCGGCTCATATCAATGTTGTATAATGAATATGAAATATATGTATTGGAATCTGAGTTATAGAATCTGAGTGTATGCCTATGCTATATATGTGTTTTTATATGGGCTGTATGTATTGGACGGCTAGGACTTGATATTGAATGAATAATGACAAGATGATTGAATAACCCGAGTGCATGTTAATATATATATATATACTTCGAGTGAATGGTATTATATGCATTACCGATTGATTGTGTTGATGATGGAAAGTATCAAGATAATAAGTATCCGAGTGTATGCGTATGTATATACATATATATGTTATGCTGATAATAAGGTTGTGAATCGGTGGAAGTGTATTGTTGAATTGGTAGTCGGACTTGGAATTAGAGAATAAATTTATATAAGTGATTTATGTTGATTTGATGCTTCATACTGACTAGGAAATGATGTTGTATGAATATTCCTAAGTTAATGAATCCTGAGTGAAATGTAACTGGCTTAGTTGCTTTCTCGAGTGAGTCTTATGTATGTGATTCCATATCCGAGTGTGACTCATCTGCAAGTCTCTTTCTGTGTGTTGATAGCCCTTATGGATTCTGAGTGGAGAATATGGGTAAACCCCGAGTGGGGGATGGTTTGTGGTTCCCAAGTGGAACCCGAGTGAATCTCTTCTAAGGGAAGTGTGGTCGTAATGGTTTAGCTTGAAATATTCTAAGTATATGAGTTATGCATATATTCCGAGTGAACATGGGTACCTATTACGAGTGAATAGTGTAATATGTAATTTGAGTGGCTAAGTGTGGAATGAGTCCGAGTGAATTACTTGAGTAATTCCTCTGAGTGTTGAGGAGTTTGGATCATTCCGAGTGGAATTAATTGTGTAGACTATTTCTGAGTAATGAATGATTAAGGTATTATCCGAGTGAGAATAGGCATGAATGCCGAGTGTGTGGCCGAATGAGTATTGGTCGGTAATGATACTAGATACCGAGTGGAATACCACTCAGAAGATGAGTTGGTTTACAAATGATTAGACTGAGTAATTTATGGCCGAGAGGAAGCCTATGTATTCTCTGAGTGATGGAGTTCAAATATGCCGTGTGACTCGAGGTTGAATTACACCGAGTGGTGTTTGGTTGGGAAATAACCTGAGTGAGGAAGTTTTATGGAATCCGAGTGGGATTACCCTCATTTACCGAGTGGATCCTTATGTTGAGTATGTGGATAGAATTAAGAGACTAAGTTATGGGTTGCTGAGTGAGGCAATTGTTGAGGTGGTTCCCGAGTGATTGGATTTCCTTATACCGAGTGGACTAAGTCATTACCGAATGAATAATTGTCTCGAATACCGAGTGATGGGAATACCGAGTGTGACTTCTGACTTCAGCGAGTGAGTTCTCGCTCCAGCGAGTGTGTGTTGTTTGGGAAGGCTTTGATTGTGGTTCCGCTTAAGCGCATGTGTGTGATAAATGCTTATTTTATGATTAAATTCATGACTCAATTAGACCCATTTTCTGAATAACTTAACTAAACTGATAAATAATTGAGCATGATTTTGATTATAAAGAAAGTATTAAGAAAAGAAGCTTGAAATGTAAAAATCAGTAAAGAAATTGTCAAAAGCCTTGAAGAAACAAAGAAACACCAGAGCATCAAGCAAGGACGCTTGAGCGTGGTACACTGCACGCTTGAACGTGGAAGAAACAAAAGCTTACGCTGCCCATGCGCCCAAGCGAAATAATGAAGAACACACCAACAGCCTTTCACGCTTGAGCGTGAGCCCGAGCTCGCTCAAGCGTGACTCCATGCATGACTGGCGCTCAAGCGTGACTATATGGAGCTCAAGCGTGACTCAATTGAAAGAGGAACAGCATCAGGATCATCTCACGCTCAAGCGTGGGAAGGAGCCGCTTGGGCGTGAACCCGACCCCGCTTGAGCGTGGCTTGAGCGTGGAATATATCTGTTGAGATAGAAGAGCTCGCTTAAGCGTGACAGATTTAGCTTGGGCGAAGATGAAAAAGTATCAGGAAATGTCTCACGCTTGAGCGAGACAAGGAGGCGCTCAAGCATGAACCCGAGTGTGCCTAAGCGTGAAGTAAGCATGGATCAAGCGTAGGCTAAACAGAAGAACCACGCTTAAGCGTGGTTAAGGAAGCTCGAGCGCGAGACAACCAGTGAACACCAGTACCCTTCACGCTTGAGCGTGACCACTAAGCTCAAGCGTGACTCATGCAGTATGGGATTTCTAATTTAATATTCACCAATGGTGCGATGCCAACTCACCCACTTTCTTGTGTTTCTACAAGTCTTTGAAAGATGCTGCATGGGTTCTACGCAAGTGGGCAAAGGGAGCTGAACCAGAACCCCTATAAATCAGGCTACAAACAACATCAGGAAGAATAATATATCCATCATCCCTGTAATCCCCTGTATCTCCCTCAGAATCCAACCCTTTTCCATTATTTTCTGTATTTTATATTTTTGAAGGTGAAAATGCAAAGCATGAGTAGCTAAACTCCCTTATGGGATTGGCTGTAATCCATTCAACACTGAAGTAATGCTGTTGTAAGTTTTTATTTAGTAATGAGATTTGATAAGTTTCTGTATTTCCTTCTACGTTTAATGCCTGAAAGTACTTGATCACTATTTTCTTGTTTTAAGTTTTCTCAAGTATGCTGGGAAGTGACTTTTGAAAGCAGATCTGAAAGAGATACTTGTTGTGAGTAGGTAGCCAGGGATGGCGTCTAACGCAATAAACGTCAAAACAATCGATCGATAATGCTGGGATGATTTCAAAGTGACTGAGGGATCAGCGGTTTGAAATCATTCTTATGAATTTTGTAGTCGAGGGATCGATACAAATGACTTTGATTGTGACGTAGAAATTATCTTTTTGATTTACTTATATAAAAACTTATGCAGCTTACAGATGGTGAAGATGTGATGAAGCCAATCCCTATTTTACAAAACTGATTTTTCCAACACTGTCATCTTTTGCAAAATTTCACTCTCTGTTATTTATTACTTTTTTATTCAACATCATTCAAAACAAACCAAAAACCAAAACATTCTGCCAAATCAATTCAAAACTAAGATCTTCATTCTAACACCTCCTCAGTGGAACGACAACTATACTATATTACAACTTCTGTGTTTAAACTTGGCACAAGCATGACATTGAGTTCATATTATACAAACTTGATTCTCTTTCAGTGAACTCTTCAATATCAATATAATCAAAACATCAACAGTGTGCTCGCCTGAGCGAGTTGGTCGGCCTCGCTCAAGCGGAGTCGGATCTCGCTTGAGCGAGTGCACGCTATATTGTGGTTCGCTCAGGCGCTGTTGTTCTTCCGCTGTATGCCTTTCTTGGTCGGCTTTTCATTGCCTTTTCCTTCCTTTCTCTTTCTTTATTTAATTGGACCCGGTTCTTAATGGTCTATGGACCTAGCTCTCGTATCTTCATATATGGGAGTGGCTTTTAATTATTATTGATCCAGGTATTCCCTAATTAAAACGCGAAAATTTTTCCCTAAAAATTAGGATGTCACATTTTGGTATCAGAGCAGACCAAAAGGTCCATGGCCAAGGTTTGCCTACTATGTGTGGGCGGTTGTATGCAATATGACCGAGTGTCATTATTGCTTGTGAATTACTATTGAATTTGATGTATGTATAGACATGATTATGTGATTGTATATGCTTATTTGTTGGGGGGACGGTAGTGAAGAATACTACTGTTATGATGATTGGTTCGGGGTGGAAGGTTTGATATTACCTTAGCCCGATTATTTATGAGATACTTGGAGTATTTCTAATGTTGAGTCGGTTGTGAGGAAAATTGGGTGATGATATTGAAGCTTTCATAATTATTAAAACTGTGTTAACTGATTGGGACTCTTATGTATGCCATGCTAATGGTTCATGGCCGGGTCATATTGATTGGATGGATTTGAACTCATATGCCGAGTTGGCTGAGTGAGTAATGTTGAGGAATCCCATGGTGTGAGGAATTTAAATTGGGTGATTGCTTGTGCAATTTGGTGATGGGTGAATTATATTCTTGGCACGTGAACCCCTATATGGCACTTGATGTAGATTGAATGAGTGCAGATTCCTAAGTTGGAGGATTTTAATATGAGATAGGTGATTGAATATAAAAGCTGATACATGTTTGGTTGGGATTTTTGTCTCGATTTGATGTATGAAAACTGAGTAGATGATTGGATTAGGTACTGGGCCACTAAGTGTGGTAACCCAATTGATTAGGCATAATCATGTGTGGTTGGATGTTGTGAGGAATTGATATGGTGAGGTACCTGTTAGTTTGGGTACTGTCTCGGTTTTGTGATTGAAAACCGAGTGAGTTGTTGATTGAATTTCTGACCCTGAGTTGTACATCTCTGTGGATGTAGTGAGTTATTAGGCTTAAATCCGAGTCATGGCCTGTAATGAATGGTGATATTAAAAAATATTAGGTTGATTGGCCAATAGTTTGTGATGGATAAGATTAAAGAAGGAATTTTTACTCGGTTTGGACTGGAAACCGACTGCTTTTATGCCATTTTATGGAGAGTGTGATAGATATTTGATGATTATTATCATATGATTCACACTAGAATGGGTATAAGGGCTGCATATATGCCTGGAGTTCAGTGGGGTGTAGTTACTGAAAGCGAAGACGCGTCTGTCCCGCTGCTGAGGTTGAGTGTTCATGAGATTATCCCTCGGAGCATGCCTCTCTGGCTTTACTCTCTCCTTATCCCTCCGCGGTAGGTGTGAGGGCGCTGGCGACTTCACTCTAGCAGCAATAGCCTCTAAGTGCATCTCTATGCCAATATACTTGGAAGCTTTCCTTCAGAACTCCTCGAAGGTCGTTGGAGGGCTTTTTGCCAAAGATAGGGCAAAAGCAGAACCAGGTTGCAAAGCTTCAACCATAATATGGAGCTGTATAGCCCGTGAGGTTAGGTACCAACGCAGCTTCCTTGTAGAATCTCTTCAAAAACTCCTTAAGAGTCTCATTCTCTCCCTGTCTTATCTGGGCCAAGGTGTGAGAAGTCCTTGGAATATCCCTGGAAATAATGAAGTGGCTCTCGAATGCAGTTGCCATCTCTTCCCAAGAATCTATAGACCCTGATGGTAAGCTCTTGAACCAACTAAGAGCCTCTTCCGTCAGTGTTCTTGGGAACATTCTATACATGATGTCTTCATCAGCTCCCAGATACATGGCCTCATACACATAAGCATTGAGGTGCTTAGTGGGATCAGTTTCTCCATTATACTTTCCGATTGAAAGTGGCTGAGTTATCTACAGGTGTTTGGGAATAATGACACTCATGAGTCTCCTCGAGAAAGGAACACTGAGTCTATATGCCCTAAAAGTCACCACTGCTTGCTCCTTCCTCCTGATACTGACTCTATCATCAGAGTCCTGAGTCTGTTCCCTCTCCTCGTACGTAGGGATTTTTGAGTACTGGAGGGTTGTGGACCTTTCCCTCATGGATGCATGGTGAGCATCTTCTGCTTGGGACGTCACTCTGTCCCCAGCTCCTCTCTTCTCCCGCTTCAGCTCCATCAACTCCTCCCTGAGCTGCCTTATGACTTCGTCCCGAGGGTCAGGGGTTGCTACAGGTACCATCCTCCTCGTGTTGGTTATAGGAGATTCAAAGATGAGTCTCCTCCCAGTTTGCTGATGGGTCACATCCTCCACATGACCATCAACAAAATCGCATCCATCACCTTCCATCCTGAACTACCAAACTTCTATGAAAAGTGGGAATAACTCTAACGTGTCCCACTGGGCTTGCCAATGAACTGGTCTGGACTGGGGTCTAGGATCCGGTGTGGGACCGGTATTGTAATCCGACCTCTCAGTGGGAGAAACCGGTCTCGTTGTCCTGGAGATCCTTCACACCAAAGTTTCGTGTTGGAGTGGGCGAAAGGTGGTGCCACGTACGAAGATTCTCCAACGCTCAAATTAGAAGAGTGTAATTGAACTCAATGAAGACTTAAGCGATGCGATAGTAAAATGTGTGATAGAACAATGTCACCTTGCATGTATATTGGAATCTGCTATTTATAGTTGGTCGAAGAAAATGAACCGTCGGATGCAAGTGGGCCCATAGGTTCTGATAACGTGTATAGAGTGTCAATCAGGGTGACTTAATATTCAGAGTGTGGCAGGGGGGTAGGTCATGTTGGTGTATGCACTATGAGCTTTTATGCTTTTTCATTTGTATCATTTTTCTACTTATCAATAGAATAAATATTTCAGTTTAAAATTATTTTAAAACATATTTATCCTTGGAGTAATAGGTCATATAAAAATTATTCCTAAAATGTCCCTAGTCAAGTATTTACATGGGGACATGTAAATACATTGAGACTAGTGTGTGAGTGTACTGATGACCTGATCTCACAGATCATAGATATAGATGATATCGAGTCTTCACACGGGTACACATTAAGAGTAATGATGTACTGGACAGACCCACCATGAGAACGTTGCATGGATCGTTACATGATTGTCATAAACGATTCTCAATGTGATAATGGTATATGTAGTCCTTCGACCTGAAGTCACTACGATTCCTACATGAGGAGTTTATTGTTTTAATACAATTAAACGTCTTCTGTAACAAGAGGACTATAAAGGTTGTGATTAGGCAATGAACAAATTATGCAGAGGGATGTGAGTGATGTAGATGGGATTTGTCTCTCCTATGTGATAGGAGTGATATCCATAGGCCACTTGATGGAGTAAGACTAAGAAAACGCATGGCCATGCTAGAAAGAATAAATATTAGATATTTATTTGGATCCAGTCTACTCCGGTATCAAGTAAAATAAATTGGGCCGTACAAGGATGACGCGACCATGCCTTGGGCCCAATTAGGGTATCGTGACAAAAGGAATAAACGTATTAAATAATTATCACTTATAGGTTATGTTGATAATATTCGGACATAATGATGCATTGCTAGATGCCGCTCTTATTTTATATTAATAATAAAATAGTTTATTATTAATATGACCGGGTATTTTACCTATAGGGTCACACACATAGAGTAAGCCCATCAGAAAATGTTGTCTTATTTTAGTTGGACTAAAATAAAGCTATTGGGCCTAACTCATTTGGAATGAGTAAGGAGCCCACTTTTAGAGAGAACAAATTAGGTCAAACCTAAGCCTATAAATAGAGCATAAGATGCTCATAGGCCGTTCACTCAAGTGAGACACAAATTCGCAAAAGTTGCAAGAGCTACACGCTGTCAAACTAGCAGTTGGCAAGTGTTGCGATTCTGGTGGGAGTGCTCGTGTGGACTCCTAAAGGATGAGGCTACGACTGTTTCGGAGTTCTTCAAGAGGTAACCTAAAATGAATTTCGAAATTTTTATGCTTTGAAACATGGAACCTTGCAAATCCTATGGAATCCCTTTTATTTTTCCGCTGCTCATGCTTAGGGATTCCCTAACAGGTCAATCTTCAGTGTATGATTCTGACACAGGGATGGATGATAATCTCCTTTTCCGTACGCCACGCCTGTAATCGTACCTACTCCTTTCGGTGAGTGACAGTGACACATTCCGCTATGCAGAGTATCCAAGCTGATAAGTCATAACCCCCCTTATCTCGTTGTGGCACTATAGCAAATGGTTATATGGGACTGGGGAATGAGGACGGACAAAGTATCCGGATAGGTGAGAACGGAATGCAATAACCAGTATGAGAACACTGCCCCCTGATACCAGATGTATGAGACTAGATAACCGGTGTGAGAACACTTCCCTGTGATTCCGGTCATCCCTCTAAACTTGTCATGTTGACGTCACTAATTATGGGCCAGTATCCAGACCGGATCAATATCTTTTTCAAAGAAGTTTTTGATGAAGTTTCGAAGGTCTCTAGAAGATGAAAAGAATCTTGAAAAATCAAGAGGGTTGTTGGTTTAGGCCATTGAAGACCTTGCCCTCTTAATAGTGTGTGAGGAAGACATGGTAAAAATACAGAAGGAAAAGAGAATGAGAGATTTGAAGGGAGAGCTCTTAAAGCTTGGGAGAGTGGAAGAAGAGGTAGTGTGTGTAACATCCCGAATTTTAAAATGAGAGAATTAATTACCGAAATAAATATTAGAAATTGGTATATGGAGTATTTAATGTCCCAAACTATTGAGAATAATTAAATTGATAATTTTGGGAATTTTTGGTAAATTTTAGAGACCGGTTAAGCTGAAATTAAGCCCGGTTGAGATATGGGTGTCGGACCAAGTATCTTGGAATGAGATGATATTGGTCAGGGCTGTAGAGAATATTATTTGGAATTGAATATGTATTCGGAATAATTTTCAGATGATGTATTGACCCCGAACGGAGAACTTGTTAGTTATAAAACGGTAAAGTTTTAATGAAGGGGAATTAAAATAAATCAAAAACCCAATTTTCTTCTCCTTCTATTCACGTGGGAATGCTGAAGGTGGAACATTTACACTTCACTTTCTTCTTCTTCTCTTCACCATCTTCTTCATTTCTCTCTTCTTCTTCCTCCAAACCCTAGCAAAGTGGTATTATCTTCTACTCTCCTTCCCATTTTCGTTGGTGGAGCTTGAAGGAGGCTTGTGAGCTGCTGTTTTTCCTTCTCCTCTTCCTCATTTTCGCAGCTTACTCTCCCTCTAAGAGAACCTATTTTTGTTTTTGGGCTTTGAGGTAAGTATATCCATTTTTGCTAAGGTTTTGGTTATGGGTATATGGTATTTATGAGTTTGGAAGCCATGCATGTGTATGAATGTTTTGAGGAGAGCATTTAATGCAAAAGTTTAATGTGGGTTTTGTATGAGGATGAGGTCTCTTTGAGAAGTAATGAAGTGGATGTAATTATGGTTGGAAGGAGAAGAATATTTATGATGGTTGTTGGAAATTTTATGGAACCCTAACTTCATAAATTTGGGGGGAAATGTATAATGGAGGTTGATGAACATTTATTGTTGGTAATAAATGTGAGGTATGATGAATAAAGGTCATTGGTGAAGTTAATTTGTTGGTGGAAGTCATTAATGGAGAAACCCATGAAAGGGTTGGTTGTTGAGAAAATAATAATAAATGGTGGCACCTAACCCATGGTGGTTATGGTGGATAAAATGAAATAAAAGAGTTTTGAGAGTTATAATAATAAAAACAGCAAGTATTTATTGATATATAAGTATTTGAATCTTAATGAGTAAGTAGAAAATTGATTGTATAATGTATTGTGATGTAGGAAGTGACCCCATTGACGAAGCGGGACCATCAAACCGCGTTGATCACTACTTCACTTGAGGTAGGAGGGGGTAACTTTTCTAAATGCATGATTTCATCCATTGGTGATTTGAAAATATATATATGTGATTATGTTAATAGTTGTTTGAATGGATGATATGATAGGTGTGATTTGAATGCATTTAGAATGATGATTGTTATGTGGCATTGTGTTTGGGATAAAATTAATGATGTGATAATATTATATTAATGAAGTATG
This sequence comes from Clitoria ternatea, assembly GCA_037962975.1. Lineage (NCBI taxonomy): Eukaryota > Viridiplantae > Streptophyta > Magnoliopsida > Fabales > Fabaceae > Clitoria > Clitoria ternatea. The sequence goes on from CM075676.1 coordinate 61,782,128, forward strand.
ATGATGGTTTACAACCATATGTGGATTGAGATTGTGATGTGAATATCCCAAATATGTGTGTATGATTTATTGAATGTGTATGCCACTAACTATTGATGAGAATAAGTCAAAGAAAATTGGGATTGGATAAGAATGATGAGAATATTGAAATCCACCAAGTGGTGGTGATGAATGATTAAATGTGGAGTGGCATCTAGGATGCATAGTGTGAGGATGCACTTGATTTGGATTTGCATTGCATCCATGGCATATCATAGCTGTTTATGTGGAATATTAGGGGGTTCCACTAGGCAGGCCCAGTGGGAGGGCGGCCCAGTGCACGAGTGTATTATGACTTTCCCCTGTGACTCGGTGTATGAGTCACGAAGCTGTCCATAGTTTGGTGACGAGGCACCCTATGTGGCAGGCCCAGTGGGCGGGCGGCTCTATGGTGAGCGAATTTACCTCGGTGTCCGATGGGGCACGGCTCTCTCGATGTGTGTTCGGGAGGGGCCCGTAGCACTTGTGGTAGTTGAGGCCACGATGTTGATCCGCAAGTCACAAGGTGACTAGTGCTACAGATGGGCGATAGCGGTTTGGTACCAGTAAAATTATAATGATGACGTAAGCATGCATAAATTGAGATATATGTGTACACAATTTTTCTACTACAGTAGAGGCATAGTAGCACACCTATGCTTGTCCCACAATTGATTTAATGATATATTTTCCCACAGCCGGATCCACATTGTTTGATAAGAAATTCTTGTGCATATGCATTAGATTTAAGAGCATTTGCATATAGCTGGAGATATGCCTAGGTGAAAGCCCTTGGTGGCAACGGATGAATGAGAATTGAAAGGGGAAAGAGTTGAATACTAACCCGATATGTGTGTTTGGCAATCCAAATGATTGATAATATGAATGCATACTTGAAATTATAAGATGTATTGTGAATAATGTATGATGTGGTGTAATGATTGCTAATTGTGCAAGTATACATGTATTTCATCATAATGTATGACTTTAATTCATTTGGATTATGTTACTCACCTCCCCGTTGCCATTTTTAAAGTTGATGTAGGTATGACTTAAATCCTACAACTTTTGGAGGCCGAGTATGAAGAAGGTAAAATATGGATAGGAATGCGTAAGCCTTGGCCGGCATGAAAATCTGTTTTGGTACAGTGTATGAGGTTTATATACTCAATTTTTGTAATGTTGGTAATTTTGGAGGTCATGGGAGAAAATTGGACATGTTTGTGTAATGACAATTTTCATTCATGACCCAAAAGATGTAAAGAATGGATCTGAATACTTGACTTTGTTAAATGAATGGATGTTGTGTTTTTATGCTATATTATGGAGCTTGTGGAATGATGTGGAATATAGATGTATGTAGGGAGTGCATGTGGTTTGATGATGAATTTAAATTATATGCATGAGCTAATGTTAGCATGATGATGGTTAATGGTGAATGAGGCAGGTTCCAAGGGTGTTATATAATGTATAAATCTTGTAGGAACTGAATGAATTGCCATAGATTGAGTTTTAGTATGGTAGGTTGAGTGTTAGCAATGCAAGTTCACGTTTTCTGCTGAGTTTCTACAGAACTCGCTCAAGCGAGTAGTAATCTCGCTCGAGCGAGATGGTTGTGGAACAGGGGATTCGTTTCTGCCCCAAATTCGCTCAAGCGGACGTGCAATTCGCCCAAGCGAGATTGCCACAGAATCAGTGTTTTGATTCTGGACAATTTTCGCCCATGCGTGAAGGGCAACGCTCAAGCGAGGGAGAAGGAGAATGGATTCTGGACGACTTTCGCCCAGGCGAGTGGTGCCTCGCCCAAGCGAAAATCGGCCAGAGAGTCCTCAACGTTTCTGGACCAATCTCGCTCAAGCGAGCCTTGGGCCGCTCAAGCAAGATCGACCCCTGATGCTCCTTTCCTTCTTCGCTCAAGCGTCTCGCTTTCTTCGCTCAAGCATTCCTTCATGTCTCGCTCAAGCGAGATAGGGCTCGCTCAAGCGAGCTGGGCCCTGATGCTCATTCCTTCATTTCGCTCAGCATCGCCCAGCGCCCGCTCAAGCGAGGGTGCGCTGGCTCGCTCAAGCAACTTGAGTCACGCTTGAGCGAGTATGCCCCTGATTCTCATTTTGTTATTTTAAATTAAATTTTAAAATGTTATGCATTATTTCTTCTTTAGATATTATTTTAAATGGTATTGAGGAGTATATTTAGGCCTTCTAGATTATATAAGTTGTATCCCATATTTTTATGAATGGACTCCTCTTGAAAATCAATTAGCTACTAATTAAACCAAATTAAATAATTCTTCCGCTGCTTCTGATTGAAAAATATATAGTTAGTTTCACCCTCTCATATCTCCATATATGGGAGTGGTTCATTTTAGATCCAGGGGTTTGGTGAAAAATGTTTCACCACTTTAATTATTTGGTTATTAATATTCTCAAAAACGTGAAAAAAATTTTCCCCTATTTTATTTTTGGGTTTGGGGCGTCTCAACCTGGTATCAGAGCAATGGTTGCTCTTGATACAATTAAAATGGATGATGTTTATATGTTTGTTGCTTATGGTTGATTGATTTATGAATTATATGGGTGAATTATGATAGTGGTTATTGAAATGGGATTATTACATGATTATTGTTAAGCCCGGCCAGGCAATTCCTTTCTCATATTTACCTTCTAATTATGAAATACATTATGATGATACTTGTGCCAATGAAGTTAATGATGAATGATATGTATGCACATTGGGTGAAGAGACTTTAAGTTTCTAATTATGTTTATGTTGTTGTGTATAGATTGAGTGATGGCGTATAGGCGCAATTCTGATGCAGCCGCTATGGCTGAAGCCTTTAATCGCTTTGCCGACATACTTGAACGGCAACAATAACCTATTGGTCAGCCGAATCAAGGTCTTGACCAATTTCTTAAGCGGAAGCCTTCTGAATTTCATGGAGGCTATAAGCCAGAAGATGCTCATGTTTGGATCCGTGACTTGGAACAGATATTTGCTAGCATGGAATGTACCAAAACGCAAAAGGTGGAATATGCGGTGTTCATGGTTCGGAATGAGGCCGAATCTTGGTGGATCCTTACCCGTGGGCGTATGATTGCTGCCCACACTCCTCTAAATTGGGAGAATTTCAAGGCTGAATTTCTTAAGAAGTACTTTCCTGCGAGTTACAAAAACAAGAAAGAGCTTGAATTCATGGAACTCAAGCAAGGTGGCATGTTGGTTGAAGAGTATGCTTTGAAATTTGAAGAGCTATGTGTGTTTTATCCTCCCTTTCAACAAGAGGGCACGAAAGTTTCAAAATGTGTTAAATTTGAGAATGGACTACGCCAAGAGATCAAGAAGGCGATTTGTCACCAAGAGATTAGGAGTTTTCCTACTCTTGTGGATAAGTGTAGAATTTTTGAAGAAAATGATATTGCTCCAAGGAACTACTCGGGGCATGATTATAAGTTGAAGGGCCAATCTTCTAGCTTCAAGAAGAAAGGTAACTTTAAGAACAATAGACGATTTGTACGTGGGTCCTCTTCTTTCAGAGGTGGACGAGGTGGTGGAAGGCATGGTGCCGATGGTGGCCGAGGTAATGGCCAAGGACTCCGTTGTTACAGATGTGGTGGAAATCACTTAGCCAGAGAGTGCAATCAAGAAGAAATAGTGGTGTGCTATAGATGCAACCAACCGGGGCATATCCGCCCTGATTATCCTTTGAATGCTGCAGATGTTGTGCCACGTGATAATGCAAACCGTGGAGGCTATGGTGCTTTTAGAGTCCGTGGTCGTGGAAACGGTAATGGTGGAAGAAATGGAAACCGAAATAGTGGTAACGGTCGTGGTAATGGAAACGGCCGAGGTAATGCTAATGGTGGTCGGAATGGCCCAAATCGTGGTGTTAATCAACAAATGGCTGGAAGAGTCTTTGCCGTGACCGGTGAAGAAGCTGCACAAGCTGAAGACCTTGTCCAAAGTGAGTGCCAGATATATGGTAATGTTGTTAATGTGATATTTGATTCGGGTGCTACGCACTCTTTTATTTCTGAAGAATGTGTGAGGCGCCTGCGAGTGCCTGTGAGTATGATGAAAGGTGCAATATTGGTGACTACACCGACTGGTGCTTGCTTAAGATCGGTGACTCGATGTGATAATGTCGAGATGGTCTTGGAGGGTAGAAAATTTGTTGTATCCTTCGTGTGTTTACCTATGAAAGACCTGGATGTTATTCTAGGCATGGATTGGTTATCCGCCAACAAGGTTTTGGTGGATTGTCATAGCAAGACAGTGATTTTCCCAACCTCTAATAATGAAGACTTTGATGTGCGAGGCATATCTCAACTTCTCATGATGTTCTGCTTGGTTGATGGGAATGGTGTTTCCCAATCTGGTGGGATTCCTATTGTTTCGGAATTTCCCGATGTGTTTCCGGAAGAAATTCCCGGATTACCTCCTCCACGAGAAGTGGAATTTGCTATCGATCTTATTCCGGGTGCAGAACCTGTTTCCCGAGCTCCTTATAGGATGTCCCCTATGGAGTTGATTGAGTTGAAAAAGCAAGTGGAAGAATTACTTGAACGGGAGTTTATTCGCCCAAGTGTGTCTCCTTGGGGTACTCCTGTGTTGTTAGTAAAGAAGAAAGATGGGAGCATGACATTGTGCGTTGATTATCGCCAGCTCAACAAACTAACCATTAAAAATAAATATCCTCTTCCACGCATTGATGATCTATTGGATCAATTGAAGGGTGCTGTTGTGTTTTCGAAGATTGATTTGCATTCTGGATATCACCAAATTCGGGTGAAGGCCGAAGATATTCCGAAGACTGCTTTCCGAACGCGATATGGACACTATGAGTACGTAGTGATGCCATTTGGTGTGACTAATGCCCCTGCGATTTTCATGAGCTACATGAATCGCATCTTCCATGAATATCTTGACCAATTCGTCGTAGTGTTTATCGATGATATTTTGGTGTATTCCAAGAGTCATGAAGAGCATGAAAGACATCTTCGTCTTGTGTTGACTATTCTACGAGAAAAGGAGTTGTATACGAAGCTCTCTAAATGTGAATTTTGGCTGTCTGAGGTCCAAGTCCTTGGACATGTTATTTCAAATGATGGAGTTGCTATGGATAGATCTAAAGTTGAAGCTGTGATGGCTTGGGAAAGACCAACGTCAGTGACGGAGATAAGGAGTTTTCTTGGTCTTGCCGGTTACTACCAGAGATTTATTGAAGGGTTTTCCCGTTTGGCTTTACCACTAACGAAGTTGACTCGGAAAAATTACTCTTTTGTGTGGACTCGTGAATGTGAAGAGAGTTTTCAAGAGTTGAAGTTAAGGCTTACTACCGCACCGGTGTTAGCATTGCCCGACTTAACGAAGGAATTTGTGGTATATTGCGATGCATCTAAGCTTGGTCTTGGGTGTGTATTGATGCAAAAGGAGCGTGTGATAGCCTATGCGTCAAGGCAGTTGCAACCGCATAAGGTTAACTACCCTACACATGATCTTGAACTGGTGGCGGTGGTGTTTGCATTGAAGTTGTGGCGACACTACTTATATGGCTCTAAGTTTGTGGTCTTTAGTGATCACAAAAGCCTTAAATACTTGTTTGACCAGAAGGAATTAAATATGCGTCAAAGACGATGGATGGAATTCCTAAAAGACTATGAGTTTGAATTGAAGTATCACCCCGGCAAGGCAAATGTAGTTGCCGATGCATTGAGTAGAAAGTCATTGCATGTCTCCATGATGATGGCAAAGGAAATGGAGTTGATAGAACAATTTAGAGATTTGAATGTGGGCGTGGAGACTTACACTTCCAAGAAAATGGTGTTGGAAATGCTGAAGGTTGCAAATGAATTTCTTGAATATGTGAAGGTGCAACAACCAATGATGAGTATTTGATTGAGATGAAAAAGACCCAAGAAAAAGGGAAGAATTTGTTCATAGAAGAAGGTCGAGATGGTATTTGGCGTGTCAAAGGTCGAATTTATGTTCCCTCAAGCGATGATGTACGGAAACGTGTACTTGAGGAAGCTCATAAAAGCATATTGAGTATTCATCCTGGTTCCACTAAGATGTATCAAGATTTGAAGAAGAATTTCTGGTGGCCTGGTATGAAGCGTGATGTGGCAAATTTTGTAGCATCTTGCCTTGTTTGTCAAAAGGCGAAGGTTGAGCATCAGAGACCATCTGGTTATTTGAGACCATTGGAGATCCCTGTTTGGAAATGGGATAGTATAGCTATGGATTTTGTTTCTGGACTACCCAGAACTCGTGCTGGAAACGATGCTATATGGGTGATTGTTGATAGATTGACAAAATGTGCTCACTTCTTGCCCATTAATATGAAGAGTCCTTTGGAGAAATTGGCACAAATATACATTAAGGAGATTGTTAGACTGCATGGCGTTCTGTCCAGCATCATATCCGACCGTGATCCTTGTTTTACTTCTCGGTTTTGGGGACGTTTGCATGATGAGTTGGGTTCTAAGTTGAAGCTTAGTTCCGCTTATCACCCTCAAATCGATGGACAATCGGAGAGAACTATACAAAGCTTGGAGGATCTATTGAGAGCTTGTGTCCTTGAGCACGGTGGATGTTGGGAGAGATTCCTCCCATTGATCGAATTCACATACAATAACAGCTTTCATTCCAGCATAGGTATGGCACCGTATGAGGCGTTGTATGGAAGGAAGTGTAGAACTCCCTTGTGTTGGCTTGAAATTGGTGAAAACTTGGCTTTGGGGCCAGAGATCATTCAGGAAACAACAGAGCAAATTAAGAAGATCCAAGAGAATATGAAGATTGCTCAAGATAGGCAGAAGAGTTATTATGATAAGAGGCATAAACCCCTTGAGTTTCAAGTGGGTGACCATGTGTTTTTGAAGGTCTCGCGTGACAAAGGCATTGGAAGGGCGTTGAAGAGTGGGAAGTTGAGCCCTAGATTTATCGGACCTTACGAGGTGTTGGAGCGGATTGGTGAGGTTGCTTATAGGATAGCACTCCCTCCGCATCTTGCTAATCTACACAACGTGTTTCACGTGTCGCAGTTAAGGAAATATGTTTATGATCCTTTACACGTGATCCCGATGGACGAGATTGAGGTGCGAGATGATCTATCTATTTCTCCTGTTTCTGTTCGCATTGTCGGACATTCCGTGAAGAAATTGCGGAACAAGTTGGTACCTTTGGTGGAGGTCGCTTGGAAACATGGAAATACTGAAACGTTCACATGGGAACGCGAAGACGACATCAGAGAACGGTATCCCGATGCATTCGAATCTGGTAAGTTAAATTTCAAGGACGAAATTTTCTTTTTGGTGGGGTGGATTGTAACATCCCAAATTTTAAAATGAGAGAATTAATTACCGAAATAAATATTAGAAATTGGTATATGGAGTATTTAATGTCCCAAACTATTGAGAATAATTAAATTGATAATTTTGGGAATTTTTGGTAAATTTTAGAGACCGGTTAAGCTGAAATTAAGCCCGGTTGAGATATGGGTGTCGGACCAAGTATCTCGGAATGAGATGATATTGGTCAGGGCTGTAGAGAATATTATTTGGAATCCGAATATGTATTCGGAATAATTTTCAGATGATGTATTGAGCCCGAACGGAGAACCTGTTGGTTATAAAACGGTAAAGTTTTAATGAAGGGGAATTAAAATAAATCGAAAACCCAATTTTCTTCTCCTTCTATTCACGTGGGAATGCTGAAGGTGGAACATTTACACTTCACTTTCTTCTTCTTCTCTTCACTATCTTCTTCATTTCTCTCTTCTTCTTCCTCCAAACCCTAGCAAAGTGGTATTATCTTCTACTCTCCTTCCTATTTTCGTTGGTGGAGCTTGAAGGAGGCTTGTAAGCTGCTGTTTTTCCTTCTCCTCTTCCTCATTTTCGCAGCTTACTCTCCCTCTAAGAGAACCCATTTTCGTTTTTGGGCTTTGAGGTAAGTATATCCATTTTTGCTAAGGTTTTGGTTATGGGTATATGGTATTTATGAGTTTGGAAGCCATGCATGTGTATGAATGTTTTGAGGAAAGCATTTAATGCAAAAGTTTAATGTGGGTTTTGTATGAGGATGAGGTCTCTTTGAGAAGTAATGAAGTGGATGTAATTATGGTTGGAAGGAGAAGAATATTTATGATGGTTGTTGGAAATTTTATGGAACCCTAACTTCATAAATTTGGGGGAAAATGTATAATGGAGGTTGATGAACATTTATTGTTGGTAATAAATGTGAGGTATGATGAATAAAGGTCATTGGTGAAGGTAATTTGTTGGTGGAAGTCATTAATGGAGAAACCCATGAAAGGGTTGGTTGTTGAGAAAATAATAATAAATGGTGGCACCTAACCCATGGTGGTTATGGTGGATAAAATGAAATAAAAGAGTTTTGAGAGTTATAATAATAAAAACAGCAAGTATTTATTGATATATAAGTATTTGAATCTTAATGAGTAAGTAGAAAATTGATTGTATAATGTATTGTGATGTAGGAAGTGACCCCATTGACGAAGCGGGACCATCAAACCGCGTTGATCACTACTTCACTTGAGGTAGGAGGGGGTAACTTTTCTAAATGCATGATTTCATCCCTTGGTGATGTGAAAATATGTATATGTGATTATGTTGATGGTTGTTTGAATGGATGATATGATAGGTGTGATTTGAATGCATTTAGAATGATGATTGTTATGTGGCATTGTGTTTGGGATAAAATTAATGATGTGATAATATTATATTAATGAAGTATGATGATGGTTTGCAACCATATGTGGATTGAGATTGTGATGTGAATATCCCAAATATGTGTGTATGATTTATTGAATGTGTATGCCACTAACTATTGATGAGAATAAGTCAAAGAAAATTGGGATTGGATAAGAATGATGAGAATATTGAAATCCACCAAGTGGTGGTGATGAATGATTAAATGTGGAGTGGCATCTAGGATGCATAGTGTGAGGATGCACTTGATTTGCATTTGCATTGCATCCATGGCATATCATAGCTGTTTATGTGGAATATTAGGGGGTTCCACTAGGCAGGCCCAGTGGGAGGGCGGCTCAGTGCACGAGCGTATTATGACTTTCCCCTGTGACTCGGTGTATGAGTCACGAAGCTGTCCATAGTTTGGTGACGAGGCACCCTATGTGGCAGGCCCAGTGGGCGGGCGGCTCTATGGTGAGCGAATTTACCTCGGTGTCCGATGGGGCACGGCTCTCTCGATGTGTGTTCGGGAGGGGCCCGTAGCACTTGTGGTAGTTGAGGCCACGATGTTGATCCGCAAGTCACAAGGTGACTAGTGCTACAGATGGGCGATAGCGGTTTGGTACCAGTAAAATTATGATGATGACGTAAGCATGCATAAATTGAGATATATGTGTACACAATTTTTCTACTGCAGTAGAGGCATAGTAGCACACCTATGCTTGTCCCACAATTGATTTAATGATATATTTTCCCACAGCCGGATCCGCATTGTTTGATAAGAAATTCTTGTGCATATGCATTAGCTTTAAGAGCATTTGCATATAGCTGGAGATATGCCTAGGTGAAAGCCCTTGGTGGCAACGGATGAATGAGAATTGAAAGGGGAAAGAGTTGAATACTAACCCGATGTGTGTGTTTGGCAATCCAAATGATTGATAATATGAATGCATACTTGAAATTATAAGATGTATTGTGAATAATGTATGATGTAGTGTAATGATTGCTAATTGTGCAAGTATACATGTATTTCATCATAATGTATGACTTTAATTCATTTGGATTATGTTACTCACCTCCCCGTTGCCATTTTTAAAGTTGATGTAGGTATGACTTAAATCCTACAACTTTTGGAGGCCGAGTATGAAGAAGGTAAAATATGGATAGGAATGCGTAAGCCTTGGCCGGCATGAAAATCTGTTTTGGTACAGTGTATGAGGTTTATATACTCAATTTTTGTAATGTTGGTAATTTTGGAGGTCATGGGAGAAAATTGGACATGTTTGTGTAATGACAATTTTCATTCATGACCCAAAAGATGTAAAGAATGGATCTGAATACTTGACTTTGTTAAATGAATGGATGTTGTGTTTTTATGCTATATTATGGAGCTTGTGGAATGATGTGGAATATAGATGTATGTAGGGAGTGCATGTGGTTTGATGATGAATTTAAATTATATGCATGAGCTAATGTTAGCATGATGATGGTTAATGGTGAATGAGGCAGGTTCCAAGGGTGTTATATAATGTATAAATCTTGTAGGAACTGAATGAATTGCCATAGATTGAGTTTTAGTATGGTAGGTTGAGTGTTAGCAATGCAAGTTCACGTTTTCTGCTGAGTTTCTACAGAACTCGCTCAAGCGAGTAGTAATCTCGCTCGAGCGAGATGGTTGTGGAACAGGGGATTCGTTTCTGCCCCAAATTCGCTCAAGCGGACGTGCAATTCGCCCAAGCGAGATTGCCACAGAATCAGTGTTTTGATTCTGGACAATTTTCGCCCATGCGTGAAGGGCAACGCTCAAGCGAGGGAGAAGGAGAATGGATTCTGGACGACTTTCGCCCAGGCGAGTGGTGCCTCGCCCAAGCGAAAATCGGCCAGAGAGTCCTCAACGTTTCTGGACCAATCTCGCTCAAGCGAGCCTTGGGCCGCTCAAGCGAGATCGACCCCTGATGCTCCTTTCCTTCTTCGCTCAAGCGTCTCGCTTTCTTCGCTCAAGCATTCCTTCATGTCTCGCTCAAGCGAGATAGGGCTCGCTCAAGCGAGCTGGGCCCTGATGCTCATTCCTTCATTTCGCTCAGCATCGCCCAGCGCCCGCTCAAGCGAGGGTGCGCTGGCTCGCTCAAGCGACTTGAGTCACGCTTGAGCGAGTATGCCCCTGATTCTCATTTTGTTATTTTAAATTAAATTTTAAAATGTTATGCATTATTTCTTCTTTAGATATTATTTTAAATGGTATTGAGGAGTATATTTAGGCCTTCTAGATTATATAAGTTGTATCCCATATTTTTATGAATGGACTCCTCTTGAAAATCAATTAGCAACTAATTAAACCAAATTAAATAATTCTTCCGCTGCTTCTGATTGAAAAATATATAGTTAGTTTCACCCTCTCATATCTCCATATATGGGAGTGGTTCATTTTAGATCCAGGGGTTTGGTGAAAAATGTTTCACCACTTTAATTATTTGGATTATTAATATTCTCAAAAACGTGAAAAAAATTTTCCCCTATTTTATTTTTGGGTTTGGGACGTCTCAGTGTGAGATAAGAGAGTGAGGGGAGGTGAATTTATAGGGAAAAGTAGGTTTTAGAATGGAGAGAAAGGAGTTAATGAGGAGCGGATTGATTGGGCCAATGATTTGCCTCGAAAATCTGCACTTTGACTGCTCCAGTTCCGACGCTAATCGATTAGGCAGCAAAGGCTAATCGATTAGAACGCGGTTTCAGAGGAAGTTGGAACATTTTTCACATAGAGTAATCGATTAGGGCACATGGGTAATCGATTATGTTAAAAAATAGAATCTTTACAATCGATTAGGAGAGGATGGTAATCGATGATTAGGAAGTTGAAACGTTGGTAATCGATTATCTAGAGGATCTAATCGATTGGGCATGGAACAGAAGCTTCGTAATCGATTATCTAGCGAGGGGTAATCGATTACTTAAGAAACAGAGGCTTAGTAATCGATTACGTGTCTTTTTGTAATCCATTATATAGTTCAAAAATGCACAGATTTTGCAGATTTCATACAAGAATGCTGGAGAGTTAATGAATCATACCATAATTGATTACAAACTCATTAATCATGATGTAGGACAAGGAATTATCAAAATTACTCATTATTCAAACATAATTGGACATATATAGTATTCCTAATTCTCTTCTAATGTATATGAATTGTTCTTTTGCAAAGGGTTTTGTGAAGATATCCGCTAACTGCTTGGAGGTTTCAACATGTTCAAGCATGCAATCACCTTTTAATACATGATCTCTAATGAAATGATGTCGTATCTCTATATGTTTGGTCCTTGAATGCATGACAAGATTCCTTGAAATATTAATGGCACTAGTATTATCACATCTAAGAGGCACATGGTCTAATGTAACACCAAAGTCAAGAAGTTGTTGCCTCATCCAAAGGATTTGAGCACAACAACTTCCAGCTGCAACATATTCTGCCTCAGCTGTAGATAAAGCAACACTTACTTGTTTCTTGCTATGCCAAGAAACAAGAGAGCTACCAAGAAAGTGACATGTTCCACTAGTGCTTTTCCTATCAAGTTTACATCCAGCGAAATCAACATCAGAATATCCTATGAGAGTACATTCAATACCTTTATATTTTGTGAGTTCAATATCCTTACCTTTTTCATCCTTATCCAGATAGCATGAAGTGCCCATAGGTGTGGTAATATCATTTGCCTTGTCCATTTTAAATTTCCTAAGCAACTTCTTGCAATACTTTGATTGACTAATGAAAGTGCCTTCTTTTGTTTGCTTAATTTGTAGTCCTAGGAAGAATGTTAGTTCTCCTATCATGGACATCTCAAATTCGTTCTGCATTAGCTTAGAAAACTCTTTGCACAAAGATTCATTAGTAGCACCAAAAATGACATCATCAACATATACTTGAACCAATAGTATGTCATTCTTTTTGTGCTTAATGAATAATGTTGTGTCAACCTTTCCTCTTTCAAAATTATTTTCTAAAAGAAATTTACTTAATCTTTCATACCAAGCTCTTGGAGCTTGTTTTATACCATATAAAGCTTTCTTTAGTTTGAAAACATGAATTGGAAATTGATAGTTTTCAAAACCTGGAGGTTGATCAACATATACTTCTTCTTGAATGTATCCATTCAAGAAAGCACTTTTGACATCCATTTGGTTCAACTTGAAATCCTTACAACAAGCAAAGGCTAACAATAATCTAATAGCTTCTAGCCTAGCTACGGGAGCATATGTTTCTTCATAGTCTATTCTTTCTTCTTGATTATACCCCTTAGCAACTAATCTAGCCTTATTTCTAGTGATTATACCATTTTTATCTAATTTGTTCCTAAAATCCCATTTAGTACCTATTATTTGATTATCATTTGGTCTTGGCACTAATTCCCAAACTTGATTTCTTTCAAATTGATTTAGTTCTTCTTGCATAGCCAACATCCAATGCTCATTAATAATAGCCTCATTAATGGTTTTAGGTTCAATTTGTGAGACAAAAGCCAAATGATTGCAAGTATTAAAAGATCGACGAGTACTTACACCTTTTGTGATATCACCTATGATGTTATCTAAAGGATGGTCTTTTGAGATGATCCATTCCTTTTGTTGAGTTTCCACTTCTTGTGTTGTGTCCTTGTCTTTGATATCTTCTTCTTTATTATCCAATGTTAATTCTTGAAAGGTACCTACAATGTCATCAACATCTTCCTTCCTCGGGGAGTTATGGCCATTTTCATCAAATTTCACATGAATTGATTCCTCAATAGTGTTAGTTTGTTTGTTAAAGACTCGATATGATTTACTAAATGATGAATATCCTAGAAAGATTGCCTCATCAGATTTTGCATCAAACATCCCTAGATTATCCTTTCCAATGTTGAGCATAAAACATTTGCATCCAAAAATATGAAAGTAAGAAATATTAGGTTTTCTTCCCTTGTAAAGTTCATAGGGTTTTCTTTAGAATAGGCCTTATTAAACATCTATTCGTAACATGATACACGGCATTTACCGCATCGGCCCAAAAGTGTTTCGCAATGTTATTTTCATTTAACATGGTTCTTGCAAGCTCCACTAAAGATCTATTTTTCTTTTCAACCACTCCATTTTGTTATGGAGTTCTAGGAGCTGAAAAATTGTGATTGATACCATGTTTTTCACAAAACTTTTCAAAGGATTGGTTTTCAAATTCTCCCCCATGATCGGTTCTTATGGATGCAATTTTTGAATTTTGCTCATTTTGGATGATCTTGGCTAGTTTCTTGAATGCATGATATACTTCATTTTTATGAGCAAGAAACAAGGTCCATGTATATCTTGAATAATCATCTACAATTACTAGATCATAGTAATTACCACCAAAGCTTTTGATTTTGGAAGGTCCAAATAGATCCATGTGCAAAAGTTGTAAGGGCCTTTGAGTGGAAACAATATTTTTAGCTTGAAAGGATGCCTTTACTTGTTTTCCCTTTTGACATGCATCACAAAATTTGTTTTCAAATTTAAGCTTTGGTAAACCAATTACTAATTCCTTAGAAACAAGTTTGTTCAAATGGTCTACATGTATATGAGCTATTCTTCTATGCCACAACCAAGTTTCACCCTCTCTAGTCATAAAGCATTTCACATCATTTGAGGACAAACTATCAATATTAATCATGTAAATGTTATCAATTCTTTGACCAACAAACTTAACCTCTTTGTTTAGCTTATTCTCAATTATGCAACAATTGGATTCAAACAAAACTCTATATCTTTTATCACATAATTGGCTAATGCTAAGCAAGTTGTATTTGATGTAACGCCTCGGCCGCTTTTCAGGAATGAACGACTCGCCCCACAGACCAACACGAGACCTTTCCAATATGCTTTTGTCCTCACTCACACACTTCCTGAGAACTTCCCAGGAGGTCACCCATCCCACAATTACTCCAAGTTAAGCACACTTAACTTTGGAGTTCTTAAGTGATAGGCCACCGAAAAGGCTAATGCATTTGTTGGCATAGGTAGTACGAATTCATTCCTTTAAGCTATCCTTGACTGTATAGTCCCATACCTATACAGTCTTTGGATCCCTCTCATTCTGGTATGTATTCGGTTCGTTCATGTGTCCCTCCCACTGGAAGCCTGCTAGGAGCCGCTCCTTATCCGTGCCTATGTACCGGCGATCAATCCTCGCCCTCACTTTATAGTTAGAATTGTTGTAGTTCACTGTTTCAATTTCAAATTTCTTTTATCCATCATATTTGTTCATCTTACATTTTAATTTTGATTGTGGTTGTGTTGTTTGTATATTTGTATCCATTCAGGCATTATAAATACCATCGTTAACACTCACCATGATCAGAAGATCACAAAGACTTGGTAGAAAACCTGAAAAAAGTGTTGAAATAGAAAATGTGAAAGAAACCCGAAAAGAGAAAGGAAAAGGGGTGGCTACTATCAGTATCCCTGATTCTCCATCAACTGAAAGGAGTAAAAGTCTTGAAGGAGAAAAGAAGTCTCAGGCAGTTGAGGGTTTTGATGGGTTTAGGTTTAGAGATTTCAAGGCCGCCCAAGATTATGACAATAAGTTCAAACATCAGGGAGTAATAAGGGATAGAGCTCTGGTCCTTGATGAAGAAAGTTGTTCTGATGTTAATGTAAAAGCTGCTATGATTGAAAGGGGATGACAGTTCTTTAATGAGAATTTAGGCAATGGTTACCAGGAACTCACTAGAGAATTCTATGCCAATCTATGGAAGATAAGTTTCCTTTTTCTTCCTTCTTGAGAGGAGTCATCATTCCTCTAACTGGTCACATATTGAATAAGCTGTTGAAAGTACCTATATTGGATAAGGAAGGATGTCACTACACATGGAAAGTAGATATCTTTCATAGGGCTGAAAACGAAAATCTTAGGAAAGAAATTTTAGAGGAGTGCTATGAACAAGGAGCTACATATATAACAAAAGCAAATGGTGCACCAAAAAGTGTCAGGAAGAGTTGTTTGAATCATCTCCCACTTTTATGGTGCCACTATGTCCTTTCATCCCTGCCACTAAATCCTAAACCCTAAACCCCAAAACCTAACCATAAACCCTAAACCCTCTACCCTAAACCTTAAACCCTAAACCCTAAACCCTAAACCCTAAACCCTAGACCCGTACCCTAAACCCCAAGCCCTAAACCATAAACCATGAACCTAAACCTTAAACCCTAAACCCTCAACCCTAAACCCTCAACCCCAAACCCTAAACCCTAAACTATGAACCCTAAACCTTAAACCTTAATTGCTAACCCCTAAACCCCAAACCCCTAAACCCTGAACCCTAAATCATAAACCGTAAACCCTAAAGGCTAACCTCTAAACCCTAAACCCTAAACCCCAAACCCTAAACCCTAACCTATAACCCATAAACCCTAATCCTTAACCCTAAAACCCTAACCCCAAACACTAACCGCTAAAACCTTAAACCCTAACCCTTAAACCATAACCCCTAAACCCTAAACCCTAAACCCCAAACTCTAAACCTTAAACCCTAAACCTTGAAACATAAACCCTACACCCCAAACCCTAAACCATAAACCCCGTCCACTAAATCTCTAACCCCTAAAACCCTGAACCCTAACCGCTAAACCCTAAAATCTAACCCCTAAACCCTAAACCATAAGCGATAAACCCCAAACCCTAAACTGTAAAGCCCAAACCCCAAACCCTAAACTCTAAAGCCCAAACCCCAAACCCTGAACCATTAACCCTAAACCCTAAATACAAACCCCTAAACCCCAAACCCTAAACACTTAACCCCAAACCCCAAACCCAAACCGTAAACCCTAAACCATAAACACTAAACCGTAAACCCTAAACCCTAAACCCTAAACACTAAACCCCAACCCTAAACTATAAACCTACAAACCTAAGCCCAAAACCATAAACCCTGAACCATAAACCTTAAACCCTAAACCCCAATCCCCTAAACCCCAAACCCTAAACCATAAATCCTAAACCCTAAACCCCAAAACCAAACCATAAACCCAAACCCTAAACCCTAAACCCGTACCCTAAACCCCAAGCCCTAAACCATAAACCATGAACCCTAAACCCTCAACCATAAACCCTCAACCCTAAACCCTCAACCCCAAACCCTAAACCCTAAACTATGAACCCTAAACCTTAAACCTTAATTGCTAACCCCTAAACCCCAAACCCCTAAACCCTGAACCCTAAATCATAAACCGTAAACCCTAAAGGCTAACCTCTAAACCCTAAACCCCAAACCCCAAACCCTAAACCCTAACCTATAACCCATAAACCCTAATCCTTAACCCTAAAACCCTAACCCCAAACACTAACCGCTAAAACCTTAAACCCTAACCCTTAAACCATAACCCCTAAACCCTAAACCCTAAACCCCAAACTCTAAACCTTAAACCCTAAACCTTGAAACATAAACCCTACACCCCAAACCCTAAACCATAAACCCCGTCCACTAAACCTCTAACCCCTAAAACCCTGAACCCTAACCGCTAAACCCTAAAATCTAACCCCTAAACCCTAAACCATAAGCGATAAACCCCAAACCCTAAACTGTAAAGCCCAAACCCCAAACCCTAAACTCTAAAGCCCAAACCCCGAACCCTGAACCATTAACCCTAAACCCTAAATGCAAACCCCTAAACCCCAAACCCCAAACCCAAACCGTAAACCCTAAACCATACACCCTAAACCATAAACACTAAACCGTAAACCCTAAACCCTAAACCCTAAACACTAAACCCCAAACCCTAAACTATAAACCTATAAACCTAAACCCAAAACCATAAACCCTGAACCATAAACCTTAAACCCTAAACCCCAATCCCATAAACCCCAAACCCTAAACCATAAATCCTAAACCCTAAACCCCAAAACCAAACCATAAACCCAAACCCTAAACCCTAAACCCTAAACCCTAAACCCTAAACCCTAAACCCGTACCCTAAACCCCAAGCCCTAAACCATAAACCATGAACCCTAAACCCTCAACCATAAACCCTCAACCCTAAACCCTCAACCCCAAACCCTAAACCCTAAACTATGAACCCTAAACCTTAAACCTTAATTGCTAACCCCTAAACCCCAAACCCCTAAACCCTGAACCCTAAATCATAAACCATAAACCCTAAAGGCTAACCTCTAAACCCTAAACCCCAAACCCCAAACCCTAAACCCTAACCTATAACCCATAAACCCTAATCCTTAACCCTAAAACCCTAACCCCAAACACTAACCACTAAAACCTTAAACCCTAACCCTTAAACCATAACCCCTAAACCCTAAACCCTAAACCCCAAACTCTAAACCTTAAACCCTAAACCTTGAAACATAAACCCTACACCCCAAACCCTAAACCATAAACCCCGTCCACTAAACCTCTAACCCCTAAAACCCTGAACCCTAACCGCTAAACCCTAAAATCTAACCCCTAAACCCTAAACCATAAGCGATAAACCCCAAACCCTAAACTGTAAAGCCCAAACCCCAAACCCTAAACTCTAAAGCCCAAACCCCGAACCCTGAACCATTAACCCTAAACCCTAAATGCAAACCCCTAAACCCCAAACCCTAAACACTTAACCCCAAACCCCAAACCCAAACCGTAAACCCTAAACCATAAACACTAAACCGTAAACCCTAAACCCTAAACCCTAAACACTAAACCCCAACCCTAAACTATAACCTACAAACCTAAGCCCAAAACCATAAACCCTGAACCATAAACCTTAAACCCTAAACCCCAATCCCCTAAACCCCAAACCCTAAACCATAAATCCTAAACCCTAAACCCCAAAACCAAACCATAAACCCAAACCCTAAACCCTAAACCCTTAACCCTAACCCAGAACCCTAAACCCTAAACCCCAAATTCTAAACCCTAAACCTTAAACTTAAAACCCTAAACCCCAATCCCATAAACCCCAAACCCTAAACCATAAATCCTAAACCCTAACCCCCAAAATCAAACCATAAACCCAAACCCTAAACCCTAAACACTAAACCCTAAACCCTAAACCCTAAACCTTAAACCCGTACCCTAAACCCCAAGCCCTAAACCATAAACCATGAACCCTAAACCCTAAACCATAAACCCTCAACCCTAAACCCTCAACCCCAAACCCTAAACCCTAAACTATGAACCCTAAACCTTAAACCTTAATTGCTAACCCCTAAACCCCAAACCCCTAAACCCTGAACCCTAAATCATAAACCGTAAACCCTAAAGGCTAACCTCTAAACCCTAAACCCCAAACCCCAAACCCTAAACCCTAACCTATAACCCATAAACCCTAATCCTTAACCCTAAAACCCTAACCCCAAACACTAACCGCTAAAACCTTAAACCCTAACCCTTAAACCATAACCCCTAAACCCTAAACCCTAAACCGCAAACTCTAAACCTTAAACCCTAAACCTTGAAACATAAACCCTACACCCCAAACCCTAAACCATAAACCCCGTCCACTAAACCTCTAACCCCTAAAACCCTGAACCCTAACCGCTAAACCCTAAAATCTAACCCCTAAACCCTAAACCATAAGCGATAAACCCCAAACCCTAAACTGTAAAGCCCAAACCCCAAACCCTAAACTCTAAAGCCCAAACCCCGAACCCTGAACCATTAACCCTAAACCCTAAATGCAAACCCCTAAACCCCAAACCCTAAACACTTAACCCCAAACCCCAAACCCAAACCGTAAACCCTAAACCATAAACACTAAACCGTAAACCCTAAACCCTAAACCCTAAACACTAAACCCCAACCCTAAACTATAAACCTACAAACCTAAGCCCAAAACCATAAACCCTGAACCATAAACCTTAAACCCTAAACCCCAATCCCCTAAACCCCAAACCCTAAACCATAAATCCTAAACCCTAAACCCCAAAACCAAACCATAAACCCAAACCCTAAACCCTAAACCCTTAACCCTAACCCAGAACCCTAAACCCTAAACCCAAAACTCTAAACCCTAAACCTTAAACTTAAAACCCTAAACCCCAAGCCCTAAACCATAAACCATAAACCTTAAACCTTAGACTGTAAACCCTAAACCCTAAACCCCAAACCCCAAACCCTAAACACTAAACCATGAACACTAAACCTTAAACCCTAACTGCTAACCCCTAAAGCCAAAACCCCTAAACTCTGAACCCTAAATCGTAAACCTTAAACCCTAACCCATAACCCCTAAACCCTAATCCTTAACCCTTAAACCCTAACCCCTAAACCCTTAAATCCTAACCCCTAAACTTTAACTCCTAAACCCTAAACCTAAAACCTTAAACCCTAAACCCCAAACCCCAAACCTCAAACCCTAAACCCTAAACCATAAACCTCATACACTAAACCTCTAACCCTAAAAACCCTAACCCCTAAAACTCTAAACCTTAACCCCTAAATCCTAAAATCTAGCCCCTAAACCCTAAACCAAAAATGATAAACCCCAAACCCTAAACTGTAAAGCCCAAACCACAATCCCTGAACCATGAACCCTAAACCCTAAATGCGAACCCCTAAACCCTAAACTCTAAACCCTAAACCCTAAACCTCAAACCCCAACCCGTAAACCCCAAACCCTAAACCGTAAACCCTAAACCATCAACCCCAAACCCTAAACTCTAAACCCCAAACCCTAAACCCTAAATCTTGAACCTAAACCCCCAAACCCCTAAACCCCAAACCCTAAACCCTAAACCCTAAACCATAAACCCCAAAACCCTAAACCCTAAGCCCTAAACCCTTAACCCTAATACTAACCCTAAACCCTAAACCCTAAACCCCAAACTCTAAACTTAAAACTCTAAAGCCTAAACCCTAAACCACAAACCCTATAGCTTAAACCCTAAACCCGAAACCCTAAACCCTAAACCATAAACCATAAACCTTAAACCCTAATTACTAACCCCTAAACCCTAAACCCCTAAGCCACAAACCCTAAATCCTAAACCCTAAACCCCAAAATCCAACCCATAAATCAAAAACCCTTAACCCTTAACCCTAAATCCTATTCCCCATACTCTAACCCCAAATCCTAAACCCCAAACCCTAAACCATAAACCATGATACCTAATCCTTAAACCCTAAATGCTAAACCCTCAACCCCAAACCCTAGCCCCTAAACCTCAAACACTATACCCTAAATCCAAAACCATAAACCCTAAACACTAAACCCTAAACCATAAACCCTAAATCCCAACCCCCGAAACCCCAAACCCAAAACCCTAAATCCTAAACCCTAAACCCCAAACCTAACCCTAAACCCTAAACCCTAAACCCTAACCCTACACCCTACACCCTAAACCCTAAACTCTAAACCTGAAAACCTAAACCTGAAGGTGTAAATCATAAACCATGAACCCTAAACCTTAAACCCTCAACCCTCAACCCTCAACCCTCAACCTCAAACCCCAAACCCTAAACCATGAACCCTAAACGTTAAACCCCAATTGCTAACCCCTAAAGCCAAAACCCCTAAACCCTGAACCCTAAACCGTAAACCGTAAACCTTAAACCCTAACCCATAACCCCTAAACCCTAATCCTTAACCCTTAAACCCTAACCCATAAACCCTAAACCCTAAAACCTTGAATCCTTACCCCTAAACTTTAACTCCTAAACCCTAAACCTAAAACCTTAAACCCTAAACCCCAAATCCTAAACCATAAACCATAAACCTCATACACTAAACCTCTAACCCCTAAACCCCTAACCCCTAAAACTCTAAACCTTAACCCCTAAACCCTAAAATCTAACCCCTAAACCTTAAACCAAAATTGATAAACCCAAAACCCTAAACTATAAAGCCCAAACCACAACCCCTGAACCATGAACCCTAAACCCTAAATGCGAACCACTAAACCCCAAACTCTAAACCCTAAACCATAAACCTTCAACCCCAACCCGTAAACCCTAAACCCTAAACCCTAAACCCTTAACCCTTAACCCCAAACCCTAAACTCTAAACCCCAAACCCTAAACCCTAAATCTTAAACCTTAAACCCTAAACCCCAAACCCAAAACCCAAAACCCAAAACCCTAAACCCCAAAACCATAAACCCTAAGCCCTGAACCCTTAACCCTAACCCTAAACCCTAAACCCCAAACTCTAAACTTAAGACTCTAAATCCTAAACCCTAAACCACAAACCCTATAGCTTAAACCCTAAAGCATAAACATTAAACCATGAACCATAAACTTTAAACCCTAATTACTAACCCCTAACCCCTAAACCCCTAAACCACAAACCCCAAACCCTAAACCATAAACCATATAATCCAGCCCATAAACCCTAAACCCTAAACCCTTAACCATTAACCCTAATCCTTAACCATTAACCCTAATCCTAAACCCTAAATCCTAAACCCTTAACCATTAACTCTAAACCCCAAACCCTAAACCCTAAACCCTAAACCATAAAACATAATACCTAATCCTTAAACCCTAAACGCTAAACCCTCAACCCCAAACCCTAACCCCTAAACCCCAAACACTATACCCTAAATCCTACACCATAAACCCTAAACCCTAAACCCTAAACCATAAACCCTAAATCCCAACCCCTTAAACCCTAAACCCTAAACCCTAAATCCTAACCCTAAACCCAAAAACTCAACCCTAAACCCTAAACCCTAACCCTACACCCTAAACCCTAAACCCCAAACTCTAAATACAAAACCCTAAACCTCAAGGCCTAAACCATAAACCATGAACCCTAAACCTTAAACCCTTTACCCTAAACACTCAACCCTAAACCCTAAACCCTAAACCCTAAACCCTAAACCCTAAACCATGAACCCTAAACCTTAAACCCTAATTGCTAACCCATAAACCCCAAACCCCTAAACCCCAAACCCTAAACTGTAAACCCTAAACCCTAAATGCTAACCCCTAAACCCTAAACCCCAAATCCCAAACCCCCAACCTTAAACCCTAACCTATAACCCCTAAACCCTAATCCTTAACCCATAAACCCTAACCCTAACCATTAACCCCTAAACATAAAACAATAAACCCTAAACCCTAAACCTCAAACCTCAAAACCCCAAACCCTAACCCCTAAACCCCGAACCCTAACCCTAAACCACAAACCCAAAACCCCAAACCCTTAAACCCAAAACCATGAACCATAAACCCTAAACCCTAAACCCTAAACCCCAAAACCCAAACACAAAACCCAAACACAAAACCCTAAACCACAAACCCTAAACCCTAAACCACAAACCCTAAACCATAAACCCTAAACCATATCCCCTAAACCCTAAACCCAAAACCCAAAACCCTAAAACCTTAAACCCTAAAGCCCTAAACCCCAAACCCTTAACTCTAACCCATAAACTCCAAACCCTAAACCCTAAACCCCAACCCCAAATGCTGAACCTCAAACCATAAACCCTATACCCTAACCCCTAAACCATAAACCCTAAACCCTAACCCCTAAACCATGAACCCAAACCCTTAACCCTAAACCATATACTCTAAACCCTAAATCCTAAATCCCAAACCCTAAACCCTAAACCCTAAATTACAAACCCTAACACTCTAACCCTAAATACTAAAATGTAAACATTAAACACTAAACCCTAAACCCTAACCACAAATCCTAAACCCTCAACCACAAACCCTAAACCCTAAATCCCAAACCCTAAACCCTAACCACCAAAAACATAAACTGTAAACCCTAAACCCCAAACCTTAAAACCCTAAACCCCAAACCCTAAACCCTAAACCCCAAACCCTAAACCCCAACCCATAAACCCTAAACCCTAAACCCTCAACCTTAAACTACAAACCTTAATCCCCAACCCCAAACTCTGAAACCCAAAACAATAAACCCCGAACCCTAACCCCTAAACCATAAACCGTAAACCTTAACCCCTAACCCCTAAACCCTAAACCCCTAACCCTTAAACCCCAAACCCTCAACTCCAAACCCTAAAACCTTAACCCCAAACCTTAAACTCTAAACCCTAAACAATAAACCCTAAACCCTAAACCCTAAACCCCAAAACCTAAACCATAAACAATATACTCTAAACCCCAAACCATAAACCATAAACCCTAAACCCTAAACCCTAACACCTAAACCATAAACCCCAACCCCTAATCGATAAACCGTAAACCTTAAACCCTAAACACCAACCCTAAACCCTGAACCATGAACCCTAAACCCTAAACCCCAAAACCTAAACCCTAAACCCTAAACCCTAAACAAAAGGCCCTAACCCCTAAACCCTAAACCTTAAACCCTAAACCCTAAACCCTAAACCTCAAAACCCTCACCTTTAACCTTAAACACTAAACCCTAAACCCTAAACCCCAAACCCTAAACCATAAACCCAAAACAATAACCCCAAACCCTAAACATTAACCCCTAAACCCTAAACCCTAAACCCCAAATCATAAACTATAAACGCCAAACCCTAAAACCTAAACCCCAAACTCCAAACCCTAAACCCCAAACCCATCAACCCTAAACCCTAAAACATAGCCCTAAACCCTAAACCACAAACACTAAGCCTTAAACCCTAAACCTTAAATCCAAAACCCTAAGCCATAAACCTTAAACCCTAAACCACAAACCATAAACCCTAAACCATAACCCTAAACCCTAAACCCCAACCCCTAAGCACTAAACCCCAAACCTTCAACCCTAAACACCAGCCCTAAACCCTGAACCATGAACCCTAAACCCTAATCCCTAAACCCTAACCTGTAAACCCCAAACCCCAAACCCTAAACCCTAAACCCTAAATCCTATACCCCAAACCATAAACCCTAATCCCTAAACCACAAACCCTAACCCTAAATCCTAAACCATACACCTTAAACCCTAACCCATAAACCCTAAACCCTAACCATAACCCCAATCACTAAGCGCTAAACCCCAAACCTTTAACCCTAAACCCTAAACCCTAGACCCTAAACCCTAAACCCTAAATGCTAAACCTTAAACCCAACACCCCAAACCCTTAACCCTAAACCCTAAATCCCAAACCCCAGACCCTAAACCCTAAACTTTAAACCATAAAACCTAACCCTTAAACCCTAACACCTAAACACTAAACCCTAAACCCTAATCCATAAACCATAAATCCTAAACCCTAACCCCTAAAACCTTAAATCCTAAATCCTAAATCCCAAAACCTTAACCCCTAAAACCCTAAACCCCAAACCCTAACTCGTAAACCCCAAACCCTGAACCCTAAACCCTAAACCATAAACCCTAACCCCAAACACTGAACCCCAAACCATAAACCCCAAACCTTAAACCCTAACCCCTAACCCCTAAACCCTAAACCTTAAACCCCAAACACTAACGCCCAAACTCCAAACCCTAAACCTAAACCCTAACCCCTCAACCCTAACCCTTAAACCCCAAACCCTAAACCCTAAACCCTAAACCCTAAACTCTAAACCCCAAACCATAACTCATAACCCTAAACCATAAATCTAAACCCTAAACCCCAAAACCTAAACCACAAACAATATACTCTAAACTCTAAAGCCCAAACCCCAAACCATAAACCTTGAACCCTAAACCACAAACCCTAAACCCTAAACCATAACCCCTAACCCCTAAAACCTAAACCCCAACCCCTAAGCACTAAACCCCCAACCTTCAACCCTAAACATTAACCCTAAACCCTAACCATAAATCCTAAATCATAAACCCTAAACCCTAAACCCAAACCCTACACCCTAAACCCCAAACCCTAACCTCTAAACCCTAAACACTAAACCACAAACCCTAAACACTAAACCACAAACCCTAACACATAAACCCTAAACCCTAACCCCTAAACCCTAAGCCCCAAAACCTTAAACCCTAAACCCCAAACCCCAAACCCCAACACATAAACTCCAACCCCAAACGCTTAACCCCAGACCATAAACCCTAAACCCTAAACCCTAAACCCTTAACCAAGAACCCTAACCCCTAAACCATAAATCGTAAACCCTAAACCCTAACCCCTAAACCCTAACTCCCGAACCTCGAACCCTAAACCCTACATCCTAAACCCTAAATCCTAAACTCCAAATCTTAAACCTTAAATTACAAGCCCTAACCATAAACCCTAAACTATAAACCTTAAACCATAAACCCTAAACCCTAACCCTAAACCCTTAACCCAAAACCCTAAACCCCAAATCCTAAATGCTTAACCCTAAACCCTAAACCCTAAACCCTAAACTATAACCCCTAAACCCTAACCCCTAAACCCTAAACCATAAACCCTAAACCATAAACTCTAAACCCCAAACCCTAAACACCAAGCCCCAAACCCTAACACATAAACCCCAAACCCTAACCCTAAACTCTAAACGTTAAACCCTAAACCCTAAACGCCAACCCCAAACCCTAAACCCCAAACCATAAACCCCAAAACCTAACTCCTAAATCATAAACCCTAAACCCTAAACCCCAAACCCTAACCCCTAAACCATATAATGTAAATTGTAAACCTAAAGCCCTAACCCCTAACCCCTAAACCCAAAACCCCAAACCCTAAATACTAAACCTTAATCCCTAAACCCCAAACCCTAAACCCTAAACCCCTAACTCCTAAAACCCTAACCCCTAATCCCTAAATCCTAAACCCAAAACCTAATTCCTAACCCCTCAACCCTAATCCTTAAACCCCAAACCCTTAACCCCAAACCCTCAACCATAAACCCTAACCCCTAAACCCTAAACCCTAAACTCTAAACCCCCTAAACCCTAAACTCTAAACCCCAAACATTAACCCATAACCCTAAACCATAAACCCTAAACACTAAACCTTAAACCTCAAAACCTAAACCATAAGCAATATACCCTAAACCCTAAACTCCATACCCTAAACCCTAAACCCTAAACCCTAACCCATAAGAACTAAACTAAAACCCCAACCCTAAACCCTGAACCATGAACCTAAACCCTAAACCCTAAACCTCAAACCCTAAACCCTAAGCCATAAACCCTAAACCACAAACCGTAAACCCTGAACCCTAAACACCAAACCCTAAACACTAAACCATAACCCCTAAAACCCTAAACCTTAAACCCTAAACCCTAAACCCAAACCCTAAACCCTAAAATCTAAACCCTCAACCCTAATCCTTAAACCCCAAACCCTCAACCCCAAACCCTTAACCAAAAACTATAAACCCTAAACCCTAAACAATAAACCCCAAACATTAAACCATAACCCTAAACCATAAACCCTAAGCACTAAATCCTAAACCCCAAAACCTAAACCATAAACAATATACCCTAAACCTTAAACTCCAAACCCTAAACCCTAACCCCTAAACAACAAACCCTAAACCCTAACCCCTAAACCCTAAACCCCAACCTGTAAGCACTAAACCCGAAACACCAACCCTAAACCCTGAACCATAAACCCTAAACCCTAAACCCCAAACCCTAAACCCTAAGCCATAAACCCTAAACCCTAAACCGTAAACCCTGAACCCTAAACAGCAAACCCTAAACACTAAACCATATCCCCTAAAACCCTAAGCCTTAAACCCTAAACCCAAACCTGAAACCTCAAAAATCTAAACCCTAAACCCTAAACCCTAATCCTTATACCCTAAACCCCAACCCTAGACCCTAAACTGTAAACCCCAACCCCTAAACCCGAACCGCTAAACCATAAACCCTAAATCCTAAACCATAAACCATAAACCCTAAACCCTAATCTATAAACAATAAACCCTAATCAGTAAACACTAAACTATAAACCCTAAACCCTAAACCATAAACCTCAAACCCTAAACCATAAACCTCAAATCCTAAACCATAAACCCTAAACCCTAAACCCTAACCATTAAACCCTAACCCCTAAATCCTAAACCCTAAACCCAAACCCCTAAATCCTAAATCCAAAACCCCAACCCCTAAGCCCTAAACCCTAAACCTTAAATCCTAAACACCAATTCTAAACCTTGAACCATGAACTCTAAACCATTAACCCTAAATGTTAACCATTAAACCCTCAACCCTAAACCCCAAACCCCAACCAATAAATCTTAAACCCTAAACCCTAAACCCTAAACTCATAAACCCCAAACCCTAAACCCTAAACCCTAAACCTCGAACCCTAACCCCTAAACCATACAATGTAAATTGTAAACCTAAAACCCTAACCCCTAACCCCTAAACCCCAAACCCCAAACCCTAAATACTAAACCTTAATCCCTAAACCCCAAACCCCAAACCCTAAACCCCTAACTCCTAAAACCCTATCCCCTAATCCCTAAACCCTGAATCCCAAACCCTAAACCTAAACCCTAACCCCTCAACCCTAATCGTTAAACCCCAAACCCTCAACCCCAAACCCTTAACCATAAACCCTAAACCCTAAACTCTAAACCCCAAACATTAAACCATAACCCTAAACCACAAACCCTAAGCACTAAATCCTAAACCCCAAAACCTAAACCACTAACAATATACCTAAACCCTAAACTCCAAATCCTAAACCCTAACCCCTAAACAACAAACCCTAAACCCTAACCCCTAAATCCTAAACCCCAACTCGTAAGCACTAAACCCGAAACACCAACCCTAAACCCTTAACCATGAACCGTAAACCCTAAACCCTAAACTCCAAACCCTAAACCCTAAGCCATAAACCCTAAACCACAAACCGTAAACCCTGAACCCTAAACAGTAAACCCTAAACACTAAACCATATCCCCTAAAACCCTAAACCCTAAACCCTAAACCCAAACCCTAAACCCTAAAATCTAAACCCTAAACCCTAAACCCTAAGCTCTAAACCCTAAACCCTAAACCCTAAACCCTAAATCATTAACCATAAACCTTAAACCCTAGTCTTCAAAAAAACCATAATCCCTAAACCATAAACTATAAATGCTAAACCCTAAACCATAAACCCCAAATCCTAAAACCTAAACCTCAAAGCATAAACCTTAAACCCTAAACCCAAAACCCCAACCCTAAAATCTAAACACCAACCCATAAACCCTAAATCCAAAATTGTAAACCCTAAGCACTAAAACCTTAAATCCTAAACACTAACCTTAAACATTGAACCATGAACCCTAAACCCTTAACCCTAAATGGTAACCCCTAAACCCTTAACCCCAAACCACAATCCAAACCCATAGCCCCAAACCGTAAACCGTAAACCGTAAACCCTAAACCCTAAACCGCTACCCCTAAACCCCAAACCCCAAACCCCAAACCCTAAACCCCAAACCCTAAACCACTAACCCTACACCTGACCTCTAAACCCTAAACCCCAACCCCTAAAAGCTAAACCCTAAAACTTAAACCCTAAATACCAACCATCAACCCTAAACCCTAAACCCTAAACCCTAAACCCTAAACCCCAAACCCTAAACCCTAAACCCTAACCCCTAAACCCTAAACCCTAAATACCAACCATAAACCCTAAACCATGAACCCTAAACCCTAAACCTTAAACATAAAACCTAAACCCTAAACCCCAACCCCAAACCTTAAACCCTAAACCCTAAACCCTAAACCCTACACCCTAAACCCCAAGCCCTAAACCCTAAACCCTAAACCCTAAACCCTACACCCTAAACCCCAAGCCCTAAACCCTAAACCATAAACCTCAAACCCTAAACCCTAAACCACTAACCACAAACCCCAAACCCCAAACCCCAAACCCCAAACCCTAAACCCTAAACCCTAAACCCTAAACACCAAACCCTATACCCGAAACTCCAACCTCTAAACCCTAAACCCTAAACCCTAAACCCTAAACCCTAAACCTTAAACCCTAAACCCTACACCCTAAACCCCAAGCCCTAAACCCTAAACCATAAACCTTAAACCCTAAACCCTAAACCACCAACCCCAAACCCCAAACCCCAAACCCTAAACCCTAAACCCTAAACCCTAAACCCTAAACACAAAACCCTATACACGAAACTCTAACCTCTATACCCTAACCCCTAAACCCTAATCATCAAACAATAAACCCTAATCCCTAAAACCTAAACTATAAACGCTAAACCTTAAACCATAAATCCCTAACCCTAAACCCTAAACCCCAAACCGTAAACCATAAACCCTAAACCCAAAACCTCAACCAATAAACCCTAAAATCTAAACCCTAAACCCCAACCCCTAAACTGTAAACCCTAAGCACTAAAACCTTAAAAACTCAACACCAACCTTAAACATTAAACCATGAACCCTAACCACTTAATCCTAAACGATAACCCCTAAAACCTAAACCCCAAACCCCAATCCAAACCCATAGACCCCAAACTGTAAACCCTAAACCCTAAACCGCTACCCTAACACCCAAAACCCTAAACCCTAAACCACAAACCATAAACCCTAAACAACAAACCCTAAACACTAAACGCTAACCCCTAACCCCTAAAACCCTAACCTTAAACCCTAAACCCTAATCTTCAACACAACAAACCCTATACTCTAAACCCTACACCCTAATCCCTAAACCTTAAACAATAAACCCTAAACCCTAAACCCTAAACCCTAAACAACAAACCATAAAAAATAAACCTTAAACATTAATCTTCAAATAATAAACCCTAATCTCTGAACCCTAAACCCTAAACCCTAAACCTAAACACCAAACCCAAAACACTAAACCCTATACCCCAAACCCTAACCCCTAAATCCTAAACCCTAAACTATTAACCTTAAACCTTAAACCCTAATCTTCAAACAAAAAACCCTAATCCCTAAACCTAAACTATAAACGCTAAACCCTAAACCCCAAACCATAAACCTTAAACCCAAAATCCAAAACCCTAACCCTAAAATCTAAACCCTAACCCATAAACCCAAAATCCAAAATCGTAAACCCTAAGCACTAAAACCTTAAATCCTAAACACCAACCTTAAACATTGAACGATGAACCCTAAACCCTTAACCCTAAACAGTAACCCCTAAACCCATAACCCCAAACCCCAATCAAAACCCATAGACCCCAAACCGTAAACCGTAAACCCTAAACCATAAAAACCAAACCATAAACTCTAAACCCTAAACGACAAACCTAAAAACGCTAAACCCTAACCCCTAACCCCTAAAACCCTAAACCTTAAACTATAAACCCTAAACTCTAAACCCCAAACACTAAATCCTAAAAGATAAACCCTAAATCCTAAATCCAAACCCCTAAACCCTAAACTCTAAACCTTAAATCCCAAACCCTAAACCCAAAACCCAAAACCCTAATCCGTAAACCCCAACCCCAACCCCTAAACCTGAACCGCTCATCTTTAAACCCTAAATCCTAAACGATAAACCTTAAACCTTAAATCCTAAACCCTAACCTTTAAAAAATAAACCTTAATCTTTAAACCGTACACCCTAATCCCTAAACCCTAAACGATAAACTCTAAACCCTAAACCATACACCCTAAACAATAAACCATAAAACATAAACCTTAAACACTAATCTTCAAACGATAAAACCTGATCTCTAAACTCTAAACCATAACGATGAACCCCAAACCCGAAACCCTAAACCCTAAACACTAAACCCTATAACCCAAACTACAACCCCTAACCCTAAACCCTAAACCATTAACCATAAAAACTAAACCCTAATCTTTAAACAATAAACCCTAATCTCTAAACCCTAAACTATAAACGCTAAACCTTAAACCATAAACCCCAAACCCTAAACCCTAAACCCCAAATCGTAAACCTTAAACCTAAAACCCCAACCCTAAACCCTAAACCTTAAACCCCAACCCTTAAACCCTAAATCCAAAACCGTAAACCCTAAGCACTAAAACCTTAAATCCTAAACACCAACCTTAAACATTGAACCATGAACCCTAAACCCTTAACCCTAAACCGCTACCTTTAAACCCCAAACCCTAAAGCCTAAACCATAAACCTTAAACTGTAAACCTTAAACCCTAAACAACAAACCCTAAACGCTAAACCCTAACCCATAACACCTAAAACCCTAAACCCTAAACCCTAAACCCTAAACTCTAAAAACCAAACCCTAAACTCTACAAGCTAAACCCCAAACCCTAAAAGCTAAACCCTAAATCCTAAACCCTAAACCCTAAACCCCAAACTCTAAACCCCAAACCCTAAACCTTAAACCCTAAACCCTAAACCCTAATCTGTAAACCCCAATCCCTAAACCTAAACCGCTAATCCTTAAACCCTAAATCCTAAATCATAAACCATAAACCCTAAACTATAATCTTCAAACAATAAACCCTAATCTCTAAACCCTACACCCTTATCGCTAAACCCTAAACGATAAACCCTAAACCCTAAACCCAAAACCCAAAACCCCAAACGTCAAACCCTAAACCATAAACTCTAAACCCTAAACACAAAACCCTAAACCCTAAACAATAAACCATAAAACATAAACCCTAAACACTAATCTTTAAACATTAAACCCTAATCTCTAAACCCTAAACCCTAAACCATAAACCCTAAACCCTTAACCCTAAACCCTCAACTATAAACGCTAAACCCTAAACCATAAACCCCAAACCCTAAACCCTAAACCCCAAATTGTAAACCTTATAAATAGTATAGTATTTACGTTTTATAAATAGTATAGTATTAACCTTTCCTCTTTCAAAATTGCTTTCTAAAAGAAATCTGCTAAGTCTTTCATACCAAGCTCTTGGATCTTGTTTCAATCCGTATAAAGCTTTTCTCAATTTAAAAACATGATTTGGAAATTTGTGGTTTTCAAAACCAGGAGGTTGATCTACATAATCTTCTTCTTGAATATGACCGTATAGAAAAGCACTTTTGACATCCATTTGATGTAGTTTAAAATCCATGCAACAAGCAAAATCTAATAATAATCTTATGGCTTCTAGTCTAGCTACGGGTGCATATGTTTCCTCATAATCTATGCCTTCTTCTTGATTATAGCCTTTTGCAACTAGCCTAACTTTATTTCTTGTCATTATTCCATTTTCATCTAGCTTATTTCTAAAAACCCATTTAGTACCTATTATTTGATGATCATTGGGTCTTGGTATAAGTTCCTAAACTTGGTTTCTTTCAAATTGATTTAACTCTTCTTGCATAGCCAATATCCAATATTCATCAATAATAGCCTCATCAATAAATTTAGGTTTAATTTGTGATACAAAGGCTAGGTGATTACATGCATTTCTAATGACATTACGAGTACTTACACCTTTTGTTATTTCACCTATGACATTGTCCAAGGGATGATCCTTTAAGGTAATCCACTCTTTTTGTTGAGGTTCCTCATTTTGTGTTGTATCTCCTTCATTGTTGACTTCTTCCTTATCATCCAAGTTCATTTCTTGGAAGGTACCTACAAGATCATCAACTTCCTTTCTTGGAGGATTTTGGTTAAGTTCATCAAATTTGACATGTATAGACTCTTCAATTGTACAAGTTCGTTTGTTAAAGAGTCGATATGCTTTACTAGTAGATGAATAATCTAAGAATATTACTTTATTAGATTTTGCATCGAATTTACTGAGATTATCCTTTCCATTGTTTAAAACAAAGCATTTGCATCTAAACACGTGAAAATAAGAATGTTTGGTTTTCTTTCTTTGTAAAGCTCATAAGGGTTTTCTTTAAAATAGGCCTAATCAAACATCTATTCATTACATGACAAGCGGTATTTACCACATCGGCCTAAAAATGTTTTGCAATGTTATTTTCATTCAACATAGTTCTTGCGAGCTCCACTAAAGATCGATTTTTCCTTTCAACTACTCCATTTTGTTGTGGAGTTCTAGGAGCCGAAAAATTATGTTCAATGCCAAATTTTTTACAAAATTTTTCAAAATGTTGATTTTCAAATTCTCCCCATGATCGGTTTGAATGGATGTGATTTTTAGATTTCGTTCATTTTGGATAATCTTGGCAAGTTTCATAAATGCTTGATATGCTTCATGTTTGTGAGTAAGAAATAATGTCCATTTATATCTAGAATAATCGTCCACAATCACAAGACCATAATAATTTCTACCAAAACTTTTACCCTTGGAAGGTCCAAATAAATCCATATGTAAAAGTTGTAAAGGTCTATTTATTGAAACAACATTTTTTGCTTGAAAAGAAACCTTTACTTGTTTTCCTTTTTGACATGCATCACAAAATTTGTTTTCAAATTTCAACTTTGGTAAACCAATTACTAAATCTTTCGAAACAAGTTTGTTTAAATGGTCTATATGAATGTGAGCAATTCTTCTATGTCATAGCCATGATTCATCTTCTTTAGTTATGAAGCATTGCACATCATTTGAACAAGACAATCAAGATTAATCATATAGATATTATTGATTCTTTGACCAACGAATTTTATTTCCTTGTTTAGTTTATTTTCAATTATGCAACAATTTGATTCAAAAACAATTTCATAGCCTTTATAACATAATTGTCTAATACTGAGCAAGTTATGTTTAAGTCCTTCAACATATAATATATCATTTATAGAAGTAGGGAAGTTTTTCCCAACATTTTCGATTCCTAGAATTCTTCCTTTCGTGTTGTCTCCATATGTAAAAAATCCTTTATTTGGTGGAGTAAATGATATAATCTTACTTTTATCTCCCGTCATGTGTTTAGAACACCCACTATCCAATTACCAATGGGCGGTACTTGCTTTAGAACATACCTAAAAAACAAGTCAAGTTAGAGAACATGGTACCCATTTTATGCTGGGTCCATGTAGGTTAGTTTGTGAAAATGTTCCTTTAGGAACCCATACTTTTCTTACATTACAATTAGATGCACTATGTCCTTTAAAACTACAGTGATTACATCTCATGAAAGGTGATGCAGTTTTACTAGGCGGTATAAAAAATTTTTATAATTCTTTTGTTTCTTGAAGGCATTAAAACCTAATCCCGTTTTATCAAAAATGCAACGTTGTTTCCAAGTAAAACATTTAAATTGTCTCTACCATTTGTAAATTTTTCTAAAGTTTTATTCAAGTCTAAAACCTCAGTTTCTAGAATGTCACATTTCTTTGCAAATTCACAAGGTTTAGTCTTAGAGCATGCTTGAACATTTACTATTTCCTTTTTCAAAATTTCATTTTCTTTACCAAGTTCTACAAGATGCATTTCAAGAGTATCAATAGTTTTCATAGATAACTTATACTCGTTTGAGATTTTGACAAATTTGTCATACAATTCTTCAAAGGCATCAAGTAATTCATCTCTATCTAAGTCATGGAAATTTACCTCATCATCTTCATCTTGATGGTTGGCCATGAGGCAAAGGTTTACTTCTTCATAGTCTGATTTGTCAAAGCTATTTACTTCATTTTCATCCCATGCGATATATGCTCTTCTCTTCCCTTTTCTTTCTATGTTTTTCTTCTTTAGGTTTAAGCAATCCGCCTTAAAGTGTCCTTCATTTCCATATTCAAAACAAGTTGGTGAGGAATTATTTTCTTTAGAGATAGGTTTCTTACCTTTATGTGTAAAGCTCTTTTAGAAGCATTTGTTCCTCATAAGTTTTCCAAAACACTTCACGAATAGTCCTAGCTCTTCCTCTTCGTCAAGGTCACTATCAGATTCTTCATCATCAATTGAGCTGGCCTTGAGAACTAGCCCTTTCTTCTTGGAGGCTTTTTCTTCTTCCTCCGTATGTTTCAAATCTTTTAACTTTTATTCTTGTTCTTGTAACTTACCAAACAATGTAGCAAGGGATATATCATTTATATTTGGTGATTGTTTGATAGCGGTGACAAGAGGTTATCATTCCCTAGTAAGACTTTTCAACACTTTATGAATAAGCTTTTGTTAGAGTAAGATTTGCCAAGATTAATAAGATGATTAATGATTAAAGTAAATCTCTTTTGTAGTTCTAAGATAGTTTCACCAGAATTCATTCTAAAGCTTTCATATTGGCTTGTTAATCTAACATTCCTTTCTTTCACTCAGACTTACCTCACAAACAGATTGGAATACCACAGTCATGCTCCGACTGCAACTCTTCGCTTCTCAACGTTTCCGACTGCTTCGTAATTTTCTAATCAGCATAAATAAAACAACTCTTCATAGTCTTCATTATATTTGGGGTTCCATTTCCTACGTAGTTACCCCCATTCAACTCTGCCAGTTCATCCTAGCCATTGGCACTTTCCAGTTCTTTGGCCGCTCGGCCTTACACTCTCAACACCTATCGGCGTATTTACACCATCGGGTTCCCCGACTCAATGAGTCATTCGACACGACCATGAGTTCACACAAGGCATAGGCTCGACATTGGGTCACATGGGACACGTTCTAGATGTTATTCAACCAGTTGGGAAGAATCTAGTTGGTAAACAACATTACCGATTCCCTATAATACCCACTACCGACCGATTCATTTCGGATTAAGCTCTCGGATTTTCAAAATTCAACCATCAAATTTATTTCTTAACCAAAATGAACACTCAAATGAGTTCCCATGTGCTTCAATTAGCACAATTCGCCTGGATTTACCTCGTACAGGCTCGGTTCTAACATCTCAGATTTCTAATCATTCCTTTGGCTATTTTCATGCCTATAACCCGAGAATGTCACTCGGACCTCTCACTCAAAAATATCAATCGGGGTTTTAAAGGCAGTCCTCATCCGAAAATCTTTCCACTTGCAAAATTCACTCGTAATTCAAGCCTACCTCAAAACCAAACCTGAGTTCAAGTCCAGTAGTCCCGATCGCTGACCTGAGTACGATTTCACATAAATCCTTCTCTCGGATATCTACTCCCCTTGGAGACCCTTCGCGCGGAAACTTTCTATTTACCAAATTTCCACTCGGAATTCAGGCCTACTCCAAATATAAATCTGAGTTCAAACTCAGCAGCTCAACATCACCCGAACACAGCTATGAATAAGTTTACCGCTCGGTATCTACTCCCCCTTAGGTAATTCAGTCGAAAATTTGCACACTCGAAGTTCCATTTTCCGACCAGAAGTACTTTTCTCCTGGATAAAGATCACTTGGTGGAACATCACACGGGTGTTAGGAATTCTACACTCGATACCTTTCCACTCAGAACTGTTCTACACGGTACCATCCACTCGGAAGTGGTACACTCCGAGACACTTCACCCGAAATTCACACGACTCGGATATTTCACTTTGATTTTACCTAACACAGAAGTGTCATTCGGACCCAGCTCCTTATTAATGACCAAAATGACATTTCACTCGGAAATCATAATTTTCACTCAGCAATTCTTTCCCCTAGAAGGATTTCACTCGGAACTAACTCCACTTTCACACACTCGGAATATACTAATCTTTCTCGAGCAAATCCTTACCTTATGATTTATCCTGGCTCAAGATCTTGGTCCTCTCGTTAAACTTACAGTATCACTCGGTTAACCTTATAAAACTCCAATTCTAGTGATAGGCTTGATCACCCATCTGTTTCAATATCCAATCATCATTTTAGTAGTCAATTCATACCCAATAATCTCTGATCCTCCCGGAGGTAATCACATCAAGGTTAAACAACCCTCTATCCTCATTTTGATACATAACCAACTATTATTCACTTAATACAACTCTCATGTTCACTCAAAACAGCCTGATAGACTTACCATCACCATAAGCAGCTACAACCTCACCTGCCCGACACATGAATTGCTGCATCCAACTTATAGGACGACGTCTCATTCCTATAGGGTTACAACAATTACATAGTCACTGCAACGTGTACGCTGCCACAATACCCATGGTATGAAAAGTCATCTCATAACAGCATGCCTCGCACTGACCAGACTCACTCAACTAATACTAATTCACACGGAAATTAATGGCAATTCACGCACACACATTGTAAGCAATACATCTACATCAACATCATCATTATGCACCACATAGGGTACATCACGCAACAGCAATCATGAAAATCATTTATCACTTCGGTAAAACTGTACAATGACAATAGGCTCCCGACCTATACAGGACATATGCCTCATCATAGAAGGGCATATCAACAATCGGCTTTTCAGCCCATACCGAATAAATACCTCTTTTCTTTTAAAATCTCATTCATCACAAACCATGACCCAACAGCCTTATAATCCCTCATTTCAACACTCGTCATAGGCCACTGATCACTTTTAAGCCTAATGATTCATCGAGCATAAACACAATCCAGTGGGGTTCAATCATCATAATCATTACTCTCCGTGCCAAAAGTACTCGGATTTCAACCCTACCATCACTATCAATCGGGTATCCCATTTACTATCTACACTTCACCTTAAGACAATTCAAGTTTCAGCAATTCAACATACCATTACATGCTCGGCTCAATAATCCATAAGGTCAGTCAGATTATCCGACTCGGAATTTCCAGTGGTTACCTAGTGCCCCCATAATATCCAATTATCACCGAGCCCAGATCACCATAGTGTCTAATTCCACAAGGTCTAATTATATAAGGTCACATTAAATCCAATTGGTTTTCTACACATTATAGGTCACAATTCAATCAATAATTCACTCGGTTGTCAACCATAACACCGAGTCTAACCCAAATCATCGCACAATAAAAATCATCACACAATGGTAATTCAAGCCTCAATGAGTTACTACGCAATTGCTTTACTCGGGCTCAACAACTCACAAGATTAATAAATTATCCGACTGAGAATTCCTAAGGGGTCACCATTTACCCATCGTGGGTCACACCCAAAATATCCAAATATTTTAAAGCTTAATACCATTCACTCGGTTTTCACACAGCAAAACCGAGACAGTATCCAAATCAAACAGGGATTCTATTTCACATTCATTCATTTATGATCATGCCCACCTAACTGGGTCACCATGCATAGTGGTCCAGCATCTAGTCCATCATTCACTCGGTTTCTTCAATCACCACCGAGACACAATCCTAATTTAACATATACCCGATCTCACCTTTACCCACTTATCACAGCCAGATTTTTAACTTAGGAAACTGTAACACGTCACTTATACCATATATCGTATACATCATATGTCATTCATTCATCACATACTTAAATTCCCCAATTTAGAAATCTGCAACCAGTCATTTACATCGTATACTATATAGGATTCACGCACCGAAGTTATAAAACATCCTTTAAAAATGGTACAACCAATCACAGAATTTAAATTCAACCCACTAGAGGATTCCTTAAATATTATTCACCCAGCTAGCTCAACATATGAGTTCTAATCCATTCGATCAATTTGTCTCGACTACGAGCCACTATTCATGGGCCACCAAGAGATCAAATCAATTAATCAGTTTTAATATACCCGAAGGGTTCAACACCTTTCCTTCTATTTCCTCTCTCATTTAACCCCACACTTAGAACAATTCTTATTCGATAAATAGCCGAACCAGGGTAGTAACAATCCTCTACCCCCAAATCAACATCCCTACAGTAGTACCCCTCACTACTGTCCACAACAAAACACAAAAGCTTAGAATCACACAAATCATGATTAATCATGTATCAAATTCAACAGAATAATACAGGTAATGATAACAATTGGTCATATTGCACACAACCGCCCACTAACAGTAGGCAAACCTTGGCCATGGACCTTTTGGTATGCTCTGATACCAAATTCTAACATCCATAATTTAATTAAACTTAAACCGAGACTAGGGGAACTTTTTCCCAAAATTTAGAGTTTACAGATCATTCATAATCTGCCCAGATTAGTAATTGGAATACAATTAAAACGGCGTGAGGGCAGAGAGGCAAAAACCGACCAGAAGAAAGGAAAACCTTCACAAGAAGGCCCAGCGGAAGTCACAGCTCAAACAACCAGAGTTCACTCGCTTAAGCGAGACCCAGGACGCTTGAGCGAGACAGCCCACTCGCTCGGGCGAAGTACCATTCACTTAAGCGAACAACCCAGAAGCCTTCCATGCACACACACTCACTGGAGCTAAGTCTAATTTGCTGGGGCGAACACAGGTACAAGGTAATTTCTCGCTCGGATTTGGGACATAGGTTCACCTGGTAAATCATCACACTCATACTTCACTCGGGAATCTACACAGCTCCTTATTTCATTCATATAGGTCACAAGTATAAACCACTCGGGAAATGACTCCCCCAATTCTACCACTCGGAATCCAGAACTCTTTCTCACTCGGAATATTTCCTAATCAAACATCACTCGGGGTATTTAACTTCAATACAATCGGGTCTACACCATTCCCCCATCACTCGGTATATTTTCACATCTCTCACTTAGAGGATACAGGTCTTCCTTCACTCAGAAGGAGTCACCATATTCATTCTTCACTCGGAACATTCCAGCTAGATCCACTCGGCATATGACAACTTATTCGCTCGGGGAAAATCATTAAGTCGGCCCTTCTCGGACTTAATCTAATCTTAACCACTCGGGATGTAGAACCTCATTCACTCGGATTATGTATATCGTACACTTAGAATTCGTTCCAATCTAACCATTACAACAACTCTTCCTTCGAAAGAGGGCTCACTCGGGGTTTCCACTTGGAATTATCCCAACCCCTTTCCCGCTCGGGATCTACACATATTTTTCACTCGGGATAATCAAGCCTAGCATTACAAGGAAATTCTCCTATTAAATTCCACACAATAAGTTCATCAAGAAATTTCTCAGAATCCTCTATCTTCTCCACTCGGAAAAGAAGGCCAGACACTATAGCCTCACTCGGAACGGCTCAGACAATAATAATCCACTCGAAATTCATCACCTTAACATTATGCATTCAACATCACTTCACGACCAATACAATGTATGTTACCAATATAACCACACACGTATATATATATAGACATACACGCGGACACTTATTATCCTAACATTATTCATTCACTAACACTTATTATTCGATGTAATTAACACCATACCCATGTAAAATATATATGTATGTATACGTGTACTTGTCTACAATTCTGATAGGCATTGCTCATAAACAATAAGTTAATTATCCTATTACATGAGAGCCGGCCAAGGCTACACTGACCAGACACAATCAATACAATATAAGTACTCGTCAGTCGGAGTGCACCTCACTCGGACTTGAGGCCTTATCATCACTTCTGAATCCAACCTGCACATACTGGAAAAATGGTGTAGGGGTGAGCTTTCACATATAAAATGATAGTCATTGACTCGGATTATACCTCAATCCTCAATTATACAATTTACATGGCTCAATCCATAATAATATATATATACACTGCCAACTAATATAAAGTCACACAACATCATCCAATCGAAAATTGCACCATGACATACATTCTCAATCATAGCATCATATTGTATTCGGCAACAGCATCAATACATACATATTTATTCAGTCCGAATTCACTCACTTGACATGTAAAGCGCCCCCTACCTGTCGGGGTTCAGAGACTCCTCGAGTTACAATGCTGACCGATCACCCTTCTGTTACTCCTACTCCAACAGCCTTCGAACTCAGCGTCGATCCTGGGCCAGAGTTGCTCCTTCCTCCAACGGGTTCGTCTCCCCCACAGCTCCAAGGCACTTCCCATCACAGCCTTCTGACTGGGACACTAACGGCTCCAAGTGGAAGAAGAAGAAGATGAAGGTGACGGAGAGGAAAAAGAGAACAGGGAGTGGAAATAGGACCGCATCGCTGTCCCACCCAGAAAAGCTCTTAACTCTCTCCCTGTTCTTTCCAAGCGAATGATGCGTATGAGGGTGAAGGAGAAGAGAAACAGTAAAAAGAAGAGACAGATGCACGCACGAAGGAGAGTTGTCCAGCGTGAATAATGAGGGAAAGAGAGAGCTGAAGTTCTTTTATACCCCCAGGGGCACATGCGTCTTTTCACCTGGTATTATCATTATTATTTATTCAATTATTTCTAACCAATCAGCAATTACTCTAATTAACCATTAATCCTAATTTTGTAATTAACCCTTAATTAATGGCTTAATCTCAATCGGTAATTAAATTAAAAAAATCAGGATGTTACAATTAATGTACTAATCTTAGAATCCTTAACATCGCTAGTTCCTTCATGAGTTATTTGAAGGGTATCCCACATATCCTTGGCAGATTTACATGTTACTAGTCTAAAGAATTCACCGGGTCCTAAGGCAAGACTAATAAGATTTTATGCTTTATAATTATATTGCACTTTCTTTTCTTCTTCACTAGTCCAATCATCCATGGGGTTTTCAACTTGTTTATCATCAACAGTATGCTTAGGTATAAAAGGACTATTTTTAATAGTATTCCATATTTTCAAATCAATTGATTGCATAAAAATTTTCATCCTTTCTTTTCAAAAAGCATAACCTTTCCCATTAAAAGCAGGAGGTCAATTTGTAGCGCCACCCTCGGGAATCATGTTATATAAGATAGAGGCCATCTTAATCTCTTGAAGCTGTTAAGCTCTAATACCACTTGTTAACCAAGTTGCCTCAATTACTCAAGAGTGGGGTGAATTGAGTATTGAAAATTTTACTTGGAGTGCTTTTGAAATTGATTCTTTAATAAATATACTTAATGAAGATGGTAAATTTAATCACAAATAATAAGAATTTATACATAAGGCAAATCAAACACTGAGTATATGACAAGTAAATTCACTTAACAAATTTAAGTAATGTTCAAGAGAAAAAGTAATGATATCAAATTAACCACCACACTATTTTGAGTACTTAGCAAAAATAATGATTAATTTCAAAACAATTTATTCAAGAATATTACTTAAATAATTTCAATAATTTTATTTAAATAATTTACAAATTTATATCAAGTTAATAATATATGCACTTAATTTTAACAAGCAAATTAATTTGCAATATGGAATTTTAAACAATTAAAATATAAGCACAAATATTAAGCAAGTAATTTAAGTGCACAAATTTAAATGAGTTTAGGGAGAAGAAAATTACAAACCGGTATAACGAGTTCCACAACACCGGTGTACGTCTCGTCTTCAAGTAACCCACTTGAAGAAATCCACTATTGGAGATTAGAGATACAACTTTGAGCAATTGTAGCTTCCTAGTGTTCCACACTCAAAAACCAAATTCTCACAAGTACAAGGGCACCCAACCCAATCTCTCATCTCACAAATTACAAGGTTGACCCCCCAAACTCTAGAATTTTTGGTGTATAAGATTACCAAGATTAACTCTCCAAAAGAGTGGATATACAAATTAAAGCTTTCACAAACTTGTAACTCTCAAAAGAGGATTTGCAAATTTTAGCACTCAAAAATAATTTACTCACAAGGTAACTCTAAAAAATGACTTTGAAATAAGAACAGAGAACAATTTGAATTAACAAAGTATAAGGGAGCAAATATAAAGAGCCAGAGAGTAGGCAACGAAAAATTGATAGGAAATAAGAATCAGAGGAACTCTTTCTCTAAGGTGTGTTTTGAACCTTCAACTTTATCCCCTATTTATACTACTCCAAGCCATCGCTTTTGCAATTAAAAAAATTCCTTCGAGCTTGTAAGTTGAAGAGTGGAGCGTATGTCTGTATTTAGTTACTTAAATTGCAACTTGCATAGTGGAAACTTGGAGAGTGCAATCTACTCAGAGAATGTTGAAACACTTTACATTTGTTAATTCATAGGCATTCAGATATTCCATGCTGCGATGCAAGGTTGTGATGTTCTCTTTTAAGTTCAATATTCAATAGTGTGTGTCATGATGTTAATTTCCCATTCAAAGTCTCTCTTGCTCAAGCGCCCACTATCTCACACTCAGGCGCACATCAAAATTTCATTCTGCGGCCTTCCATGCTCACTCACGCTCAAATCCACACTCAGCGCGCTATCACGCTCAAGCGAGCCTAGCTCACGCTCAAGCGAGACTTGCGTTTTTGAACCCCTGATGCATCACGCTTTGCTCCACGCTCAGGCGCCTTCACGCTTATGTCTATGCTTAAGCTCCATAGCTTCACGCTCAAACGTGCTAGACCCCTGATACTCTTTGCTTTACGCTTGTGACCACGCTCAAGCTTCAAAGCTTGCACTCAAGCGTGCCATGATGATTATCAACCGTGCTTTGTTCCAACCATTCATCAATTTGTTTTATTTGATTTTATTGCTTTAAAATCCTTGACTCAATCATATGGAATTTCATCATATCTTCATAATTAATTTTTCCTTGTCTTCAATCTACATTTATTGTTTGTCATTATCAAAATCTATGTCAACATATAAACACACCCTAAACCCTTCACCCTAAACGCTAACCCCTAAACCCTAAACCCCAACCCTTAAACCCTAAACCCTAAACTACAAACCATAAACACTAAACCATAAACCCTAACCTATAAACCCTAACCCCTAACCCCTAAACCCTAAAACCTAAACCCCTAAACCCCTAAAACCCTAAACCCTGAACCCTAAACCTAAACCCCAAACCCCAAACCGTAAATCGTAAACCACAAACTCTAAACCCTATACGATAAACCCTAAACCCCAAACCCTAAACTCTAAACCTAAATCCCAAACAAAAACCCTAAACCATAAACCCTAAACAACAAACCCGAAACCCTGAACCCTAACCCCTAAACCCTAAACCCTAACCCCCAAACCCTAAACCACAACCCTAAAGCATAAACTGTAAACCCTAATCCCTAAACGCCAAACCCCAAACCCTAAACCCTAAACTCCAAACCCCAAACCATAAACCCTAAACTATAAACACTAAACCCTAACCCGTATACCCTAAACTCTAAACCCTAAACGCCAAACTCCAAATCCTAAAAACAAAACCCCAAATCCCAAACCCTAAACCCCAAACCCTAAACC
Organism: Clitoria ternatea; assembly: GCA_037962975.1. NCBI lineage: Eukaryota > Viridiplantae > Streptophyta > Magnoliopsida > Fabales > Fabaceae > Clitoria > Clitoria ternatea. Next base: position 61,826,629 of record CM075676.1, read on the forward strand.
CCAAACCCTAAACCTAAACCCTAGACCCTTAACCTTAAACCCTAAACCCTAAATTCTAAACCTTTAACCCTAAGCCTTAAACTCTAAACCCCAAACCCTAAATCATAAACACTAACCCCTAAACCCTAACCATTAAACCCTAAACCCTAACCCTAGACCATAAACCCTAAACCTTAAACCATAAACCATAAACCTTAATCTCTAAACCAAAAACTTTAAACCCTAAACCCAAAACCCTTTACCCTAAACCCTAAACCCAAAAACATAAACCCTAACCACAAACCCAATCCCTAAACCTTAAACCCTACAAAACAAACCCTAACCCTAACCCCTAACCCCTAACCCCTAAACCCTAAACCATAAACCCTAAACACCTAACCCCTAAACCTCAAACCCTCAACCCAAAATCCTAAACCCTAAACCCTAAACCCTAAATCCTAAAGCCCAAACCCTAAACCCTAAACCATAAACACTAAACCCTAAACCATAAACCTTAAAACCCAAAACCCCAAACCATAAACCATAAACCCTAAACCGTAAGCCCTAAACCCTAACCCGTATACCCTAAACCCTAAACACTAAACCCCAAACACCAAATCCTAAACCCCAAACCCCAAACCCCAAACCCTAAACCCTAAATCCTAAACCCTAAAGCCCAAACCCTATAACCTAAACCCTAGACCCTTAACCTTAAACCCTAAACCCCAAACTCTAAACCTTTACCCCTGAACCTTAAACTCTAAACCCCAAACCCTAACCATTAAACCCTAAACCCTAACCACTAAACCCTAAACCCTAACCCTAGACAATAAACCCTAAACCCTAAACCCTAAACCATAAACCATAAACCCTAATCTCTAAACCACAAACCTTAAACCCTAAACCCAAAACCCTTTACCCTAAACCCTAACCCTAAAACCTAAACCCTAACCACAAACCCAATCCCTAAACCTTAAACCCTACACAACAAACCCTAACCCCTAACCCCTAAACACTAAACACATAACCCCTAAACCTCAAACCATTAACCCAAAATCCTAAACCCTAAACCCTAGACCCTAAACCCTAAATCCTAAAGCCCAAACCCTAAACCCTAAACCACAAACACTAAACCCTAAACCATAAACCCTAAAACCCAAAACCCCAAACCATAAACCCTAAACCCTAAACCCCAAACCCCAAACCATACGCCCTAAACCCTAAACCACAAACCCTAAACCCTAAACCCTAAACCCTAAACCTCAAACCTCAAACCATAAACACTAAACACTAAACAACAAACCCGAAACCCGAAACCCTAAACCACAAACCCTAAACCATAAACCCTAAACCCCAAACCCCAAACGCTAAACCCCAAACCCCAAACCACAAACCCTAAACCATAAACCGTAAACCATAAACCATAAACCCTAAACCCCAAACCCCAAACCCTAAACCCCAAACTATAAACCATAAACCCTAAACCCTAAACCATAAACCATAAACCCTAAACCTAAAAACCTAAACCCTAAACATTAACCCCAAACTCCAATCCCTAAATCCCAAGCCCCAAACCCTAAACCCTAAAACATAAACTCCAATCCCTAAACCCTAACCCCTAACCCCTAAACCTTAAAAACTAAACACTAAACCCTAAACCACAAACCCTTAACCTTTAACCCTAAACCCAAACCCTAAACCCTAAATCCTAAACCACAAACCCTAAACTATAAACCCTAAATACTAAGCCCCAAACCCCAAACCCCAAACCTTAAACCCTAAACCATAAACCATAAACCCTAAACTCTAAACCTAAACTCTAGCCCTAAACCCCAAACCCCAAACCCCAAACCATAAACCCTAATTCCTAAACCACAAACCCTAAACCCTAAACCCCAACCCCCAACCCCTAAACCCTAAACCCTAAATCCTAACCCATAACCCTTAAACCTACACACTAAATCCTGAAACCCTAAACCCTGAACCCCAAACCCTAAACGGTAAACAACAAACCCTAAACACTAAACCATAAACCCTTAACCCGAAACACTAAACCCTAAACACTAAACCCTACACCATAAACCACATACCCTAAACCCTAATCATTAAACCCTAAACCCTAAAGCGTAAAGCCTAAAGCCTAAAGCCCAAACCCTAACCCTTAAACCCTTAACCTAAATCCTAAACCCTCAACCCCAAAGCCTAAACCTTAACCCTCAAACCCTACCCCTAAACTCGAAACTCCAAACCCCAAACCATAAACCTTAAACCTTAAACTACAAACCCTAACCCCTAAACCCTAACCCCTAAACAATAAACCCTAAACCCTAAATCCTAACCCCCTAATGCTAAACTCTAACCACTAAAACCCTAACCCCTAAAAACCTAAACCCTAAACATAAACCTAACCTATAACACCTAAACTATAAACCCTAAACTCTAAACCCTAAACCCTAAACCCTAAACCCTAAACCCTAAACAAAAACCCTAAACCCTAAACCTAAACCCTAAACCCCAAACCCTAAACCCCAAACCCCAAACCCCAAACCATAAACATTAAACACTAAACAATAAACCCTAAACTCAAAACCCCAACCCAAAACCCTAAACCCTAAACCACAAACCCTAAATCATAAACCCTAAACCATAAACACTAAACCCCAAACTCCAAACCCTAAACCCCAAACTCTAAACCCCAAACCATAAACCCTAAACAGCAAGCCACAAACCCTAAACCATAAACCCCAAACCCTAAACCCTAAACTATTAACCCCTAAACCTCAAACCCTCAACCCAAAATCCTAAACCATTAACCTTATACCCAAAAGCCCAAACCCTAAACTGTAAACCCTAAACCCTAAACCATAAACCCTAAACCTTAAACCATCCACTCTAAAACCCCAAACCCCAAACCATAAAGCCTAAACCCTAAACCCCAAACCCCAAACCATACACCCTAAACCCTAGACCCCAAACCCCAAACCCTAAACCCTATACCCTAAACCCTTAACCCTAAATCCTAAACACTAAACCCTAACACCAAACCGAAACCCTAAACCTTAAACCCTACCACTACAACATTTTATAGTTTAGGCCGCAACTAAAAATCGTGGTCTAAAGTGAAAAAACTGTGGCCTTTAGTTTAGGCCACAGTTTGGCCACACTTTTTGTGGGGTGGTCTAGGTGGCCGTGGTCTAAAACAAAAGGCCACGGTTTTCTACTTTCAACCACACTATTTTGAAAACCGTGGCCTTAGGCATTAGAATAGGCCGCGGTTTTTTACGTTAATTTTAAGCCACTGTTTTTTACATTAATTTTAGACCGCAGTTTCTTAAATGTGGTCACATATTAAAAGCCACGGTTTTTTACATTAATTTTAGACCGCGGTTTCTCAAATGTGGTCATATATTAAAGGCCACATTTTTTACATTAATTTTAAACCCTGAACCGTAAACCCTAAACCCTAAACCCTAAACCCTAGCCCCTAACCCCGAACCCTAAACCCTAAACCTTAACCACTAAACCCTAAACCCTAAACCCTAAACCCCAAACCCCTAACCATAAATGTTAAACACTAAACCCCAAACCCCTAACCATAAATGCTAAACCCCAAACCACTAAACCCTAAACCCTAAACCCTAAACCCTAAACCTTAACCACTAAACCCTAAACCATCAACCCTAAACCCTAAACCCCAAATCCTAAACCCCAAACCCTAAACCTTAAACCCTACACCCTCAAAAAAATATTTTCATGATGCAAAATGCATTATTTTTATCATTTGATCCTTGGGTATCTATGTGTTTCTAGTCTCATAATATTTGTTCTCATGTTCTAAGGTCCCACTTATTTTTTAGACATATTTTTATTATTTTATTTATTTTTATTCTAGAAAATATATCGGTTATATCTTGGCTAAAATAATGCTTCATTTAAAAAGTAAGTAGTATGTTCCTTATTTCTTTATTCATAATTAAAACAATAATAATATTAGTAACAATAATAACAATAATAATAATAATAATAATAATAATAATAATAATAATAATAATCATATTCATAATTATAATTATAATTGTATTCATAATCATAATAACAATAATAACAGTGATATAAATGGTGACCCTTCATCATTATTTCCTCATTTATCTTCTTTTTCAATACTTCCTTACTGGAATCCATATAGACACCCATGGTTCTTAATATTTTCATAATTCAATACCGATCATATCCATTTAATCATCAAGATTAATAATAATCAATACAGCCAATTAATCATATACATATCAATAAATATATAAAACAAATATATAAACATTAAAGCATCTTAATTTAACAACAATTCCCGAACCTGCCCTGGAAAGGTGAGGACCAGAAGTACCTTAGCCCTTTCCAAACACTCGGCTCCCCCCATAATACCAGAGAATATACCCCCTGACCTTAATGGAAGATCTTAGATTGGTTGAAGACGTTCTTTTATTATCCTTGCTTCAGACCAAGGTGACTTAACGGGAAAAAGGAAAATGAGACAGACTTTTACTAATTTTGTTAGTTCTAAGAATTCAGATTTGGAAAAGATGTGGTATCGATTTAATAAGGAAAAAGACAAGTGGGGGATAAGTTTTTTCATAATGGGATGTTAGGTGCGTTAATTGGGGTAATAATGGAGATTTTAGATAAGAAATGAGTTGTATTTTGACCATTTCTGCCGCCAGCTTGCATGATTGGAGTAGATATATTAAAATATGTACAAATGACATGATCGGAGTAAAAAGGTGTAAGTTTTCCTGCATGTGGTTCGTCCGTGATAATCCTTTTGCGTGGACCGGTCACTAAGTGGAATGGCGTCACTATCCCAGCATTGATCCAGTCGGTTTCTATTGATCATGTCCCCTTTCAATTCTGACGCTGTTTGGCATCACTCTTTTCTGAGAAGTTCCAGAGCCTCTTTCGTTCGGAATTGCTCCACTCGGAAGGGAATTCGCTTGGAACTGTTTCTGCTTGAAACACTCGGTCAGCTTTTCCTTCTTCGGAAGTGAATCACTCGGAAATGTCTCACCCGGACTCACCTCTTTCAGAAATATCTCACTCGGATATCTCTGCCCGATATTGTTCTTTCAAAGCCACTTTTCTTTCCGAATGGATCCACTCGGGAATTGTCCACTCAGATATATCTCTGACTGAATTTCTTCACTTGAAAATACTTCTCTCGGAAGTGCATAACTCAGAAATCATATAACCAAAAGGTCATTCAGAGTTGTGTCACTCAGAAATCTTACAACTGAGAGGTCATTCAGAGTTGTGTCACTCGGAAATTTTAGAACTGAGAGGTCATTCGGAGTTGCGTCACTCGGAAATCTTACAACTAAGAGGTCATTCAGAGTTGAAGTTCAGTCCTCTCAGAAATCATTCCACTTAGGAATATCATTCGGAGTTGAAGGAAATTTCGAAGAAGAACCGAGTACAAACCCTTGACAACTTTTAGTCACCCGAGTATGAATAGAATGAAGGGGTTCTTCACTCGGATATTTACTTCCCCCAAAAACTTTTTACTCAGAATCTTACTTATTCAAAATCAACCTTTCTCTGTTCAGAAGTATTTCCCTTGAAAATAACACTTGGTATATTTCAATCGGTGCTATACCACACGGAAATCAGAAATCTCACTTGGTGTCATCCTACTTGGAAATGTCTTACTCGGTGAAATCCCACACGGCAGTGACACACTCGGAGAAACCCCACTTAAAAAGGTTATATTTAAATTGGAGATACTCCACTCGGATATTTACTACTCAGAAATATCTCGGTCCGAGAAGTACTCATTCGAAACCAGTTGTTCTTCTTTCGGAAGTACTTCTCTCGGAAACGTTTCACTCGGCGATGTTTCATTCGGGAATGAGTCACTCGAAGATGTTTGACTGGGAAACGAGTCACTCGAAGATGTTTGACTCGGAAACGAGTCACTCGAAGACGTTTGACTCAAAAACGAGTCACTTGGAGAGGTTTCATTCGAAGATGTTTCATTCAAAGCTAGAGCCCCTTTTCACTCAGAAGTGGTTCTCTCGGACACGCTTCACTCAGAAATGTCTCCGAGGCCAGGACTCCACTCGGAATTGGTTCTCTCGGTCATACCTCACTCAGAAACCGATTAATTCACTCGGAATTCCTCTCCTCACTTGGAAACGTAACCTTCACTCAGAATTTCTCTCGGTCACTCAAAATAGATCCCTTTCTTCACTCGGACAGTCTTATCTAAGACATGTTTCACTCGGAAAATGGATAATATCATTAATGGTCTAGATAAATTCCATGATTTTACATGAGAATAAAATTTTTGGGATATGACAGACTACCTGCAGGGTATTTTATTTACTTATTAACACTTACAGAACCTCCATACTTTAAAATTTACAAGATTAAAACTGCTACTAAAAATAGGGATGTTACAAAGGGTCTTGATACTCACGCTTAAACCACTGCAGCCACGCTCAAGCTTGCCATTCCTGTCCAGCATGTCTGATTCATGCTTGCTCCACGCTTAGGCGCGCTCGGGCTTACGCTCAAGCGACTCATTCCCACGCTTGAGTGTGAGGGGGTCCTGATGCTTCGTTTACTATACGCTCAGCTGAATAAATCCATGCTTCAAGTGCACCATTGATGGATAAGGTCACGCTTGAGCAAGCTCGTGCTCACGCTCAAGCGTGAGATCCTCCTTGTAGTTGTGTTTAAACCATGCTCAGTGTGCTTCTTTGATCATTTAACATGGCTGCGCTTAAGCGCGCTCGAGCTCACGCTCAAGCGTGAGATGCCTTCGCCCAAGCGTTCCATCCTTCGCTTAAGCGTACAGGTAGTCTTCTTGATTTCTTTCATGCTTTTGGTACCTTTCTTCAATATTTTGCCAAATCAAGCTTGTGTTAAGCAATGTGTTATTTTCAACAAAAATTCATGCTTAATTGATTACATTCTTTTCAAAATGAGTTTAATTGAAGTATTAAATCAATGTAAAATAACACTTATCAGGCGCCAGCATTCTTCAATCCAAATAGCATGACGGTGTAGCAAAAAACACCACGGTCATTGACAAAAGCCGTCTTTTCTTGATCTTCCTCTCACATCGGAATTTGATTATACCACGAATAAGCATCCATGAAACTGAGGTATTGATAACCAGATGAATCATAAACCATACGATCAATGTTTGGGAGTGAATATGGATCCTTTGGGCAACATCGGTTAAGATCCACGTAGTCTGTACACATCCTCCACTTGCCATTGGCCTTCTGCACCATTACTACCTTGGAAAGCCAAGATGAATAACGGATCTCCTTTATAAAACCTGCTTTTAACAACTCTTCTGTTTACTCACATGCTGCTTTCTGCTTCTCCGGTCCCAACCTCCTCTTCTTCTGGGCCACCGGTGTAACATCCTGAATTTTATAAAAATGAATAATTAAGGAGAATGAATAATAAATGATTGTATATGAGAGGATTTGTGTCCCAAAAATATTGGAATGATTAAATTAGGATTTATTATGGATAATTATGATTTATTGAGATTTAAGGAGAGGAAATTTTACCCGATTAGGATATGGGTGTCGGACCAAGTATCTTCGATTGAGATGTCGTTGGTCAGGGCTATTAAGAATATTATTGGGAATCCAAATCTATATTCGGAATAAATTTTGGATTCTGTATTGAGCCCGAATAGAGAACCTGTTGGTTATAAAGCGGAGAAACATTTATGAAGGGTTAAGTTAAAAACAAAATCTCCTCCACTTCTCTTCACTTTCCCGTCAGCTTCTTTCTCCCTCTCCCTTCTTCACTTTCTTCATCTTCTTTCTCCTCTCTTCTTGCCCAAACCGTGCCCCTTTTCCATGACCATTACCCGCCAAAATTTCTTGGTCTCCATGGATTCATGAAGCATGAATGGGACATTGGAGCAAGCTTGGTTCTTCTTCCTCCCTCTTTTCCTCATTTTCATGCTTGGTATGGAGCTAGGAGAATGAGGTATGGTTCTCAAACACCCATGGCTTTTATTGGTAGTTTTGAGTTATTGAAGTTTTGTGATGGGAGATTAGGTGTTGTTTTGATGGAAAATGGCTTGAGGAACCAAACCCTAGCTTAGAAGACTCTTGGGGATTGTTATTATTAATGATGGTTAGAATCCTATGTTAATAGCCTATAGGTGCTTGAGATGATGCATATAAATGGGTGAAATTGATGATTATTGATTTTTGGTGAAAACCCTAGGAATTGAGATTTTGGGGCTTTGGGGAAATTCTCAAGAAAATCATGAGTTATCTAATTGATGATTATGATATGCCATGTTTATAGTGAAATGATATGAATGGCAAATTGTTGGCTATTTATGATAATGTATATGTATATATGATGATGAATAACCCATGAGGGGTTGAAATATGTACATGTTAATGAACCATCCTTAAGGGGATGAAGTATATGGTTTGTGAATTGAGAATTTATGTGGATGATTGACATTGAATGAGATGGCCATTGTGATGGTATTGGTGATAAGTTTGAGGTTTATGCATAATTGAGGAACTCATAGAGTCAAATTGAGTTTTAGGTGATTTTGATGGCTTGGGTTAGTCCCAATAGCCCATATATGTAGTTTATGACTTGTAGAAATTGGAATGGGCTAATTCCATTGAGAATAGGCCCTTGAGTTGCATAAAAGTGCCTTTAAATGGGTAAAACGCATTTATGCGCATAAGTCCCTCAATTTTGAGAATTTCTGAGTGAGGTCGGTGGCCACACATCACAAATAATATATTTTAGCTTGTGACAAATTGTGATGGTCATTGGATTTGAATTGAATAAGATTGGGTGATTGGAAGTTGAAATTTTTATGTTGTTCTGTATAAAAACAGCAGCAGGGCTGTCTTGAATCGATTCAAGACCCTTTGAATCGATTCAAGAGGTGCTGTTTTCATTATTTTGGGCTCCAGGGGTGTTTGAATCGATTCATGCAAGTTTTAATCGATTCAAGGCCCTCTGTTTGTCAAATTTTGAGATTTTAGGATGCTTGAATCGATTCACACGAGTCTGAATCGATTCAGAGCCCTGTTATGGCCACTGTTGTGCTGTTTTCCTAACTGGTCTGTTTTCTTTGCTTTTTTGGCTCGTTTGGGCACCTTAATTACATTTTTAGCCTCCAACTTCTTCATGAAAGTTGTAGATAATTATGTTGCGGAGGTGTGGGAATTGGTCTCACATTAATTGGAGTTTTCTAACTCTCATTAGACATAAAACACCGGACCTACTGCGTCATAAAATTCAAATTTAAGAGGGTTTTGAACCCAACTTCTTATGGTGGCCAAATTGAGACTAATAGGTGATATTTATGACATGTCCCTCTATTTTTTTAAGGCTAAAAATGAACTCTTCCCATGTTCTAATGTTGAAAGTTATCACAGGCTCATTGTTGCCCAAAACTTCTATTATTATGGAAAAACAAACGGATTCACTAAAGGTAATATCGATGGCATTATAGATGAGGGATAAATGTGATGTTGTTGTAATTGGGAATGGTTAACCCTTTTAGATCTAGAGGATCTTGGCTTTGGGAAAGGAATTCCCGAAGCCTAATACAGTTGCATGAGTTAGTGTTCATCAAGTCTAGGACTTGATGTTGGGCTTTATGATAAGCTAGCAAATGTTTAAGAATTAAGAGAAATGCCTTGAGATGGCTTATTGATTGTTTGATTGCATATATATAATATGTAGATCAAATTCTGGATGGTGCAAAGGAGCTTCCGGAGCATTGGAATGGTTCAGCTCTTCCCTCGAGGTAGGAGAGGAGTTAACATTCAAATTGCATGAGTGAATTTAATAGTGATTGTTGTATGTGATAGATACTCATGCTTGCCTTGCCATGTATATGTATTGAATTAATTGAAATGGTAATTTGATAACTATTAAGAATTATTATGATACTCTTGTGATGGGCTGGAAATCACCAATGAATATATAATGACATTGATGGATAATATGAAATATTATGACACCCCAGAGGTTGGTACAAGTAATTGATTTGTATGTGTGTGAGGCAATGATGATTGCCAAATATGTGAATGATGAATATGTCTCAAATGATTTTAAGTATGGATTAACATTATGATACTTGCTATGCCCTTGATATTCATGTATGGAATGCTGTGAAATGATGTTGTGGCCATTGAAGTGCCAATTATATGAATGATATGCCTTGCGGGGCTTTGTAAATGATTATGAATAATTATTAAGAGATCGAATTAAATTATATTCCTAATTGAGAGGGTGAGATATCCTTGCGAGATTGTTGGGCACATGTATTATTGCATTGTTGCATTTATGGCATAGCATGGCATGGATATGCATTATTATTGAAATGAATCACCTTGTGGGGTGCCACAGAGGGTATAACCCTGAGTGAAGAGGATGTTGTCCTACTGTTATTAACTAATGGAATATATATCACCTTGCGGGGTGCAACAATGGGTATATCCCGGAGTGAAGATGATGTTATCGTATTTATTGTTAAATTTATCACCTTGCGGGGTGCCACGATGGGTATATCCCGGAGTGAAGACGATGTTATCGTATTTATTGTTAAATTTATCACCTTGCGGGGTGCCACGATGGGTAGATCCCGAAGTGATGATGATGTTGATCATATTGTTGAATGAATCACCTTGCGGGGTGCCACGAGGGGTGTATTCCCGAGTGATGATGGTATTGTCATAATTATTATGAAATGAATATATGACCTTGTAGGGTGCCACGAAGGGTGTATCCCTGAGTGATGATGGTATTATGTTATGTATTGTGAAACGAAACACCTTGCGGGGTGCCACGAAGGGTGTATCCCTGAGTGATGACGGTATTTTGATAATTATTATGAGGTGAATTACCTTTCGGGGTGCCACGAAGGGTATATCCCTGAGTGAAAAGGATGTTGTCCTATTCTTATAGAATTATTGTGAATTGAATCACCTTGCGGGGTGCCACGAAGGGTGTAGCCTTGAGTGATGATGATATTGTGATATTTATCGAAATGAATCACCTTGCGGGGTGCCACGAAGGGTGTATCCCTGAGTGAAGATGCTATTGCATGAATTATTATTGAAATGAACATAACACCTTGTAGGGTGCCACGAAGGGTGTATCCCTGAGTGATGATGGTATTATGTTATTTATTGTGAAATGAAATACCTTGCGGGGTGCCACGAAGGGTGTAGCCCTGAGTGATGATGATATTGTGATATTTATTGAAATAAATCACCTTGCGGGGTGCCATGAAGGGTGAATCCCTGAGTGATGATATTATTATTAGAATTATTGAGAAATGAATGGTATGGTGGTTATGATCACCCGTTGATATGGAATCGGATCTATTGTATATTTGAGATAGGATGACCACGAGTGATGAGAAACCCCTTGCGAGGAGGTATTGAATAAAAGATAAAATGAATCGAGGATGATAACGATTGAGAATGTCCTTGTTGATAAGTGGCAGGTGATTGTGTATATGATTACGTATGTGCTCATGTTTATTTATGATATGAATTGCGATTCTTAAGGCCTGTATGCCTATTGTGATAATGAGATAACGAATGATTAATAATTTGATGTTTTGTTAGCAAAGCACACATGATGTTTGTACGCATATACACATGATCACAATATATGTTATTCGTCATTTTGAATGTATAACTCACTCTCCCATGTGGTCTCCTTTTTAGCCTTGTGATGCAGGTTGCCATGGGATGAGTTCGGATTTCTAGTCAAAGATTCGCTGAAGGTAAATAGTGGTAATGGAAGTGCCTTGGCCGGCATCCTTTATGGTTCTTGTATAATGAATGAATTCTGAGAATGTAGGCGACTTTTAATGAATTTGAACACGTATAGAATGATCCTTCAGAATTTTGAATTGCGGATGATGAATAAATATGTAGAATGTAAGAGATGATTTACAGTGTATTGGGAGGATTAAAATTAATTGATGTATATTGATGATAGCGAAGGCTGGGAGAAGATTCCCGTGTGTACATATATATATATATATAGTTATACCTTAGGCTCTGTATGCTTATGGAATTAATTGTAGAATGATGGTGGTTGTTTAATAGGCTTATAATTATGCCATTGCATGCTAGCCTAGCCTTTTCTCATATCGTCATATATGGGACTAGGTGTGTGACCGATATACACATTCTTCCGCTGTATACTCTATTATTTTTGTATACCTTTATGGGAGAACTAGTTATAGATCCAGGTTTAATGTATTAAAATTGTACACTTTGGTTTTCTGTGATTCGAGTTTCGGTGTGATGCTGAACTTAGTTTGGAACGTGAAAAATTTACTCGCATTTATATTAATTATGACGATCACATCGAGATTCGAGTACAGGAAATCAGGGGTGTTACAAAGGTCGTATCAGAGCATATGTTGCTCTGAATAAGAATTATTGGTTACTACCCGAGCATGATTGCTTTATGATAATTGATATTATGAATGGCTAGAGGATGATTTCGCAATGGTGAGACTTTTAAGATGATTTTTAGAGCGGGATGCTCATTATTGGGATCTGGATGTTGGTATAGAATTAAGAATGATAATTATCTTGAGAATGATATTATGTTTTATTGCCCTACGTGGACCTATGATGTACTAAGTGTCTAGGAATTATGAATTGATTATAGGGCATATTTACTTATTGAGGAATTATCGTGAATGGTTAAAGTTGAGCTGGGATTGGTGCTTAATGAGGACTTTTGTGAGATTGTGATTTATAAGATGTGGTTATTGACTATGGGAAGTATACCCTTTATCATTGGGGTTATATGATAAATTTGTGGAGCCTAGTTGCTCATTGATAATCATGAATGAATTGTGGAATTGAATATGAATGAATGAAATTTCTTGACATATGATGGATGTATGTATTGTGTAGGACCGGCCAAGTTCCTTACCCTATTACCTTCGAATGACGAATATATTGTAATTATGCATTGATGTTGATATATATATAATGCAAATTGATTGATGATGAATCCATGATTGAATGTTAATCATGGAAATGAAATATTGCGATGTGAATATGAGATATGAAATATGAATTGATATGATAATGATTTGATGCCATGTGTTGATCATGGATATGATATGTATATATATTGATTTAATGATGGACCTATGCCGTATGTTAATTACGGATAGGAGATATTGAGAAAGAAATTGATATGGTAGTAGACCATATATGTTGAGATCTTGATGTGTATATGCACCTGGAATATGAATTGTGATTAGATTTCTTATATGCAATGTGCTTGTGGCGTTTAGCCAAAGAATGTTTGTTAAATGAAATGAAACTCATATGCTTGAGTTGAATGAATGAATAATATTGAGTAATTCCCTAGTATGGGTATGTTTGAATTTAAATGTTTGGTTGTGCCATTTGTGAAGGATGGATTTTATATCCTTTGGCACAAGAACCCTATGTGTTATATGATATAAGTGATTTGTTGTATTTCCCTAGATTGGGAATTTGAATATGTGATAAATGATTAAATGTGAAATCGAATACCTGTTAGATTGAGATTGTGTCTCGGTGTTGATGTGTGAAAACCGAGTGAAGGATTTATTTAATTATGACCCACTAGGTGTGATGACCTAGATGGATTTGGTATGATCTTGTATGATCAATTGTTGTAAAGAATTAATTAAATTGGACCCTATGGCGATCTAGGCTCTATGTTATTTTGTGAGCCATATCTAATGATGTTGTGTGGTGTGTGAGAACTCCACAATGGGTGCTAGGTAACCCTTGATGATTAATGAATAATGATGTTGAACTTGGGGTATGATTAGAATTGATTATGGTATATGAATTTATGATGTGCTCTCGAGCTAAATTCTGTGCCTTAGAAATTATAATCAATGGATCAAGTATAGATGATGATGTGATTTAGAGATGTCAATTGTGATCGTGAGTTGATGAATGGAAATTTAACCATGTCATTACTCCCTATTTTATTTGAAGGGTGCTATATTGGTGATAGAAACCACATAATGATGTGATATAATGTGAGTTATATGTTTAGTTTATGAGCCTTAATTGTGATCTGTAAAGAGAATACCTAGTGTGAAAGCTCGTTATTTGATTATATAGCTTATTTGATAAGAGTTTGATAAATCTTTTAAGGCTTGAATTGATTTATAGCCAACAAATATGTAAGTGAGATAAGAGTTTTAAGCTATTTAAGCATGGATTTGGAGGGATGAAACCCAAGGATGGGGTATTTACCCTGTGATGATTAAAAATTTATGGTTGGTACACCGATTGATGGTGAAGATAATTGAGATTTGATGATTGATATGGCTGATGGATGCCAAATTAATTGTAGAATGACAATGAAGTATGAATATGCTAGCTGTGGACTGGTGAGGATTGTCACCAAGTCTTATAAGGAATGGTATCGTTTGAATATGTGTGACCAATATGAGCAAATGGGAATACGAAGTACTGGTCCCGATATGGTCTTACATGCCATAGGCATTGTGGCAACATGCACTCATGCGCCGACTTTATGTGTTTATGGTAACCACTACAGGATTGGGACGCCTTCCTGTATGTCGGATGCAGCAACACATAGGCCGGGCAGGTGTAGGGATTGTAACTGCTTATGGTGAATGTATTGAGCCTATCTGGTCATACCAAGTATGAACATGCGAGCTCTATTGGGTGAGATATAAATAATGATATATGACACACTTGATATGGAAATTTTATGTTAGGAATGATGATGTGATGATGAACATGATTCGATGGACTTTTGGAAGTCCAATGTTAGTCTATGATGTTATTGAACCTTGTTGATGTGTGGTCTGAAGTATGACCTTGTAACATGTGTATTGATGTTGAATTTCGAGGACGAAATTCTTTTTAGGTGGGGTGAATTGTAACATCCTGAATTTTATAAAAATGAATAATTAAGGAGAATGAATAATAAATGATTGTATATGAGAGGATTTGTGTCCCAAAAATATTGGAATGATTAAATTAGGATTTATTATGGATAATTATGATTTATTGAGATTTAAGGAGAGGAAATTTTACCCGATTAGGATATGGGTGTCGGACCAAGTATCTCCGATTGAGATGTCGTTGGTCAGGGCTATTAAGAATATTATTGGGAATCCGAATCTATATTCGGAATAATTTTTGGATTCTGTATTGAGCCCGAATAGAGAACCTGTTGGTTATAAAGCGAAGAAACATTTATGAAGGGTTAAGTTAAAAACAAAATCTCCTCCACTTCTCTTCACTTTCCCGTCAGCTTCTTTCTCCCTCTCCCTTCTTCACTTTCTTCATCTTCTTTCTCCTCTCTTCTTGCCTAAACCGTGCCCCTTTTCCATGGCCATTACCCAGCAAAATTTCTTGGTCTCCATGGATTCATGAAGCATGAATGGGACATTGGAGCAAGCTTGGTTCTTCTCCCTCCCTCTTTTCCTCATTTTCATGCTTGGTATGGAGCTAGGAGAATGAGGTATGGTTCTTAAACACCCATGGCTTTTATTGGTAGTTTTGAGTTATTGAAGTTTTGTGATGGGAGATTAGGTGTTGTTTTGATGGAAAATGGCTTGAGGAACCAAACCCTAGCTTAGAAGACTCTTGGGGATTGTTATTATTAATGATGGTTAGAATCCTATGTTAATAGCCTATAGGTGCTTGAGATGATGCATATAAATGGGTGAAATTGATGATTATTAATTTTTGGTGAAAACCCTAGGAATTGAGATTTTGGGGCTTTGGGGAAATTCTCAAGAAAATCATGAGTTATATAATTGATGATTATGATATGCCATGTTTATAGTGAAATGATATGAATGGCAAATTGTTGGCTATTGATGATAATGTATATGTATATATGATGATGAATAACCCATGAGGGGTTGAAATATGTACATGTTAATGAACCATCCTTGAGAGGATAAAGTATATGTTTTGTGAATTGAGAATTTATGTGGATGATTGGCATTGAATGAGATGGCCATTGTGATGGTATTGGTGATAAGTTTGAGGTTTATGCATAATTGAGGAACTCATAGAGTCAAATTGAGTTTTAGGTGATTTTGATGGCTTGGGTTAGTCCCAATAGCCCATATATGTAGTTTATGACTTGTAGAAATTGGAATGGGCCAATTCCATTGAGAATAGGCCCTTGAGTTGCATAAAAGTGCCTCTAAATGGGTAAAACACATTTATGCGCATAAGTCCCTCAATTTTGAGAATTTCTGAGTGAGGTCGGTGGCCACACATCACAAATAATATATTTTAGCTTGTGACAAATTGTGATGGTCATTGGATTTGAATTGAATGAGATTGGGTGATTGGAAGTTGAAATTTTGGTGTTGTTCTGCATAAAAACAGCAACAGGGCTGTCTTGAATCGATTCAAGACCCTTTGAATCGATTCAAGAGGTGCTGTTTTCATTATTTTGGGCTCCAGGGGTGTTTGAATCGATTCATGCAAGTTTGAATCGATTCAAGGCCCTCTGTTTGTCAAATTTTGAGATTTTAGGATGCTTGAATCGATTCACATGAGTCTGAATCGATTCAGAGCCCTGTTATGGCCACTGTTGTGCTGTTTTCCTAACTGGTCTGTTTTCTTTGCTTTTTTGGCTCGTTTGGGCACCTTAATTACATTTTTAGCCTCCAACTTCTTCATGAAAGTTGTAGATAATTATGTTGCGGAGGTGTGGGAATTGGTCTCACATTAATTGGAGTTTTCTAACTCTCATTAGACATAAAACACCGGACCTACTGCGTCATAAAATTCAAATTTAAGAGGGTTTTGAACCCAACTTCTTATGGTGGCCAAATTGAGACTAATAGGTGATATTTATGACATGTCCCTCTATTTTTTTAAGGCTAAAAATGAACTCTTCCCATGTCCTAACGTTGAAAGTTATCACAGGCTCATTGTTGCCCAAAACTTCTATTATTATGGAAAAACAAACGGATTCACTAAAGGTAATATCGATGGCATTATAGATGAGGGATAAATATGATGTTGTTGTAATTGGGAATGGTTAACCCTTTTAGATCTAGAGGATCTTGGCTTTGGGAAAGGAATTCCCGAAGCCTAATACAGTTGCATGAGTTAGTGTTCATCAAGTCTAGGACTTGATGTTGGGCTTTATGATAAGCTAGCAAATGTTTAAGAATTAAGAGAAATGCCTTGAGATGGCTTATTGATTGTTTGATTGCATATATATAATATGTAGATCAAATTCTGGATGGTGCAAAGGAGCTTCCGGAGCATTGGAATGGTTCGGCTCTTCCCTCGAGGTAGGAGAGGAGTTAACATTCAAATTGCATGAGTGAATTTAATAGTGATTGTTGTATGTGATAGATACTCATGCTTGCCTTGCCATGTATATGTATTGAATTAATTGAAATGGCAATTTGATAACTATTAAGAATTATTATGATACTCTTGTGATGGGCTGGAAATCACCAATGAATATATAATGATATTGATGGATAATATGAAATATTATGACACCCCAGAGGTTGGTACAAGTAATTGATTTGTATGTGTGTGAGGCAATGATGATTGCCAAATATATGAATGATGAATATGTCTCAAATGATTTTAAGTATGGATTAACATTATGATACTTGCTATGCCCTTGATATTCATGTATGGAATACTGTGAAATGATGTTGTGGCCATTGAAGTGCCAATTATATGAATGATGTGCCTTGCGGGGCTTTGTAAATGATTATGAATAATTATTAAGAGATCGAATTAAATTATATCCCTAATTGAGAGGGTGAGATATCCTTGCGAGATTGTTGGGCACATGTATTATTGCATTGTTGCATTTATGGCATAGCATGGCATTGATATGCATTATTATTGAAATGAATCACCTTGCGGGGTGCCACAGAGGGTATAACCCTGACTGAAGAGGACGTTGTCCTACTGTTATTAACTAATGGAATATATATCACCTTGCGGGGTGCCACAATGGGTATATCCCGGAGTGAAGATGATGTTATCGTATTTATTGTTAAATTTATCACCTTGCGGGGTGCCACGATGGGTATATCCCGGAGTGAAGACGATGTTATCGTATTTATCGTTAAATTTATCACCTTGCGGGGTGCCACGATGGGTAGATCCCGGAGTGAAGATGATGTTGATCATATTGTTGAATGAATCACCTTGCGGGGTGCCACGAGGGGTGTATTCCCGAGTGATGATGGTATTGTCATAATTATTATGAAATGAATATATGACCTTGTAGGGTGCCACGAAGAGTGTATCCCTGAGTGATGATGGTATTATGTTATGTATTGTGAAACGAAACACCTTGCGGGGTGCCACGAAGGGTGTATCCCTGAGTGATGACGGTATTTTGATAATTATTATGAGGTGAATTACCTTGCGGGGTACCACGAAGGGTATATCCCTGAGTGAAAAGGATGTTGTCCTATTCTTATAGAATTATTGTGAATTGAATTACCTTGCGGGGTGCCACGAAGGGTGTAGCCCTGAGTGATGATGATATTGTGATATTTATCGAAATGAATCACCTTGCGGGGTGCCACGAAGGGTGTATCCCTGAGTGAAGATGCTATTGCATGAATTATTATTGAAATGAACATAACACCTTGTAGGGTGCCACGAAGGGTGTATCCCTGAGTGATGATGGTATTATGTTATTTATTGTGAAATGAAATACCTTGCGGGGTGCCACGAAGGGTGTAGCCCTGAGTGATGATGATATTGTGATATTTATTGAAATAAATCACCTTGCGGGGTGCCATGAAGGGTGAATCCCTGAGTGATGATATTATTATTAGAATTATTGAGAAATGAATGGTATGGTGGTTATGATCACCCGTTGATATGGAATCGGATCTATTGTATATTTGAGATAGGATGACCACGAGTGATGAGAAACCCCTTGCGAGGAGGTATTGAATAAAAGATAAAATGAATCGAGGATGATAACGATTGAGAATGTCCTTGTTGATAAGTGGCAGGTGATTGTGTATATGATTACGTATGTGCTCGTGTTTATTTATGATATGAATTGCGATTCTTAAGGCCTGTATGCCTATTGTGATAATGAGATAACGAATGATTAATAATTTGATGTTTTGTTAGCAAAGCACACATGATGTTTGTACGCATATACACATGATCACAATATATGTTATTCGTCATTTTGAATGTATAACTCACTCTCCCATGTGGTCTCCTTTTTAGCCTTGTGATGCAGGTTGCCATGGGATGAGTTCGGATTTCTAGTCAAAGATTCGCTGAAGGTAAATAGTGGTAATGGAAGTGCCTTGGCCGGCATCCTTTATGGTTCTTGTATAATGAATGAATTCTGAGAATGTAGGCGACTTTTAATGAATTTGAACACGTATAGAATGATCCTTCAGAATTTTGAATTGCGGATGATGAATAAATATGTAGAATATAAGAGATGATTTACAGTGTATTGGGAGGATTAAAATTAATTGATGTATATTGATGATAGCGAAGGCTGGGAGAAGATTCCCGTGTGTACATATATATATATATATATATAGTTATACCTTAGGCTCTGTATGCTTATGGAATTAATTGTAGAATGATGGTGGTTGTTTAATAGGCTTATAATTATGCCATTGCATGCTAGCCTAGCCTTTTCTCATATCGTCATATATGGGACTAGGTGTGTGACCGATATACACATTCTTCCGCTGTATACTCTATTATTTTTGTATACCTTTATGGGAGAACTAGTTATAGATCCAGGTTTAATGTATTAAAATTGTACACTTTGGTTTTCTGTGATTCGAGTTTCGGTGTGATGCTGAACTTAGTTTGGAACGCGAAAAATTTACTCGCATTTATATTAATTATGACGATCACATCGAGATTCGAGTACAGGAAATCAGGGGTGTTACAACCGGTCTTGTCTCTGGGTATACAGCTAATTTGTGGCAACAGAAATCAGGGTCCATCCCAGGCATGTCCAAGCGAACAGGTCTTTAAACTCCTGTAAGAGAGCCAACAAGCGCTGCTCCATGCTTGACTCTAGATTATCATTGATGTGTGTGACCTTTTCTGGGGAATCCCCTAAGATAATGTCCCTGGAACCACCATCTGGTGTGGGCTTTGAGGGGTTAGAGGGTCAATCTTTAATTCCGCCATGGGATCTAAGTCAATCAAACTGACAGACCCAGCCGCTATTCCTCCATCATTCAACTTCCTCTTCTTGTTAAACGCTTCCAACTTAACCATATTAAGGCTCAGGTTATAACAATACCTGGCCATCTCTTGATCACCGCGGAGGGAAGATACACAGTTGTCCTTATCAATGAACTTGATAAGGAGATGTGGAGTAGACATGATTGCTTCCATCGCGTTAAGGGTAGGGCGGCCTATGATCCCGTTGTAAGGGGACTCCACATCAATCACCAGGATTCTAGACTTCACCGTTCTCACTCCTGGCTCGCCTTCAAAGGAAATGAAGGTATCAAGATACCCTTTGGTGGGTTGCTTCGCTCCATTAAACACTGTGAGTTCTTGCATATACGGTTGCAAATCTGCATCATTAAAACCCATTCTTTTGAAATAGTTATAAAAAATTACATTGCAAGAACTTTCTTGATCGACGAGGATTCTCTTAACATCTTTGTTAGCTATGACAGCGATGATAACCACTATATCGTCACCTCCTAGGATCATCGGGCCAAAATCGTCATCAGTAAATGATACCACCGGTGCTGCCACACCGTCCCTGATAGGGCGGTTATCCCTAGGCTTTCCTTGAACCTACAAGATTATTCGGTGGTGATTCTTCCTTGTTGTGATTGACGCTCCTCCACCAGCGAATCCTCCCGCTATCATCTCTATCACCTCACGTCAGCCTTGCCTTTGTTGCTAAGGCATACCGTCTTGTTGATCTCCCCCATCAATTACTACCCTCTTCTATTTCTCCGCGGCTCTGAATCTTCTAACCAGGTTACGACTGTTATCACCCTCATCATCTAGATCTCTCCCCCTCTTATCCATCCTGTCAGGCTCATCCACAGACTTCTCCTTGAATAAATATTGTTTCAATTTTCCCTCTCTGATGAGAGTTTCCACTATATTCTTCAACGCCTTACACTCATCCGTGTGATGGACAACTTGCTCGTGGAAAGCACAGTATTTACGTGAGTTTCCCGGTCTTTTCATGGGAGGAGGTTTCCTTACCCCATAAACATTGAGTGTGGGCCAGCCAACCTCCCTCAGGATCTGGGAATGCCTGGAGTTCAGTGGGGCGTAGTTACTGAAAGCGAAGACGCGTCTATCCCGCTGCTGAGGTTGAGTGTTCATGAGATTATCCCTCGGAGCATGCCTCTCTGGCCTTACTCTCTCCTTATCTCTCCGTGGTAGGTGTGAGGGTGCTGGCGACTTTACTCTGGCAGCAGTAGCCTCTAAGTGTATCTCTATGCCAACATACTTGGAAGCTTTCCTTCGGAACTCCTCGAAGATCGTTGGAGGGCTTTTTACCAAAGATAGGGCAAAAGCAGAACCAGGTTACAAAGCTTCAACCATGATATGGAGCTTTATAGCCTCCGTGAGGTTAGGTACCAACGCAGCTTCCTTGTAGAATCTCTTCAAAAACTCCTTAAGAGTCTCATTCTCTCCCTGTCTTATTTGGGCCAAGGTGTGAGAAGTCCTTGGAATATCCCTGGAAATAACGAAGTGGCTCTCGAATGCAGCTGCATCTCTTCCCAGGAATCTATAGACCCTGATGGTAAGCTCTTAAACCAACTAAGAGCCTCTTCAGTCAGTGTTCTTGGGAACATTCTACACACGATGTCTTCATCAGCTCCCAGATACATGGCCTCGTACACATAAGCATTGAGGTGCTTAGTAGGATCAGTTTCTCCATTATACTTTCCGATTGAAAGTGGCTGAGTTGTCTGCAGGTGTTTGGGAATAACGACACTCATGAGTCTCCTCGAGAAAGGAACACTAAGTCTATATGCCCCAGAAGTCACCACTGCTTGCACCTTCCTCCTGATACTGACTCTATCACCAGAGTCCTGAGTCTGTTCCCTCTCCTCGTACGTAGGGATTTTTGAGTACTGGAGGGTTATGGACCTTTCCCTCACGGATGCATGGTGAGCATCTTCTGCTTGGGACGTCACTCTGTCCCCAGCTCCTCTCTTCTCCCGCTTCAGCTCTATCAACTCCTCCCTGAGCTGCCTTATAACTTTGTCCTGAAGGTCAGGGGTTGCTACAGATACCATCCTCCTCGTGTTGTTTATAGGAGATTCAAAGACGAGTCTCCTCCCAGTTTGCTGATGGGTCACATCCTCCACATGACCATCAACAAAATTACGTCCATCACCTTCCATCCTGAACTACTAAACTTCTGTGAAAAGTGGGAATAACTCTAACGTGTCCCACTGGGCGTGCCAATGAACTGGTCTGGACCGGGGTCTAGGATCCGGTGTGGGACCAGCCATAAAAGTATGTACAGTGGGTATCCGGTATTGTAATTTGGCCTCTCAGTTGGAGAAATCGTTCTCGTTGTCCTGGAGATCCTTCACACCAAAGTTTCACGTTGGAGTGGGCGAAAGGTGGTGCCACCTACAAAGATTCTCCGACGCTCAAATTAGAAGAGTGTAATTGAACTCAATGAAGACTTAAGCGATGCGATAGTAAAATGTGTGATAGAATAACGTCACCTTGCATGTATATTGGAATCTGCTATTTATAGTTGGTCGTAGAAAATGAATCCTCAGATGCAAGTGGGCCCATAGGTTCTAATAACGTGTATGTCGCGACCGGGATCGCGGCGGCACGGCCGACCCTCAAAAATGATTTTTGTTTGGTTCGAAAAGAAAAACAGGGAGTCGCCACCAATATTTTTTTTAGGATAAAATACCGGGAAAACCTTTTATTAAAGCATTGGTCAAAAAAATGAGATTCTAGATTCAGGAGTCTGATTATAGGTGAGGAAGGTATTAGCACTTCACAACTGTCCGTTATAAAAAATGGTTACCTCAATATGATAGCGCACGTATTATAATTAACTCAGAAATTATTTTAACTTCTTCATAAAAACATACAAAATGATAAAATATACAAAAATAAACAATTAAAAAAACATGAAATTTTTTACATGAGATTAACAGGACGTCTCGTCCAAATTAAACTCGCTTCATCTTTTTTTAAGAAAAAATATAAAAATAAGATTAACAGGACGTCTCGTCCAAATTAAACTCGCTCTACCATTTTTTTTTAAAAAAAATATAATAAAAATTGCAATAATAATAATGACAATAATAATAATAATTACAACTTTTATGCTAGTCCAAATAGAAGGTGTGAAACACTCATTTTTATTAATATTTATCAATTAACAAAAATTAATTAATAATTGAAAAGGAAACATAGTCACCAAACAACAATTAATTTAATAGAAAATAAACAAATACAAATGTTAAAAATGAGGAGCAGAATGGGATCGGTGCAGTGAGGGTGCTGGTCGGTGTAACGAGAGAGAGGCTGGACGGTGTTGGATAAGGAGGCTGAACGGTGTGTTTAAAAAGGGACGGTGTAGGGTGAGGATTTGAGAGGGATGGTGTTGAATGAGAGGAAATGGGACGGTGTTGGGATGAGGAGCTGAGACAGCATTGGGTGAGGAGTGAGGACGGTTTGGAGTGAGGGTGAGGATGGATTAGAGTGAGGACAGTTTGGAGTGAGGAGTTGAGGATGGCTGGGTGAAAGGGAGCTGGGTGAAGTCAGTTTGGTGAGGGTGAGGACGGATTGGAGTGAGAGTGAGGAAGGCTGGGTGAAAGGGAGCTGGGTGAGTTCGGTTTCGGTGAGGGTGAGGACGGATTAGAGTGAGAGTGAGGACAGCTGGGTGAAAGGGAGCTGGGTGAGTTCGGTTTCAGTGAGGGTGAGAACGGTTTGGAGTGAATTGAGGAAGGATTGGAGTGAGAAGTTGAGGACGGCTGGGTGAGAGGGAGCTGGGTAAGGTCGGATTTGAGAGGGACAGTGTTTAAGGAGAAATGGCAATGTTGGGATAAGGAGCTGAGGGACAGTGCTGACAGTGAAGTAGAAAAGGAGAGAGGGGACAGTAAAAAAAATTGCTTCAGAGTTCTTTCTAAAATGAGGGCCTTTTTTCTTTTTCCTCTAAAATGAACACTTCCAGGATCCTTTTCTCCTCCTTCGTTTACAGTATTTATAGAACATTTAAGGAGCATGTTGATTGCCTAAACAGACCCGAGACAGCCTGGCTACCAATTGGTGAGGATTTTTTATTATTTCCTCATTGTCTTGTTACCAGCCGCCCCTTGAAATTAGCAAATCAACTTGGACAGCTTGGTGGAAACAGCCTGGATCTTTGACAATCAGGGAGAATGGAGGCTGGCGGAGATTCTTTATCATTTTCTTCCTATCTTGTTGTGAGCCTCCCCCCCTTAATTCAAGGATCCACTTGGATAGTGGAAATCCATGTCAGCATGCGTAATTGATGGAATCTGACTCGGATTTCACTTTCTCTGCTGAATCCGAGTGGAAAAGGTGATTTTGTACACTAGACCGAGTGAAAGTTTTGGTTCTGGGTGAGGCTGCTGTGAAACATTCAATCAGAACCGAGTGACAAGTGATTCGAAACTGACTGAAGAGGACTCGGAAATGGCTAAATAATGACTCGGTGTTTAGCGTGAAGACCCCTGATGCTATTTTTTCTCTTCACTTCACTTGAGCGAGAGTTTCTCGCTTAAGCGAAAACACTCCAGTAGCTCACTGTCCATCTTTCGATCAAGCGAGAATTTATTTCACTTAAGCGTTTGTTCAAGGAAACCACTTTATGATGATCTCGCTCAAGCGAAGAAGGGCTCGCTCAAGCGAGAAGTCTCCCTTAACTCGGATTTGCTCTAGAATTTAACCACTATTTCACTCGGATATGCCATTCGGAGAAACCTTCGCTCAGATTTGCTTGATAGCCACTCAGTTGAGGATGACCCTTTCTTAACTCATTCGAATGATGCACTCGAAAGTCCGAGTTGATTTCCACTCGGAATTGACTTCAGTCGTTAATTAACTCACTCGGATATACCCTTCACTCAGAAATATAGACTTGAACGACTTTGGAATCTGGCTGATAGAAGTTCTTTCATGTTCGAGCCTTACTTTGCTCGGAAAAACAATTTTCTGCCCCAACTCACTCGGATGTCTTCCTTGGGGACATCACACTCGGGCTCAGTGTGAAACTGTGAGTCTGCCCGATTATGATTCATTTAGTGGTTTCTTCTACTTAGAGTCCATTCACTCGGAACAACTTTTTGCCCAGAAAGGCACTTGTTCCCTAGTCAGACCTGTTTCAGTCAGCATCCTTTCACCAAAATTAGCTTTGGGCAGCTTTTATTGGTCAGTCCCTTTTTTACTCGGAATGGTTGTATTCAGACAGCTTCCACTCGGATTCACCTCTAACAGGGACATATTTCTTTTCAGCATTGAACTTCCAACAAGGTCAGCCATTTACCACTCGGAATGTCCAAGACAAGGAACTTTCCACTTGGATTCTCCTCCAACAGTGAAGTATTCCACTTGGATTTGCTCCATTCTGAGTAATTCCACTCGGATTTTCCTCCAACAGTGAAGTATTACACTCGGCAACACTCCATTCTGAGTCAATCCACTCGGATTTGATCATTTCTAAGTCTTTCTACTCAGATTTCATCATTCTGAGTCAGATTTGTTTTCAATCAGAAAGGTTCCAGTTGACAACCAACCCTTCAGATGCATTCAGAAATTGGAATCTTCATTTAAAAATTTCTTGACAGTTGAGGCCCACTTGGAAACTCTCTATTTGGAGACACAACACTCTGCTACGTCTCACTCGGGTTGTCCCTTACTCGGAAATGATCATTCCGAGTCATCTTACTCGGAAATGATCATTTCTGAGTCAGTTTTTCTTTTCTTTTCTTTTTTAAAATTAACTTTTTTTTTAAAAAAATTGAATGCTTTTCACTTGCGGATCGACCGGAATGAAATAGGTGTTCACAGATGCTCCTCTTTACTTCTTTTCCATGAGAAGAGCATGAAGTTTCTTCTTACTTTTGGAATAGAAAGGGAGTAAAGATGTGAAGACCATTATCAAAGTATCAGATGAGGGGGAAAACCTAGGAACTGACAGGAAAAGTAAAAGGTGAGGGTGTGGCCTCTCGGTTGAATGGAAAGTAAAGGGGTGCCATTTGATCGGCGATAGGAAGATAAAGGGTGAGGGTGTTTCCTCTCGGTTGACTGGAAAGTAAACGGTGAGGGTGTTGCCTCTCGGTTGACTGGAAAGTAAAGGGTGAGGGTGTTGCCTCTCGGTTGACAGGAAAAGTAAAGGTGAGGGTGTTGTCTCTCGGTTGACTGGAAAGTAAAGGGTGAGGGTGTTGCCTCTAGGTTGATTGGAAAGTAAAGGGTGAAGGTGTTGCCTCTCGGTTGACATGACTGAAGGTTGTTGGGGAACTGCCCCTTGAATGAACAAAAGAAATCTAGGGAGATGCCCCAGTTTGATATGACTTGAAAGTCGTTGGGGAACTGCCCCTTGGATGAACAAAATAAATCTGGGGAGATGCCCCAGTTTAATATAACTTGAAAGTTATTGGGGAACTGCCCCTTGGATGAACAAAATAAATATAGGGAGATGCCCCAGTTTGATATGACTTGAAAGTCATTGGGGAACTGCCCCTTGGATGAACAAAATAAATCTGGGGAGATGCCCCAGTTTAATATGACTTGAAAGTTATTGGGGAACTGCCCCTTGGATGAACAAAATAAATCTGGGGAGATGCCCCAGTTTAATATGACTGAAAGTCGTTGGGGAACTGTGTAACATCCCGATTTCTAACTTAACTACCGATTGAAGTTAAGCTATTAATTAAAGGTTAATTACAGAATTAGGATTAATGGTTAATTAGTAATTGCTGATTCGGGTAGAAATAATTGAATAAATAATAATAATAGTGCCAGGCGAAAGGACGCATGTGTCCCTAGGAGTATAAGACAACTTCAGTTCTCTCTTTCTCTCATTATTCACGATGGAAGCTCTTCTTGTGCGTACATATGGTCTCTCCTTCCTCCCTATTGCCTTCTTCCTCTCCTTCTTCTTCTACCTGGAGCTGTGGTATTCCAGTTGGAAGGCTGTGCTGGAAGTGCTTTGGAGCTGTAGAGGAGATGGACTCGTTGGAGGAAAGGAGCAACTCTGGCCCAGGATCAACACTGAGCTCGAAGGCTGTTGGAGGAGTAACGGAGGGACAATCGGTCAGCACTGCAACTTGAAGAGTCTCTGAATCCCGACAGCAGGTGGGGGGCGCTTTGCATGTCAAGCGTATGGTTTATGACCGGGTCCCTGGTGCTTGCTTTAATGTAATATGTGTGTGAAATGTGTAGATCGACGTGTGGTGATTGATTGATTGTGCATGCAACTTCCGAATTGGGACATCTGTGAAAGGTTGAGGGTTGTGTGACCTCGTCTTTGAGTGCCTGTTAATATTTCTGTGATGCATGTTGTTGAAATCTGAGTTTGCTGAGTGAATGTGTGTGTGTGTTACCATTATCCCCGAATGCATGAGATGTGAATTGATGCGTGATTTCCATTTTGAATACCATGTGGAAAGGTATACTGACTCTATTAAAAATGTTGAGTGGATGTACTGTAATGTGGTTACCTATGCTTGCTGTTGTGAGTTATTATGATAGAGGCATGTGTTGTTGTAATGGAATGTGGGATTCCGAATGAATCTGAATGCTGTGTGGGGGATCGGTGTGACCCATTGATGGCTGTGTGAGACGCGTCTGGTAAGCTTGGATGTTGTTGTGGATTTGCATAAGATTGCATATGTGGGATGATTCCCAGATTCCTGACCAGTTCCATGAGGACCCGTGGTAGCCGATGGAGCTAGAGCTGGGTCTCGAAACGTCACGGGGTGACCGGTGCCACACGGAAAGGGCTAGTGGATGGGGGGTCGGAAAGGCATCTAGAGTCATATAAAATGAGTTCCAGTCAGATTCCTGGCTAGATCCATGAGGACCCGTGGTAGCCGATGGAGCTAGAGCTGGGTCTCGAGACGTCACGGGGTGACCGGTGCCACACGGAAAGGGCTAGTGGACGAGGGATCGGGAAGGAATCTGCACTGAACTCACTGTTTAACTCGGATCCGCATGCATGAGTCTATGAGCATTGTTAGTGAGATTATTATGAATTGCATGGATTAAATGAATTGAGTGAGCTCCGACTAGACGATGTAGTATGAGCGAATTCCGACTGAACGAATGTACGGGTATTGATACCGTTGCTGAGTGTAGTGTGATGCTATGATTGAGAATATATGTTATTGTGCAACTTCTGATTGAATGATGTGGTCTGACCCTTAAATTAATTGGCAATATATATACATATATCGTTATGGATTGAACCCGGTAAATTATATAATTGAGAATGGAGGTAAAGTCTGAGTCAATAGCTGTCACTTTATATGCAAAAGCTCACCCCTACACCATTTTTCAGTGTGTGCAGGTTAGACTCTGAAGTGATGATAAGGTCTCAAGTCTGAGTGGGGTGCACTCCGACCGTAGAGTGCTTATTTTTGTAATTTGTCATGTTTCGTCAGTTGTAGCCTTGGTCGGCTCATAATATCAGTGTAGTGTAATGAATACGAATATATATATCGTCAGTTTTGAAAGCTGTTCGATATGCCCACAATGCATCATTTAATTTTACCGACCAATCTTTTCTAGATTTTCCGACCACTTTCTCTAAGATTCTTTTGATTTCTCTATTTGACAGCTCAACTTGTCCACAAGTTTGTGGATGGTAAGGAGTCGATATCTTATGTAACACCTCATAGTGACGCAGGGCTTTTTCCATTATCTTATTGCAAAAATGTGAACCCCCATCACTAATAATTACTCTCGGAACTCCAAACCTAGAGAAAATATTCTTCTTGATGAACCTAAGCACCACCTATGCATCATTGGTTCTAGTCGGAATTGCCTCCACCCATTTGGAGACATAGTCTACAGCAACAAGAATATATTCGTTGGAGAACGACTTAGGAAAGGGTCCCATGAAGTCAATACCCCAGACGTCAAATAATTCCACAATTAGAATATTTGTCAAAGGCATGCCAGCTTTAGCAGAGAGACCTCCACTCCTTTGACATTTATCATACCTTTTGACATATTCTTTGGCATCTTGAAAGATAGTGGGCCAATAAAAGCAACTCTGTAAGATTTTTGCTGCTGTGCGGGAGACACCATGATGACCTTCATAATAGGAGTCATGGCAATGCCACAGGAGCCTTTCTTGCTCGGATTCAGGCACACACCGCCTGATCAATCCATCTACTCCTATTTTAAACAGAAATGGATCATCCCAAAGGAAGTTTTTACTATCATGAAAGAATTTTTTTCTCATTTGGGATGTCCAACCCTCGGGTACCACCGAGGCACTCTTAAAGTTAGCCATATCAGCATACCATGGCCCAGTTATAATTGCCATAAACTTTTCATTTGGAAATTCTTCTTTTATTAAGACAGAATCTGACTCACCTTCCAGACGAGACAATTGGTCTGCAACTGAGTTCTCTACTCCCTTTTTATCCCGTATTTCTAAATCAAATTCTTGGAGCAACAGAACCCACCTAATCAGTCTCGGTTTAGACTCTTTCTTAGCTAGTAAATACTTGATTGCCGAGTGGTCTGTATATACAATAACCTTGGCCCCAATCAAGTAAGCACGAAATTTATCAAATGCATACACCACAGCAAGCATTTCTTTTTCAGTAGTGGTGTAATGTATTTGATTTTCATTCAACACCTTACTAGCATAATAAATAACATGAGTTAATCTTCCTACTTTCTGACCCAGTACAGCTCCGACTGCGAAGTCACTTGCATCACACATTAATTCAAACGGTAGGGACCAATCAGGTGCTGCAAGGATCGGAGCTGAAATCAGATTTTGTTTCAATTTTTCAAAAGCCTTGACACAATTTTCATTAAACGCAAATACATGATCTTTCACCAGTAAATCAGTCAGAGGCTTAGCTATTTTTGAAAAATCTTTAATGAACCTTCTATAAAAGCTAGCACATCCTAGAAAACTTCTCACTCCTTTCACGTTGATTGGAGGAGGAAGTTTTTCAATAATTTCAATCTTGGCTCGGTCCACTTGAATGCCCTCAGCAGAGATTTTGTGGCCAAGGACTATCCCTTCCTTAACCATAAAATGGCATTTTTCCCAGTTAAGGACAAGGTTAGTTTCTTGGCATCTCACCAGCACCTTAGATAGGTTGCTGAGGCATGAATCAAAATTACTCCCAAATACCGAGAAGTCATCCATAAACACTTCAATGAATTTTTCCACCATATCCCCAAAAATTGCCAGCATGCACCTTTGAAAGGTTGCTGGAGCGTTGCACAGCCCGAACGGCATGCGCCTATATGCAAAAATTCCATAAGGACAGGTGAATACAGTCTTTTCTTGGTCTTTTGGGTCAACCACAATTTGGTTATAACCCGAGTACCCATCAAGAAAACAATAGTACTCATGTCATGATAACCTCTCGAGCATTTGGTCAACAAATGGCAGGGGGAAATGGTCTTTCTGAGTGAAGTCATTCAGCCTTCTGTAATCAATACACATCCTCCAGCCTGTTGTGGGCCGGGTGGCAATAACTTCACCTTGGTCATTTCTTACAGTCGTCATTCCTCCTTTCTTAGGTACCACTTAGACAGGACTGATCCAAGTGCTGTCCGAGATAGGATAAATGATTCCTGCATCTAGGAGCTTGACCACTTCCTTCCTTACCGCTTCCTTCATAATAGGGTTCAGTCTGCGTTGTGGCTGTACTACAGGGGAATAGTCATCCTCCATCAGGATTTTGTGCATACAAAATGATGGACTGATTCCCTTCAAATCAGAAATATTCCAGCCAATGGCAGATTCATGAGCCTTTAATACCCCAATTAGTTTATTCACATCCTCTTCTTTTAAGTCGGCATTAATAATGACAGGATGAGTGTCATTTCCTCTTAGGAAAACATATTTCAGATGAGAAGGTAAAGGTTTTAAATCACATTTTTCTTCAGAAAATTCCTTTCCTTTCTCAGCTTTAGTATTTTTCAAATTATTTTTCTTTTCTTTTTCAAAATCACCTACTTCTAATACTTCCAGTAGGCTCAATATTTCCGAGTGAGAGTCGTTTAACTCCTCAGTCTCGTAGTCAAAGTCATCCTCTAAAAAAGTTCATAGGGCCTCTTCCTCAATTTTTAAAAGCATAGGAGTGTGGTAGCTTTTAATCTCTTCAACCATCGAACAATCCATCCTTTCAGTCGGATGTTTCATGGAATTGAAGACATTGAATGTTACCTGCTCCTCCTGAACTCTCAGCATGAGTTCACCTTTTTCTACATCAATTAATGCTCTGCCAGTAGCTAGGAAGGGTCTACCTAAGATTAAAGGGATCTCTCGGTCAGCTTCCATATCCAACACTATGAAGTCTGCTGAAAAGATAAATTTATCTACTTTCACTAACAAGTCTTCCAGCATCCCTTGGGGATATTTAATGGACCTGTCAGCCAATTGCAAGGACATGCGAGTCGGTTGCAAGTCATTAATTCCCAGTTTTTTCATCAACGATAGAGGCATCAGGTTTATACTGGCTCCTAGATCACAGAGAGCACTTCCTACATGAATATCCCCAATTGCACACGGTATTGTAAAAGATCCAGGATCCTCTAGCTTTTGGGGAAGTTTCTTTTGAATGATTGCGCTACACTCTTGAGTGAGAGTAATCATTTCATCCCCCTTAAGATTCCTTTTTTTAGATAATAATTCTTTCAAAAATTTTGCATAAGAAGGCATCTCCTGCAATGCCTCGGCAAAAGGGTTATTGATGTGAAGTTTCTTAAAAACCTCTAAGAACCTAGCAAACTTCTGCTCCTCTATTTGTTTTTTAAACCTGTGTGGAAATAGAGCATTCCTCAGTTTTTCAGGAGTCAGCTTAGAAGCTTCCTCCAAAATCAGATCAACCTTTTTCTTCTTCTTTTGATGGACTTTATTTTCTTTTTCTTTTTCTAATTCATTTTTATTTTCTACTTCCTTATTATCCTACTCGGTTTCTTGTATTATTTCTTTTCCGTTTTCTTTTTATGAACTTATTTCCTGACTCGGAGATGGAGAAATAATTTTTCCACTCCTAGTAATTATGGCCTTGCAATGTTCCCTTGGATTTACCTCGGTATCTCCAGGGAAATTGCCTACTTGCCTCTTAGCTAATTGTTTAGAAAGCTGTCCGACTTGACTTTCTTGATTTCTGATGGACGCTTCCTAATTCTTAAAACTGGCCTGAGTGGCCTGGATAAACTGAGAAAGTACATTCTCAAGTTCGGATTTTTCCTTGACAGGGGGTTGAGAAGGTTGTTGTGGTCTATTTGTGGGTTGACTTGGTGGGATGTTCTGATTTAAATGTGGACCTTTCTGCCAGGAAAAATTGGGATGATTCCTGTAATTAGGATTGAAGGAATTAGAAGGATAATTCCTTTGATACTGCTGCTGCCCCATATAATTCACTTGCTCGGAAGGCACATTTGGATCACACAATCCATTCTCATGATCTCCACCACAAAAGTCACAACTAATCATAGAAACCTGACTCGGCTTTTGGAGTTCTAAAATTTGTATGCTTAGTTTTTCCAAAGCCTGAGTCATCAGTTTAATCTGAGCCAGATAAGCATCTTGTGCTTCTAATTCTAATATCCCTCTCTTAGGGACTTGGCTCCTCTCACTAATCAAGCATTCATTAGAAGCCATAACATCAATCAGCTCTATGGCTTCTTCGACAGTTTTTGTTGTTAATGAACCTCCAGCTGAGGCATCAATTAGGACCCTGGTAGCTGGCCTGACACCATTATAGAAAATAGTTACCTGTTGCACATCAGAAATTTAATGATGAGGACATCTCCTCAAATTTTCTTTATACCGATCCCATGCTTCCATCAAAGACTCACCTTCTCTTTGTTGGAAACATATGATTTCATTGCGCAACTTTGCCTGTTTAGAGGGAGGAAAATATTTAATCAAAAATTTTAGTTACAGGTCCTCCCAAGTTGAAATACTGCCTCTCGGTTGACTCTACAACCAGGCTTTTGCTCGGTCCCTCACTGAAAACGGAAACAATCTCAGTCGGATTGCCTCGTCAGGGACTCTATTCATTTTTACCGTGTCACAGATTTGGAGGAAGGTTGCTAGATGCAAATTTGGATCCTCATCCTCACTTCCTCCGAACTGTTCATTTCTTACTAACTGCAGTAAAACTGGTTTTAGTTCGAAATTATTTGCTGAAATTGGTGGCCTAAGGATGCTAGATTGCGATCCTTCTTCAGTCGGCTTGGAGTAGTCACCTAGTGTAACTCTCCTCTGTTCCATTTCTTTTTCTACTTTTTGCTTTTTCTCTTTTCTTAATCTACGTTCTAACAAGTCTATGTCAGGATCAAAGAAGAAAGGTTCTCCTCTGCTCCTTGACTGCATACAACAAACGTCAAACAAAGAAACACTTCACAGCTACGACTAAATCTATACGAAAATGACAAACTACTACTACTGAAAACAAAATTGAAACTACGTATTAAATGCAAACAAAAGTAAAACGGTTCAGTCTAGTACCGGTCCAAGGATTGTTGATATTACTCAACAATCCCCGGCAACGGCGCCATTAACTTGATGCTAATTTCCTGAGTCATTAACTTGGTGGTAAGAATCTTAGTAAAACAAAATATGACTATCGGATTTACACTTATGGAAAGCGCACCAGTCGTTAAAATTGTAGAATATTTGATCGTCCCACAGGGATTGTGGTAAGTACCTCAATCTAGGACTAGTACCAGCTGAACCAACACGAAATACAGATAGTTCATTCAGTTTTTATGATTTTAATGTTTTCTAGTTGTTTTTAGTATTTTCAGAAATAGAGTTAAGATGAATATGAAAAGTGATTAAAAGAAAGCAGACTAGGATTGCTTCGGCTCATAATTTCCTCAAGAAACATACCAATAAGTATAATCTGACTTCACAATCTAGAGGACAATCCACTGGTGGTTATTCCCTAATTCCTTAGGTGAAAAACACTAATCCTTAAGCAATGAACCTTAATTCCTTAAGTGCTTGATTAACCTAAGAATCTAATGCGAAATTGGAGGTTGAACTCTAAGTATTCACCTAAATTGATTAGGCCTGAACTAGTTAGAAAGCTGGAAGTTACCTAAGCTTCAGCCATGATTCCTCACTGGTGAAGTTCTTCATCAATTCTGGATTTGTCAATCCAGCAATTCTGCTCCACTCCTCAGCTCGTTCACCTCAGGATCTTTGAAGTCGATCTTCTTACTCACAACTTCAAGATTCCATTGCTAACCTTCACAATCCCAGCCTTAGGGATTTAAAACTCCATTGACTTCGGTTCCATCGAAGGATTATGGAACATCATGGAGGAGAGGATTAGAGAGAGAAAGATGTATAGTGAGATGTTCGTAGTGTGTAAGGAATGTTCTCTGTTCTATTATTTCGTATCTGTGTCTCTCCTATATACATAATATGTACCACCTATATATATGTTTTTACCTAACTTAACTAACTTCACAAAAATAATTTTCAAAACTTAAGTTAACCACTAAAACTACTAGTTACGCACTTTACAGAGTAACTAAATTACAGCTCAGATCTTAACAGGATCCAGCTCAGCCTTAGCTAATTTACAGCGCAGCACCAGCTAATTAACAGTTCACTACTTAAGTTACTAAGGTTGCAGGAGTGGAGAAGAAGGCAATGGAAGCGGAAACAATACTGCACAGGTGTGTTGTTGGAAGGAAGAAACAGGGTTTAAGTTACTGCTTTTTTTCGCTTCAGCTGCTTGGTTTTCGCTTGAGCTGATTAATTCTCGCTTGGGCGAATTGAAAATATGTAATGCATAATGGCTTTCTCGCTCAAGCGTGATAGAGTAGCTTAGGCGAGAATGATATTCTGGAGTTACACTTGAGCTAACTTGCTTGCTTGAACTAATTTTTGACCTTCGCTTGAGCGAATTTAACTCCCGCTTGAGCGAGTTGATTATTTAATCGGTATTCTGCAGTTGGCGCTCGGGTTCTTCATGCGATATTCTGAGTCCTTGTTCTCTTTTGGAGTCAGTGTCTTTGAAGTCTCACTCAGTCGGTTTTTGGAAGACTCACTCGGAATTATCAATTCTTGCTCGGATTTGTAGGATTTCACTCGGAATTTTCTTCTTTTCTCAAGTGCGCCCTATTCCTGCACCATTAAACAGCTAATTGCCTAGCATTTATATGCTGGCTGCTTAGTGAATTTATAAACATTTCCAAATTCCTTAACTAATTAATATTTTCAATCGTTTTCTTACATAAATGAAGTACTTTTGCAATTCATAACTAAAATACGAATTGTTATTAAATTATTAAATAATACTAACAAACTAACCAATAATTACTGAATAATGTTAAATAAATAGGTGAAATAATTAAGTCTTTTCAAGACTTATCATAGAGGCATGTGTTGTTGTAATGGAATGTGGGATTCTGAATGAATCTGAATGCTGTGTGGGGGATCGGTTGTGACCCATTGATGGTTGTGTGAGACGCGTCTGGTAAGCTTGGATGTTGTTGTGGATTTGCATGAGATTGCATATATGGGATGATTCCCAGATTCCTGACTAGTTCCATGAGGACCCGTGGTAGCCGATGGAGCTAGAGCTGGGTCTCGAAACGTCACGGGGTGACCGGTGCCACACGGAAAGGGCTAGTGGACAGGGCGTCGGAAAGGCATCTAGAGTCATATAAAACGAGTTCCAGTCAGATTCCTGGTTAGATCCATGAGGACCCGTGGTAGCCGATGGAGCTAGAGCTGGGTCTCGAGACGTCACGGGGTGACCGGTGCCACACGGAAAGGGCTAATGGACGAGGGACCGGGAAGGAATCTGCACTGAACTCACTGTTTAAGTCGGATCCGCATGCATGAGTCTATGAGCATTGTTAGTGAGATTATTGTGAATTACATGGATTAAATGAATTGAGTGAACTCCGACTAGACGATGTAGTATGAGCGAATTCCGACTGAATGAATGTATGGGTATTGATATCGTTGCTGAGTGCAGTGTGATGCTATGATTGAGAATATATGTTATTGTGCAACTTCCGATTGAATGATGTGGTCTGACCCTTAAATTAATTGGCAATATATATACATATATTGTTATGGATTGAACCCGGTAAATTATATAATTGAGAATGGAGGTAAAGTCCGAGTCAATAGCTGTCACTTTATATGTAAAAGCTCACCCCTACACCATTTTTCAGTGTGTACAGGTTGGACTCTGAAGTGATGATAAGGTCTCAGGTCCGAGTGGGGTGCACTCCGACCGTAGAGTGCTTATTTTTGTAATTTGTCATGTTTCGTTAGTTGTAGCCTTGGTCGGCTCATAATATCAGTGTGGTGTAATGAATACGAATATATATATATATAAGAAATTTGAGCTATTGTGACCCGAGTGTATGTTTTTATACGTATATAGTTCACGTTGATAGCAGGTGCTGAGGAATGAATGATGTTATGGTATTGGGTATTCCGAGTGTATAATTATGTATGTACCTATATGTTGTATACGAGTGGTTTGTGTCTGGGTAGACTGAGGGGTGTGGATGGTTAGAATATTGCTCAGTTAATGATTTCCGAGTAGAAGTAATTAGGGAGTCAACTCCGAGTGGGGCTGCAAATGGCTATGCCTTCTTGTTCGAATGATGATACTTCAATGGACTCTGAGTAAAATACTTGGATGAACCTATACTTAGTAAGATCTAATGAGAGAATCTCTGAGTGATAATGAGAGCGGTCATTACCGAGTGAAAAATATAAGTAAAACCCGAGTGAGGAGGAATTCGTATTCCCGAGTGAAAACCCTGAGCAATTCTCTCCTGAGAGAGGAGTTAGTGTAGTGGTTTAGAATGGAATGGGTTCTAAGTGTGAAACATTGATAATCCGAGTGAAGAATGTATATTCCGGGTGAAAAGGAATTCTGGAATCCGAGTGGGATAGCTCCCAGTGTCCGAGTAGAGTATAGGTGTGGCCGTATGGATGAATCTGAGAGGCTAAGTTATGGAATACCGAATGGACTTAGGGAGGACCTCCGAGTAGACTTAGTCGTTTACCGAGTGTATAGATGTCCGAATGCCGAGTGATGAAATTGCCGTGTGAGGCTTCTCGCTTTAGCAAATGAGGGATCCGCTCCAGCGAAGGTGTATTGCTGGAAGGCTTTTGTCGTGGCATCGTCCAAGCGAATGGTACTTCGCCCGAATGAGTGGGCTGTCTCGCCCAAGCGACGTGGAGTCTCGTGTGAGCGAGTGCGTGTGCAATGCTGAAGGGCTCGCTCAGGTGGTTATCTCTTCCGCTATACTCGGTTTTATCAATTCAGACAGGTTATGCATGGTTTGTTAACCTTAAAATTTGGAAATTTTTCCCTTGTTGATTTTATTTATTCAATTAAAAATTAGAATGTTATAAACTGCCCCTTGGATGAACAAAAGAAATTTGGGGAGATGCCCCTTTTACTAGAAGAGGAATCTGGGGAGATGCCCCAGTTTGTATTTTTTCTTTTTTCTTTTTTGATATTCGGGGGTACTGCCCCTTAGCTGGAAGGAAAAATCTAGGGAGATGCCCCAGTTTGAGCTGCTTGGTAATGGTGAAATCACTGGGAAGGATAAGGTCTTCTAAGCTTGATCAAAGAAATATCCTGGTTGAGGGAGCTGAGCCCATTTTTGTGCTTCTTCGGGAGGGACCCTCAGTCTGCGTTCTACTTGGGTACGAACAATGGGTCTTGTTGAGAGAAAGCTTTGGCGAATACCTGCTTTTGGATGATGAATTTGGTGTCCTTTTGACAAAAAAGTGAGTCAGTATAAAAAGACTTACAGGTAAATCTCCCTGGCGACTGGCTTTTTAAGTTAACTCATGGATGAAACAGAAACATCCTTTAACTTTTGGCGAGTGTATTTAGCGGAGATGGTTATGCTTATACCAAGCGAAGTCTGGTGCTAGGATGCATTTCGTTCCTTATAACTTTACACTGTCATTTTCAATTTTAAAAATTTCTTTTAGGCAAAAACTTGTTTATTCATAAAATTTAACCATGAACACATGTAGGAAGAAGGGAGAATTTTATTTACAAACATCATGGTATGTACAGTGGTGATGAAAATAATATTAAACATAGAGATGTGACAAGATATAAAGAATTGAAGGCAAATAGAAAGGGAAATGCTCATATATCTTCGAGTGATCTTCTGTGAGC
This sequence comes from Clitoria ternatea, assembly GCA_037962975.1. NCBI lineage: Eukaryota > Viridiplantae > Streptophyta > Magnoliopsida > Fabales > Fabaceae > Clitoria > Clitoria ternatea. The sequence goes on from CM075676.1 coordinate 61,865,027, forward strand.
AATGAGAAACTTGATCCTTTATTATGACTTTGTGTTCGTCCTCTGACTCTGCTTCTGAGGGCGTAATTTGACAATGACCCTAATACCCGTTTTAATCTCCTTTGTCTTTGGCTTGAAGGGTTTATGTTATGGAGTCGGGTTTGTGATTCAGACTGAACCGCCCTTTCAGGTTTTCGGCTCATCTTGTTACTCTAACTTTTGCCTAGGCCGCCTTTTCAGGTTTTCAACCTAGCGAGCTTTTTCTTTTTTCTTTATTATGCAAAGTATTTCTTCACTGCATCGGCATTGACAGACATTGGCAGGTCATCTCCATCCATGTTGGTAAGTATGAAAGCTCCTCTAGAAAAAGCCTTCTTTATAACATATGGTCCTTCATAATTAGGTGTCTATTTCCCTCGGACGTCTTTTTGAATTGGCAAAATCTTCTTGAGGACCAAATCCCCTTCTTGGAACTATCAAGGGCGCACTTTCTTTTCGTATGCCCGCTTCATGCGTCTTTGATACAATTGTCCCTGGCAGAGGGCGGTTAACCTCTTTCCGTCAATCAGATTCAATTGGTCATATTTGGCCTGGACCCATTCAGCTTCTTCCAGTTTAGCTTCCATGATCACCCTAAGGGATGGAATCTCTACTTCAAATGGTAGTACAGCTTCCATTCCGTAGACCAAAGAAAATGGGGTTGCCCTAGTTGAGGTTCGCACCGAGGTTCGGTATCCGTGCAGCGCGAAAGGGAGCATTTCATGCTAGTCTTTGTAAGTTACCACCATTTTTGCACCATCTTTAGCTTTTGCCAACATGTCCCTTAAGAGCTGCTTATCAGTCAACATGGTATCTCTTTGCTTGTTCTTCACTTTTAGTTGAGTATTAGCCGTTTGGAGGCATTGACTTTGTTTCCTCAGGTAATCCCTTTTGATTTTTCTCTTTTTTCCAATCTCCTTGATGGTTTGCTTGCTTTCTAAATTCTCCCTTTTCTGAAGGGCACATTCTTGTTGAGATATCAGCAAGTCTTTTTCTAACTCCTTGTTTTTAGCGGTTAGCTCTTTTATCTTGGCTCTCATTGCCTCCTCTTCAAGGGTAGGAGGGGTAACATGTGTGCTTGTTGGGAGATAGGAGGGATTCCTGAATGGCAGCTTGACAATGGAAACTCTGTTTAGGACCCATTGGTAGTACTCTTCCTTCACAGCATGGCTTCAAGTTCCCAATTCTTTCCCTTGTCTGTGGACTTTCTTCCATGCATTTGCTACATCCCGAATGACAGAGGTACAATCTCCTTCTGAGTAGTAAACGATGAAAGAAGTAAGAGATTCTTCATCGGGTGACCTAAGTAAGGGATAGGCTAGCTGACGTTTGGCTATAACAGGGTTGTAATTAATGCATCCCTGAGTACCCATGAGAGGAACGTTCGGGTAGTTTCCACAATGGTGAATTATGGTGTCAACCTTCAGCCATTACGGATACCACCTTACTTTATCAGCTGTGAGCCCTACCAGGTGATTGGCCCATTCACGCCCATTCTTTACTACTAACTGACATAACTTCAGATCTGAGACCGGACATTCAACTTTGTTGACTTGGTGGAAGACATGCGATGTAAGCCACACATATAGAGTAGGTAAACAACAAATGATTCTCTTTCCACCTTGTGTATAGCAGAAGTCCATGGTGCAATACATATTTGCCAAGATAGCAGTGACAGGATTTTTAAACTTGAACTTACGGGCAAGGAAAACGCCAATAGCGTCATAGTCCACGTAATTATCAATATTAGGGAACAAGATAACACCATAAATGGTGAGAGCCAAGGTATCCATGAAGGTTTCCTAATCTCCTTTCTCAGCCAACAGGTGCATGTGCTTCTCAAAATATTCCCGATCAAACCCCATGATCTGATTTCTATTCAGTTGTGCACTTCTTAACACTTCTGGGTGAATTTTTAGGACATTGGCGATGGTAGCAATATTCGCTTGACGTCCAAGGTGACGATAAGGCATTTGTCCTTCTAATGGCATTCCCAGAATTTGTTCAAACTCCTCAACAGACGAAGCCAATTGAAAGTCTCAGAAGGTGAAACAATGGAGAGGTGGGTCATAGAACTGAATCAAAGCAGTAATTGCCTCAACTTATACCTCCACTTCTAGCAACTTTAGGATCCTCCCATATTTCCTTGAGAAAACCATTTTCTAATTCATGTCCAATTTCTTCCCTAAGGCTTGCAAACTGGTTGTATCGACTTTCCTAGCCTTAACATGCAATAATTTTTTCAATTCGGGTATATTTTTGCCATAACTATCTGATCTCATGTTAATTTCCATATTTCACTCAGAGGTACTGGCTAAGCTCTTGATAGCTTCCTGTAAGAACATAAAGAAAAGAAAAATTAGTCATTGGGAACTGACATGCTTTGCAAATTGATACTCCCCTAATATCTTTCTTGAAAACAATTTTGTATTTAGGAAAGTTACGATTTGACAAAACATGCAATAAATCAAGGATCATGTGAGCTATGGATTTTCTGATCATTGTTAATAAAAAATGATTTTCTATTTTTTGTATATATTTATTTTTGTAAAATTTTTGGACCTTTTTTTTTGGCTTTTTTTTTTATGATTCAGAAAAATTCATAACTCAAGACCCTAAGACTTAAGTAAATATAAAAGGGAAGGACCACTTGCCCATTAAAGGATCACTGGTTAAAAGTAGGTCATTTTTTGAAAAAGTAATCCACTAAACAAGCAAGTGGTCCTTTAATTTGGATCAGAAGAGAAAATGAGAATGAGAAAAGGTATAAGTAAAGTTTGCCCCTTTGTGCCTTAAGTCAGGTTTTTCTGGAAGTCTCTTAACGGTTCTAAGATTGGTCTATCAGTGACATCTCGCATTAGGTGGCTTATTCTAAACTTTCTAAAGGTCACTAGAGCCAAGATCCTACTCATGATGTTGACCACAAATAGTAGGAAGTCTACTAGGTGTGGGCACCATGAATAAGTCGAACTCTAGCTGAGATTCTCACGGTAACCAGACAGGAAGTACATCCCAAATGGCTCCGCTACTAACCTCCCCTAATCTTAAGTTTTATTTGGGCCCGGGTATAGGGTCCCACTCAAAAATATGTGCAAATTGTGAGTGTAGTGTGTGAAAGAGGCATTCAATACCTGTACCTTACTCATCCTGCACATAAAACAAACACAAAGCAGCAAACAAAGTTGTCTACCCTAGGGTTCAATAATCACATAAATATTTACAGAACATAAATGATAGAATACAAATAAAACAAAAACCAAAGAAAAATAAAATAAAGGAAGAAATCGAATAATTAATATGCTAATTAGAACATGCGCTATCAAATTGACTGGCTTGACTCTCTAAGTCCCCAGCGGAGTCGCCATCTGTCGCGGCCGGGATCGCGGCGGTGTAACATCCCAGATCTTAATTAATTATAAATTCTAGATTAAGGTTATGGATTGATGGGATTAATGGTTAATTAATGGATTAATTACCAATTAGGCAATTTATTGTGTAATAATAATAATAATAATAATATGTGCCTTTGGTGCTTAATGGGCCGGTTCTCTCTTTCTCTCTCTCCCTGTCCACGTAGAGTGCAATGATGGCTGTGAAAGTTAGCATTTAATGCTGATAGGATTGCATTAATGAGGATGTGGCTGCTGATGGAGACGGAAGGCTGTGGTAGAGCAGCGTGATGATGGGGCTGTAAGGTGATTTAACTTCACTTTCACGTTCCCTTTCACATGTCATTCATCTACTTTTGGAGGACTGTTTGAAGTGAGGAACGCTCTCCATTCTCTCTAGAAAACTCCCTGGAGAATCTTCTTCTCCTTCGTCTCCTTCATCTTCTTCTTCTTACACTCAACACTGTGTTGAGCCGAGTAGAGCTGCGTGGTGATGAGGAACAACATAGCTGTGTGTTTTGGAGGTTAGTTCCTCCTTTGTTTCCCTGGTGTCCTTCTTCTTCCTCTTGTTGATGGAGCTGTTTGCGTGAAGAAGGCAGAGAGAGATGAAGACATGCATGGAGGTTGCATGGAAGCTGGTGGTTCTCTATAGTGGGGAGAATGGTGCTGTTCAAGTGTAGAACAGCTTTGTACTGAGCTTTAGAGGTTGCTGCTCGAGTAAACAGCATGGATTCTCCCATGGCTGTGAGCAGAGTGGATCTTGGAGTGTTGATGCTCATGTGTTGCGTTCAGATGGGCTTCTGGGTGTATCTCGCTCAAGCGAGAATGGTCACGCTTGAGCGAGCCAGTGAAGAAATGGTCACTGGACCATCTTCGCTCAAGCGAGTGCGTGTATGGCTTGAGCGAGAGGTTGAAGGCTGATGCGGGTTGGCAGGGAAGCTGTGTGGTTCTTCCTACGCTGGAAGCCGAGCAGGGTGCTGCTGTGGCTGAGCCGAGTGGCCCATGTAACCCTTGGAAGCTTCATCCAGGTAAAGGGGCTTTGCATCTCAAATGCATAGGTTATGGACGGGTTTCCGGGTGAAATGTTTATGCTGTGATGTGCTATATTTGATGTGTTGCTTGTTGATTTTCAAGTGGTTAGTAGCCCGGATATGCATGATGGATATGCCTAGTTTGATGTTATTGTTTCCGTCCATGTTATGCATGAAAATATACTTGATAATGTTTTGATATATGTATGAGATGCATGATGTATGAATTTATGAATGCCGAGTGCATGGTGTAGTTCTCTATTAGTCCCTGTGCGTAATGGTATATTTAAATGCATATGATGCTTGTTAATGTATATGATCATGATGAATGAATGAATGGGGACTGTGATGATAAATGCCGAGTAGGCTTATTATATAAAAGCAGGAGAGCTTATGGAAAAGGATACATCCGAGTAATAAAGGACAATCCGAGTGAAATATCATATGTAAAAACATGGGATGTTTATTGGTATTAGATTCCGATTGGAATTATATATATAAAATGGTGTGAGGCTTAGAAATGCTAAGGCCGAATGGATCCCATGCATGTGAGGCTCATGGTATAGTAATTGCCGAGTGAATGGCATAGGATTTGCCGAGTGAATGTGGTATAAGCCGAGTCATCTGACTGTTGTTGAGTTGCCGAGTGAATTTAACGTTGAACGCAGATTTTCGAGTGGGCAATCGAATGAATATGAGTTGAATTTTATATGCATACGTGTTATTGTGTTATTGAATATGAACACCTTGCGGGGTGCCACGAGGGTGTGATCCCGAGTGAAGAGGACGTGGTCCTAATGTTGAATGTGATGAAAGAGCTTGAGTTGGACTCGGGGCAGTGCCTGGGGCACTAAGCGTGAATTGAGACGCTTCATGAGATGCCGAGTGCATTGGCGTTGGACGCCGAGTGAATGAAATCGTATGCATCCGATTCGCCACTGGAATGCGTTGGACTCCAAATACCGATCGACAAGTCAGATGACAACATGTGATGGAACATGTGATGAATATGGCTAAGTCCTTGAGCTGGGCTCGGACAGACTCCTTGAGTATGGCTCGGAGTGTGAACATTGTTGATATAGACTTGGGGTAGACTTGAGATGAAATCCGATTGATGAGGATATTAGGCTTTATAGCCGAGTGAAAGGGGTAAGAAACCCGATTGAGGATGTTTGTGATTGCTTATGTTGAATGGCAGTGTATGTTGAATGATTGATAATATTTATGTATTATTGTAATGCGGATTCCATGATAATCCGAGCCAATATCTGTCATTTAATATGTAATGCTCACCCCTACACCATTTTTCAGTGTTGCAGGTCGGATTGGAATTATATAAGGGCCTTAACCCGAGTGTTGGGTGTTTATGATAAGGCTGTGTATGTAAAATTATAATCCGAGTGTCTTTTGTTGTATTTAAGCCTTGGCCGGCTCACAACAATGTTGTATGATGAATATTATTACATTTGTATGGAAATCTGAGTGTATGTTTGCATATATGGACTTACATTGGAATCACGTACTTGTATCGGATTGTGAGTTTTGGTGAATGAATAATGATAAGTTGCGAATATCCGAGTGTATGTGTATGTGTGTATATATGTGTTATGTTGATAACAAGGTTGTGAATCGGTGGAAGAGTATTGCTGAGTAGGTAGTCGGCTTTGGGGAGCAGAGAGTGCATTTATGTATGAATTTTATGTTGATTTGATGCTTCATACTGACTCGGAAATGATGTTGTATGAATATATCTAAGTTAATGAATCCTGAGTGGAATATATGTGGCTTAGTCGCTTTTCCGAGTGAGTCTTATGTATAGGACTCTATATCCGAGCGTAACCCATGTGTGAGCCTCTTTCTGTGTGTTAATGGCTCTTGTGGATTCTGAGTGAAGAATATATGGTGAAGCCCGAGCAGGGAATGATCTTGTATAATCCGAGTGAACTACTCTGAGGAAAGAGTTGTGGATGGCTCAGATAAGAAATAATCTAAGTGTTTATACATATATGATCCGAGTGAAGTTATGAATGTAATCCGAGTGAATTACTTGGGTAATTCCTCTGAGTGTTGAGGAGTTTGGATCATTCTGAGTGGAATTGATTTCATAGGCTATTTCTGAGGAATGAGTGGTTAAGGTATTATCCGAGAGTGAATAGGCATGAATGCCGAGTGTGTGGCCGAATGAGTATTGGTCAGAAATGATACTGGTTACCGAGTGGAATACCACTCTGATGATGAGTTGGTTTATGACTGATTGGACCGAGTGATGTATGGCCGAGAGGAAGCCTATATGTATTCTCTGACTGAGGGGGTTCAAATATACCGGGTGACTCGGGGATTGAATTATACCGAGTGGTTTGATTGATAGAATCCGAGTGGGATAACCCTCAATTCCCGAGTGGATCCTTATGTTGACTTGGTGGATAAATTGAGAGGCTAAGTTATGGGTTGCTGAGTGAGGCAATTGTTGGGGTAGTTCCCTATTGATTGGATTCCTTTATACCGAGTGGACTAAGTCATTACCGAGTGAATGGGTGACTCAGATTCCGAGTGAGATTATTATTATTAGCCGAGTGTGGCTCTCGCTTTAGCGAGTAGGACCTCGCTCCAGCGAGTATGTTGCTCGGGAAGACTTTTGATTGTGGTTCCGCTTTAGCACATGTGTGTCCGCCCGAGCGAGTTGGTCGGCCTCGCTCAAGCGGAGTCAGATCTCGCTTGAGCGAGTGCGTGTTGTTTTGTGGTTCGCTCAGGCGCTGTTGGTGATTCCGTGTGAATGGTTTTAATTCCCTTGCCTTCCCTGTCTTTTTCTGCTTGGCCATGGGGCCAGCTCTCTTATCTTCATATAAGGGAGTGTTTTTATTATGGATCCAGGATATCTTCTAATTAATTCGTGAAAATTTTTCCCCTAAACTTAGGGTGTCACATTCTGGTATCAGAGCAGACCAAAAGGTCCATGGCCAAGGTTTGCCTACTGTGTGGGCGGTTGTATGCAATATGACCAAGTGTCATCATTGCTGGTGAGCTGTTATTGGATTTTATGCACGCTTATGCATGGTTTATATGGTTGTATGCCTATGTATTTGCTGGGGTTGGAAGGTTTGTTATTACCTTAGCCCGATTGTTTATGAGATACTTGGAGTGTTTCTAATGCTGAGTCGGTTGTGAGGAAAATTGGGTGAATTATATTCTTGGCACGTGAACCCCTATATGGCACTTGATGTAGATTAAATGGGTGCAGGTTCCTAAGCTGGAGGATTTTAATATGAGATGGGTGATTGAAGGTAAAACCTGGTGCATGATTGGTTGGAACTTTTGCCTCGGTTTGATGTGTGGTGACCCAATTAATTGAGCCTAATCATTTGTGGTTGGATGTTATGAGGAATTGATATGGTAAAGTATCTATTGGCTGGGTGCTGTCTCAGTCTTGTGATTGAAAACCGAGTGAGTTGTTGATTGAATTTCTGACCCTGAGTTGTACATCTCTGTGGGTGTAGTGAGTTATTAGGCTTAAATCCGAGTTGTGACCTGTAATGAATGGTGATATTAAGGAATATTAGGCTGATTGGCCAATAGTTTGTGATGGATAAGATTAAAGAAGGGATTTTTGCTCGGTTTGGACTGGAAACCGACTGCTTTTATGCCATTTTATGGTGAATGTGATTGGCATTTAATGATTAATATCAAGATGATTGCATTAGAATAAGTGTAAGGATGGTATATATATACCTTGTGTGGGTCGGATGTATGCTGTTAGTATGTCATTTTACAGTGTTAATCAGGGATAATTGCTGGCTGTTGGTGAGTGATGTACCATTGTGGATGCCTAATGATGAAGTTAATTCTGATGTGTTGCTTATAGATGGGTATAAATTGCCATTAATTTTCATGTAGGTTGGCATTAATTAAGTGATTTTGGGTTGGTATGAGTAAAATAGAATGCGAGGATGTTGTTCCAGTGTGACTCTTCATGCCATAGGTATTGTGGCAGTGTACATTTTGCATTGATTTGATGCAACTGTTGTGACCCTATAGGAATGAGACATCAACCTATAAGTTGGATGCAGCAGTTCACAGGTCAGCAAGTGAGACTGTAGCTGCTTATGGAGATGACTTGAGTCTATTGGACTGCTCCGAGCAAGGTCAGGATTTGAATCTGAATGGATGAGTACTTGATTGAATATTAAAATGATAAACAAGTGAAAGAAAGAGTTGTTGGGTGAAGTGGAATTTTGGATACCCGAGTAGGTGATTTCTGAGCCAATTGGTGACACTTCCTAGTGGAAGGTGTTAAGAGTGTGGTGTCTCAGAATTTCTTGTGGTATGGTCAGTAGCTACTTGTGAGGGGAGTTGTTCCGATTGGAGAATTGACTGGTTGGTGAATGCTTAGAAGGCTTTTGTATGTAAATTATTTTGTGTGGCATGCAGTGTTATGCCGAGTTATTATTGAGGCAGGTTCCTGATTGAATTTCGAGGACGAAATTCCTTAAAGGTGGGGAGAGTGTAACATCCCAGATTTTAATTGATTATAAATTCCAGATTAAGGTTATGGATTGATGGGATTAATGGTTAATTAATGGATTAATTACCAATTAGGCAATTTATTATGTAATAATAATAATAATAATAATATGTGCCTTTGGTGCTTAATGGGGCGGTTCTCTCTTTCTCCCTCTCCCTGTCCACGTGGAGTGCAATGAGGGCTGTGAAAGTTAGCATTTAATGCTGATAGGATTGCATTAATGAGGATGTGGCTGCTGATGGAGACGGGAGGCTGTGGTAGAGCAGCGTGATGATGGGGCTGTAAGGTGATTTAACTTCACTTTCATGTTCCCTTTCACATGTCATTCATCTACTTTTGGAGGAGTGTTTGAAGTGAGGAACGCTCTCCATTCTCTCTAGAAAACTCCCTGGAGACTCTTCTTCTCCTTCGTCTCCTTCATCTTCTTCTTCTTACACTCAACGTTGTGTTGAGCCGAGTGGAGCTGCGTGGTGATGAGGAACAGCATAGCTGTGTGTTTTGGAGGTTGGTTCCTCCTTTGTTTCCCTGGTGTCCTTCTTCTTCCTCTTGTTGATGGAGTTGTTTACGTGAAGAAGGCAGAGAGGGATGAAGACATGCATGCAGGTTGCATGGAAGCTGGTGGTTCTCCATGGTGGGGAGAATGGTGCTGTTTAAGTGTAGAACAGCTTTGTACTGAGCTTTGGAGGTTGCTGCTCGAGTAAACAGCATGGATTCTCCCATGGCTGTGAGCAGAGTGGAGCTTGGAGTGTTGATGCTCATGTGTTGCGTTCAGATGGGCTTCTGGGTGTATCTCGCTCAAGCGAGAATGGTCACACTTGAGCGAGCCAGTGAAGAAATGGTCACTGGACTATCTTCGCTCAAGCGAGTGCGTGTGTGGCTTGAGCGAGAGGTTGAAGGCTGATGCGGGTTGGCAGGGAAGCTGTGTGGTTCTTCCTACGCTGGAAGCCGAGCAGGGTGCTGCTGTGGCTGAGCCGAGTGGCCCATGTAACCCTTGGAAGCTTCATCCAGGTAAGGGGGCTTTGCATCTCAAATGCATAGGTTATGGACGGGTTTCCGGGTGAAATGTTTATGTTGTGATGTGCTATATTTGATGTGTTGCTTGTTGATTTTCAAGTGGTTAGTAGCCCGGATATGCATGATGGATATGCCTAGTTTGATGTTATTGTTTCCGTCCATGTTATGCATGAAAATATACTTGATAATGTTTTGATATATGTATGAGATGCATGATGTATGAATTTATGAATGCCGAGTGCATGGTGTAGTTCTCTATTAGTCCCTGTGCGTAATGGTATATTTAAATGCATATGATGCTTGTTGATGTATATGATCATGATGAATGAATGAATGGGGACTGTGATGATAAATGCCGAGTAGGCTTATTATATAAAAGCAGGAGAGCTTATGGAAAAGGATACATCCGAGTAATAGAGGACAATCCGAGTGAAATATCATATGTAAAAACATGGGATGTTTATTGGTGTTAGATTCCGAGTGGAATTATATATATAAAATGGTGTGAGGCTTAGAAATGCTAAGGCCGAATGGATCCCATGCATGTGAGGCTCATGGTATAGTAATTGCCGAGTGAATGGCATAGGATTTGCCGAGTGAATGTGGTATAAGCCGAGTCATCTGACTGTTGTTGAGTTGCCCAGTGAATTTAATGTTGAACGCAGATTTCTGAGTGGGCAATCGAATGAATATGAGTTGAATTTTATATGCATACGTGTTATTGTGTTATTGAATATGAACACCTTGCGGGGTGCCACGAGGGTGTGATATATATGTGTTATGTTGATAACAAGGTTGTGAATCGGTGAAAGAGTATTGCTGAGTGGGTAGTCGGCTTTGGGAAGCAGAGAGTGCATTTATGTATGAATTTTATGTTGATTTGATGCTTCATACTGACTCGGAAATGATGTTGTATGAATATATCTAAGTTAATGAATCCTGAGTGGAATATATGTGGCTTAGTCGCTTTTCCGAGTGAGTCTTATGTATAGGACTCCATATCCGAGCGTAACCCATGTGTGAGCCTCTTTCTGTGTGTTAATGGCTGTTGTGGATTCTGAGTGAAGAATATACGGTGAAGCCCGAGCAGGGAATGATCTTGTATAATCCGAGTGAACTACTCCGAGGAAAGAGTTGTGGATGGCTCAGATAAGAAATAATCTAAGTGTTTATACATATATGATCCGAGTGAAGTTATGAATGTAATCCGAGTGAATTACTTGGGTAATTCCTCTGAGTGTTGAGGAGTTTGGATCATTCCGAGTGGAATTGATTTCGTAGGCTATTTCTGAGGAATGAGTGGTTAAGGTATTATCCGAGAGTGAATAGGCATGAATGCCGAGTGTGTGGCTTAATGAGTATTGGTCGGAAATAATACTGGTTACCGAGTGGAATACCACTCTGATGATGAGTTGGTTTATGACTGATTGGACCGAGTGATGTATGGCTGAGAGGAAGCCTATATGTATTCTCTGACTGAGGGGGTTCAAATATACCGGGTGACTCGGGGATTGAATTATACCGAGTGGTTTGATTGATAGAATCCGAGTGGGATAACCCTCAATTCCCGAGTGGATCCTTATGTTGACTTGGTGGATAAATTGAGAGGCTAAGTTATGGGTTGCTGAGTGAGGCAATTGTTGGGGTAGTTCCCGAGTGATTGGATTCCCTTATACCGAGTGGACTAAGTCATTACCGAGTGAATGGGTGACTCAGATTCCGAGTGAGATTATTATTATTAGCCGAGTGTGGCTCTCGCTTTAGCGAGTGGGACCTCGCTCCAGCCAGTATGTTGCTGGGGAAGACTTTTGATTGTGGTTCCGCTTTAGCACATGTGTGTCCGCCCGAGCGAGTTGGTCGGCCTCGCTCAAGCGGAGTCAGATCTCGCTTGAGCGAGTGCGTGTTGTTTTGTGGTTCGCTCAGGCGCTGTTGGTGATTCCGTGTGAATGGTTTTAATTCCCTTGCCTTCCCTGTCTTTTTCTGCTTGGCCATGGGGCCAGCTCTCTTATCTTCATATAAGGGAGTGTTTTTATTATGGATCCAGGATATCTTCTAATTAATTCGCGAAAATTTTTTCCCTAAACTTAGGGTGTCACAGGCGGCACGGCCGACCCTCAAAAATGATTTTTGTTTGGTTCGAAAAGAAAAACAGGGAGTCGCCACCAATATTTTTTTTAGGATAAAATACCGGGAAAACCTTTTATTAAAGCATTGGTCAAAAAAATGAGATTCCAGATTCGGGAGTCTGATTACAGGTGAGGAAGGTATTAGCACCTCACAACTGTCCGTTATAAAAAACGGTTACCTCAATATGATAGCGCATGTATTATAATTAACTCAGAAATTATTTTAACTTCTTCATAAAAACATACAAAATGATAAAATATACAAAAATAAACAATTAAAAAAAACATGAAATTTTTTACATGAGATTAACAGGACGTCTCGTCCAAATTAAACTCGCTCCATCTTTTTTTAAGAAAAAATAAAAAAAATGAGATTAACAGGACGTCTTGTCCAAATTAAAATCGCTCCACAATTTTTTTTAAAAAACTATAATAAAAATTGCAATAATAATAATGGCAATAATAATAATAATAACAACTTTTATGCTAGTCCAAATAGAAGGTGTGAAATACTCATTTCTATTAATATTTATCAGTTAACAGAAATTAATTAATAATTGAAAAGGAAACATAGTCACCAAACAGTAATTAATTTAACAGAAAATAAACAAATACGAATGTTAAAAATGAGGAGCAGAATAGGACCGGTGCAGTGAGGGAGCTGGTCGGTGTAACGAGAGAGAGGCTGGACGGTGTTGGATAAGGAGGTGAACGGTGTGTTTAAAAAGGGACGGTGTTGGGTGAGGATTTGAGGGGGACGGTGTTGAATGAGAGGAAATGGGACGGTGTTGGGATGAGGAGCTGAGACAGCATTGGGTGAGGAGTAAGGACGGTTTGGAGTGAGGGTGAGGACGGATTGGAGTGAGGACAGTTTGGAGTGAGGAGTTGAGGACGGCTGGTGTGACATCCCAAAAATAGAGGTAAATTTTTCATGATTTTATTATTATTAATCTATGAAACATGTGAGTGGTGAAGCCATTTATCAATTACCCTGGATCTATCAGAGACATATCTCATATATGAAGATATGAGAAGGTAAGTTAAAGAAATTAACTCTTAAGAAATCCATAATTAATAATAGTGGAAGTATCTTTAGTAAAATAATATTATGTAGTTAAATTCTTAAGAGATCACTTATTTGAAATTAAGAAGCCAAGGTTATCTCAAAGTGTTCATAAAGTAGGATGGAATCATGGATTAATATAAAGAAAAAGGAAATAACATGTTTAAAGCATTTTGGGAGAATCAGGTCCCCCTCGCTCAAGCGAAATCCCAATTCGCTTGAGCGAGCTTCGCATAGCACGCTTAGGCGAATCATAAAATGCTGAGCGAAAGAAGAAAATGAAGATTCAGGGGTCACTTCGCTCAAGCGAACCCCAACTCGCTTGAGCGAGTATTGCAATCCTCGCTTGGGCAAAGCCAGCGAGCGTAAGGCGAAAAACGCCCAGAACCTATTCCACGCTCACTCGCTCGGGCGAAACTATCCCCGCCTAAGCGAGATTACTCCCGAGAGCAATTTCCTGATAAACCCGAGAGGAAAACCTGAGACCAAAACCCTCTCGCTTGGGCGAATCCCCAGCTCGCCTGAGCGAACACCAACCAAAATCCAAACTCTGATTCTAATGTAATTTCGCTTGGGCGACTTGCACATCTGCTTGAGCGAAAATGGAATAATGGCCCAACACTGATGCTGGGACGATCTCGCTTGAGCGAGTCCCATTCTCGCCTAAGCGAGAATCATCTAGAATCTAAAAATTGATATAGGGGCATTCTTGCTTGAGCGAGAAGCCCTCTCGCCTGAGCGAGTTTGACAGAAAAACAGGGGAAATGCAGAAATCACCCAACTCTCTACACCAAAACTCATTCTAGTCAATTTTACTTAATTTCAACACTTCATACTTATTATATTACATGTTTAAAACTTATTCAAATTGATCTTACATGTAAATTTCCATTACAACTCATTTAAGGTATAAAGATCAACTCAATCATCCTTATGCTTCACACAGTTTATATTCCAAATATAACTTCATTTATTCATCAAGTTTTCGGAGAGTTTTATCAGTCATTTATTCTTAGGGTCATGATTGAAAATGAGTCATAGACAAGGATCTCATTTTCTTCCATGACCTACCATCAACATCATTGTAAATATATAAGTATATCCATCATTCATACAATTATCCCTTCTAAATCCAAACTACACCAACCGTATATTGTACTATATACATTATATCCATCCCACACATCTAGGTAAACCAAAATATTGCCGGCCAAGGCATTCTTTACCAAAAAGGGGCCTCCTTCACACTCCTCCTCCACAACAGCTCCAAAGCAATACCTACAACACAGGAGCTAAAAAGATATACCACAGGGAGAGTGAGTATACTTTCTCAATGACGAAAATCCAATAAATAGAACAATATATGCATGAATGCAATACCACTATCTCCTTCCCAAGAGGAATTTATTTAATATCAATCAATCAATCAACAATTTTTCATTCCAATACAATTATTCCCTGATTCTCTCAAAATTATATCAATCAATTCACCATCACAATTTAGTAATTAAAAGGGAGTTTCCATTCATATCTCATCATCAAGGTATCACACTATACCATGCTTTCAAACTGATGCACATGTTAATATCATGAAAATGCATATGAACGGATCCAATTTCATTTCCTCAGGTGATCGCAACCACCATATCATATACTCATTCTTAATGGTTTCCCGCCTCGCAAGGGGTACTCCCTCTGGCAACCTCGCAAGGTGCTTCTCGTGATCGCAACCACGTTCAATATTTCATATAGGTTTCCCTCCTCGCAAGGGGTACTCCCGCCTCATGATCACAACCATGGGCATTCAATCTCATTGGTCCCGCAGGGCCTTTCATTTCAATACCAGGTGATCGCAACCACCGGTCTAATAATCATAGGAACTCGCAAGCCCTTTTTCATTTCCATCATCAAGTGATCTCAACCACTTATCAACATCATCATGATATGCATGTCATGCCATGTATACAAAAATGCTCATGCATGTCTCAAGCTCATTTAGATTATCTTACCCTCTCATCTAGGGTATATTCATTTTCAACCACACAATTTTCCACCAATTCATACACAAGTGTCAATTCTCGTATCCAAGAAACATTCCAACCAAAGATTTTAGGCACTTATCATATCTTATATGAAATCAATAATACATCAACGCATAATAAGCCATTCATAGCCTCTTTTAGGCTTCATCATATAAACACTCATTTTAAACACCATACACAATTCTCATCATCATACACAATTCATTTCACTTACACATAATATCACCTTTATTTAAGAAAACATGTCATACCACATTAATACATACATTATCATCCCAATTCTCATGCATTTAGAAAATATACCCCTCTCCTACCTCAAGAGAAGTAGACCTCTGGGGTTGATGTTCCTGCTTCACCAATATTGCCAAGCCCTACACCAATCATTTATAGGGCCACATCAATTATTTATTCAAACACCAATTCAATATACATATACATAGGTGTACACATGATTCTTATCATGTGAAAACTATTTATCAATTTCATTCGTTTGCCTACTTAGGCTTCAGGAATTCCTTTCCTTAAATTACAATCCTTTAGTATCAAAGGCTACAACCTAATTATTAGGTTATTCCATCTAGTAAAATCTTCACCAACACCTTGGTGAGTTTCCCACCTATTATGACTTCAAATCAACTTTATCATCATTTAACGTATCCACCACATCACTTATAATACTCTTCCCATCAACAAATGTTAACTTTCTCCATAAATGTTATCCTTTTCAATATTTTACTTTTCCTCCTAAAATTCAAGTTTAAGGTTTTCACCAACCCACCAACCTTCATAAATGCTTATATACCTCCTTCTTTTCCCACCATAGTTATAACTACCTCATTAATCACTCATAAGCTTGTATTTATGTCAACTTATCTTTAGATTTCCACTTTTGAACTTTCCTCAACATTTCTCATACATTTATTGTGTTCTAACACCAAAACTTCAACTAATCTTCAACTTTATACTTATATACATGGAAAATGGTCATAATCTTACCTCAAGAGAAGAAAAGAGTGAGTTTGCAGAAGATAAAGAGGTTCACACGAATTTAAGGAGGAAGGAGGAGGAAATACTTTAGTTTCCAAGCTTTCTTGAAGTCTCTAAAGGTTATTAATGGAGAAAGAAGAGATATCTCCTTTTAATTTAGAATTCAAAGGCAAGAGGAAGGTGAATTATGAAGAAGAAAAAAAGATATGAAGAAGAAGATAAGAAGAAGAGTGTCTACATGAGGGAGAAAGAGTGAAACCGCCTTTTGAATGGGAAAAATAGGAATTTAATATTTAAATTATTAATCCTTCATTAACTCTTCCATTTTTAAACAAACAGGTTCGCCGTTCGGGCCCAAAACATATTCTAAAAATTATTCTGAATATAAATTCGGAATCCCAATAACATTATCTACGGCCCTGAGCAACGACATCTCAATCGGAGATACTTGGTCTGACACCTATATTTTATCCGGGTCAGTTTTCAGCTCATCTGACCACCATAATTCACCAGCAGTTTCGAAAAGCCTTGTTTAAGTCATTTCAAGAATTTTGGGATATTTATTAGCCCAAAGTTAATTATCCAACATTTATTTTCCTAATTTATTTTCCTATTTTAAAAATATTCGGGGTGTTACAGCTAGGTGAAAGAAAGCTGGGTGAGGTCGGTTTGGTGAGGGTGAGGATGGATTGGAGTGAGAGTGAGGACGGCTGGGTGAAAGGGAGCTGGGTGAGTTCGGTTTCAGTGAGGGTGAGGACGAATTGGAGTGAATTGAGGGAGGATTGGAGTGAGGAGTTGAGGACAGCTGGGTGAGAGGGAGCTGGGTGAGGTCGGATTTGAGAGGGACAGTGTTTAAGGAGAAATGGCAATGTTGGGATAAGGAGCTGAGGGACAGTGCTGACAGTGAAGTAGAAAAAGAGAGAGGGGACAGTAAAAAAATAATTGCTTCAGAGTTCTTTCCAAAATGAGGGCCTTTTTTCTTTTTCCTCTAAAATGAACACTTCCAGGATCACTTTCTCCTCCTTCGTTTGCAGTATTTATAGAATATTTTATGAGCATGTTGATTGCCTGAACAGACCCGAGACAGCCTGGCTACCAATTGGTGAGGATTTTTTATTATTTCCTCATTGTCTTGTTACCAGCCGCCCCTTGAAATTAGCAAATCAACTTAGACAGCGTGGTGGAAATAGCCTGGATCTTTGACAATCAGGGAGAATGGAGGCTGGCAGAGATTCTTTATCATTTTCTTCCTGTCTTATTGTGAGCCGCCCCCGTTAATTCAAGGATCCACTTGGATAGTGGAAATCCATGTCAGCACGCGTAATTGATGGAATCTGACTTGGATTTCACTTTCTCTGCTGAATCCGAGTGGAAAAGGTGATTTTGTACACTAGACTGAGTGAAAGTTTTGGTTCTGGGTGAGGCTGCTATGAAACACTCAATCGGAACTGAGTGACAAGTGATTCGGAACTGACTGAAGAGGACTCAGAAATGGCTGAATAATGACTCAGTGTTTAGCGTGAAGACCACTGATGCTAAATTTTCTCTTCACTTCGCTTGAGCGAGAGTTTCTCGCTTAAGTGAAAACATCTAGTAGCTCACTGTCCATCTTTCGCTCAAGTGAGAATTTATTTCACTTAAGTGTTTGTTCAAGGAAACCACTTTATGATGATCTTGCTCAAGCGAAGAAGGGCTCGCTCAAGCGAGAAGTCTCCCTTAACTCGGATTTGCTCTGGAATTGAACCACTGTTTCACTCGGCTATGCCATTCGGAGAAACCTTTGCTCAGATTTGCTTGATAGCCACTCAGTTGAGGATGACTCTTCCTTAACTCATTCGAATGATGCACTCGGAAGTCTGAGTTGATTTCCACTCGGAATTGACTTCAGTCATCAATTAACTCACTCGGATATACCCTTCACTCAGAAATTTGGACTTAAATGACTCTGGAATCTGGCTGATAGAAGTTCTTTTATGTCCGAGCCTTGCTTTGCTCGGAAAAATAATTTTCTGCCCCAACTCACTCAGATGTCTTCCTTGGGGACATCACACTCGGGCTCAGTGTGAAACTGTGAGTCTGCCTGATTGTGATTCATTTAGTGGTTTCTTCTACTCGGAATCCATTCACTCGGAACAACTTATTGCCTAGAAAAGCACTTGTTCCCTAGTCAGACCTGTTTCAGTCAGCATCCTTTCACTCGGAATTAGCTTTGGGCAGCTTTTATTGGTCAGTCCCTTTTTTACTCAGAATGGTTACATTCGGACAGCTTCCACTCGGATTCACCTCTAACAGGGACATATTTCTTTTCAGCATTGAACTTCCAACAAGGTCAGCCATTTACCACTCGGAATGTCTAAGACAAGGAACTTTCCACTCGGATTCTCCTCCAACAGTGAAGTATTCCACTCGGATTTGCTCCATTCTGAGTAATTTCACTCGGATTTTCCTCCAACAGTGAAGTATTACACTCGGTAACACTCTATTCTGAGTCAATCCACTCGGATTTGATCATTTCTGAGTCTTTCTACTCGGATTTCATCATTTTGAGTTAGATTTACTTTCAATCAGAAAGGTTCCAGTCGACAACCAACCCTTCAGATGCATTCAGAAATTGGAATCTTCATTTAAAAATTTCTTGACAGTTGAGGCCCACTTGGAAACTCTCTATTTAGAGACATAGCACTCTGCTACATCTCACTCGGGTTGTCCCTTACTCGAAAATGATCATTCCGAGTCATCTTACTCGGAAATGATCATTTCCGAGTCAGTTTTTTTTTTAAATTAACTTTTTTTTAAATTGAATGTTTTTCACTTGCAGATCGACCGGACTGAAATATGTGTTCACAGTGTATAGAGTGTCAATCAGGGTGACTTAATATTCAGAGTGTGGCAGGGGGTAGGTCAATCTTCAGTGTATGATTCTGACACAGTGATGGAGGATAATCTCCTTTTCTGTACGCCACGCCTGTAATCGTACCTACTCCTTTTGGTAAGTGATAGTGACACATTCTACTGTGCAGAGTATCCAAGCTGATAAGTCATAACCCCCTTATCTCGTTGTGACACTGTAGCAAACGGTTATATGGGACTGGGGAATGAGGACGGACAAAGTATCCGGATAGGTGAGAATAGAATGCAATAACCGGTATGAGAACACTGCCCCGTGATACCAGATGTATGAGACTGGATAACCGGTGTGAGAACACTACCCTATGATTCCGGTCATCCCTCTAAACTTGTCATGCTGACGTCACCAATTATGGTCCAGTATCCAGACTGGATCAATATCTATTTCAGAGAAGTTTTTGATAAAGTTTTAAAGGTCTCTAGAAGATGAGAAGAATCTTGAAAAATCAAGAGGGTTGTTGGTTTGGGCCATTGAAGACCTTGCCCTCTTAATAGTGTGTGAGGAAGACATGGTAAAAATGCAGAAGGAGAAGAGAATGAGAGATTTGATGGGAGAGCTCTTAAAGCTTGGGAGAGTGGAAGAAGAGGTAGTGTGAGATGAGAGAGTGAGGGGAGGTGAATTTATAGGGAAAAGTAGGTTTTAGAATGGAGAGAAAGGAGTTAATGAGGAGTGGATTGATTGGGCCAATGATTTGCCTCAAAAATATAAACTTTGACTGCTCCAGTTCCGATGCTAATCGATTAGGCAGCAAAGGCTAATCGATTAGAACGCGGTTTCAGAGGAAGTTAGAACGTTTTTCACATAGAGTAATCGATTAGGGCACATGGGTAATCGATTATGTTAAAAAATAGAATCTTTACAATCGATTAGGAGAGGATGGTAATCGATTATTAGGAAGTTGAAACGTTGGTAATCGATTATCTAGAGGATCTAATCGATTGGGCATGGAACAGAAGCTTCATAATCGATTATCTAGCGAGGGTTAATCGATTACTTACGAAACAGAGGCTTAGTAATCGATTACGTGTCTCTTTGTAATCAATTATATAGTTTAAAAATGCACAGATTTTGCAGATTTCATACAAGAATGCTCGAGAGTTAATGAATCATACCATAATTGATTACAAACTCATTAATCATGCTGTAGGACAAGGAATTATCAAAATTACTCATTATTCAAACACAATTGGACATATCTAGTATTCCTAATTCTCTTCTAATGTATATGAATTGTTCTTTTGCCAAGGGTTTTGTGAAGATATTCGCTAACTGCTTGGAGGTTTCAACATGTTCAAGCATGCAATCACCTTTCAATACATGATCTCTAATGAAATGATGTCATATCTCTATATGTTTGGTCCTTGAATGCATGACAGGATTCCTTGAAATATTAATGGCACTAGTATTAACACCAAAGTCAAGAAGTTGTTGCCTCATCCAAGAGATTTGAGCACAAAAACTTCTAGCTGCAACATATTCTTCCTCAGCTGTAGATAAAGCAACACAAACTTGTTTCTTGCTATGCCAAGAAACAAGAGAGCTACCAAGCAAGTGACATGTTCCACTAGTGCTTTTCCTATCAAGTTTACATCCAGTGAAATCAGCATCAGAATATCCTATGAGAGTATATTCAATACCTTTATGATACCAAAGACCTATATTTAGAGTTCCAACCAGATATTTCATTATTCTTTTAACTGCAGTAAGGTGTAATTCTTTTGGGCATGCTTGGTATCTTGCACACATACAAACAGCAAACATGATATCCGGTCTACTAGCGGTTAAGTAAAGTAAGGATCCAATCATACCTCTATATTTTGTGAGTTCAATATCCTTACCTTTTTCATCCTTATCCAGATAGCATGAAGTGCCCATAGGTGTGGCAATATCATTTGCCTTGTCCATGTTAAATTTCCTAAGAAACTCCTTGCAATACTTTGATTGACTAATGAAAGTTCCTTCTTTTGTTTGCTTAATTTGTAGTCCTAGGAAGAATGTTAGTTCTCCCATCATGGACATCTCAAATTTTTCCTGCATTAGCTTAGCAAACTCTTTGCACAAAGATTCATTAGTAGCACCAAAAATGACATCATCAACATATACTTGAACCAATAGTATGTCATTCTTTTTGTGCTTAATGAATAATGTTGTGTCAACCTTTCCTCTTTCAAAATTATTTTCTAAAAGAAATTTACTTAATCTTTCATACCAAGCTCTTGGAGCTTGTTTTATACCATATAAAGCTTTCTTTAGTTTGAAAACATGAATTGGAAATTGATAGTTTTCAAAACCTGGAGGTTGATCAACATATACTTCTTCTTGAATGTATCCATTCAAGAAAGCACTTTTGACATCCATTTGGTTCAACTTGAAATCCTTACAACAAGCAAAGGCTAACAATAATCTAATGGCTTCTAGCCTAGCTACGGGAGCATATGTTTCTTCATAGTCTATTCCTTCTTCTTGATTATACCCCTTAGCAACTAATCTAGCCTTATTTCTAGTGATTATACCATTTTCATCTAATTTGTTCCTAAAATCCCATTTAGTACCTATTATTTGATGATCATTTAGTCTTGGCACTAATTCCCAAACTTGATTTCTTTCAAATTGATTTAGTTCTTCTTGCATAGCCAACATCCAATTCGCATCAATAATAGCCTCATTAATGGTTTTAGGTTCAATTTGTGAGACAAAAGCCAAATGATTACAAGTATTAAAAGATGGTCTTTTGAGATGATCCATTCCTTTTGTTGAGTTTCACTTCTTGTGTTGTGTCCTTGTCTTTGATATCTTCTTCTTTATTATCCAATGTTAATTCTTGAAAGGTACCTACAATGTCATCAACATCTTCTTTCCTCGGGGAGTTATGGTCATTTTCATCAAATTTCACATGAATTGATTCCTCAATAGTGTTAGTTTGTTTGTTAAAGACTCGATATGATTTACTAAATGATGAATATCCTAGAAAGATTACCTCATCAGATTTTGCATCAAACTTTCCTAGATTATCCTTTCCATTGTTGAGCACAAAACATTTGCATCCAAAAATATGAAAGTAAGAAATATTAGGTTTTCTTCCCTTGTAAAGTTCATAGGGTTTTCTTTAGAATAGGCCTTATTAAACATCTATTCATAACATGACATGCGGTATTTACTGCATCGGCCTAAAAGTGTTTCGCAATGTTATTTTCATTTAACATGGTTCTTGTAAGCTCCACTAAAGATCTATTTTTCCTTTCCATTTTGTTGTGGAGTTCTAGGAGCTGAAAAATTGTGATTGATACCATGTTTTTCACAACTTTTCAAAGGATTGGTTTTCAAATTCTCCCCCATGATCAGTTCTTATGGATGCAATTTTTGAATTTTGCTCATTTTGTATGATCTTGGCTAGTTTCTTGAATGCATGATATGCTTCATTTTTATGAGCAAGAAACAAGGTCCATGTATATCTTGAATAATCATCTACAATTACTAGACCATAGTAATTACCACCAAAGCTTTTGATTTTGGAAGGTCCAAATAGATCCATGTGCAAAAGTTGTAAGGGCCTTTGAGTGGAAACAATGTTTTTAGCTTGAAAGGATGCCTTTACTTATTTTCCCTTTTGACATGCATCACAAAATTTGTTTTCAAATTTAAGCTTTGGTAAACCAACTACTAATTCGTTAGAAACAAGTTTGTTCAAATGGTCTACATGTATATGAGCTATTCTTCTATGCCACAACCAAGTTTCACCCTCTCTAGTCATAAAGCATTGACATCATTTGAGGACAAACTATCAATATCAATCATGTAAATGTTATCAATTCTTTGACCAACAAACTTAACCTCTTTGTTTAGCTTATTCTCAATTATGCAACAATTAGATTCAAACAAAACTCTATATCCTTTATGACATAATTGGCTAATGTTAAGCAAGTTGTGTTTGATGTAACGCCCCGGCCGCTTTTCAGGAATGAACGACTCGCCCCACAGACCAACACGAGACCTTTCCAATGTGCTTTTGTCCTCACTCACACATTTCCTGAGAACTTCCCAGGAGGTCACCCATGCCAAAATTACTCCAAGTTAAGCACGTTTAACTTTGGAGTTCTTAAGTGATAGGTGTAACACCCTAATT
The DNA here is from genome assembly GCA_037962975.1 of Clitoria ternatea. Classification (NCBI taxonomy): domain Eukaryota; kingdom Viridiplantae; phylum Streptophyta; class Magnoliopsida; order Fabales; family Fabaceae; genus Clitoria; species Clitoria ternatea. Next base: position 61,888,247 of record CM075676.1, read on the forward strand.
TAATAAATACATAAATGCCAAAACCGGGAAAATATTTCCACAAAAACAGCCAATGGATAACCGACATAGAAGAAGGAAGAGGAAGGCAAGGGAAAATAAAGAACATTCATACGTATAGCAATCAGCGGAAGGGACAAGGCTTGAACCGATCCATTCAGTTCAGCGGAACACATCAGCGCCTAAGCGAATTCCTTAACAACGCTGACTCGCTCAAGCGGGGTCCAACACGCTTGAGCGAGGCAACCAACTCGCTCGGGCGGACAGCCCTTCGCTTAAGCGAAGCCAGCACAAAGGCCTTCCATCCACTCATACTCGCAGGAGCTAAGTCTAATTCGCTGGGGCGAACACAGGTTCCAGGTAATTTCTCACTCGGATTTGGGACGTAGGTTCACCCGGTAAATCATCACGCTCATGCTTCACTCGGGAATTTACACAACTCCTCATTTCATTCATATAAGTCACAAGTATAACCATTCAGGAATGACCCCCCCTCAATTCTACCACTCGGGACCTAGAACCCTTCCTCACTCGGGATATTTCCTAATCAGACATCGCTCGAGTATTTAACTTCAACACAATCGGGAGTGTACCGTACACCCGTCGCTCGGTATATTTTCGCATCTCTCACTCAGAGAACACACAGACCTTCCCTCACTCAGAAGGGAACTCCACTATCCTACTCCACTCGGAATATTCATTCTAGTTTCACTCGGCATATGATACCTTACTCACTCGGGAAACATTAAGTAAGTCCCTTTCAGACTTGCTCTACGACTCACCGCTCGGGATATGAATCACATACTTAGAATATATCCTTATCTCCACCATTATAACAACTCTTCCCACGAAAGAAATTCACTCGAATTTTCACTCGGAAATGCCCAAACACTATAGTCTCACTCGGAATCATCAATTTAACACTATTTCACTCATCAACAACCCTCAAATCATTTAACAACACATTCCAGTCGGAAAGACGCATCAAATCAACATAAAACACTTGTATGCATGTATATATATTCATACACTCGGAATATTTAGCATTTTAACATTATTCATTCACCAACACCCATTATCCGATACAAGTACTTGATACCAATATAAACCATATATATATATAAACACGCATTCGGATTACAGTACATATATACTCGCATTCGTTATACAACATTGTTATATGAGCCGGCCAAGGCTTAACACTGACTAAATATAATATAAATATACAAGGCATGCACTCAACAGTCGGAGTGCACCCCACTCGGACTTGAGTCCTTCACATCATTCCTGACCGACCTGCACATACTGAAAAATGGTGTAGGGGTGAGCTTTTACATATAAAATGACAGTTACTGACTCGGATTTAATCCCTAATTCTCAGTTATATAGTAACATCACTCATTTGGATTTATACAATTCAGTCAGGATTAAGTAATTCACATCATTCACAATAACATAGACTCACAGTCATAACATCACCTCACGCTCAGCCACAGTACCAACGCACGTATATTCCCTAGTCGAAATTCACTCCACTTAATCATAGCCATATTAATCATGCCATTCACAACAGCATTTACACATACAAATATATACACACAATCACATTGAACTCATCAACAATATAAATATGCGTATTCACATTCAGTCGGAATTCATTCAGTCATCCAAGCTATACCAACCATGTCAATCTTAATAACAATGCTCCTACATACATGCATGCGGATCCGACTTAAATAGTGATCTCAGTTACAGATTCCTTCCCTGTCTCTCGTCCATTAGCCCTTCCCGTATGGTACAGGTCTTCCAAAGACATCTCGAGACTTAACTCTAGCTCCCTCGGCTACCACGGGTCCTCACAGATCTAGCCAGGAGTCTGTAATTGAAAGTCACCTCGTAGGGCTCCTGACCTCCCACGGGTCACCCTTTTCTCACATATGCAATTTCATGCAATTCCACACAGCATTCAGATTCACTCGGAATTCCACAGTTTCATCACAGCATCACAAGCGTTTATCATAGTAACTCATAACAAGTAAATTAAGGTAACAACATTATAGTACACCACCCGACGTTCTTAATGAAACCAGCATGCATGTCAACACAACATTCCGAATGGGGACTCAGCGTAACAACTCATATCTCATGCATTCAGAATTTATCATGGCATTCTCATTCACATACATCTAGACATAAACTGCAAATAGGACTCAGCAAGCAACCCCCTTTTTAACTCATGCACTAGGCAATAATGTTAACGCACACATGTATTCACTCTGCGTTCTCACATTTAACAGCATGCATCTCAGAAATATTAACAAGCACTCAAGGATGGAATCACCCGACACTAGACAAACCACAACCATCCTAGACCCGGCGTTGCAAGCACTCCTACTTGAATATAACACATCAATCAACACACTCAGATACAACACAACACATGAAAGCAAAACACCCAGAACCGTCTATAAACCATGCATTTGACATGCAAGGCGCCCCCTACCTGGCATGAAGATTCCAGAGGCTCCAAGGGCTTATAGCTCCAGTCGGTTGCTCTACACAGTCCATTCACTGATTCACAATGGGGTGACCCTTCGTCAGTCATCCACCACTACACTTGGCTTTGGAGGAACTCTGAGCCACTCCTACTCTTAAACAGCTCTGCATGCAAGATCAGCGGGGAGGCCCAAGCCCTCAGGGCACCACCTTGACCTTCCACTCGGTCCAGTGGGGATTTCCAAGCTTTAGAGGCACCCATTTCCCTGTTCGCTCTTTTGAGCAGCTCCATCACAACGCTAGTGAATACTCCAACCTTTCTGAACACTTCGTAGTGCAGATCTCCACTGAGACTCATGCAGCCTCAAGCAAAGGAGAGGGAGAAAAGAGAAGTCATCGAAAGGAAGTGGAAGAAAAGGGAGGGAACAGAGTGTCGTCCCTGAGTCGCCGGAGGAGAAGTTCTCAACCCAACATCCTCACTCTCATGCTCGACGAAGGAAGGAGAAGAAGAACAAAGAGCGAAGAAGAAGAAAAGAAGAGAGAACGGAAGGGAGAGAAGCCTGAGGGAAAAAAATGAATAATAAAGTGGCTCAGTAGTACATATATGCATGCATGGAGAAGGGAAGAGTGGGGTGGGAAGTCGTGCACAGCAGCAGCCCCCACACGTGTCACACGCGCATAGTCACAACTAATCAGCTATTGACAACTAATCATAATTAATCAGCCTTTGTTTCCTTAAGTTAAATTAATTAAGTCAATTATAATTAATAAATAATTTTTCCCACTTTGAAATTATTATTTTAATGATTTATTTTCATTCGGAAATTAACTATTAAATCGGGATGTTACAGTTCTCCCCCTCTCAAAAGAATTTCGTCCTCGAAATTTAATCGGTAACTCACCATAAATAAATAACTCAGAAAATTACTATCTCATTTAGTCACACGACTGCTTCCATAAGTATTCACCGACCGGTTCATAATTTCACTCGACAAAGCTTCACCTCTCAAGCGGTTTACCGACCGCCCCACAAATTCAGTCGGCAAAACACAAAAGTCAAGTCCTACCTGATTACAACCTCATCATAGAATGCAATATATTTGGGGACTCAATTTTTAAAACATACAAGTTACCTGACTTAACTCAGCCCAATCACCACAATCAATGGCACCCTCTAAATCTTGGCCACTCGGTCCTACACTCCCAACACCATTCGGCATATTTACACCACCGGTTCCCCAACTCAATGAGTCACTCGGTACAGCCATGAACTCACACAGAGCATAGGCTCAACATTGTGTCACTCGAGACATCTTCTAGATGATAATCAACCAGGCATCATACTCGATTCTAAAATCTCAGATCCCTAACCATTCCTTCGGCCAATTCCATGCCTACACCCTGAAAAGGTCACTCGGAATTCTCAATCAAAAGGGATCATTCGGGGTTTGAAGGAAATTTACACCGCGCATCTCTCCATTTACCAAAAACTCACTCGGAATCCGAGTCTATTTCGAAAGCAAATCTGAGTTCAAACTCAGCAGCGCCAAACATCCACTCGAACACATCTATGAATAAACTTACCTCTCGGGATTTTACTCTTCCTTGGGGTAATTCACTCAGAGACTTATCTATTCATAGCCCCCACATTCCGACCAGAAGTTCTTTTGGTAAAGATTCGCCAGGGGCACAACCTACAGACTTAGAATTTTCACACGATGGGAACCGTTTACATGGTACCATCCACTCGAAAATATCATGCTCCGAGTCACATCACACGAATCTAACCTTACTCAGAAGTGTCACGCTCAGACACAATTCCCTTAACTTGGTAATGATCCTTTTTATGAGATCTTACTTGGGACACTATAACTTCACTCAGGAATCCTCTCTCCCAGAAAGATTTCACTCGGATCTGTCTCCACTCTTTCGCACTTTGAATATACTAACCTTTCCCGAGCAAATCCTCACCTTTCAGATTTCTCCCGCCCAAGGTCATGGTTTCCCTATTAATCCACAATGCCACTCGGCTAAACTCTTAAACTTCTAATTCCAGTGACAGACTTGCTCGTCCATCAATCTCAATAACCATTTATTATTTTAATAGCCAATTCGTACACAATCACCTCCGATTCACTCGGAGGTAACACCTCACGGTTAAACAAACCTTGCGTCCTCACTTTCATACATAACCACACAATATTCATTTAATACAACTCTCATCCTCACTCAGAACCGCCCGATAGGTTCACCATCACCATAAGCAGCTACAACCTCACCTGCCCGACTCATGGATTGCTGTATCCATCTTATAGGATGACGTCTCATTCCTATAGGGTTACAACAATTACATAGAGTCACTGCAAGAGTGTACACTGCCAAAGTGCCTATGGTATGAAGGGTCGTCTCGGAACGGCATACATTACACACTGCTCATACACACCGACCAACTCACTCAGCTAATACTTACTCACAAGAATTAATGGCAATTCACATACATATATAAGCATATATTCACATCAACATTATCATGATGAACCACGTAGGGCACGTCACACAGCAACAATCATGAAATATAATTTACCACTACTGTAAAATAGTATAATGGCTACAGGCTTCCGACTCACACAAAAATCACACACTTCCTCATTACTCATAAGTTAGCACAACTCTCCTGATGACAATCGTCAAGTAGCAGTTACTATCACCCCAAAATGGTATAATAACAGTCGGTTTCCAACCCTTACTGCGTAATTACTTCTTCCTTAGATCCTATCCACCTTAAACCATACAGTATCATATATATATATATGTATACATGTGTACCAATAGTCAATACATACACACTATCATTCAACCAGAACACATTCAAGCATCATTCAATCAGAATCTATCCAGCCAGCTCTCGGCTATATTACTTACATTATTTATAATCCCATATAATCTCAGCCATAGACTCACTTTGCACTTAGCGACAGCATCAACACATATATATATATTCAATCATCCAATCGGAATATCAAATTCACACTCGGCCATACAATTCATATCATTCACCACAACTTGCATTACAACCACAACATCATATTGCACCTGACCATAACATTAATATACATACATTCATTCAATCGGATTCCATTCAATCATGTTATTCTAAATAACACTTCACATATTCATGCAATTCACATTGAGCTCAACAACAATCATGGTGTGCACACATTCATTTCACCCGGATCTGGTTACCCATTTTTATTGTTGCAACATAGGCTCCAAGCCTTTTCTCAGCTCCAAGCTGATTCGGCCATTTTACAGGTACCAAACCGTTTGCCCTCACGCATAACACAATTGCTCTAAGCAACAACGGGAGTGTTACGGGCAGCCCTGAGTCCAACTCGGTAAGCTTGCCTTGAGTCCAACCCAAGGTCTTTAAGCGTCCAACGCTTAGTGCACTTGGCACTGCCCCAAGCCCAACTCAGGGTCTTTTTATAATGCACTCGGCACTGCCTCAAGTCCAACCCGAGGACTTTGAACACATATTCATCTGATTACCGATCGGTATTAAGTGCCTAAGCTATATGCTCCAAGCATTTCCAGTGGCAAATCAGATGAATATAGTCTTATTCACCCGACGTCCAACGCCAATGCACCCGGCATTCAATATCAATACATGCATCCAATGCACTTTATCGTCATTATTCATAACAGTGGTCATCATAGCAATAACACCATACTTGCACTCGACAAACCACATACTTTTTAATATAAAATCCCACACGGGAATTAATATAACCGGCCCACATCTCATACAGGACTTTATCATTGGACTATAACCACTTCCACACTATTAATTTAGACATCACATGCATCATATTATAAACCACACGCAGAAATCACCATGCAGGTACCTATCACATATATTCAACTTTTTCCTTAACAATACATACATCATATATAGTCAGCATTAAACACCATCAGGGCTCAAAGAGATAGTCTTTTACCACATGCAATCAGCATTCATACTTACAATAGCCCGCAACTTGTGACGTCCCGTATAATTTTCTAAATAAATTTTTTGCGTTTTTAAAAGATCATTTTAAGATTCATGAATTAAAATCAGAGTTCACATAAAAGTCGATAATAGCGGAATATTATCATGCATACTAGTCGTGAATAATAAAATTCAAGGAATAATTACGTAGCTGACACGATTTTAAAAATAACAGTACATAACACGTTGTATTTATTACAAATCATAAAATTAGAATAAATTCAGAATCCAAGCAATAATTCACATAGGCATCAACCATAGCATCACTCTTCAATCTGGGTGGCATTCACTGTAAAAATTAATGTAAGAGTGAAACAGAATATAGAATAAATATAAAATATATAGAATTGCACAAACACAATCAATAATACATAATGATATGATGAATATGCCAAACAAGTTTATTTAATAAGTCTTTAATTAGTCAAATGATGTCATGCTGGATCCATTTGGTTTGGTGGGAATACTGTAGTAAAAGGTCTTATAGAGACACCGGTAGGAATTAATACAGTCATGGATCCCTACAGCCCCATGACCAACACATCGGTAGGAATTTATACAGTCATGGATCCCTACAGCCCCATGACCAACACACCGCAAAAATAGGGCTTTAACTCATCATAGAGTAACCCCCACCAGGGTAGGCAATCATGGAACCCCTAAAACTCCATGGTCCGTCCAAATGCTTATGATGCATGAATGCCTTTAATTCTCTTTATCATTTAACATACCATGATATTAATATTTCCAAAACCACTTGGAAAACCACAAGTCCTCAAAGGACACATCACATATAATAATTTTCAAAATCATGGATTTACTGTTTCAACCACATGTAACAATAACCACAAGGCATTCATGTATATATATAAATTTAATCATTTATAATTATCTACCATCAAAATATACAACTGTATGATACTCATTAGACACTCAACAACATCAATAATAATTCATAATCACTCAAGAGTTTAATAATAAATTGTTACCCTTAGAGAAAATATCCTTTTCATTCATAATAACCATTATAAGTAAGTTTCAGCGTTTCAAACAGCAACATATTCTAGTACATCAGCCATAACTTGAACAAATCAAATCCTTTTTAGGTGATTCCACTTGCTTTAGTTCAATAATAGAATTATCTACAACTTTCATGCAGATCACAATTTCAAATTCCAAACAGAAATACCACTTATTCACGAAATACCACACTGCCTCAAGGTGAGTTTTCAAAACTTACATATATTAGTAATTTGAACGTTTCTGGAGCGACAAAAATGATTTTGGCATGAAACCAGTTCTACATTATTCTTAACATAATTATCTACAACTTTCATGAAGGCACCAACCACTAATTCTCACCACAAAATTCCCAGTTTTAAAAATAAGATTCAGATTTCAGATTAACAGAATTACAACTTGTACATACTTTAGTAATTTAGGCATAACTCGAGCTACAAAAATCCTTTTGACTTGAAACCGCTTTATATCGATCCATAACATAAATATCTACAACTTTATGAAGACATCAAAGTCTCAAAATGTATGTATAATTCCCAGAATATTCATATATGCACAAAACACTAGATAAGTATTTCAATCGGACATGCTGTAGTATGTTGATCATAACTCATGCTATACATATCCAATTCAGTCGGTTCAGGTCTCAAAATTCAGATAACAGGAATATCTACAACTTTGATGAAGACACATATCATTAATTCTCAACACAAAATTCCCAGTTTTAAAAATAAAATGCGTATCTCAAGTTAACAGATTTACAGCTTGAACATACTTCAGTATTTTAGGTATAACTCGAGCTACAAAAATCATTTTGACTTGAAACCACTTTGTACAGATCCATAACACAAATATCTACAACTTTCATGCAGACATCAAAGGCTGATTATGCATGTATAATTCCCAGAATAGTAATATATACCCAAAACATAGAACAAATATTTCACTCGGACATGCTGTAGTATTTTGCCTATACCTTTTGCTATACATATTCAAATTAATGGATTCAGGTCTCAAAATTCAGATAACAGAAAGATCTACAACTTTGATGAAGAAGTCAGAATCAAATTCACACGTTTTCAATCTCAAAACTGAGCAACAAGATACAAAATTAAAACTGGAACCCTAGAATAGCATACAATTCTACCCATTTCATAGTTATTCACAACCCTGTCCCCTCTTACTTGGATTGAAGATTCTGGCCGACTGAAAATGTTCTCCTCACTGTCCTAGCTTCAGATTGAAGGTGCCTTGATGGAGAAGAGGAATGAAAGGAATAGAATTGACTGACTTAATTGATCTAAGGAGTTCTGGTCTTAACAAAGGCAGTGTTAATAATGCAAAGGCAAGTGGGGAATATATAACACCCTAATCCTTGCAAATAATAATTCCAAAACCATAAGAAAATTTTTCACAAAAACAGTCACGACTCATTCGACATAGAAGGGAGGAGGTAGGCAAGGGAAATAAAAACATTCATACGCATATGGCAATGACAGAAAAGCTAAGACTGGAACCGGTTCGTTAGTTTAATGTAACACGCCAGCGTCTGGGCGGATTACACAACACCGTTGGCCCGTTCAGGCGAGGTCTGATACCGCCTAGGCGGGGTATGGTAATGCAACAGCGGATGGAGGAAGATTCACAAAGAAAGCTTTTCCTCGAGTAACACTAGTCAAACAGTAGGAGGAAATAGGTAAGGGGAAGGAGAAGGGAGATGTACATATGTGGTAGTAGATTGTGGAGGAAAGGAGGGGTCCGAACTTATGCCGCCCAACTCAACCAGGTATGGCAACGCCTGGGCGGACTCGATCACAACGCCCAAGCCAGGGTCAACACCGTTGTTGGGGGCGCAATAGCGCCACAACGGCGAGGAAGGGTAATTGGGCGGTATCTCACTCTGACAATTACTCGCTTCAGCGTGAGTCCTCACGCCTGGGCAAACTGCTCTAGCACCTTGGCGAGGTATGACTCCGCCCGTGATTCCAACATAAGTCTTCCTAGCCCGCACTCGCTGGAGCGAGTATGTTGCTCGCTGAAGCGAAGAACTTCACTCGAAAAATTGGGAAGTTAAGTCTCACTCGGCTTCTCCAGACCCAACCACTCGGGACACCGATTCTTACTCGCTCGGACTTTACATCCTTCGCTCAGATTATCAATACCTTACACTTAGGATCCAGTCCTCCCTAAACCACCAGTTGAACCCTTCTCACAGCAGGGGATTACTCGAGGTTTTCACTCGTCTTTCGTTCTTCACTCATTCGAAGCATGTTTAAACTCTCTATTTCATTCTCTCAACCCCAACTTATTCCCACTACTTACCCATAGCCACTCCGGCCTCCTACGCTCGTAAGGTATGCTTAAGCGTCCGGACTTATCATTCAACACCTTCCACAGCACAATATAACACGCAACACACACACATATATATATATAAGAGCGTATGTTAACATTTACAAACACAAAATCGGATTCCTCTTTGACCATAAGGTTCTATTTGTCCAAAACACTAACATCCGGCATGACCCGGTCAGAGCTTAATCTAACATCGCATTGAGTAAGCCTTCCTAATGCATCAACTCTTCACTCAGCGTTCCAGCTCTGCTTCTGATCCTCATCTCGAGAGACATTCACTGAAAAATGGCCACTGCAGGGGTGAGCATCTTAGATTTTAAATGATAGATACCGACTCAGGTTATCTCCCAATCATACAACGATACATATACGTACAATACTACTAAAACCAGGGCAACATCCATCAGTCAAGACATATATAAATGACTCTTACCGTTCGATATTCACCGATCATCACTCGGCTGTACTCATAACATTTTCAATGACACGGATACGCTTGCATGCATATATTCGTATATTCATGAAAACAGTTTTTATTCAGCATCCAGGGCACGTACACACGGAATGGATCACTTGGCATACACATTCAGTATCCTCATACACAATATCAATGCATAATCAAATTTTCAGTCAATAACACATGCACAGATCATTCACTCAGTCCTACGTATTCACCCATTCACTTACCACTCGGCATACTTAACCAATTCCAAACAACATTAACAGTAATAACAATATTAACAGTAATAAGCATAGAAGGTTTCACTCGGTTCCGCATCGTGTGTATCGGTCAGACGTTGCAACGTAGGCATCTCAGCCTTTTTATACATAGCTCTCAGCTATCAAATCAGCTCTCAGCTGCTTGCCGTTTTACAGGTACCCAACCGTTTGCCCGCAGGTGACACCAGCGCTCTCAGCGCCAACGGAGGTGTTCACAGGCAGCCCGAGTCCCACTCAAGGGCTACCCCGAGTCCCACTCAAGGATTTTACAGCGTCCCACGCTGGATGACCGAAGGTAGTGTCCCACACTACGTGCTCCCAACACAACGCATCCCATGCGCCACACGCGGATTCGACACACAACATTTATTTCACGCATGCATTCTCTCATTCAGGCACACATATCATGCAATCAGTAATACACATTATCAGGGTTCAGCATATAGCTTTCATGCAATCCATTATCATTCCATTGTAACGTATGAGTCCCATGCAATCGGTATCAATCCACATTCAAGCATCCATAACATTTCGTTCAATCAAGACATGCAATCGGTTTACAGCATCATTCAACGCATGCATCATTCTAAAAATCACAAGTTCACTCAGGCATTTCAAGTCATCACAACCTAACATGCAATCAGTGTAAGACAGTGTCAGAATTCGTTTAAAGCAGGCATTTCCTATACGCAAACAATTTATTAAAGCATTCATATCAACACATGCATTTCTATAACCTGGATAACTTCAATCGGACATTCATATCAACACAACCCAACATTCAAACTGAGATCCTGCAACACATACATCTGTAAGAAAGGTGCTAGCATGCAACACTCATCTTTCACTCGTCATGCAACTGGACTGTACACACTCGCATGCAACACAATACACAATCAGAGCACGGATATAGCAAGCATCAGCACTCAAAACCTGTTCATAACCCATGCATTTAAGATAGAAGATACTCCCCCTACCAATTACAAAACTCCAAGGGATTTTTCTGCTTGAATGGTGGTTCTCCTCCCTGCTGCGTCACTTGGCGATCGTCCCTTCTCGTGTGGGGAGTTCCACTCCACTGTAGCACTGTCACTTGGCTCTTCGAAGCAGGAAATGGACTGGAGGGCAGAGAAGGAGAGAGAGGAAACAAGAGAAAAGAAGAACGAAGAAGGAAGTTCGCAGGGTTTTCCGCGTGAAGAGCATGGCCATCACCCGTATAAATACTCACGCGGAGAACAGGATGGTGGGATGGGGAAACGCGATAATCCTGCCCATGCCACCTTGTCTCCATGTTAATCATCCTATTACTTCTAGTTAATTAAATTAAGGGAGGTGTTAACTTGTTGACTTTTTATTTAATTCGGTTGCCTATAATTAAAATGGGGATGTTACAGTTCTCCCCCACTTGAAAAGAATTTCGTCCCCGAAATTCAGTCGGTAATTCATGCGAAATTTCAGTCGGTAACTCACCTAAATGAACAACTCGGGGTACTGCTCTCTTATGGCATCTTCACGTTCCCACGTGCAGGAGGTGGTCTTGCCTTGCTGCCACTCCACCTTAACCAGCCTTACGTTTTTGTTTCTCAAGCGTTTTACCGATCGGTCCACGATTCCAATCGGTGTAGTCACAGTGGTCAGGTCTTCTTTGATCTCTACTTCATCGTCAGGCATCGTGTGGCTGGGGTCATGTAAATACTTTCTTAGTTGAGACACATGAAATACGTCGTGCAATCGGGACAAGTGGGTCGGTAATGCGATGCGGTATGCCACGGGGCCGACTCGTTCTAACACCTCATAAGGCTCAATGTATCGAGGGCTTAACTTCCCACTTTTTAAGGCTCGTCCGACTCCTTTACTCGGAGAAGTCCTCAAAAACACTCTGTCTCCGACTGAAAATTCCAATGGTTTGGTGCGCTTGTCATGGTAGCTCTTTTGTCTGTCTTGAGATGCTTTCATCCTTCCCTGTATCACTCGGATCTGCTCTGTGGTTTGCTTCACGATGTCTGGTCCCAATAGTAGACTTTCACCCGTTTCTGACCAGCAGAGTGGGGTTCGGCATCTGCGTCCATATAGTGCCTCGTAGGGTGCCATGCCAATGCTGTGATGATGGCTGTTGTTGTACGTAAACTCGATCAAGGGAAGGTACTGCTCCCAGTCCCCACCATGCTCTAACACACATGCCCTTAATAAGTCTTCTAGACTCTGAATTGTCCGCTCGGATTGTCCATCCGATTGGGGATGGTAGGTAGAACTAAGCCAAAGCTTCGTCCCCATTTCCTGATGCATGCTGGTCCAAAACCGGGACGTGAACCTAGGGTCCCTATCTGATACGATGGAAGTAGGTATGCCATGCAGTCGGATAATTTCTTGAATGTAAATCCGAGCCAACTTATGCAATGGGTACTTTATATTTACAGGTAGAAAGTGTGCACTCTTCGTCAGTCGGTCAACAATGACCCAAATTGCATCATGGCCCGCTCGGTTTTTGGGTAATCCCATGATAAAATCCATCGCAATCGAGTCCCATTTCCACACGGGAATCTCTAGGGGCTGCATTGCACCGTACGGTTTTTGGTGCTCTACTTTCGATTTCTGACAAGTAATACACCGGGCCACATATTCCGCCACATCTTTCTTTAGTCTGGGCCACCAGAACTGTCTCCTCAGGTCATGATACATTTTCGTGGTTCCCGGGTGAATACTGAGTAGGCTTTTGTGGGCTTCATCAAGCACCATTCTTCTTAATCCTCCTCCACTTAGTATGTATATTCTGTTTCTCACTCGGAAGATCCCATCTGATCCCTCGGTCAAGGATAAGTCCTTTCCTTTGGCCTGAGTTTCCTTCATTTCAGTTAGGTAGGAGTCCAACTGTTGCTGCTCGTACACGGATTTCAAGAATTCATTGGCGATCCTCAACGTACCGATTGTCATTTTCCGAGAGGAGGGGGTGTCAACATACAAGTTCATGTCTCGGAACCGCTCCAACAACTCTACTTCTCTTGCCATCATTGCTGCCATGTGGAGGGATTTCCGACTCAATGCGTCGGCCACGACATTTGCCTTACCCGGGTGGTATTTTAACTCGAAATCGTAATCTTTTAAAAACTCAATCCATCTTCTCTGTCTCATGTTCAGCTCTTTCTGGTCGAATAGGTATTTGAGGCTCTTGTGATCGCTGTACACTTCAAATTTGGACCCGTACAAGTAATGCCTCCATATTTTTAATGCAAAAACTACTGCTGCCAGCTCCAAGTCATGGGTCGGGTAATGCTGCTCGTGAGGTCTCAACTGCCGAGAGGCATATGCTATCACTCGGTCTCTCTGCATAAGTACACACCCTAATCCGAGTCCTGACGCGTCACAATAGACCACGAAGCTCTCTTGTAACTCGGGTAATGCCAGCACTGGAGCAGTCGTCAACTTGTTCTTCAGCTCTCAGAAGTTGTTCTCACACTCGGGACTCCACACGAGGGGAACGTTTTTCCGAGTCAATTTAGTTAGTGGTAATGCCAGTTTAGAAAACCTTCGATGAACCTTCTATAATAACCTGCCAGGCCCATAAAGCTCCTTATCTCCGAGACCGACCTGGGCTTCTCCCATGCCATTACAGCTGTGACCTTCGAAGGGTCCACCGAGACACCTCGCTCGGAAATCACATGTCCGAGGAAGTGGATCTCGTCCATCCAGAATTCGCACTTCAAAAGCTTCGCAAACAATTATTTCTCCTTCAATACTTTAAGTACCACTCGGAGATGTCCTTCATGCTCCTCAGAAGTCTTAGAATAAACTAGGATGTCATCGATGAAACAACTACAAACCGGTCCAAATAGGAGTGGAATATGTTGTTCATGTAATTCATGAAAACAGCAGGGGCGTTTGTCACACCGAACGGCATCACTACATACTCGTAGTGACCATACCGAGTCTTAAAGGCCGTTTTAGGAATGTCCGAGTCCTTCACTCGGATTTGGTGATACCCCGATCGTAGATCGATTTTTGAGAAGACTGAGGCTCCACGCAGCTGGTCAATTTAATCATCAATTCTGGGCAGTGGATACCGATTCTTGATTGTGAGTTTGTTTAGATGTCGGTAATCTATACAAAGTCTCATGCTGCCATCCTTCTTCTTAACAAGCAGTACGGGTGCGCCCCATGGTGATACGCTCGGTCTAATGAACTGCTTCCCGAGTAACTCATCCACTTGTTTCTTCAACTCGGCTAACTCAGTTGAGGACATTCTATAGGGTGCACTGGAGACTGGCTCGGCCCCAGGGATTAAGTCTATAGAGAATTCGATTTCTCTATTGGGAGGGACACTCGGTACGTCTTCGGGGAACACTTCTGGGAATTCACAGACAATCGGGATTTCGTTCACTCGGATTTTACTCTCACCCTCGGTTAGACAAAGCATCATAAACAGTTGGGTTATACCTAGTGCCGTGTCGTTCTCAGTGGGCTGTCTCGGAAAAACTATCTCTCGGCTTCTACAATCTACTAACACCTTATTGGCTGAAAGCCAATCTATTCCGAGCACGATGTCAAGACCCTTTAAGGGCATGCAAATCAGATCGAAGGTAAAACTCCGATCATACAACTTAAACGCTACATCTTTACACATTGACGATGTGAGCACATTAGCGCCAGTCGGGCT
Source organism: Clitoria ternatea (assembly GCA_037962975.1). Classification (NCBI taxonomy): domain Eukaryota; kingdom Viridiplantae; phylum Streptophyta; class Magnoliopsida; order Fabales; family Fabaceae; genus Clitoria; species Clitoria ternatea. Next base: position 61,903,534 of record CM075676.1, read on the forward strand.
GGCCACTTCCAAAGTCCGATTCATAGACACAGTCGGTAACTTCAAACGCTTCACGCACTCATCAGCTATAAAAGAATGGGTGGCTCCCGAATCGAAAACAGCATTAAGCGTATTCAGTCCGAGTGAGCACTTACATTGTACTAGGTCGCTTGCTGGTGCAACATCCTCTGCGTTGATGGTGTAGATCCTCCCCGCCGCTGTTGGGCCGGTATTCCTCCCTCGATTATCTGGAGTACGCATCCCGTTTCCTCTAGCTCCGTTGCCTCCGCCACCAGGACGTTGGTTATCATTCACTCAGTTCCTTTCTTGAAATCCCCCTTGACGTACATTAACGTTTGCTTGGTGCAGTTGGGGGCAGTCGGGGCGAATGTGTCCTCTCTTGTTGCAGTGAAAGCACACTACATCACCATCATCCTTGCAGTCTCTGGCAAAGTGGTTTCCTCCACACTTGAAACACCTTCCGTCTCCTACCGCTGGTCGTCTTTCAGGTTGATTCCGACCTCCAAATTTGGAAAAAGGCTTGTTCCTGCCAACATTGCTCGGCTTTTTGAAACGAGGTCGTTGGGGCCTCAGGGAATAGTGGTTTCTGTTGCTCTGGTTCGAATGGGCCTTGTCATCCTCCTCAAATATTCTACATTTGTTCACTAATGCAGGGAAACTCTGTATTTCGTGGTATCTGCAGGCCCTCTTAATATCCGATCTCAATCCGTTCTCAAACTTAAGGCACTTAGAGTTCTCCGTCCCAGGCTGCTGGAAGGGTGGATAGAATAGGCATAATTCCTCGAATCTGGTCGCGTATTCTTCCACAGTCATGGAGCCCTGTTTTAACTCTATAAACTTCAGCTCTTTCTGACTCCTCACTGTGTCGGGAAAGTACTTCTCTAAGAAGCAGGCCTTGAAATCGTCCCACGTCAGTTGATTATCATCTTCAGGGAATCGGCTTCTGGCTATTTTCCACCAGTTCTCCGCTTCATCTCGCAGTATGTACACTGCACACTCTACCTTCTGGGCCTCGGTACAGTGAAGACCCCCAAAAATCCTCTCTAATTCCTGAGTCCACTTAAACGCCGCCTCAGGGTTCCGTCCTTCCAGGAATTCACCCGGCTTCCTCTTTAAGAAGCGGTCCATCACTTGGCCCTCCTCAGCTCGAGGCTGGCCCTGCCTTTCAAACACGTCTGCAAAGCGTTGGAATGCCATGGCTATAGCCTCCATGCTTTGGCGATGTGCCATCCCTTATCGTGAAATCAACATTCAAGGATAAGTATTCCTAGTTACTTAATTCCAATCGGATTTTAGTCTAGTATTTAGTAGCTTAGTCCCTTATGTGTCCTCGTATGTCACACAATTAGTCGGGTCAGGAGGAACAACTCCCCTACCCATGATTCAGTAACAGAGTATCAATCAAGTTGAATTCACACCACAACAATCATGATCATACACACAACCACTTACACTCGGTAGGCTTACCTTGGCCTTGGACCTTTCGGTCCGCTCTGATACCAAAATATAACACCCTAATCCTTGCAAATAATAATTCCAAAACCATAAGAAAATTTTTCACAAAAACAGTCACGACTCATTCGACATAGAAGGGAGGAGGTAGGCAAGGGAAATAAAAACATTCATACGCATATGGCAATGACAGAAAAGCTAAGACTGGAACCGGTTCGTTAGTTTAATGTAACACGCCAGCGTCTGGGCGGATTACACAACACCGTTGGCCCGTTCAAGCGAGGTCTGATACCGCCTAGGCGGGGTATGGTAATGCAACAGCGGATGGAGGAAGATTCACAAAGAAAGCTTTTCCTCGAGTAACACTAGTCAAACAGTAGGAGGAAATAGGTAAGGGGAAGGAGAAGGGAGATGTACATATGTGGTAGTAGATTGTGGAGGAAAGGAGGGGTCCGAACTTATGCCGCCCAACTCAACCAGGTATGGCAACGCCTGGGCGGACTCGATCACAACGCCCAAGCCGGGGTCAACACCGTTGTTGGGGGCGCAGTAGCGCCACAACGGTGAGGAAGGGTAATTGGGCGGTATCTCACTCTGACAATTACTCGCTTCAGCGCGAGTCCTCACGCTTGGGTGAACTGCTCTAGCACCTTGGCGAGGTATGACTCCGCCCACGTGATTCCAACATAAGTCTTCCTAGCCCGCACTCGCTGGAGCGAGTATGTTGCTCGCTGAAGCGAAGAACTTCACTCGGAAAATTGGGAAGTTAAGTCTCACTTGGCTTCTCCAGACCCAACCACTCGGGACACCGATTCTTACTCGCTCGGACTTTACATCCTTCGCTCGGATTATCAATACCTTACACTTAGGATCCAGTCCTCCCTAAACCACCAGTTGAACCCTTCTCACAGCAGGGGATTACTCGAGGTTTTCACTCGTCTTTCGTTCTTCACTCATTCGAAGCATGTTTAAACTCTCTATTTCATTCTCTCAACCCCAACTTATTCCCACTACTTACCCATAGCCACTCCGGCCTCCTACGCTCGTAAGGTATGCTTAGGCGTCCGGACTTATCATTCAACACCTTCCGCAGCACAATATAACACGCAACACACATATATATATATAAGAGCGTATGTTAACATTTACAAACACAAAATCAGATTCCTCTTTGACCATAAGGTTCTATTTGTCCAAAACACTAACATCCGGCATGACCCGGTCAGAGCTTAATCTAACATCGCATTGAGTAAGCCTTCCTAATGCATCAACTCTTCACTCAGCGTTCCAGCTCTGCTTCTGATCCTCATCTCGAGAGACATTCATTGAAAAATGGCCACTGCAGGGGTGAGCATCTTAGATTTTAAATGATAGATACCGACTCAGGTTATCTCCCAATCATACAACGATACATATACGTACAACACTACTAAAACCAGGGCAACATCCATCAGTCAAGACATATATAAATGACTCTTACCGTTCGATATTCACCGATCATCACTCGGCTGTACTCATAACATTTTCAATGACACGGATACGCTTGCATGCATATATTCGTATATTCATGAAAACAGTTTTCATTCAGCATCCAGGGCACGTACACACGGAATGGATCACTTGGCATACACATTCAGTATCCTCATACACAATATCAATGCATAATCAAATTTTCAGTCAATAACACATGCACAGAGCATTCACTCAGTCCTACGTATTCACCCATTCACTTACCACTCGGCATACTTAACCAATTCCAAACAACATTAACAGTAATAACAATATTAACAGTAATAAGCATAGAAGGTTTCACTCGGTTCCGCATCGTGTGTATCGGTCAGACGTTGCAACGTAGGCATCTCAGCCTTTTTATACATAGCTCTCAGCTATCAAATCAGCTCCCAGCTACTTGGCCGTTTTACAGGTACCTAACCGTTTGCCCGCAGGTGACACCAGCGCTCTCAGCGCCAACGGAGGTGTTCACAGGCAGCCCGAGTCCCACTCAAGGGCTACCCCGAGTCCCACTCAAGGATTTTACAGCGTCCTACGCTGGATGACCGAAGGTAGTGTCCCACACTACGTGCTCCCAGCACAACGCATCCCATGCGCCACACGCGGATTCGACACACAACATTTATTTCACGCATGCATTCTCTCATTCAGGCACACATATCATGCAATCAGTAATACACATTATCAGGGTTCAGCATATAGCTTTCATGCAATCCATTATCATTCCATTGTAACGTATGAGTCCCATGCAATCGCTATCAATCCACATTCAAGCATCCATAACATTTCGTTCAATCAAGACATGCAATCGGTTTACAGCATCATTCAACGCATGCATCATTCTAAAAATCACAAGTTCACTCAGGCATTTCAAGTCATCACAACCTAACATGCAATCGGTGTAAGACAGTGTCAGAATCCGTTTAAAGCAGGCATTTCCTATACACAAACAATTTATTAAAGCATTCATATCAACACATGCATTTCTATAACCTGGATAGCTTCAATCGGACATTCATATCAACACAACCTAACATGCAAACTGAGATCCTGCAACACATACATCTGTAAGAAAGGTGCTAGCATGCAACACTCATCTTTCACTCGTCATGCAACTGGACTGTACACACTCACATGCAACACAATACACAATCAGAGCACGGATATAGCAAGCATCAGCACTCGGAACCTGTTCATAACCCATGCATTTAAGATAGAAGATACTCCCCCTACCAATTACAAAACTCCAAGGGATTTTTCTGCTTGAATGGTGGTTCTCCTCCCTGCTGCGTCACTTGGCGATCGTCCCTTCTCGTGTGGGGAGTTCCACTCCACTGTAGCACTGTCACTTGGCTCTTCGAAGCAGGAAATGGACTGGAGGGCAGAGAAGGAGAGAGAGGAAACAAGAGAAAAGAAGAACGAAGAAGGAAGTTCACAGGGTTTTCCACGTGAAGAGCATGGCCATCACCCGTATAAATACTCGCGCGGAGAATAGGATGGTGGGATGGGGAAACGTGATAATCCTGCCCATGCCACCTTGTCTCCACGTTAATCATCCTATTACTTCTAGTTAATTAAATTAAGGGAGGTGTTAACTTGTTGACTTTTTATTTAATTCGGTTGCCTATAATTAAAATGGGGATGTTACAGAATAACTTTTCATGAGTGGGTTTCTAGTGGGCTGTTAGTGGGTTGATAATGGAGATCTAGATAAGAAAGTAAGTTATATGTCTTCCACTTCTGGCCGTCCACCCACTAGGGTGAGTAATTGGATCAGATATATTAAAAATATGCATAAAGGGACAAAATTGAAGTCAAAACGTTAATTCTGACAGTGAATACCGAGTGAAATTCTACCCAGTCAGTATATATGCCGACTGGAAATTGCCAGTACCGTGAAGAGAGGGAAATCTGAGTACTCTCGCTCAAGTGGAATCCTCTCTCGCTTGAGCGAGTGGAATATATTACACTGGCAGAGGAGTTTTACTCAAGCGAAAACCGACTCGCTTGAGCGAGTGTGAGTTTCGCTCAAGCGAATACTGACTCGCTTGAGCGAGACACACAAGCCTCACTTATGCCTCTCTTCACTCGCTTAAGCGAGGCATTCATTCGCTTAAGTGAAATCCGACCAGAGGTCGTCATTCCCAAAAACCAATCCTTCATCCACTCGGTTTTCACTCAAAAACTTAATCCAGACTGACTCAAAGCTCTCAGATTCCCACTCGGCAGAACCTCCTGAAACCGAGTCAGCTCTTAATCAGTCTCTCACTCGGCAGTTTCAAACCAAATCATTCCTAAGCTGACTCTATAACATCCCAGATTTTTAAATAATTATAAATTTCAAATTAAGGTTATGGATTGATGGAATTAATTAAGTTAATGGTTGATTAAGGATTATGATTGGTTTATTTGATGGCTAAATAGATTAATTAAGGAATAATAATAATATTAAGCTTGTAAATGACCCTTGTGCTTTGGTGGTCAATTGGGTCTGATTCCCTCTCTCTCTTTGTCCACGTGGAGTGCAATGATGGCTCTGAGAGTTGGCATTTAATGCTGATAGGATTGCATTAATGAGGATGGGATGGTTGATAGAGTGGGACGCTGATGGGGCTGTAAGGTGATATAGCTTCACTTCCACGTTTTCCCTTCTCACATTATTCATTTCCTTGTTGGTTGCATGTCTGGAAGAGAGAAACATTCTTCCTTCTCTCTAAACTCTCTGGAGACTCTTCTTCTCCTTTGTCTCCTTCATCTTCTTCTTCTACTCACGTATCGTATAGGACCGAGTGGAATAGCGTAGTTGTGGTGGAGGAATCAGCGTATGGCTGTGTGTGGAGGCTGGGTTCAGGTCCCTTTCCTGTTCCCTGGTGCTTCCTTTTCGTCTTCCTCTTCTTCTTCTTTCATATGATGGGCTCAGTTTGGGAGCCTGCTGCAGCGTGGGTGTGTGTGCCTCGGTGTTGTAGAAGATGGTCCACTATTTTTGAGGCTGTGTTGCTCTTGTGAGGATGAAGACATGCATGGTATGGTGCATGGAAGCTTGGTGGTCCTCCATGGTGGGGAGGATGGTGCTGTTCGAGTGTAAAACAGCTTTGTACTAAGCTTTGGAAGTTGCTGCTCGAGTAAACAACATGGATTCTTCCATGGCTGTGAGCAGAGTGGAGCTTGGAGTGTTGATGCTCATGTGTTGCGTTCAGATGGGCTACTGGGTGTATCTCGCTCAAGCGAGAATGGTCACGCTTGAGCGAGCCAGTGATGAAATGGTCACTGGACCATTTTTGCTCAAGCAAGTGAATGTGTGGCTTGAGTAAAAGGCTGAAGACTGATGCTGGTTGGCAGGGAAGCTGTGTGGCCCTTCCTACGTTAGAATGCCGAGCAGAAGCTGCTATGGCTGGGCCGAGTGGCCCATGTGACTCCTGGAAGCTTCATCCAGGTAAGGGGGCTTTGCATCTCAAATGCATGGATTTCTAGACGGGTTTCCGGGTGAAATTATCACTGTGTTGTGTTTTAATGTGTATGGTATGCTGTAGTTGAGTATATAGCCCGGATTATTGATGCTTATTATTTATGTAATGTATGATACCCGTTCATATGATGTGTGATGTTTGTTGATGATGTTTATGTTGAGATGTATGAGATGCACATGATAAATGTTGTGTTCTATGTGTGATCCTCTATTTGTCCCTGGGTATGTTGTACCTTGAATGCATGTGAGCTTTGTTGATGCATATACTTGTGATAAATGAATGAATGAGGACTGTTATGATGAATGCCGAGTAGGCTTTATGGATGAAAGCATGAAATGCTTACTGGAAAGAAGAAATCCGAGTGATAAAGGATAAATCCGAGTGATAGAGGACAATCCGAGTGGAAGGTAAGGTGAAAAAGCATAGGTGCTTGCTGTAAACAATAAATCCGAGTGGATGGCGTAGTGATTGCCGAGTGGATGTGGTATAAGCCGAGTCAACTGATTGTTGTGGAATTGCCGAGTGCACATGATGTTGAACGCAGATTTCCGAGTGGGCAATCGAATGAATATGTGTTGAATTTATATGCATACGTGATATTGAGTTATTGAATATGAACACCTTGCGGGGTGCCACAAGGGTATAATCCCGAGTGAAGAGGACTGGGTCCTAATGTTGAATGTGATGAAAGACCTTAAGTTGGACTCGGGGCAGTGCCTGGGGCACTAAGCGTGAAATGATACGCTTGATGAAATGCCGAGTGCATTGGCGTTGGACGCCGAGTGAATGAAACCGTATGCATCCGATTCGCCACTGGAATGCGTTGAACGTTTATTTACCGATCGGCAATCAGATGACATTATATGGAACATGGCTAAGTCCTGGAGCTGGGCTCAGGCACACTCCTTGAGCAGGGCTCGTAGTTGAGTGAAATCCGAATGGATCAGTATACTGGTAGAAGAGTGAGTTGAGCATTATAGCCGAGTGAAATGGGTGAAATCCTGATCGAAAGATGTCTGTGATTGCTTATGTTGAATGGCAGTGTATGTTGAATGATTGATGATATATATATATAATTGTAATGCGGATTCCATGATTAATCTGAGCCAATATCTGTCATTTAATATGTAATGCTTACCCCTACACCATTTTTCAGTATATGCAGGTCGGATTGGATGATGTGATGGCCTTAACCTGAGTGTTGGGTATTTATTGATGAGGCTGTGTACATAATGTAATGTACCAAGTGTCTTTTGTTGTATTAAGCCTTGGCCGGCTCATATAACACGTTGTATAATGAATACACTTTATATATATATTGAAGTTGGGTTATTGGAAATCCGAGTGCATGTCTGTATATATATAGGCTACATTAAAATCATGTACTTGTATCGGATAACGGGTTTTGTTGAATGAATAATGTCAAAATGATTGAATAACCTGAGTGCATGTTAATATATATATATATATATATATACTTCGAGTGATGGTATTATATGCATACCGACTGATTGGGTTGGTGAAGGAAAGTATAAAGATAATAAGTATCCGAGTGTATGCGTATGTGTATATACATATATGTTATGTTGATAACATGGTTGTGATTCGGTGGAAGTGTATTGCTGTAGTGGTAGTCGGACTTGGAATTAGAGAATATATCTATATAAGTGATTTATGTTGATTTGATGCTTCCTACTGACTAGGAAATGATGATGTATGAATATTTCTAAGTTAATGAATCCTGAGTGAAATATAAGTGGCTTAGATGCTTTTTTGAGTGAGTCTTATGTATGTAACTCTATATCAGAGTGTAACTCATCTGTGAGACTCTTTCTGTGTGTTGGTACCTCTTGTGGATTCTGAGTGGAAAACATGGGTAAACCCCGAATGGGGAATGATTTGAATATCCTGAGTGGAAATCCGAGTGATCCTCTTCCAAGAGAAGAGTTGCTGTAATGGATTGAGATTAGAATATACTCTAAGTATGTGATTCATGTAAAATCCGAGTGAAAGAGATTCCATATCCTGAGTGGTTAGGATCTGAGCAAGTCCGAGTGGGACTTAATGGTTTCTCCGATTAAATAAGATATCAATTGCTGAGTGAGAGACTGATTGAGATGACTCAGTTTTGGAGTGAGATTACCGAGTGGAATTCTGTGTGGGTGGAGACTCTGATTCAGACTAAATATTCCGAGTGGAGTATGATTGTAGAGACCCCTTCTGAGTGAAGGAAAGGCCATAGTGTTCTTCGAGTGAGAGATGTGAGTTTCTGCCGAGTGATGAATGTGAAGTACATTCCTGATTGAATTGTGGTTAAATACACCGAGTGGTGTTTGGTTGGCAAATATCTGAGTGAGGGAAGATTTATGGACCCGAGTGAAATAACCCTCAATTACCGAGTGAGTTATGTGTGTGACCTTGAAGATAGAAAATGATGGCTAAGTATGATAAGATGGATCATTTACCGAGTAAGTGGTACTCTGAACCCCGAGTGATGGGATTGCTGAGTGTAACTTCTCGCTTCAGCGAATGAAGGATTCGCTCCAGCGAGTGTGTGTTGTTGGAAGGCTTTTGGATCGACTTCGCCTAAGCGAAGGGGCGTTCGCCCGAGCGAGTTGGTCGGCCTCGCTCAAGCGGAGTCGGATCTCGCTTGAGCGAGTGCACGCTATATTGTGGTTCGCTCAGGCACTGTTGTTCTTCCGCTGTATGCCTTTCTTGGTCGGCTTTTCATTACCTTTGCCTTCCTTTCTCTTTCTTTATTTAATTGGACCCGGTTCTTCAAGGTCTATGGACTTGGCTCTCATATCTTCATATATGAGAGTGGCTTTTTATTGATCCAGGTATTTTCTAAATAAAAATTGGGAAAAATTTCCCCTATTTCAGATTTATTTGTTTATTAAAATTAAGGGTGTTACATTTTGGTATCAGAGCAGACCAAAAGGTCCATGGCCAAGGTATGCTTACCGAGTGTAAGCAGTTGTATGCAATATGACCGAGTGTCATTATTGCTGTGATATTCTGTCGGATTTGATGCATGCTTATGCATGGTTTGTATGGCTGTATGCCTATGTATTTGCTGGGGGTGGAAGGTTTGTTATTACCTTAGCCCGATTGTTTATGAGATACTTGGAGTATTTCTAAACCTGAGTCGGCTGAGAAGAAGTATAATGATGGGTGTTGAAACCCTTAAGTGTTGGAACGGTGTAAACTGGTTTAGCCTCTTGGGTAAGCCATGATAATGGCTCATTGCCGAGGAAAATTTATTGAATGAATTAGAACTCATATGTTGAGTTAGCTGAGTGAATAATATTGAGGAATCCCATAGTAGGAGGATTTGAAATTGTGCAAGTGCTTGTGCCATTTGTTATGGATGCTTTATTCCTTGGGCATGTGAACCCCTATATGGTTTATGATGTAATTGATTAGTTGTAGTCCCTAGATTGAAAATTTGAATATGATCATGAATGAATAAATGTGAAATCAGGTATATGTTATATTGGAATTGTGTCTCGGTTTTAATGTGTCAAAACCGAGTGAAGGATTAATTGATGATAGACCATTAGTGTGGTGACCCAGCTGAGTGGACATGATCAAGTAGGATCGGATATTAGTGAGATGGATACTTGAGAGATTGGAAAACTGGGTGAGAATTGATATGGTCGGGTACCTGTTTGGTTTGGGTACTGTCTCAGTTTTGTAGTTGAAAACCGAGTGAATTATTGATTGGGTTGTTACCGATGTTGTATATTTGAGTGAATGTAGTGCAGTATTGGCTTAAGGCTAAGTTATGATCGGTAAATGAATGATGGCATTGAGGATTATTATTATATGAATCACACTAGAATAGGTGTAAGGGCTGCATATATGCCTTGAATGAGTCGGAAATCCATTGATAATATGCATTTTACTGTGAGAATGATTAATGTTTGCTGACTGTTGGCATGTGGTATTGATTCGGATGTATTACTTATAAAATGGTAAGAATTGCCATCAATTTTCATGTAGATTGGCATTATTGGAGTGATTTTGGGTCGGTATGAGTGAAATAGAATGTGAGGATGCTGTTCCGAAAGGCTCTCCATGCCATAGGTATTATGGCAGTGTGCATTTTTGTTGTGACTCTATGCAACTGTTGTGACCCTATAGGAATGAGGCATCATCCTATAAGTTGGATGCAGCAGTTCATAGGTCAGCAAGTGAGACTGTAGCTACTTATGGAGATGGCTTGAGTCTATTGGACTACTCCGAGCAAGGTGAGGATTTGAATCTGAATGGATGAGTATGTGGTTGAGTATTAAAATGATGGACAGTGAAAGAAAGAGTTGCTGGATGAAGTGGAATTATGGATGCCTGAGTGGGTGATTTCCGAGCCAATTGGTGACACTTCCGAGTGAAAGGTGTCGAATGTGAAGTCTCAGAATTCCTTATGGTGTGATCGACAAACCGTTTGAGAGGTGAAGTTGTTCCGATTGGGAAATTGACTGGCCGGTGAATGCTTGGAAGGCATTGGTTTGTAAGTTGTTTCGTGTGGCATACAGTGCTATGCCGAGTTGCTATTGAGGCAGGTTCCTGATTGAATTTCGGGGACGAAATTCCTTAAAGGTAGGGAGAGTGTAACATCCAGATTTTTTAAATAATTATAAATTTTAGATTAAGGTTATGGATTGATGGAATTAATTGAGTTAATGGTTGATTAAGGATTATGATTGGTTTATTTGATGGCTAAATAGATTAATTAAGGAATAATAATAATATTAAGCTTGTAAATGACCCTTGTGCTTTGGTGGTAGATTGGGTCCGGTTCCCTCTCTCTTTGTCCACGTGGAGTGCAATGATGGCTGTGAGAGTTGGCATTTAATGCTGATAGGATTGCATTAATGAGGATGGGATGCTGATGGAGTGGGACACTGATGGGGCTGTAAGGTGATATAGCTTCACTTCCACGTTTTCCCTTCTCATATTATTCCTTTCCTTGTTGGTTGCATGTCTGGAAAAGAGAAACACTCTTCCTTCTCTCTAAACTCTCTGGAGACTCTTCTTCTCCTTCGTCTCCTTCATCTTCTTCTTCTACTCACGCATCATATAGGACCGAGTGGAACAGCGTAGTTATGGTGGAGGAATCAGCGTATGGCTGTGTGTGGAGGCTGGGTTCAGGTCCCTTTCCTGTTCCCTGGTGCTTCCTTTTCGTCTTCCTCTTCTTCTTCCTTCATATGATGGGCTCAGTTTGGGAGCCTGCTGCAGCGTGGGTGTGTGTGCCTCAGTGTTATAGAAGATGGTCCACTGTTTTTGAGGCTGTGCTGCTCTTGTGAGGATGAAGACATGCATGGTATGGTGCATGGAAGCTTGGTGTTCCTCCATGGTGGGGAGGATAGTGCTGTTCGAGTGTAGAACAGCTTTGTACTAAGCTTTGGAGGTTGCTGCTTGAGTAAACAGCATGGATTCTTCTATGGCTGTGAGCAGAGTGGAGCTTGGAGTGTTGATGCTCATGTGTAACGTTCAGATGGGCTACTGGGTGTATCTCGCTTAAGCGAGAATGGTCACGCTTGAGAGAGCCAGTGATGAAATGGTCACTGGACCATTTTCGCTCAAGCAAGTGAATGTGTGGCTTAAGCGAAAGGCTGAAGACTGATGCTGGTTGGCAGGGAAGCTGTGTGGCCTTTCCTACGTTGGAATGCCGAGTAGAAGCTGCTATGGCTGGGCCGAGTGGCCCATGTGACTCCTAGAAGCTTCATCCAGGTAAGGGGGGCTTTGCATCTCAAATGCATGGATTTCTGGACGGGTTTCCGGGTGAAATTGTCACTGTGTTGCGTTTTAATGTGTATGGTATGCTGTAGTTGAGTAAATAGCCCGGATTATTGATGCTTATTATTTATGTAATGTATGATACCCGTTCATATGATGTGTGATGTTTGTTGATGATGTTTATGTTAAGATGTATGAGATGCACATGATAAATGTTGTGTTCTATGTGTGATCCTCTATTTGTCCCTGGGTATGTTGTACCTTGAATGCATGTGAGCTTTGTTGATGCATATACTTGTGATAAATGAATGAATGGGGACTGTTATGATGAATGCCGAGTAGGCTTTATGGATGAAAGCATGGAATGCTTACTGGAAAGGAGAAATCCGAGTGATAGAGGATAAATCCGAGTGATAGAGGACAATCCGAGTGGAAGGTAAGGTGAAAAAGCATAGGTGCTTGCTGTAAACAATAAATCCGAGTGGATGGCGTAGTGATTGCCGAGTGGATGTGGTATAAGCCGAGTCAACTGATTGTTGTGGAATTGCCGAGTGCACATGATGTTGAACGCAGATTTCCGAGTGGGCAATCGAATGAATATGTGTTGAATTTATATGCATACGTGATATTGAGTTATTGAATATGAACACCTTGCGGGGTGCCACAAGGGTATAATCCCGAGTGAAGAGGACTGGGTCCTACTGTTGAATGTGATGAAAGACCTCAAGTTGGACTCGGGGCAGTGCCTGGGGCACTAAGCGTGAAATGATACGCTTGATGAAATGCCCAGTGCATTGGCGTTGGACGCCGAGTGGATGAAACTGTATGCATCCGATTCGCCACTGGAATGCGTTGAACGTTTATTTACTGACAGGACCCACAAGCGCACGGGTTATGTCGCGTAATATAAAAGATTATCGTTCTCTACAGGGACTGTGTTCAAAGTACCAGCATATTGAAATTTAATTATCCACACAATTGATTTTTAAGGTTTTTGTAAAATAAAACACAAAATTAAGTTGCACAGAATACAAATATAAGATTTACTTGACACTTAAAAAATCAGAGTTGAGAGTATCTTGGGATTTCGGGGGATTAAGACTCTATTTCATGTTAATGAATTTTAACTTTATAAATAAGAATCAAATTAAGTTTTCCAAGGCGAATTTTCCAAAAGCTAATTAATATGTTCCTCTCGGAATCCTATTATTGTACCTAACCTATGGAAAGCGCTGCTTAATCCTCAGAAAGGCCCATTATCGTTTTATGAAAATCCCTTTTATTTCCTCAAAAGAATTTTGATTACTTTCACGGTTTTACCGAGGTCACAAAAAGCATTTCAAAAATCTTAGGTTTAGTTCAAAGCTTTTCGGTAAAAATAAATCTCTCGATTCTATTTATTACCTAAACTTACTAATATACCCGTAAGTATACAGTTTTATCATTTAGGTTCTTGTTAGGAATTACTAAAAACATTGAGCATAATTGAACTAAATGGAAAACAGAAATTTATTTAATTCCAAATCAAAATAACATTAAAATAAAATATTATCATACCCCCTTTATCCCAAGATAATTAATTTAGCTACTCATGAAATAATTTAAATTCATATAAATAATGGAAAAATAAAACATACAAGACATGGTAAAAATAAAGACTTACGGGTTTCTCCAAAAGCTCAGAATAATTTACCACTGTAATTCCTTGTTGCAATCATTTCTCCACCAATTACAAATTTAAATTCTCACTTTTACAGCCCTCACACTTTTACAGAATAAAAGAAAGAAAAGAAAATAAAAAGAAAGAGAAGAAAAATGAACAGAGAAAGAAAATAAGAGAAATAAAAAAAAAGAAAAGAAAGAAAAGAGAAACGAAAAACGAAGAGAAAGGAAGGAGGAATTGGAACGAAGCTGATGGAATTGATGCAAGTGATGATTGATGTTGGATGCTTGCAACTTCTTCTCCTTTTATAGGCGATGGAAATGGGGGATCCAGCTAAGAAACGCGTTGTAATTGCAAGTGGGAGGAAACTTTCGGTGCATGTGAGTTCCAGCTATGCCAATTTGCATTATTTTAATATTTCCAATAATTTGGTGCTTGGATTTATTCAGCTGGGCAAATTCCGAGTGGAAAAGTGGGTCGGTTTTCATCTTTTCTGCAAAATCCGAGTGAAAGGGTGCCTTCTGTGCTCAAAACCGAGTGAAAATGGTATTGTTCGTACATAAAACCGAGTGAAATCTTCACTCGGTGTTGAGTTGAGGGGTCGGTATTTAAGAAAACCGGTCGGTTTCGCTTGAGCAAGAGTTTCTCGCTTAAGCGTTTGTTGAAGGAAACCGTTTCGCTCAAGCGGATAAAGGTTCGCTCAAGCGAGAGGTTCTCTTTTTCAATGTTTCACTCGGAGAAACCTTGCTCGGATTTGCTTGTGTTGCTCGGAATTGACTGAAGAGGGACTCGGATCCGACTGAAACCATTCACTCGGCTCAGGTTCATGGAGTTCATTCGGAACTGATTGAAGACTCACTCAGGATCAGATTCAATTGGTTCCCAATCATTTTCACTCGGCTGTCTCTGAATTTGAACCACTCGGTTAAAGCTTTGCTTTGGAATTCACTCGGTCAAAGTCATTTGGATACATTCACTCGGATTTGCTTTGAAATATTTCAGTCGGGCTTCATTCCTTGAAATGATACACTCGGAAGTGCCTTCTTGCTTTTTACTCGGAATGGCCTTCAATCGTCAATCAACCCAGTCGGTTGTCTTTACTCGAATCTGGCTGATTGAATTTCCTCTCATGTCCGAGCCTTGCTTTGCTCGGAAATATAGCCCAACTCACTCGGAAGTCTTCCTTGGAGACATCTCACTCGGGCTTAGTGTAAAACTTGAGAGTCTGCCCGAGTGTTATTCATTCCCAGTCGGATCTTTCATTGCTTGATAAGACTTCTACTCGGAAATGTCTTGTGCCGCTTGAGAATGCCTTCTTCTCCGAATGAAACCACTCGGATTCCTCCTTATTCAGCACTTATTCATTCAGTGGCTTCTTCTGCTCGGAATCCATTCACTTGGAATAGCTTTTTGCTCGGATTAGTTGCAAATCAGAAAGCTCCCACTCGGATTCACTTCAATCAGCAAGCCTTTCACTCAGAGAATAGCTTTGGACAGCATCTATTCAATGTCAGTCCCCCTTTTCACTCGGAATGGACGCAGTCGGGGAAGCTTCCACTCGGAATCTCCTCCAACCGAGACTTATTCCATTTTAGCATTGAACCTCAGCCATTTATCACTCGGAATGGCTTTGACAGGGAACTTTCTACTCGGATTTGGCTCCAACAGTGAAGTATTCCACTCGGTAATGCTCCATTCTGAATCGTTCCACTCGGAAAGGCTCTATTCTGAGCCATTCCACTCGGATTTACCTTCAACAGTGCAGTATTCCACTCAGATTTGCTCCATTCTGAGTAATTCCACTCGGATTTGGTCCTTTCTCAGTCATCCCACTCGGATTTGGTCATTTTAAGTCGGAATTCAGCATTTATGAGTCGGATTTTAACATTCTGAGTCGGATTTCAGCATTCTGAGTAGGAATTCAGCATAAAAAGAGAGTTCTTTCTACCTTGGGCTTGTTCTTCTTGTTTCATTATCATTTTATGGTCGTTTTTCTCTTGTTTTTGACCCTTTATTACCTTAATTTCTGCAAAATAACATACCCAAGTAGAATAGAGTGGAAAGAAAGCAAAAATCATAATAAATAAAGGAAATATAGTGCATAATGATTAAATTCCTAAGCAAATTAGACCTAATTTATTGTATTATAAAGCACTTATCAAAATACCCCAAACCAAAGCATTGCTTGTCCTCAAGCAATCACCATATTCACAAGATAAATATAAAAAACACTAAACTTAATAACTTATGGAATCCAAAACAGAGAAACAGATTTATTCAAATGCCAGTTTTATTTTTCTTATGTGAATCAATTTTCAATGTCAAGACTTGAGATACTCTTCTCACAATTTTCACTCAAGTGTTTAAAGGTTTGTGTATCTCTCAAATCATCATAGTCAAAAAATATTACCATAAGCTTGTTAATAAACCAGAAACTCCACAGTTTAGATAGAAAATATGTCAAAGTCTAAAGGTCTTTCAAAGGTTGTAACGTGGCCTTGGGTTGTATTGTCAAGGTAGGAAATTCAAGAAAAATAGAATACAAAAGGGCTTTAACAGTCATGAATGATTCAAATTATCATCATAAATTTAACAGAGCAAATTTTTGAATTTTTATGGACTTTTTGGAATTCATTCAATATCATCCTTTTGATTTTCTTTTTCTTTTTCTTGCTTTTCTTTGCATCCAATACCATATTTTTCTTAAGTCCTTTTTTATTTCTTTGCTCCACTAAATTTCCAATTTTTTTCACCATTAAGAGAATATCAGTCAATGAAAGGTTTCAAAGAAAAATTTTCGCTTTTATGCTGAAAAGGGGCAACTAGGGGTCAAATTATACAAAATTCTGAGGCTTAAGAATAAGACCTAATTGTGCCTTTATCATTCTAAGACATATAATCAAAAACCATTTTGAATCGGTTGAAAAATAAGTTCTAGAATATTAATGACTATGAGATTCACTCAATTAAGAAAATATGGGTTTTGAAAATTTGTTTGATAAATAACCCATTTTGGCTCAAGTCTAATCATGGAAAGTCTTTTCAAAGAAAATTTTAATCACATAAGGTTCATTTAAGCATTTATTTGACATTTAAATAATCAAATTTTGAAAATTTTACTCAAAATTTTGGGATCCTTAGATACTTTAGCCTTGTGTTTAAAGTGAATTTATCATGCAATCATGGTAAATTACAAGATTACAAACAAAATAAGGAAAACACACATGCATAAAAAAAAATATAATCATCACACAACAAAACAAAATAGTTAAGTTTTCTTACCTACCACCCCAAACCAGAATTTGACATTGTCCTCAATGTTAAAATGGATGATGAAAGGATAAGAAAACTTACCTGTAGTAACCCCAAACCGGCATCTGACATAGTTGGTTTTTGGTTTTTTTTTTATAGAATAAAAGCTTAAAATAAAACAACAATTTTTGATAGGGTTACCTCCCTATCAGTGCTAAGTTTTAAGTCTTCAGCCAGACTTCTCACCGTTTGGATTTACTTATCAGGAGCATCAAACAAGTCCAAGTCACTTGCTTGTTGTATTGGTTGACCTGTCAGATAGTGCTTTACTCTCTGTCCATTTACCCTAAATGTACCAGATTTCTCGCTCCATAGTTCGACAGCTCCAAAGGGAAAGACTTTTGTCACCTTGAATAGTCCCGACCATCGGGATCTCAGTTTACCTGGAAAAAGCTTCAGTCTGGAATTAAACAGTAAAACCATATCACCTGGATTAAATGTTCTCCATTGGATGTGACGATCATGCCATTGTTTGGTTTTTTCTTTATAAATTCTGGCATTTTCGTATGCATCTAGACGGAGTTCATCAAGCTCATTTAATTCCAATAATCTTTGTTCACCTGCAGCCTTATGATCAAAGTTAAGAGTTTTAACAGCCCAAAAAGATTTATATTCTAGCTCAACAAGTAAATGACAGGGCTTCCCATATACTAGCTTAAAAGGTGTGGTTCCAATGGGAGTTTTGTATGCGGTTCGATACGCCCATAAGGAATCATCTAACTTAATAGACCAATCCTTACGTGATGTATTCACCACTTTTTGAAGAATATTTTTAATTTCCCGATTGGATACCTCAACTTGTCCACTAGTTTGTAGGTGATAAGGTGTAGCAACCTTATGCCTAACTCCATATTTCTTTAGAAGGGTCTGAAAAGTTTTCTCAATAAAATGAGACCCTCCATCACTTATAACACATTTTGGGACCCCAAACCTTGGAAATATTATTTTCTTGAAAAGTTTAATAACAGTTTTAGCATCAGAATGAGGTGAAGCAATGGCTTCCACCCATTTTGACACATAGTCAACCGCCACTAATATGAACTGATTTCCAAAAGAGGAAGGAAAAGGTCCCATAAAATCAACACCCCATACATCAAATAGTTCAACTTCTAAAATGGTATTCAAGGGCATTTCTTGTCTCTTACCAATGTTACCTGTTCTTTGGCAAGCATCACAAGTTAGAACATACTTACGTACATCCTTAAAAATATTTGGCCAATAGAACCCAGCTTGCAATATTTTAGCGGCTGTTTTAGTGGTGCTCATGTGTCCTCCACAGGAAAGAGAATGGCAATGATCCAAGATAGCATGGACATCATCTTGTGAAACACATCTCCGAATCATACCATCTGCATATTGCTTGAAAAGGAGTGGTTCATCCCAATAATAATGCTTGACATCTGCATAAAAATTTTTCCTTTGCTGAAAGCTAAGATCAGGAGGTAAGATACCACATGCAAGAAAATTTACAAAATCAGCATACCAAGGAACACGTTGGATACTAAGATTCAAGAGTTGTTCACCTGGAAAAGATTCATTGATGGGAATATTATCTGTTTCTTCTTTTTCAGATGTCAACCTAGATAGGTGGTCAGCGACCAAGTTCTCGGTACCCTTCTTGTCCTTAATTTCCAAGTCAAATTCTTGCAATATTAGAATCCACCTAATTAATCTAGGCTTTGCTTCCTTTTTATTCAATAGATACTTAATGGCAGAGTGGTCAGTGTAAATAGTAACATGTGAACCTACCAAATAAGACCTAAATTTATCAAAAGTAAAGACAATAGCTAACAGTTCTTTTTCAGTTGTGGCATAATTTACCTGAGCATCATCTAGCGTCCAGCTGGCATAATGAATTACATGGAGCTTTTTATCCTTTCTTTGCCCCAACACAGCCCCCACTGCGTAATCACTCGCATCGCACATCAGCTCAAATGGGAGTTTCCAATCAGGTGGTTGTACGATGGGGGCCGAGATTAGAGCTTGCTTAATCCTGCAAAAAGCTTCCATACAAGATGAATCAAAATTGAAAGGCACATCCTTACCCAGAAGAGTTGTAAGAGGTTTTGTGATCTTGGAGAAATCTTTAATGAACCTACGGTAAAACCCTGCATGTCCAAGAAAACTCCGAATACCTTTCACATTTGTGGGTGGAGGCAATTTTTCAATTACTTCCACTTTAGCCTTATCAACTTCTATACCTCTTTCAGACACCAGGTGTCCAAGAACTATGCCTTCTCTTTCCATAAAATGGCATTTTTCCCAATTTAGAACCAAATTGGTTTCTTCACAACTCTGCAAGACTTGGCACAAATTTGTTAAACAATTATCAAAATCCAAACCATGCACTGAAAAATCATCCATAAAGACTTCCATCATATTTTCAATAAGATCAGAAAAAATTGCTTGCAAACACCTTTGAAAAGTCGCAGGTGCATTACATAAACCAAAAGGCATACGTCTGTAAGCATAAGTCCCATAAGGGCAAGTGAAGGTAGTCTTTTCTTGATCAGATGGATGAATGGGAATTTGATGAAAACCTGAATACCCATCCAAATAACAGAAATAAGAGTGTTTCGCAAGTCTTTCAAGCATCTGATCAATAAAAGGGAGGGGAAAATGATCTTTTTTCGTGGCGCTATTTAACTTTCTATAATCAATACACATGCGCCAACCAGAGACAATCCTAGTAGGAATCAAGTTATGTTTATCATTTTCAATCACAGTTATTCCCCCCTTTTTAGGCACCACATGGACAGGACTTACCCATTTACTACTATCAACAGGATATATGACTCCAGCATCAAGCAATTTCAAAATTTCCTTTTTAACCACTTCTTGCATTTTAGGATTTAATCTCCTAAGTGGTTCTACTGTGGGCCTACTTTCATCTTCTACAGTAATCCTGTGCATACAAAGAGAAGGGCTAATCCCTTTGATATCATCCATTGTATAACCTATTGCCTTTCTATATAACCTAAGTTGTTTCAAAAGTTTTTCAGTTTTATATGGATTCAATTCAGCATTGATAATCACAGGATATATGGAATTAGGACCAAGAAATTCATACCTTAATGAAGCTGGTAAAGGTTTTAATTCCACATTGGGGCTTACCACTTTGTCACACATGACCTCAGTATCATGTGGGGCCTCAGAGCAATCAGATGTTTCTGTCGGCTCAATCATGAAAATAGTTTCAAGTGGGTCATTAGGAAGGGTTGCTTCGTTTACCACTTGTTCGACAAAATCCACAGTACAGCAAACATCATTATAAGGTTTTTCTAAAACATTTTTCAAGTTTAAGTCAACCTTTTGGTCTCCAACAGTCAGAGACAACTTACCATTCTTGACATCGATCACAGCACCTGCAGTTGCTAAAAATGGTCTGCCTAAAATAATAGGAATCAAAGAATCTTCGTCCATTTCAAGCACAACAAAGTCAGTAGGTATAAAAAAATTTCCTATCTTAATAGGAACATCCTCTAAAATTCCTACAGGATATTTTACAGATCTATCAGCCAATTGTAAAGACATCCTAGTAGGTTTTAGTTCACCCAATCCTAACTTTTCAGCAACAGATAATGGCATTAAACTCACACTTGCTCCTAAATCACACAATGCTTTATCTATATTCATGTCACCAATCATGCAAGGAATAGAGAAACTACCTGGATCTTGGAGCTTGGGTGGAAGTTTCTTTTGAATTAGAGCACTGCACTCTTCAGTAAGTGCAACTGTACCATCTTCCTCCAGTCTTCTTTTGTTGGACAAAATGTCCTTCAGGAACTTTGCATATGTGGGCATTTGCTGTAAAGCATCTGTAAAGGGAATATTAATATACAATTTCTTTAAAACATCAAGGAACTTACCAAATTGTTTGTCCAACTTTGCTTTGGCTAAGCGCTGAGGAAATGGAATGCGGGGTTGATATGGCTTAACCTCCTCCTTCTTTTCTTGTGGTTTCTCTTCTTCAATTACTGGATGAGATGAAGATTCATCGATTTTCTTTTCCTCCTTTGCTGTCTTATTAACTGGCCCATTGTATTGAGTACCACTCCTAAGAGTGACAGCCATGGTTTGGTTGGATGGTCTAGCCTCTAGTTTTCCAGGAAATGTTCCTGGTGCTCTTTGAGAATAGGAGGCTTGTTGGGCTATTTGATTTTCCAGTATTTTGTTGTGAGTGGCAAGAGAGTCCACTTTTGAAGCCAAGTTTTATATTGCATCAGAGAATTCATCATTTTGTTTAAGTTGAGTAGCTACAAATGTCTCCATCAAGGATTCTAGCTTTGATTTTTGTGGAATATAGGTTCCTTGTTGAGGTTTGTAGTTACTTTGGAATTGAGGTGGCCTATTTTGGAAGCCAGGTGGACCTTATGGAGGTCTATAGTTACCTTGATAGTTTCCACCATAGTTTCCAATAGCGTCCACCTGATGCATTTCTTGTTCTTGATTAGGGGTCATTGCTAAATGGCAGTTTGTAGATCCATGTCCTGAAACACCACAAACTTCACAAACAATATTAGTAGCACCTGTTGACCCTATTTTATCAAGTTTTAATGTTAATGCTTCAACTTTGGCAGAAAGTAGGGAAAGAGCATCAACAGAATACTTACCTGGTGTTTTAGAAGGTAATCCTCTCTCAGAGTTCCACTGGTGAGTGTTTTGAGCTATTTCCTCAATCAGGTTCTCAGCTTTATCAACATTTTTACTCAGAAGGCTCCTCCAGCTGCAGCATCTAAAGAGATCTTTTGTGTGGAAGTTAGTCCATTATAGAAAATATGGATTGTCAACCACCTTTCTATCCCATGGTGAGGACATTCTCTTAGCAACTCTCTGTATCTTTCCCAGGCTTCATACAAGGATTCATCATCTTTTTGTGAAAAATTGATGATTTATTTTCTCAGCACATCAGTCTTGTTCCTTGGGTACCATTTATTGATAAAAGCACTGGACAATTGTTCCCAAGTCATGATGGATCCTTCAGGAAGAGAGTATAACCATGCTCTCACTTTATCTCTTAAGGAGAAAGGGAAAAGTCTTAAGCGAATGACATCATTGGTGGCTCCGTTCATCTTCAGGGTGTCACAGTATTCAAGAAAGATTTGAAGATGAAGATTTGGATCTTCGGAGGGTAATCCTCCGAATTGGTTCTGTTGAACCATTGAGAGTAGTGAAGGCTTCAATTCAAAATTGTTAGCCTCCACTGTGGGTCTGAGGATGCTGGATCCTCTTCCATTAGTGCTTGGAGCGGCAAAATCTCTTAAAGGTGTGTGTTGGTCTACCATTTGTTTTTCTTTTTGTTCTTTTTGTTGTTTTTGTTGTTTTCTTAAAGCTCTAAGGGTACGTTCTATCTCAGGGTCAAATCCTAAGTTTAGATCGACACTACGGCTTCGTCGCATAAATAGAAAATAAATGATAAATAAAATAAACAATTACAAAAATAAAACAACAACAGATACACAGAATATAGAACAAAATACAAAATTACAAAGAAAATAAAAATAAAAAGAAAAATAACAATAAAAATATTAATAAGTATGATCTAATCGAATTTCAATATTGCCGATATTTGAGGGACAACAGTCCCCGGCAACGGTGCCAAAAACTTGACAGGGCCCGCAAGCGCACGGGTTATGTCGCGTAATATAAAAGATTATCGTTCTCCACAGGGACTGTGTTCAAAGTACCAGCATATTGAAATTTAATTATCCACACAATTGATTTTTAAGGTTTTTATAAAATAAAACACAAAATTAAGTTGCACAGAATACAAAAATAAGATTTACTTGACACTTAAAAAATCAGAGTTGAGAGTATCTTGGGATTTCGGGGGATTAAGACTCTATTTTATGTTAATGAATTTTAACTTTATAAATAAGAATCAAATTAAGTTTTCCAAGGCGAATTTTCCAAAAGCTAATTAATATGTTCCTCTCGGAATCCTATTATTGTACCTAACCTATGGAAAGCGCTGCTTAATCCTCAGAAAGGCCCATTATCGTTTTATGAAAATCCCTTTTATTTCCTCAAAAGAATTTTGATTACTTTCACGGTTTTACCGAGGTCACAAAAAACATTTCAAAAATCTTAGGTTTAGTTTAAAGCTTTCCGGTAAAAATAAATCTCTCGATTCTATTTATTACCTAAACTTACTAATATACCCGTAAGTATACAGTTTTATCATTTAGGTTCTTGTTAGGAATTACTAAAAGCATTGAGCATAATTGAACTAAATGGAAAACAGAAATTTATTTAATTCCAAATCAAAATAACATTAAAATAAAATATTATCATACCCCCTTTATCCCAAGATAATTAATTTAGCTACTCATGAAATAATTTAAATTCATATAAATAATGGAAAAATAAAACATACAAGACATGGTAAAAATAAAGACTTACAGGTGTCTCCAAAAGCTCAGAATAATTTACCACTGTAATTCCTTGTTGCAATAATTTCTCCACCAATTACAAATTTAAATTCTCACTTTTACAGCCCTCACACTCTTACAGAATAAAAGAAAGAGAAGAAAATAAAAAGAAAGAGAAGAAAAATGAACAGAGAAAGAAAATAAGAGAAATAAATAAAAAAAAAGAAAAGAAAGAAAAGAGAAACGAAAAACGAAGAGAAAGGAAGGAGGAATTGGAACGAAGCTGATGGAATTGATGCAAGTGATGATTGATGCTGGATGCTTGCAACTTCTTCTCCTTTTATAGGCGATGGAAAGGGGGGATCCAGCTAAGAAATGCGTTGTAATTGCAAGTGGGAGGAAACTTTCGGTGCATGTGAGTTCCAGTTGTGCCAATTTGCATTATTTTAATATTTCCAATAATTCGATGCTTGGATTTATTCAGCTGGGCAAATTCCGAGTGGAAAAGTGGGTCGGTTTTCATCTTTTCTGCAAAATCCGAGTGAAAGGGTGCCTTCTATGCTCAAAACCGAGTGAAAATGGTACTGTTCGTACATAAAACCGAGTGAAATCTTCACTCGGTGTTGATTTGAGGGGTCGGTATTTAAGAAAACCGGTCGGTTTCGCTTGAGCGAGAGTTTCTCGCTTAAGCGTTTGTTGAAGAAAACCGTCTCGCTCAAGCGTATAAAGGTTCGCTCAAGTGAGAGGTTCTCTTTTTCAATGTTTCACTCGGAGAAACCTTGCTCGGATTTGCTTGTGTTGCTCGGAATTGACTGAAGAGGGACTCGGATCCGACTGAAACCATTCACTCGGCTCAGGTTCATGGAGTTCATTCGGAACTGATTGAAGACTCACTTAGGATCAGATTCAATCGGTTCCCAATCATTTTCACTCGGTTGTCTCTGAATTTGAACCACTCGGTTAAAGCTTTGCTTTGGAATTCACTCGGTCAAAGTCATTTGGATACATTCACTCGGATTTGCTTTGAAATATTTCAGTCGGGCTTCATTCCTTGAAATGATACACTCGGAAGTGCCTTCTTGCTTTTTACTCGGAATGGCCTTCAGTCGTCAATCAACCCAGTCGGTTGTCTTTACTCGAATCTGGCTGATTGAATTTCCTCTCATGTCCGAGCCTTGCTTTGCTCGGAAATATAGCCCAACTCACTCGGAAGTCTTCCTTGGAGACATCTCACTCGGGCTTAGTGTAAAACTTGAGAGTCTGCCCGAGTGTTATTCATTCCCAGTCGGATCTTTCATTGCTTGATAAGACTTCTACTCGGAAATGTCTTGTGCCGCTTGAGAATGCCTTCTTCTCTGAATGAAACCACTCGGATTCCTCCTTATTCAGCACTTATTCATTCAGTGGCTTCTTCTGCTCGGAATCCATTCACTCGGAATAGCTTTTTGCTCGGATTGGTTGCAAATCAGAAAGCTCCCACTCGGATTCACTTCAATCAGCAAGCCTTTCACTCAGAGAATAGCTTTGGACAGCATCTATTCAATGTCAGTCCCCTTTTTCACTCGGAATGGACGCAGTCAGGGAAGCTTCCACTCGGAATCTCCTCCAACCAAGACTCATTCTATTTTAGCATTGAACCTCAGCCATTTATCACTCGGAATGGCTTTGACAGGGAACTTTCCACTCGGATTTGGCTCCAACAGTGAAGTATTCCACTCGGTAATGCTCCATTCTAAATCGTTCCACTCGGAAAGGCTCTATTCTGAGCCATTCCACTCGGATTTACCTTCAACAGTGCAGTATTCCACTCGGATTTGCTCCATTCTAAGTAATTCCACTCGGATTTGGTCCTTTCTCAGTCATCCCACTCGGATTTGGTCATTTTAAGTCGGAATTCAGCATTTATGAGTCGGATTTTAACATTCTGAGTCGGATTTCAGCATTCTGAGTCAGAATTCAGCATAAAAAGAGAGTTCTTTCTACTTTGGGCTTGTTCTTCTTGTTTCATTATCATTTTATGGTCGTTTTCTCTTGTTTTTGACCCTTTATTACCTTAATTTCTGCAAAATAACATACCCAAGTAGAATAGAGTGGAAAGAAAGCAAAAATCACAATAAATAAAGAAAATACAGTGCATAATGATTAAATTCCTAAGCAAATTAGACCTAATTTATTGTATTATAAAGCACGTATCATTTACCAATCGGCAATCAGATGACATTATATGGAACATGGCTAAGTCCTGGAGCTGGGCTCAGGCACACTCCTTGAGCAGGGCTCAGAGTTGAGTGAAATCCGAGTGGATCAGTATACTGGTAGAAGAGTGAGTTGAGCATTATAGCCGAGTGAAATGGGTGAAATCCCGATCGGAAGATGTCTGTGATTGCTTATGTTGAATGGCAGTGTATGTTGAATGATTGATGATATATATATATATATATATATATATATAATTGTAATACGGATTCCATGATTAATCTGAGCCAATATCTGTCATTTAATATGTAATGCTCACCCCTACACCATTTTTCAGTATATGCAGGTCGGATTGGATGATGTGATGGCCTTAACCCGAGTGTTGAGTATTTATTGATGAGGCTGTGTACATAATGTAATGTACCGAGTGTCTTTTGTTGTATTAAGTCTTGGCCGGCTCATATAACACGTTGTATAATGAATACAGTTTATATATATATTGAAGTTGGGTTATTGGAAATCCGAGTGCATGTCTGTATATATATATATAGGCTATATTAAAATCATGTACTTGTATCGGATAACGGGTTTTGTTGAATGAATAATGTCAAAATGATTGAATAACCCGAGTGCATGTTAATATATATATATATATATATATATATATATATATATACTTCGAGTGATGGTAGTATATGCATACCGACTGATTGGGTTGGTGAAGGAAAGTATAAAGATAATAAGTATCCGAGTGTATGCGTATGTGTATATACATATATGTTATGTTGATAACATGGTTGTGATTCGGTGGAAGTGTATTGTTGTAGTGGTAGTCGGACTTGGAATTAAAGAATATATCTATATAAGTGATTTATGTTGATTTGATGCTTCCTACTGACTAGGAAATGATGATGTATGAATATTTCTAAGTTAATGAATCCTGAGTGAAATATAAGTGGCTTAGATGCTTTTCCGAGTGAGTCTTATGTATGTAACTCCATATCTGAGTGTAACTTATCTGTGAGACTCTTTCTGTGTGTTGGTAGCTCTTGTGGATTCTGAGTGGAAAACATGGGTAAACCCCGAATGGGGAATGATTTGAATATCCCGAGTGGAAATCCGAGTGATCCTCTTCCGAGAGAAGAGTTGCTGTAATGGATTGAGATTAGAATATACTCTAAGTATGTGATTCATGTAAAATCCGAGTGAAAGAGATTCCATATCCTGAGTGGTTAGGATCTGAGCAAGTCCGAGTGGGACTTAATGGTTTCTCCGATTGAATAAGATATCAATTGCTGAGTGAGAGACTGATTGAGATGACTCGGTTTTGGAGTGAGATTACCGAGTGGAATTCTGTGTGGGTGGAGACTCTGATTCAGACTGAATATTCCGAGTAGAGTATGATTGTAAAGACCCCTTCTGAGTGAAGGAAAGGCCATAGTGTTCTTCGAGTGAGAGATGTGAGTTTCTGCCGAGTGATGAATGTGAAGTACATTCCTGATTGAATTGTGGTTAAATACACCGAGTGGTGTTTGGTTGGCAAATATCTGAGTGAGGGAAGATTTATGGACCCGAGTGAAATAACCCTCAATTACCGAGTGAGTTATGTGTGTGACCTCGAAGATAGAAAATGATGGCTCAGTATGATAAGATGGATCATTTACCGAGTAAGTGGTACTCTGAACCCCGAGTGATGGGATTGCTGAGTGTAACTTCTCGCTTCAGCGAATGAAGGATTCGCTCCAGCGAGTATGTGTTGTTGGAAGGCTTTTGGATCGGCTTCGCCTAAGCGAAGGGGCGTTCGCCTGAGCGAGTTGGTCGGCCTCGCTCAAGCGGAGTCGGATCTCGCTTGAGCGAGTGCACGCTGTATTGTGGTTCGCTCAGGCGCTGTTGTTCTTCCGCTGTATGCCTTTCTTGGTCGGCTTTTCATTGCCTTTGCCTTCCTTTCTCTTTCTTTATTTAATTGGACCCGGTTCTTCAAGGTCTATGGACCTGGCTCTCATATCTTCATATATGAGAGTGGCTTTTTATTGATCCAGGTATTTTCTAAATAAAAATTGGGAAAATTTTCCCTTATTTCGGATTTATTTGTTTATTAAAATTAAGGGTGTTACAGACTCACACTTACATAGTCTATCACTTGACTATTCATTCTAATTTCGAGTCATCTCAAGCAGTCTTTCACTCAATTAAATCTTTCCAGACCGATCCCACACTCTTTGGTTTGTCACTCGGCAGATTACTACAAACCGACTCATTCTACTCGATTGTGCACTCGGTAAAATCAATTAAAACCAATTTCCAACACCCAGATTTTCACTCGGTAAAATAATCCTTACTGATCATCATACACTCAGCATTTCACTTCCAGAACTGATTCAACATCAGATCAGCCATCACTCAGCAATTAATTCTAAAGCCAACAATCACTCAATCGATCCTCCACCTGGTATAACAGTCCAGACCGAGTCCTTTCTCTCACTCAGACTTAATGAAATCTTGTCCACTCAGATTTATTCAAACTCCACATCACTCAGAGGGATTCATTAAATGAAGTCTTACTCGGACTTATTTTATACTTAGCCACTCGGAACACATGTTACCTTATTTACTCGGAATAAGTACCCTTAATCAA
Organism: Clitoria ternatea; assembly: GCA_037962975.1. Taxonomy (NCBI): domain Eukaryota; kingdom Viridiplantae; phylum Streptophyta; class Magnoliopsida; order Fabales; family Fabaceae; genus Clitoria; species Clitoria ternatea. The sequence goes on from CM075676.1 coordinate 61,931,884, forward strand.
TCAGAATATACCTATAACATCGTTCACTCGGAATATGACTCCTAGAGTATACCTCAATCAAAACCATCACAATCATTCTCCCCTCGGGAAAGGTCCATTCAGGATTTTCCACTCGGGAATAATTAGACCTATCATTAATCGGGGAATTCTCTCCAAACATATTTCTCTTGGAATTCTTTTAAACCTTCATCACTCGGAAAAAGGCCCAATGGCTATGGTCTCACTCGGAACGGCTCACAACAACATTCCACTCGGGAAGTCCTGTCTCAGACATAGTTCGCTCAGGATTTCATTCGGAAATTCACCACTTCATGGAGTTATTAAGACTCCATCTCGGACAGAATTCATCCAGTACACCACTCGCTCGTCTCGCTTGAGTGGAAGGCTAGCTTGCTTGGGTGGAATCCCATCTAGCTTGAGCGAGACCACTCGAAATTTCATCCTTCACTCGGAATTTCAATTTGTCACTCAGAATTTCATCCTTCACTCGGAATTTCTACCTTTACTCAGAATTTTTCTCTTTCACTCGGAACAGGGTGCGTTTTCACTCGGACAGTCCTTTCTAAGGCATGTTTAACTCGAAAAATGAATCTTATCATTAAAGGTCTATGTAAATCCTATAATTATACCCAAAAATAAAATTTTTGGAGTATTATATACCATCCATAGAGTGTTTTATTCATTGATTAACACTTATAGACCTTCTATACCTCATAATTTATAAAATGGGACTATTATTAAAAACAGGATGTTACATTTCTCCCACCCTAATAAAAATTTCGTCCTCGGAATTTAAAGTTGAAATCATTCCTCATCATCGTTCGGAACACAAACCTATTACAAACATACATATAGATGCTATTAATATACCATCATAGGGCATCATCCCTCAAAACTCATTATCAAGTCCTAAACTTGTCTAATCCAATTTACACGATCATGTTAGGCTTCGAGAATTCCTCTCCCAAGACCAAGATTCTTTAAATCTTAAAGGGCTAACCACACCTAACAACAACAATACTATGTCCCTTAGCCTTAAGACCTCCAAATCATCACATGAATCATTCAACCATCATCAAAAATCTATTCGAACTCATTATAAACCTATCGGATTCGTCTAAGACCATTACCATTTCAACTATTTCAAAATGGCATATCCATTCATCAATTTAAGTATCTATTTCCCTAACCCACTATCAATGGCTTACAACCATTTTTAACATCATCATAAACATCAACAACCTAAATTAATTCCCCCAACCATACACATATTCATATACACTTTTCTCCCAATCCTCAATATTCAACACTAATGCTTCAAACATTCATTTCCTCTTTATATAATCATTCTAGAGTATTCAAAGTCATGAAAAATCTTCAATTTAACTAAATTCCCAAAATTACAACACTTAGGGTTCTTCATCAAAACTAAATAACCATTTCTAATAACCACCAATCTCTATTATTAATAACACCTACACATTCATTACTAGGGGTTTTCACTAAAAATCATTTCATAACCTTATTACTCATTTCCCCCAAATTCTAGAGTTATGATTTCACTAAAATCAATAATCACCATTAACAATCATCATCTTCCATCTCTAATCTTGAAACTTTCGTATACTACTTCACACCTAACCAAAAACACATAAATCATATCCCACCTTTGGGTTTTACATGAAAATGGTTCTTATTTCTAAATCCATTCATAAGACACTCTCCTAACCATATAGAAACCAAAACCTAGGGCCAAAACAACAAAAGAGTAGAGAAATTTACCTCAAGCCCCAAGCTATCCCTAAACCCTAGCATGTATACGAATATGAAGGGAGAATAGAGAGCTTCCAAGCATTTGAATCATTCTCCAAAACGAAGAAAAAGAAGGCATGGTTGCTTGGGTATGGAAGGAGATTCATAAAATGGTGAGCTTTGTAGAAGAAGAGGAGAAAAGAGAGTTTGTGTAGAGGAGCAAGGAAGTGACGAAAATGAGAGAGAGAAAGAGGGAAATAAGTTATATCTTGGTCCATCATTAAAATGTTTCCTGTTTTATAACAAACAAGATCGACCAGAAAGTTTCTACCTTTTACGAGCACAGAACATTCGTTACACACCTTAGTAGTCCTAAGTTGTGTACCGGTGGGGGTGGAAACGATTAAGTCATATATCATAGACTTCATAGGTAATTGAAGACGTCTAACACACTCTTTAGAAATAAAAGAATGTGTAGTACTAGAATCGAACAACATAGATAAAATGGTACTATTGATCTCTCACTTACTTTGCACAAGGTCATCTGCTTGGTCTGCCTCTGAACCGTTGATGGCAAGGACTCTTCCCGTTGCTGGTTGTAATCTCTCATCTGTTGACTCCCCATACTGTCTTAGAGGTTGAACAGCATGAGCTTTTCCTCCACGAACTCCTTGATAACTAGAACCTCTTTGATTATCCATGGTGTTATTATTGTTATTGATTAGATGGTTCTGTGGACAATTTGGGCTGATGTGACCCTTCTGATTACATCGATAGCAAGTGACATTTTCTAAGCGTCTATTGCAATCACGTATATGGTGATTACCTCCGCAGTTATGACACTTTATATTCACATGATTGTTACGTTTTTCAGAAGAAGATGATGATCCTCCCTTGAAACGATTTGGATAAAACGATCCTCTCCTTTTGAAGGTAATTGACTGAGGTTTTAGTTGTCTATTAATCTATTCTCATGCCAATCTGACTTGGTGGTTTTCTTTGAAAATTCTTAGTTGATTTTGACTTTCTATAGCTTCAGCCAAACGGTTGATAGCAGCTGCCATAGCGTCGTTATCATTCCTTGCCATCCTATATTCATGGTTTGATTTATACTAATCCTATGGGAAAATATATTATGTATATAAATACTACCTAACTATGAATGTTCTATAGTTTATCATATAAATCATATAACATTTATCATATTATCAAGTAGTAATCAAACAAATTATTTTTGTAATTTATCAGTCAGGCACAAGTCATATAATACACACTTAACATATTATCAAGCAATGAATCAAATATCTCACATAGTATATCAAGAATCAATACATGTTATAGCATTTGGTCCTGAATTTTAAAAATGCTCTGATACCACCAATGTGACGTCCCGTATAATTTTCCGAATAAATTTTTCGCGTTTTTAAAAGATCATTTTAAGATTCATGAATTAAAATCAGAGTTCACATAAAAGTCGATAATAGCGGAATATTATCATGCATACTAGTCATGAATAATAAAATTCAAGGAATAATTACGTAGCGGAAACGATTTTAAAAATAACAGTACATAACACGTTGTATTTATTACAAATCATAAAATTAGAATAAATTCGTAATCCAAGCAATAATTCACATAGGCATCAACCATAGCATCACTCTTCAATCTGGGTGGCATTCACTGTAAAAATTAATGTAATAGTGAGACAGAATATAGAATAAATATAAAATATATAGAATTGCACAAACACAATCAATAATACATAATGATATGATGAATATGCCAAACAAGTTTATTTAATAAGTCTTTAATTAGTCAAATGATGTCATGCTGGATCCATTTGGTTTGGTGGGAATACTGCAGTAAAAGGTCTCATAGAGACACCGGTAGGAATTAATACAGTCATGGATCCCTATAGCCCCATGACCAACACATCGGTAGGAATTTATATAGTCATGGATCCCTACAGCCCCATGACCAACACACCGCAAAAATAGGGCTTTAACTTATCATAGAGTAACCCCCCACCAGGGTAGGCAATCATGGAACCCCTAAAACTCCATGGTGCGTCCAAATGCTTATGATGCATGAATGCCTTTAATTCTCTTTATCATTTAACATACCATGATATTAATATTTCCAAAACCACTTGGAAAACCACAAGTCCTCAAAGGACACATCACATATAATAATTTTCAAAATCATGGATTTACTGTTTCAACCACATGTAACAATAACCACAAGGCATTCATGTATATATATAAATTTAATCATTCATGATTATCTACCACCAAAATATACAACTGTATGATACTCATTAGACACTCAAAAACATCAATAATAATTCATAATCACTCAAGAGTTTAATAATAAATTGTTACCCTTAGAGAAAATATCCTTTTCATTCATAATAACCATTATAAGTAAGTTTCAGCGTTTCAAACAGCAACATATTCTAGTACATCAGCCATAACTTGAACCAATCAAATCCTTTTTAGGTGATTCCACTTGCTGTAGTTCAATAATAGAATTATCTACAACTTTCATGAAGAACACAATTTCAATTCCAAACAGAAATACCACTTATTCATGAAATACCACACTGCCTCAAGGTGAGTTTTCAAAACGTACATATATTAGTAATTTGAACGTTTCTGGAGCTAAAAAAATTATTTTGGCATGAAACCAGTTCTAAATTATTCTTAACACAATTATCTACAACTTTCATGAAGGCACTACCCACTAATTCTCACCACAAAATTCCCAGTTTTAAAAATAAGATTCGGATTTCAGATTAACAGAATTACAGCTTGTATATACTTTCATATTTTAGGCATAACTCGAGCTACAAAAATCCTTTTGACTTGAAACCACTTTTTATCGATCCATAACATAAATATCTACAACTTTCATGAAGACATCAAAGTCTAACAACGTATGTATAATTCCCAGAATATTCATATATGTATAAAACACTAGATAAGTATTTCAATCGGACATGCTGTAGTGTGTTGATCATAACTCATGCTATACATATCCAATTTAGTCGGTTCAGGTCTCAAAATTCATATAACAAGAAGATATACAACTTTGATGAAGACATCAATCACTAATTCTCACCACAAAATTCCCAGTTTTAAAAATAACATTCGTATCTCAAGTTAACAAATTTACAGCTTGAACATACTTCAGTATTTTAGGTATAACTCGAGCTACAAAAATCATTTTGACTTGAAACCACTTTCTACAGATCTATAACACAAATATCTACAACTTTTATGAAGACATCAAAGGCTGATTATGCATGTATAATTCCTAGAATAGAAATATATACCCAAAACATAGAACAAATATTTCACTCGGACATGCTGTAGTATTTTGGCTATACGTTTGCTATACATATTCAAATTAATTGATTCAGGTCTCAAAATTCAGATAACAGAAAGATCTACGACTTTCATGAGAAGTCAGAATCAAATTTACAAAACCGAGCAACAAGATATGAAATTAAAACTGGAACCCTAGAACAGCATACAATTCTACCCATTTCATAGTTATTCACAACCCTGTCCCCTCTTACTTGGATTGAAGATTCTGGCCGACTGAAAATGTTTTCCTCACTGTCCTAGCTTCAGATTGAAGGTGCCTTGATGGAGAAGAGGAATGAAAGGAAGAGAATTGACTGACTTAATTGATCTAAGGAGTTCTGGTCTTAACAAAGGCAGTGTTAATAATGCAAAGGCAAGTGGGGAACAACTTTTCGTGAGTGGGTTTCTAGTGGGCTGTTAGTGGGTTGATAATGGAGATCTAGATAAGAAAGTAAGTTATATGTCTTCCACTTCTGGCCGTCCACCCACTAGGGTGAGTAATTGGATCAGATATATTAAAAATATGCATAAAGGGACAAAATTGAAGTCAAAACGTTAATTCTGACAGTGAATACCGAGTGAAATTCTACCCAGTCAGCATATATGCCGACTGGAAATTGCCAGTACCGTGAAGAGAGGGAAATCCGAGTACTCTCGCTCAAGCGGAATCCTCTCTCGCTTGAGCGAGTGCCACACATTACACTGGCAGAGGAGTTTCGCTCAAGCGAAAACTAACTCGCTTGAACGAGTGTGAGTTTTGCTCAAGCGAATACTGACTCGCTTGAGCGAGACACACAAGCCTCACTTATGCCTCTCTTCATTCGCTTAAGCGAGGCATTCATTCGCTTAAGCGAAATCCAACCAGAGGTCGTCATTCCTAAAAACCGATCCTTCATCCACTTGGTTTCCACTCAACAACTTAATCCAGACCGACTCAAAGCTCTCAGATTCCCACTCGGCAGAACCTCCTGAAACCGAGTCAGCTCTCAATCAGTCTCTCACTCGGCAGTTTCAAACCAAATCATTCCTAAGCCGACTCACACTTACATAGTCTATCACTTGGCTATTCATTCTAATTCCGAGTCATCTCAAGCAGTCTTTCACTCAATTAAATCTTTCCAGACCGATCCCACACTCTTTGGTTTGTCACTCGGCAGATTACTACAAACCGACTCATTCTACTCGATTGTGCACTCAGTAAAATCAATTAAAACCGATTTCCAACACCCAGGTTTTCACTCAGTAAAATAATCCTTACTGATCATCATTCACTCAGCATTTCACTTCCAGAACTGATTCAACATCAGATCAGCCATCACTCGGTAATTAATTTTAAAGCCAACAATCACTCAATCGATCCTCCACCTGGTATAACAGTCCAGACCGAGTCCTTTCTCTCACTCAGACTTAATGAAATCTTGTCCACTCAGATTTATTCAAACTCCACATCACTCGGAGGGATTCATTAAATGAAGTCTTACTCAGACTTATTTTATACTTAGCCACTCGGAATACATGTTACCTTATTTACTCGGAATAAGTACCCTTAATCAATCAGAATATACCTATAACATCGTTCACTCGGAATATGACTCCTAGAGTATACCTCAATCAAAACCATCACAATCATTCTCCCCTCGGGAAAGGTCCATTCGGGATTTTCCACTCGGGAATAATTAGACCTATCATTAATCGGGGAATTCTCTCCAAACATATTTCTCTTGGAATTCTTTTAAACCTTCATCACTCGGAAAAAGGCCCAATGGCTATGGTCTCACTCGGAACGGCTCACAACAACATTCCACTCGGGAAGTCCTGTCTCAGACATAGTTCGCTTGGGATTTCATTCGGAAATTCACCACTTTATGGAGTTATTAAGACTCCAGCTCGGACAGAATTCGTCCAGTACACCACTCACTCGTCTCGCTTGAGTGGAAGGCTAGCTCGCTTGGGTGGAATCCCATCTAGCTTGAGCGAGACCACTCGGAATTTCATCCTTCACTCGGAATTTCAATTTGTCACTCGGAATTTCATCCTTCACTCGGAATTTCTACCTTTACTCAGAATTTTTCTCTTTCACTCAGAACAGGGTGCCTTTTCACTCGGACAGTCCTTTCTAAGGCATGTTTAACTCGGAAAATGAATCTTATCATTAAAGGTCTATGTAAATCCTATAATTATACCCAAAAATAAAATTTTTGGAGTATTATATACCATCCATAGAGTGTTTTATTCATTGATTAACACTTATAGACCTTCTATACCTTATAATTTACAAAATGAGACTATTATTAAAAACAGGATGTTACACAACTCATATAATTCACACACGGTAACCAGCAAAATTCCTTAACATATATATCTCATACTCAAATTCTTCATCCTAGGAGGCTACACAATTACTCATTCTATATACATCATACAGGGTTCTATCAATATTATTCATTCAATCAATTCAGACGTGTGAGTTCGACTCCGTCCGACAGCATGCCTCGGCTATGGGCCATTAGCATGGCCTACATAAGAGGCTGAACCAACTAATTCAGTTTCAATACACATGAAAGTTTCCACATCTATCATCCTATTTCTTCTCTACCGACCAGGCTTAGAAATACTTCTCAGTATTTCGGGAACAATCAGCCAGGATCGTCACAAATCTCTATTCCCCAGTGAACATACCCCTGGCAGTACCCTCTATTCCCAATCTCAAACAACACACAGCCTATAATCACACCATTCATAATTCAATGTATATCAAATCCGACAGGATACCACCAGCAATGATGACAACCGGTCATATCACACATAACCGCTTACACTCGGTAAGCATACCTTGGCCATGGACCTTTTTGGTCTTCTCTAATACCAAAATGTAATGCCCTAATTTAATAAATAAATAAATGCCAAAACCGGGAAAATATTTCCACAAAAACAGCCAATGGACAACCGGCATAGAAGAAGGAAGAGGAAGGCAAGAGAAAATAAAGAACATTCATACGTATAGCAATCAGCAGAAGGGACAAGGCTTGAACCGATCCATTCAGTTCAACAGAACACATCAGTGCCTAAGCGAATTCCTTAACAACGCTGACTCGCTCAAGCGGGGTCCAATATGCTTGAGCGAGGCAACCAACTCGCTCGGGCGGACAGCCCTTCGCTTAAGCGAAGCCAGCACAAAGGCCTTCCATCCACTCACACTCGCAGGAGCTAAGTCTAATTCGTTGGGGCGAACACAGGTTCCAGGTAATTTCTCACTCGAATTTGGGACGTAGGTTCACCCAGTAAATCATCACGCTCATGCTTCACTCAGGAATTTACACAACTCCTCATTTCATTCATATAAGTCACAAGTATAACCACTCAGGAATGACCCCCCCTCAATTCTACCACTCGGGACCTAGAACCCTTCCTCACTCGGGATATTTCCTAATCGGACATCGCTCGGGTATTTAACTTCAACACAATCGGGAGTGTACCGTACACCCGTCGCTCGGTATATTTTCGCATCTCTCACTCAGAGAACACACAGACCTTTCCTCACTCAGAAGGGAACTCTACTATCCTACTCCACTCGGAATATTCATTCTAGTTTCACTCGGCATATGATACCTTACTCACTTGGGAAACATTAAGTAAGTCCCTTTCAGACTTGCTCTACGACTCACCGCTCGGGATATGGAACCTCGTTCACTCGGATTATACATGAATCACATACTTAGAATATATCCTTATCTCCACCATTATAACAACTCTTCCCACGAAAGAAATTCACTCGGATTTTCACTCGGAAATGCCCAAACACTATAGACTCACTCGGAATCATCAATTTAACACTATTTCACTCATCAACAACCCTCAAATCATTTAACAACACATTCCAGTCGGAAAGACGCATCAAATCAACATAAAACACTTGTATGCATGTATATATATTCATACACTCGGAATATTTAGCATTTTAACATTATTCATTCACCAACACCCATTATCCGATACAAGTACTTGATACCAATATAAACCATATATATATATAAACACGCATTCGAATTATAGTACATATATACTCGCATTCGTTATACAACATTGTTATATGAGCCGGCCAAGGCTTAACACTGACTAAATATAATATAAATATACAAGGCATGCACTCAACAGTCGGAGTGCACCCCACTCGGACTTGAGTCCTTCACATCATTCCCGACCGACCTGCACATACTGAAAAATGGTGTAGGGGTGAGCTTTTACATATAAAATGACAGTTACTGACTCGGATTTAATCCCCAATTCTCAGTTATATAGTAACATCACTCATTTGGATTTATACAATTCAGTCAGGATTAAGTAATTCACATCATTCACAATAACATAGACTCACAGTCATAACATCGCCTCACGCTCGGCCACAGTACCAACGCACGTATATTCCCTAGTCGGAATTCACTCCACTTAATCATAGCCATATTAATCATGCCATTCACAATAGCATTTACACATACAAATATATACACATAATCACATTGAACTCATCAACAATATAAATATGCGCATTCATATTCAGTCGGAATTCATTCAGTCATCCAAGCTATACCAACCATGTCAATCTCAATAACAATGCTCCTACATACATGCATGCGGATCTGACTTAAATAGTGATCTCAGTTACAGATTTCTTCCCTGCCTCTCGTCCATTAGCCGTTCTCGTGTGGTACCGGTCTTCCAAAGACGTCTCGAGACTTAACTCTAGCTCCCTCGGCTACCACGGGTCCTTACGGATCTAGCCAGGAGTCTGTAATTGAAAGTCACCTCGTAGGGCTCCTGACCTCCCACGGGTCACCCTTTTCTCATATATGCAATTTCATGCAATTCCACACAGCATTCAGATTCACTCGGAACTCTACAGTTTCATCACAGCATCACAAGCGTTTATCATAGTAAATCATAACAAGTAAATCAGGGTAACAACATTACAGTACACCACCCGACGTTCTTAATGAAACCAGCATGCATGTCAACACAACATTCTGAATGGGGACTCAGCGTAACAACTCATATCTCATGCATTCAGAATTTATCATGGCATTCTCATTCACATACATCTAGACATAAACTGCAAACATGACTCAGCAAGCAACCCCCTTTTTAACTCATGCACTAGGCAATAATGTTAACGCACACATGTATTCACTCTGCATTCTCACATTCAACAGCATGCATCTCAGAAATATTAACAAGCACTCAAGGATGGAATCACCCGACACTAGACAGACCACAACCATCCTAGACCCGGCGTTGTAAGCACTCCTACTCGAATACAACACATCAATCAACACACTCAGACACAACACAACACATGAAAGCAAAACACCCGGAACCGTCCATAAACCATGCATTTGACATGTAAAGCGCCCCCTACCTGGCATGAAGATTCCAGAGGCTCCAAGGGCTTACAGCTCTAGTCGGTTGCTCTGCACAGTCCATTCACTGATTCACAACGGGGCGACCCTTCGTTAGTCATCCACCACTACACTTGGCTTTGGAGGAACTCCGAGCCACTCCTACTCTTAAACAGCTCTGCAAGATCAGCGGGGAGGCCCAAGCCCTCAGGGCACCACCTTGACCTTCCACTCGGTCCAGTGGGGATTTCCAAGCTTCAGAGGCACCCATTTCCCTGTTCGCTCTTTTGAGCAGCTCCATCACAACACTGGTGAATACTCCAACCTTTCTGAACACTTCGTAGTGCAGATGTCCACTGAGACTCATGCAGCCTCAAGCAAAGGAGAGGGAGAAAAGAGAAGTCATCGAAGGGAAGTGGAAGAACAGGGAGGGAACAGAGTGTCGTCCCTGAGTCGTCGGAGGAGAAGTTCTCAACCCAGCATCCTCACTCTCATGCTCGACGAAGGAAGGAGAAGAAGAACGAAGAGCGAAGAAGAAGAAAAGAAGAGAGAACGAAAGGGAAAGAAGCCTGAGGGGAAAAAAATGAATAATAAAGTGGCCCAGTAGTACATATATGCATGCACGGAGAAGGGAAGAGTGGGGTGGGAAGTCGTACACAGCAGCAGCCCCCACACGCGTCACACGCACATAGTCACAACTAATCAGCTATTGACAACTAATCACAATTAATCAGCCTTTGTTTCCTTAAGTTAAATTAATTAAGTCAATTATAATTAATAAATAATTTTTCCCACTTTGAAATTATTATTTTAATGATTTATTTTCATTCGGCAATTAACTATTAAATCGGGATGTTACAATAGGCCACCGAAAAGGCTAATGCATTTGTTGGCATAGGTAGTACGAATTCATTCCTTTAAGCTATCGTTGACTGTATAGTCCCATACCTATACAGTCTTTGGATCCCTCTTATTCTGGTATGTATTCGGTTCGTTCATGTGTCCCTCCCACTAGAAGCCTGCCAGGAGCCGCTCCTTGTCCGTGCCTATGCACCGGCGATCACTCCTCGCCCTCACTTTATAGTTAGAATTGTTGTAGTTCACTGTTTCAATTTTAAATTTCTTTTATCCATCATATCTGTTCATCTTATATTTTAATTTTGATTGTGGTTGTGTTGTTTGTATATTTGTATCCATTCAGGCATTATAAATACCATCATTAACACTCACCATGATCAGAAGATCACAAAGACTTTGTAGAAAACCTGAAAAAAGTGTTGAAATAGAAAATGTAAAAGAAGCCCGAAAAGAGAAAGGAAAAGGGGTGGCTACTATCAGTATCCCTGATTCTCCATCAACTGAAAGGAGTAAAAGTCTTGAAGGAGAAAAGAAGTCTCAAGCAGTTGAGGGTTTTGATGGGTTTAGGTTTAGAGATTTCAAGGCCGCCCAAGATTATGAGAATAAGTTCAAACATCAGGGAGTAATAAGGGATAGAGCTCTGGTCCTTGATGAAGAAAGTTGTTCTGATGTTAATGTAAAAGCTGCTATGATTGAAAGGGGATGACAGTTCTTTAATGAGAATTTAGTCAATGGTTACCAGGAACTCACTAGAGAATTCTATGCCAATCTGAGGACTCATGCTATGGAAGATAAGTTTCCTTTTTCTTCCTTCTTGAGAGGAGTCACCATTCCTCTAACTGGTCACATATTGAATAAGCTGTTGAAAGTACCTATATTGGATGAGGAAGGATGTCACTACACATGGAAAGTAGATATCTTTCATAGGGCTGAAAATTAAAATCTTAGGAAAGAAATTTTAGAGGAGTGCTTTGAGCAAGGAGCTACATATATAACAAAAGCAAATGGTGCACCAAAAAGTGTCAGGAAGAGTTGTTTGAATCATCTCCCTCTTTTATGGTGCCGCTATGTCCTTTCATCCCTGCCATAAATCCTAAACCCTAAACCCCAAAACCCAACCATAAACCCTAAACCCTCTACCCTAAACCTTAAACCCTAAACCCTAAACCTAAACCCTAAACCCTAAACCCTAAACCCCAAACCCTAAACCCGTACCCTAAACCCCAAGCCCTAAATCATAAACCATGAACCCTAAACCTTAAACCCTAAACCCTCAACCCTAAACCCTCAACCCTAAACCCTAAACCCTAAACTATGAACCCTAAACCTTAAACCTTAATTGCTAACCCCTAAACCCCAAACGCCTAAACCCTAAACACTAAATCATAAACCGTAAACCCTAAAGGCTAACCCCTAAACCCTAAACCCCAAACCCTAAACCCTAAACCCTAACCTATAACCCATAAACCCTAATCCATAACCCTAAAACCCTAACCCCAAACACTAACCGCTAAAACCTTAAACCCTAACCCTTAAACCATAACCCCTAAACCCTAAACCTTAAACCCTAAACCTTAAACCTTAAACCTTGAACCATGAACCCTACACCCCAAACCCTAAACCATAAACCCTGTACACTAAACCTCTAACCCCTAAAACCCTGAACCCTAACCGCTAAACCCTAAAATCTAACCCCTAAACCCTAAACCAAAAGCGATAAACCCCAAACCCTAAACTATAAAGCCCAAACCCCAAACCCTAAACTCTAAAGCCCAAACCCCGAACCCTGAACCATTAACCCTAAACCCTAAATGCAAACCCCTAAACCCTGAACCCTAAACACTAAACCCTAAACCCTAAACCCAAACCCTAAACCCTAAACCCAAACCCTAAACCCTAAACCCTAAACCATACACCCTAAACCATAAACACTAAACCATAAACCCTAAACCCTAAACCCTAAACACTAAACCCCAAACCCTAAACCCTAAACCCCAAACCATAAACCCTAAAACTAAAACCCTAAACCCAAAACCATAAACCCTGAACCAAAAACCTTAAACCCTAAACCCCAATCCCCTAAACCCCAAACCCTAAACCCTAAATCCTAAACCCTAAACCCCAAAACCGAACCCTAAACCCAAACCCTAAACCCTAAACCCTTAACCCTAACCCTAAACCCCAAACTCTAACCCCTAAACCCTAAACTCAAAACCCTAAACCCCAAGCCCTAAACCATAAACCATGAACCTTAAACCTTAGACCCTAAACCCTAAACCCTAAACCCTCAACCCCAAACCCTAAACACTAAACCATGAACACTACACCTTAAACCCTAATTGCTAACCCCTAAAGCCAAAACCCCTAAACCCCGAACCCTAAACCGTAAACCTTAAACCCTAACCAATAATCCCTAAACCCTAATCCTTAACCCTTAAACCCTAACCCCTAAACCCTAACCCCTAAAACCTTAAATCCTAACCCCTAAACTTTAACTCCTAAACCCTAAACCTAAAACCTTAAACCCTAAACCCCAAACCCCAAACCCCAAACCCTAAACCCTAAACCATAAACCTCATACACTAAACCTCTAACCCCTAAAACCCTAACCACTAAAACTATAAACCTTAACCCCTAAACCCTAAAATCTAACCCCTAAACCCTAAACCAAAAATGATAAACCCCAAACCCTAAACTGTAAAGCCCAAACCATAACTACTGAACCATGAACCCTAAACCCTAAATGCGAACCCCTAAACCCAAACTCTAAACCCTAAACCTAAACCTCAAACCCTAACCCGTAAACCCCAAACCCTAAACCCTAAACCCTAAACCATCAACCCCAAACCCTAAACTCTAAACCCCAAACCCTAAATCTTGAACCTTAAACCCCAAACCTTTAAACCCCAAACCCTAAACCCTAAACCCTAAACCCCAAACCCCAAAACCGTAAACCCTAAGCCCTAAACCCTTAACACTAACACTAAACCCTAAACCCTAAACCCCAAACTCTAAACTTAAAACTCTAAAGCCTAAACCCTAAACCACGAACCCTACAGCTTAAACCCTAAAGCATAAACCCTAAACCCTAAACCATGAACCATAAACTTTAAACCCTAATTACTAACCCCTAACCCATACACCCCAAACACTATATCCTAAATCCTAAACGATAAACCCTAAACCCTAAACCCTAAATCCCAACCCCTTAAACCCCAAACCCTAAACCCTAAATCCTAAACCCTAAACCGCAAAACTCAACCCTAAACCCTAAACCCTAACCCTACACCCTAAACCCTAAACCCCAAACCCTAAACCCTAAACCCTAAACCCTAAATACTCAACCCTCAACCCCAAACCCTAAACCCTAAATCATGAACCCTAAACCTTAAACCCTAATTGCTAACCCCTAAACCCCAAACCCTAAACTGTAAACCCTAAACCCTAAACGTTAAACCCTAAACCCTAAACCCTAAACCCTAAACCCTAAACCTTAATCCCTAACCTATAACCCCTAAACCCCAATCCTTAACCCATAAACCCTAACCACTAAACCCTAATCCTTAACCCTAACCCCTAACCCCTAAACCTAAAACAATAAACCCTAAACCCTAAACCTCAAACCCCAAACCCTAACCCTAACCCCTAAACCCCAAACCCTAACCCTAAACCACAAACCCCAAACCCCAAACCCTTAAACCCAAAACCATGAACCCTATACCCTAAACCCCAAAACCAAACACAAAACCAAAACACAAAACCCTAAACCATAAACCCTAAACCCTAAACCCTAAACCACAAACCCTAAACGATAAACCCTAAACCCTATCCCCTAAACCTTAAACACTAAACCCTAAACCCTAAAACCTTAAACCCTAAAGTCCTAAACCCTAAACCCTAAAGCCTAACCCATAAACTCCAAACTCCAAACCCTAAACCTTAACCCCAAATGTTGAACCCTAAACCATAAACTCCAAACCCTAACCCCTAAACCATAAACCATAAACCCTAAACCCTAACCCCTAAACCCTGACCCTAAACCCTTAACCCTAAACCATACACTTTAAACCCTAAATCCTAAACCTCAAACCCTAAACCCTAAACCCTAAATTACAAACCCTAATGCTCTAACCCTAAACACTAAACTGTAAACATTAAACACTAAACCCTAAACCCTAACCACAAATCCTAAACCCTTAACCACAAACCCTAAACCCTAAACCATAAACCCTAAACCCTAACCACTAAAACCCTAAACTGTAAACCCTAAACCCCAAACCTTAAAACCCTAAAACCCTAACCTTAAACCCTAAACCCCAAACCCTAAACCCAAACCCATAAACCCCAAACCCTAAACCCTCAACCTGAAACTACAAACCCTAATCCCTAACCCCAAACTCTGAAACCCAAAACAATAAACCCCAAACCCTAACCCCTAAACCATAAACCGTAAACCTTAAACCCTAACCCCTAACCCCTAACCCCTAAACCCTAAACCCCTAACCCTTAAACCCCAAACCCTCAACTCCAAACCCTAAAACCTCAAGTCTAAACCTTAAACCCTAAACCCTAAACAATACACCCTAAACCCTAACCCCAAAACCTAAAAACCTAAACCATAAACAATATACTCTAGACCCTAAACCCCAAACCCCAAACCACAAACCATAAACCCTAAACCCTAAACCCTAACCCCTAAATCATAAACCCTAACCCCTAAGCGATATACCCTAAACCTTAAACCCTAAACACCACCCCTAAACCCTGAACCATAAACCCTAAACCATAAACCCTAAAACCTAAACCCTAAACCCTAAACAAAGGGCCCTAACCCTAAACCATAAACCTTAAACCCTAAACCCTAAACTCTAAACCCTGAAACCCTAACCTTCAACCTTAAACACTAAACCCTAAACCCTAAACTCTAAACCCCAAACCCTAAACCATAAACCCCAAACACTAACCCCAAACCCTAAACATTAACCCCTAAACCCTAAACCCTAACCCCAAACCGTAAACTATAAACGCCAAACCCTAAAACCTAAACCCCAAACTCCAAACCCTAAACCCCAAACCCATCAACCCTAAACCCTAAAACATAGCACTAAACCCTAAACCACAAATACTAAGCCTTAAACCCTAAACCTTAAATCCAAAACCCTAAGCCATAAACCCTAAACCATAAACCCTAAACCACAAACCGTAAACCCCAAACCATAACCCCTAAACCCTAACCCCCAACCCCTAAGCACTAAACCCTAAACCTTCAACCCTAAACACCAACCCTAAACCCTAAACCATGAACCCTAAACCCTAACCCCAAACCCTAAACCCTAAACCCCAAACCCTAAACCCTAAACCCCAAATCCTAAATCCCAAACAATAAACCCTAATCCCTAAACCACAAACCCTAACCCTAAACCCTAAACCTTAAACCTTAAACCCTAACCCATAAACCCTAAACCCTAAACCATAACCCTTAACCCTTCAACCCTAAACCCCAATCACTAAGCGCTAAACCCCAAACCTTTAACCCTAAACCCTAGAGCCTAAACCCTAAACCCTAAACGCTAAACCTTAAACCCAAAACCCCAAACCCTAAACCCTAACCCTAAATCCCAAACCCCAGACCCTAAACCCTAAACTTTAAACCATAACCCTAACCCCTAAACCCTAACCACTAAACACTAAACCCTAAACCCTAATCCATAAACTATAAACCCTAAACCCTGACCCCTAAAACCCTATATCCTAAACCTTAAACCCCAAAACCTTAACCCCAAAACCCCAAACCCTAACTCATAAACCCCAAACCCTAAACCCTAAACCCTAAACCATAAACCCCAACCTCCAACGCTGAACCCCAAACCATAAACCCCAAACCTTAAACCCTAAACCCTAAACCCTAAACCCTAACCCTTAAACCCTAAACCTTGAACCCCAAACCCTAACCCCTAAACTCCAAACCCTAAACCTAAACCCTAACCCCTCAACCCTAACCCTTAACCCCCAAACCCTAAACCCTAAACTCTAAACCCTAAACCTTAAACTCTAAACCCCAAACCATAACCCATAACCCTAAACCATAAATCCTAAACCCAAAACCCCAAAACTTAAACCATAAACAATATACTCTAAACTCTAAACCCCAAACCCCAAACCATAAACCTTAAACCCTAAACCAAAAACTCTACACCCTAAACCATAACCCCTAACCCCTAAAACCTAAACCCCAACCCCTAAGCACTAAACCCCAAACCTTCAACCCTAAACATTAATCCTGAACCCTAACTGTAAATCCTAAACCCTAAACCCTAAACCCAAACCTTACATCCTAAACCCCAAACCCTAACCTCTAAACCCTAAACACTAAACCACAAACCCTAAACACTAAACCACAAACCCTAACACATAAACCCTAAACCCTAAGCCCCAAAACCTTAAACCCTAAACCCCTAAACCCCAAACCCTAAACCCCAACCCCCAAACCCCAACCCATAAACTCCAACCCCAAACACTTAACTCTAGACTATAAACCCTAAACCCTAAACCCTAAACCCTAAATCCTTAACCCAGAACCCTAACCCCTAAACCGTAAATCATAAACCCTAACCCTAACCCCTAAACCCTAACTCCCAAACCCCAAACCCTAAACCCTACATCCTAAACCCTAAATCCTAAACTCCAAACCTTAAACCTTAAATTACAAGCCCTAAACATCAACCCTAAACTATAAACCTTACACCCTAAACCCCAAACCCTAACCCCAAACCCTAAACCCTAAACCCTAAACCCCAAAACCCTAAATGCTAAACCCTAAACCCCAAACCCCAAACCCTAAACTATAACCCCTAAACCCTAACCCCTAAAACCCTAAACCACCAACCCTAAACCATAAACCACAAACCCTAACCCTGAACCCTAAACATTAAACCCTAAACCCTAAACACTTACCCCAAACCCTGAACCCCAAACCATAAACCCCAAACCCTAACTCCTAAACCATAAACCCTAAACCCTAACCCTCAAACCCTAACCCCTAAACCATACAATGTAAATTGTAAACCTAAAGCCCTAACCCATAACCCCTAAACCCAAAACCCCAAACCCTAAATACTAAACCTTAATCCCTAAATTCCAAACCCTAAACCCTAAACCCCTAACTCCTAAAACCCTAACCCCTAATCCCTAAACCCTAAACCTAAACCCTAACCCATCAACCCTAATCCTTAAACCCCAAACCCTTAACCCCAAACCCTCAACCATAAACCCTAAACCCTAAACCCTAAACCCTAAACCCTAAACCCCAAATATTAACCCATAACCCTAAACCATAAACCCAAAACACTAAACCTTAAACCTCAAAACCTAAACCATAAACAATATACCCTAAACCCTAAACTCCAAATCCTAAACCCTAAACCCTAAACCCTAAACCCTAAACAACAAACCCTAAACCCTAACCCCTAACCCCTAAACCCCAACCCATAAGCGCTAAACCCAAAACACTAACCCTAAACCCTAAACTATGAACCCTAAACCCTAAACCCTAAACCTCAAACCCTAGACCCTAAGCCATAAACCCTAAACCACAAACCGTAAACCCTGAACCCTAAACACCAAACCCTAACACTAACTCATAACCCCTAAAACCCTAAACCTTAAACCATAAACCCTAAACCCAAACCCTAAACCCTAAAATCTAAACCCTAAACCCTAAGCTCTAAACTCTAAACCCTAAACCCTAATCCTTAAACCTTAAACCCCAAACCCTAGACCCTAATCTGTAAACCCCAACCCCTAAACCCGAACCGCTAAACCTTAAACCCTAAATCCTAAACCATAACCCATAAACCCTAAACCCTAAT
Source organism: Clitoria ternatea (assembly GCA_037962975.1). Taxonomy (NCBI): domain Eukaryota; kingdom Viridiplantae; phylum Streptophyta; class Magnoliopsida; order Fabales; family Fabaceae; genus Clitoria; species Clitoria ternatea. The sequence continues at coordinate 61,951,123 of CM075676.1, forward strand.
CTACAAACAATAAACCCTAATTCATAAACACTAAACTATAAACCCTAAACCCTAAACCATAAACCTCAAACCCTAAACCATAAACCTCAAATCCTAAACACCAATTCTAAACCTTGAACCATGAACTTTAAACCATTAACCCTAAACGTTAACTGTTAAACCCTCAACCCTTAACCCCAAACCCCAACCAATAAATCTTAAACCCTAAACCTTAAACCCTAAACTCATAAACCCCAAACCCTAAACCCTAAACCCTAAACCCTAAACCTCAAACCCTAACCCCTAAACCATACAATGTAAATTGTAAACCTAAAGCCCTAACCCCTAACCCCTAAACCCCAAACCCCAAACCCTAAATACTAAACTTTAATCCCTAAACCCTAAACCGTAAACCCTAAACCCCTAACTCCTAAAACCCTATCCCCTAATCCCTAAACCCTGAATCCCAAACCCTAAACCTAAACCCTAACCCCTCAACCCTAATCCTTAAACCCCAAACTCTCAACCCCAAACCCTTAACCATAAACCATAAACCCTAAACCCTAAACCCTAAACTCTAAACCCCAAACATTAAACCATAACCCTAAACCATAAACCCTAAGCACTAAATCCTAAACCCCAAAACCTAAACCATAAACAATATACCCTAAACCCTAAACTCCAAACCCTAAACCTAACCCCTAAACAATAAACCATAAACCCTAACCCCTAAACCCTAACCCCTAACCCATAAGCACTAAACCTGAAACACCAACCCTAAACCCTGAACCATAAACCCTAAACCCTAAACCCTAAACCCCAAACCCTAAACCCTAAGCCATAAACCCTAAACCATAAACCATAAACCCTAAACCCTAAACCCTAAACACCAAACCCTAAACACTAAACCATATCCCCTAAAACCCTAAACCCTAACCCCAAACCCTAAACCCTAAAATCTAAACCCTAAACCCTAAGCTCCAAACTCTAAACCCTAAACCCTAATACTTAAACCCTAAACCCCAAACCCTAGACCCTAAACTGTAAACCCCAACCCCTAAACTCGAACCGCTAAACCTTAAACCCTAAATCCTAAACCATAAACCATAAGCCATAAACCCTAAACCCTAATCTATAAAAAAGAAACCCTAATCTATAACCACTAAACTATAAACCCTAAACCCTAAACCCTAAACCCTAAACCCTAAACCCTAAACATAAAACCCCAACCCCTAAATCCTAAACCCTAAACCCTAAATCCAAAACCCAAACCCCTAAGCCATAAACCCTAAACCTTAAATCCTAAACACCAATTCTAAACCTTGAACCATGAACTCTAAACCATTAACTCTAAATGTTAACCGTTAAACCCTCAACCCCAAACCCCAAACCCTAACCAATAAATCTTAAACCCTAAACCCTAAACCCTAAACCCTAAACCCCAAACTCTAAACCCTAAACCCTAAACCCTAAACCCCAAACCCTAAACCATAAACCCTAAACCCTAAACAACAAACCCTAAACACTAAACCCTAAACCCTAAAACCCTAAACCTTAAACCCTAAACGACAAACCCTAAACACTAACCCTAAACCCTAAACCCTAAACCTTAAACCCTAAACACTTAACACTAAACCCTAAAGCCTAAACCCCAAACCCTAAACCCTAAAAGCTAAACCACAAACCCTAAACCCTAAACCTTACACCCTAACCCCTAAACTCAAACTGCTAACCTTTAAACCCTAAATCCTAACCCATAAACCATAAACCATAAACCATAAACCCTAAACCGTAATCTTCTAATAATAAACCCTAATCTATACACACTAAACAATAAACCCTAAATCCTAAACCATAAACCTCAAACCCTAAACAATAAACCTCAAACCTTAAACCATAAACCCCAAACCTTAACCCCTAAACATGAAACCCCAACCCCTAAACCCTAAATCCAAAACCCTAACCCCTAAGCAATAAACCTTAAACCTTAAACTCTAAACATCAGCCCTAAACCTTGAACCATAAACTTTAAACCCTTAACCCTAAACGTTAACTCCTAAACCATAAACCCCAAACCCTAAACCCCAACCAATAAACCCTAAACCCTAAACCCTAAATCCTAAACTGCTACCCTACACCCCAAACCATAAACCCTACACCCTAAACCCCAAACTATAAACCTAAACCCCAAACAAAAACCCTAAACGCTAAACCCTAAACCCAAAAACCCTAAACCCTAAATCCTAATCTTTAAACAATAAACCCTAATCTCTAACCCTACACCCTAATCCCTAAACCCTAAATGATAAACCCCAAACCCTAAACCCTAAACATTCAACCCCAAACCCCAAACCGTAAACTCTAAACCCCAAATCCTAAACCTTAAACCATAAACCCTACACCCTAAACCCTAAACCATAACCCCTAAACCCCAAACCATAAACCCCAAACCATAAACCCCAAACCCTATGCCCCAAACCCTAACCCCTAAGCCCTAACCCCTAACTCCCAAACCGCCTAACCTTAAATCCTAAACTCTAAACCCTATAACCTAAACACTAAATTACAAACCCTAACCCCATAACCCTAAACCTTAAACCCTAAACCCTAACCCCAAACCCTAAACCCTAAACCCCAAACCCTAAACCCTAAACCCTAAACCCTAAACCTTAAACCCCAAACCCTGAGCTATAAACCCTAAACCCTAACCACTAAAACCCTAAACCCTAAACCCTAAACCCCAAACCTCTACCCACAAACCCCAAACCATACACCCGGAACCCTAAACCCTAAACCCCAACCCCAAACGCTAAACCCCGAACCATAAAACCCAAACCGTAAACCCTAACCCCAAAACCCCAAAATGTAAACCTAAACCCTAACCCCTCAACCCTAACCATTAAACCCCAAACCCTCAACCCCAAACCATAAACCCTAAACCTAAACCCTAAACCCTAAACCCTAAATCCTAAACCCTAAACCCCAAACAATAACCCTAAACCCTAAATGATAAACCTAAACCCTAAACACTAAACCCAAAACCTAAACCACAAACAATATACCCTAAGCTACAAACACCAAACCATAAACCCTAAACCTAAACAACAAGCCCTAAACCCTAACCCCTAACCCCTAAACCCTAACCCCAAAGCGCTAAACCATAAAACTTAAACCCTAAACACCAACCCTAAACCCTGAACCATGAACCATAAACCCTACACCCTAAACTCCTAACCCCTAACCCTAAACCCTAAGCCCTAAATCCTAAACTATAAACCCTAAACAACAAGCCCTAACCCCAAAACCCTAAACCCTAAACCCTAAACCCTAACCCCAAACCCCAAACCCTAAACCCTAACCCCAAACCCCAAACCCTAAAAACTAAACCCCAAACCCCAAACGCCAAACCCTAAACCATAACCCTAAACCATAACCCTAAATCATAACCCTAAACCCTAAACCCTTAACCCTAAACCCTTAACCCTAAAGCCTAAGCCATAAACACAAAACCCACCCAAAACCCACCTAAACCCTAAACCCTAAACCCTAAACCATAAACCATAGACCTTAAACCCTAAACGCTAACCCCTAAACCCTAAAACCTAAAACAAACCCTAAACTATATACCCTAAACACTAACCCCTAAAACCATAAACTATAAACCCTAAACCCTAAACCCCAAACCTTAAACCCTAAAACCCTAAACCCCAAACTGTAAACCCCAAACCCCAAACCCTAAACCCTAACCCATAAACCCTAAACCCTAACCTATAAACCCTAAAACCCTAAACCTCAAACCCTAAACCCCAACCCCAAACCCTAACCCGTAAACTATAAACCCTAAACCCTCAACCTCAAACCCTAACCCTTAAACCGTAAACTCTAAACTGTAAACCTTAAACCCTAACCCCTAACCCCTAAACCCTAAACCGTAAACCCTAAACCTTAATCCCTAAACCCAAACCCTAAACACTAAACCACTAACCCCAAAAACCCTAAACCCTAAACCCTAAACCTCAAACCATAAACCCTAACCACCAAACCCCAAACCCAAAAACTAAACCCTAACCCCTCAACCCTAACCCTTAAACCCTCAACCCTCAACCCTCAACCCCAAACCCCAAAACCTAAACCATAAACCCTAAACCCTAAACAATAACCCTAAAACCTGAACAATAAATCCTAAACCTTAAACCCCAAAACCTAAACCAGAAACAATATACCCTAAACGCTAAATACCAAACCATAAACCCTAAACCCTAAACCACTAACCCTAAACACTTACCCCCTAAACCCTAAACCATAACCTTTAAGCGCTAAAACCTAAAACTTAAACCCTAAACCCTGAACCATGAACCCTAAACCCTAAAACCGCAAACCCCTAACCCTAAACCCTAAACTGTAACCCCTAACCCTAAACCCTAAACAACAAGCCCTAACCCCTAAACCCTAAACCTTAAACCTTAAACCCCAAACCCCAAACCCCAAACCCTAAACCCTAAACCATAAACCAAAAACCCTAAACCCTAACCCGTAAACCCTAAACCTTAAACACTAACCCCTAAACCTTAAACCCTAAACCCCCAACCTATAAACCCTAAACCCCAAACCCTAAACCCTAAATTCTAACCCCTAACCCCTAAACCCTAAACCCAAACTCCAAACTGCAAACCTTAAACCTCAAACCCTAAACCCTAAACCATAAACCATAAATCGTAAACCCTACACTCTAATCTTTAAATAGTAAACCCTAATCTCTAAACCCTAACCCCTTATCCCTAAACCCTAAACTATAAACCTTTATCCCTGAACCCTAAACTATAACCTTAAAACCCTAAACCTTATTCCCTAAACCCTAAACCCTAAAAGCAAAACCCTAAACCCCAAACTCTAAACCTTAAACCCTAATGCTTTAACCCTAAACCCCAAACCCTAAACCCTAAATTGTAAACCCCAACCCCTAAACCCAAACCGCTAAACCTTAAACCCTAAATCCTAAACCATAAACCATAAACCATAAACCCTAAACCCTAAACCTAAAACCCCAACCCCAAAACCCTAAACTCTAAACCCCAACCCCTAAACCCTAACCCCTAACCCCTAATCCCCAACCCCTAAACCATAATAATGAGGACATACCCAAGGAAGACCCTCACACTACATTAGAGAAAGGACTTGAAGCATATAGAGGTCCCCTCACAAGGGCAAAGACCAAACGGGCCAAAGAGAGCATTCATAAAGCCCTTTTCTCTTTTCTCTCTTCTAGTGGGCCTAAGCCCAATAAGGAACCTATGAGGATCTATGTGTACTTTACTTGTAATATACTCTCTAAATAGTTTCTCTAGGCTTATAGGATAGATTTGGGCCTTGTAAGGTCAAATGGGCCACTTTTGGGCCTTGTACTTTCCCTTTTGGGCCATGTATAGGCCATTTGCTCATCTTTTCTCTTAATGGGCCTTGGATCCATGACCAAGCCCATCTAGCTAGTCCTTGGCCGAAATTCTAGTGGCCTATATAAGGGCTTCTCCTTTTGTAATCAAGCACCATTAATTCATTTGTAAAATTTGAGAGCACTTAAGTGTTTCCTAGTGAGAGATTATCCTCCTTCTCTCTAGAATTTGAGAGCTCTCTCAAGCTCTTATCCAAGGGGTTTCTCCCTCCCTTGGTGGTGAGTGGAGTTATCTTCCTCCTCCTTAGGAAGTGGCCTCCAACCTTTCCCTCTCCCTATTTCCAAGCCTTCCTCCATTGTCCACCTTTTCCTCCTTCCATTTCCACTCTCTTTTCCTTTATTTTGGCGTCACATTCCTATAGTCTTAGGCTTTTAGTTTCAGTTTTCTTGGTCCTTGAAGAAGAAGTCTCAAGCTTCCATTGAAGGAAGATAGAAGAAAGAGCCCTAGATCCACCATCTTCAAGAAAGTGCATGAAGAGCCTACATCATGTGGTATCATTGAGCCTTGGGAGGTTCTTTTCTTCTTCTCTTCCATTTTAATTTTCAGTTTTGAGTTCATTTTGCTGGCTGGAATTTTGTTTCTTAGTCATTCATATGCCTTATTAATTCCATGTTAGCATAGAAAAATCATAAAAAGTCTTAGTTCTTTTGAGTTTTTGTGCTAGTTTCTTTGTGGTTTCAATTTTAGCATCTTGTTATTGTCATTTTCGGTTAGCAATTGTTACCATTCTGTTTTAGTCTCTAAAATTTCAGAAATGGAACATGTTAATTTCAGTTAGTAGGTTGTTAGGTTGTTGTTACATGTTAGTTACTTGTTAGTTGTTAGTTAGAGCCAATTTAGGAAGTTAGTTAAGTGCCATGTGGAACCTTTTCTAGAGTTCTAGGAAGTTAATTGCTTCTCCCTTTTTAGTGTGCAAACCGTGTGGATTAGGGGAAATTCAAGTATCTTGATTAGCTCCTACAAAGGTTCCATTCTTGTTAGGAGGTCTTACATTCAAGACACTCCAAAGTCAACTCAATTTTTAGGATTGTTAGTTTCTATTCTTAGTTTGATTCTAGGTTTAATTTTGTTGTACTATTAGGATATCTCTTTTACATTCTTATTTTCATCTTGCTTGCATCAAAAATAAAACTTGTTAAAAAAAATTTTAGTCACCTCCTATACATCAATTTAGGAGAAGGTTGCATATAAGCAAGAAGCATTAATTGAACTTGTTAGTAACCTTTGTGCATTTCGGTTTGGTATTATAAATTGGTGTTGTTATCTTGAAATCTTGAGAGGCAAAAGAAAAGAAAGAAAAGTATCAAAAAGAAAAGAAAAGAATCACAAGAAAAGACAATTACCAAAGAAGAAAAAAAAAGAGTATTGAAAAGAAAGCCTCATTGCTAAGTTGAAATTGAGACACCAAACATCATCACCAAATTTCAAAATTACTAATACCAAATGAGAATTGTTTTCATTACTTGACCATTGCTAAGACTTGTTCATTAAGACTTCATTGCTTATTCTTGCAACTTTAGAGTTTCTAGGCTAGGTTATACCTTAAACTTTGTTTCTTGCATTTAATTTCTTGTTTGTCTTGTTTTGTCAATTTCAATTCTATTACAAGTTAGCTTTCATTCTTTTGAACTTTTATTTGCTTTTAGAGTCTTGTCATTCCAAGTTAATTGTTGATCCTTCATTCTATTCCATTTGAGTAGCCTTTATTTCTTGAGCCTTTTTAGTTTGTCATTTTTGCTTCTTAAAGTTTTGTCTTGAGTTTGTATTCTTTTGGACTTCTAAAGATCACTCCATTTCACCATTAAGTGAGGGTAGCATATTGAAACACTTGAGATTGGTGTGGAAATTGATTGAGCTTGAAAATCTCTAAGAGAAGGCATACACTTGAGAGATACACTTTTGAGAGGTTTAAAGTTTCTTTGTGATTTCTATTAACCAAATCTTGTGTGGAGTTATTGCCTTGTGTTCTTTTACTAGGTAAAGTGGAGCTTATACATCAAGAAGGACTTGTGAAGATACTTGTAAAGGAGGCAAAAGCTTTGTAACTAGTAGAACATAGGCAAAGTTTTTCAATTCTTAGGCTTTGTGTAGTAGGATTTTGTCTTGTATTTTGGACACAACAAGGACATTGGACTTTTTGGACATTATAATTTTCCTTTTTGCTTGGTAAATTTCGAATTAGGATAGTGTATGTGCATTTGTTTGTTAACTACTTTTAGTTAAATGGTTAGAGTTAGTTAGAAGTTACAACTATAATTAGTTAGTTAGTTGGTAGTTAGTTGAGTGTCTTAACTAATTAGTTAGTGGTTGGAACTAATTCTAGTTGTCATAACTAATTGTTAGTTGGGTTAACTAATACATAACCGAAATTAGTTAGGTAGTTATAGTGGTTATACTTTGTTACAACTTCCATAACTAATTAATTACTTTTGGTTAGGGTTGTTAAGACTTGGTTAGTTAGTTGAACTAATTTTGTTAGGTTAACTACTTCTTAAAACCGAATTTGGTTAGGCTTGTCTAGGGTTAGTTAATCACTAGCAACATCCTAGGACAACCATAATCAAGTTAGGTTAAGGACAACCTAGGATTTCCATAAGCAACATAGGACTAACCTAGTTAAAGACAACCTAGGACTTTGTTTCCCTTAGGATAGAAACCTAGTATTGATATTTTAGGTTTGTTGAAGTGTTTTTTTCACTTGTTTTGCATTCATCTTCCTCGACTAGCTTGTCTATACATACTTTGTTCTTGTCTTGATTTTCTTTGACAACATTAAAAGATGTCGTCTAGTGATAGGGAAAACAAAAGCATGCTTCATAACATAATGGATAGCTTAAACACCATTAATGCTAGGCTAAACAATCTTGAGCATAATGAACCCCCTAGAACTAGGCATATACAACGAAATCAAAGACATAACACTAGTGATAATGAGGAAGAAACAAGACAAAGAAGGCACCATGACCATAGGAAGGATGACATAGGCTTAAGAGAGGTAAAATTAGAAATTCCCCCATTCAATGGAAAAAGTGACATTGAAGCTTACTTAGAGTGGGAGATGAGGGTAGAACAAATATTCAACTCTCATCAAATAAAAGATGATAAAAAAGTTAGGATTGCAACTCTTTCTTTCCAAAATTATGCCCTAGTTTGGTGGACCCAAATTTGTAAGGAGAGAAAAAGAGACAACTTTCCCCCCATAGATGATTGGGTAGACTTAAAAGCTCTCCTTAGAAAAAGATATGTTCCTAATTATTATAGGGGTGAACTATTAGCAAAGCTAAATAGGCTCACCCAAGGCTCTAAATGTGTAGAAGATTACTATAAAGCCTTAGAGATAGCCATGATTAGAGCCAATCTAGAAGAGGATGAGGAAACCCTAATGCATAGGTTCTTACATAGGCTTAATAGGAACATCAAAAATAGGGTGGAACTCCTTCCACATGTGGATATAGAAGAGTTACTCCACCAATACACCAAAGTAGAAAACCAATTTAAGGAAAGAGAATCCTATAGTGGGGATAACAATAGAGCCTATAAGTCAAAGTAGGTAGAAAATAAGGGTAAGTTTGAGAGAAACCCTAGAGAGAGAGAAGTGGGCGCTTCCTCCTCTAAACCCCAAAGTGAGTTACACAAAAATGGCAAAGTTTTTCACAATCAACATGATAAGCATGAACCATCATCAAAACCACAATCCTCTAGATCTTCTTCCATCAAATGTTTTAAGTGCCTTGGAAGAGGACACATTGCTTCAGACTGTCCAACAAAAAGAACAATGATTTTAAAAACCAATGGAACCTACTCAAGTCAATCAGAGTCTAATTCTGATTCTCACTATTCAAGTGATGACTCTAGTAGTGCTTCTAGTGACAGTGAGCATATTTTAGGGGATGATGGTGAGTTGTACATGATTAGAAGGTTGCTTGGTAGTCATGTAAAACTCGATGACACAACACAAAGAGAGAACATCTTTTATACAAGATGTTACATTAATGATAAATTATGTTCTCTCATTGTGGATAGTGGGAGTTGTGCAAATGTTGCAAGCCAAAGACTAGTCAAAAAGATGGGATTAGATATTATAGACCATCCAAGTCCCTACAAATTACAATGGTTAAACGAAAAAGGGGAAATGGTAGTTAATAAGCAAGTCCTAATCAATTTCACCATAGGCACATATAGAGATGAAGTCAAATGTGATGTAGTACCTATGGAAGCAACTCATATACTTTTAGGAAGGCCTTGGCAATTTGATAGGAAGGTCCTTCATGAGGGGTTCACTAACACCCTCACATTTAAACTAGATGGTAAGAAGATAGTATTACATCCCCTAACTCCACAACAAGTAGCCAAAGACCAAATCCAAATGAAAGCTAAGAAAGAAAAAGAGTTAGGATCTTCTTCCCATGTGAGTTTAGAAAAACCAAAGAAAAACAAAAAATACAATAAAGGGAAAGGAGTTGTTGTCTATAATGACTCCCAACCTAATCTCTTTGCAAATAAATATGATGTGAAACATGCCATGTTTTCATAAAAGCATTGCTTGATCATATATCCAAAAGATATCCCTAACACTTCCTTGTGTTCAATGGGCACCTCTCCTTCCTCCTTGCCCAAAGGGATACAAAATATCTTGCAAGAATTTAATGACCTCTTCCCAAAAGACATTCCAAAAGGGTTACCTCCTATTAGGGGCATTGAGCATCAAATAGACCTTATACCTGGGGCTAGTTTGCCAAATAGACCTGCCTATAGATGAAACCCTAAGGAAAGTTTAGAAATAGAAAAACAAGTGAATAAACTACTTTCCAAAGGTTGGATTAGAGAAAGTTTAAGCCCTTGCGCATTACCGGTTTTACTTGTACCCAAGAAAGATGGTTCATGGAGAATGTGTACGGATTGTCAAGCCATTAATAACATCACCATCAAGTATAGGCATCCCATACCTAGGCTTGATGACATGTTAGATGAGCTTAGTGGATCTACAATCTTCTCCAAGATTGATCTTAAAAGTGGCTATCACCAAATTAGAATAAAAGAAGGAGATGAATGGAAAGCCGCTTTTAAAACCAAACTTGGCCTTTATGAGTGGTTAGTGATGCCTTTCGGCCTAACTAATGCACCAAGTACCTTCATGAGACTTATGAACCATGTTTTAAGGGATTTCATAGGGCATTTTGTTGTGGTATACTTTGATGACATTCTTGTGTACTCAAAGTCCATGACCTCTCATCTAATCCACCTAAGACAAGTTATGCTTACTTTGAGAACAAACAATCTTTATGCTAACTTTGAAAAATGTTCTTTTGGCATGGATACCATTGTCTTTCTTGGTTTTGTAGTTAGTTCTAGAGGTGTTGAGGTAGATCACTTTAAGGTTAAGGCAATCCAAGATTGGCCTACACCTAAAAATGTGAGTGAAGTAAGAAGTTTTCATGGTCTCGCAAGTTTCTATAGGAGATTTGTGAAAGATTTTTCAACCCTAGCCTCCCCTCTAAATGAGTTGGTCAAAAAGAATGTTTCTTTTATATGGGGGCCTAGGCAAGAAAAAGCCTTTCAAGATCTCAAAGATAGACTCACTCATGCTCCAATTTTAAAACTTCCAAATTTTTCTAAAACCTTTGAGCTTGAGTGTGACGTATCTAATGTGGGCATAGGAGCTGTGCTTTTACAAGAAGGTCACCTCATTGCTTTCTTTAGTGAAAAACTTAATGGGGCCACTATTAACTATCCCACATACGATAAGGAATTTTATGCCTTAATTAGAGCCCTACAAACTTGGGAGCACTACTTAATCCCAAAAGAGTTTGTGATACATAGTGATCACCAATCTTTGAAATTCATCAAAGGGCAACATAAGTTAAACAAAAGGCATGCAAAGTGGGTTGAGTATTTGGAACAATTTCCTTATGTCATCAAGTATAAGAATGGCAAAACCAATACTGTGGCTGATGCTTTATCTAGGAGGCACTCTTTACTTACCTCTCTAGGAGCCAAAGTTATTGGGCTTGATGAAATTAGGTCTTTGTACCCAAATGATCTTGATTTTTCAAACATCTTTAACTCATCTTCCACTTCTACATCTCATAAGGGCTTCTACATTTTAGATGGCTATCTTTTTAAAGCCAATAGACTTTGTATTCCACGAAGCTCTTTAAGAGATCTACTACTTAGAGAGAGTCATGAGGGAGGACTCATGGGTCATTTTGGTAGAGATAAAACTTTGTCTATCTTACATGAACACTTTTATTGGCCCAAAATGAAAAAGGATGTTCAAAAACATTGCTCTAGGTGTATTGTTTGTAGAAAGGCTAAATCAAAACTTTCACCTAATGGTTTATATACTCCCTTGCCAACACCTAGTGCACCTTGGATTGATATATCCATGGACTTTGTGTTAGGCCTGCCTAAGACCCAAAGGGGAATGGATTCTATCTTTGTGGTTGTGGATAGGTTTAGCAAGATGGCTCACTTCATCCCTTGCCATAAGGTTGATGATGCTAGTCATATTGCTAAGATCTTCTTTAAAGAGGTTGTGCGATTACATGGTGTACCCAAAACCATTGTTTCTGATAGGGACACCAAATTCCTAAGCCATTTTTGGAAAACTCTTTGGTCAAGGCTAGGAACACAACTCCTCTTTTCCACAACTTGTCATCCTCAAACGGATGGCCAAACAGAGGTAGTAAACAGGACCCTCTCACAACTTCTTAGGGTCTTAGTACACAAAAATGTGAAATCTTGGGATGAGTGTTTACCCCACATTGAGTTTGCATATAATAGGGTACAACACTCCACAACCAAGCATAGTCCATTTGAGGTTGTATATGGTTTTAACCCTCTCACACCCTTGGACCTTTTGCCCATTGAGGTTTCTGATTCTGTCCTTCATATGGATGGAGAGGCAAAGGCCCAATTTATCAAAGATTTTCATGAGACGGTTAGACACCAAATACAAACTAAAAATGAACATTATGCTCGTTGTGTAAATAAACAAAGAAAGGAGATCACCTTTGAGGTTGGAGATTGGGTATGGTTACACCTTCGAAAGGAACGCTTTCCCAATTTGAGAAAATCCAAACTCAACCCTAGAGGTGATGGGCCTTTTCAAATTCTCAAGAAAATTAATAATAATGCTTATGTCCTAGATCTACCAGGAGATTATGGTGTGAGTGTTTCTTTTAATATAACTGATTTGTCTCCCTTTGATATAGATGATGAGGATGATGCCTTTGATTTGAGGACAAATCCTTTTGAAGAGGGGGAGCATAATGAGGACATATCCAAGGAAGACCCTCACACTACATTAGAGAAAGGACTTGAAGCATATAGAGGTCCCCTCACAAGGGCAAAGACCAAACGGGCCAAAGAGAGCATTCATAAAGCCCTTTTCTCTTTTCTCTCTTCTAGTGGGCCTAAGCCCAATAAGGAACCTATGAGGATCTATGTGTACTTTACTTGTAATATACTTTCTAAATAGTTTCTCTAGGCTTATAGGATAGATTTGGGCCTTGTAAGGTCAAATGGGCCACTTTTGGGCCTTGTACTTTCCCTTTTGGGCCATGTATAGGCCATTTGCTCATCTTTTCTCTTAATGGGCCTTGGATCCATGACCAAGCCCATCTAGCTAGTCCTTGGCCGAAATTCTAGTGGCCTATATAAGGGCTTCTCCTTTTGTAATCAAGCACCATTAATCCATTTGTAAAATTTGAGAGCACTTAAGTGTTTCCTAGTGAGAGATTCTCCTCCTTCTCTCTAGAATTTAAGAGCTCTCTCAAGCTCTTATCCAAGGGGTTTCTCCCTCCCTTGGTGGTGAGTGGAGTTATCTTCCTCCTCCTTAGGAAGTGGCCTCCAACCTTTCCCTCTCCCTTTTTCCAAGCCTTCCTCCATTGTCCACCTTTCCCTCCTTCCATTTCCACTCTCTTTTCCTTTATTTTGGCGTCACATTCCTATAGTCTTAGGCTTTTAGTTTCGGTTTTCTTGGTCCTTGAAGAAGAAGTCTCAAGCTTCCATTGAAGGAAGATAGAAGAAAGAGCCCTAGATCCACCCTCTTCAAGAAAGTGCATGAAGAGCCTACATCACATAAACCCTAAACCCTAAACCCTAAACATGAAACCCCAACCCCTAAATCCTAAACTATAAACCCTAACCCCTAAACCCTAAATCCAAAACCTGAACCCCTAAGCATTAAACCCTAAACATAAACCCTAAACACCCACCCTAAACCTTGAACCATGAACCCTAAAGCCCTAACCCTAAACGCTAACCCTAAACCCCAAAGCCCAACCAATAAATCCCAAACCTTAAACCCTAAACCGCTACCCATAAACCCCAAACCCCAAACCCTAAACCGTAAACCCTAAACCCTACATGACAAACCCTAAATGATAAACCCTAACCCTTAAAACCCTAAACCTTAAACCCTAATCCCTAAACACTAAACCCCAAACCCTAAACCCCAAACCCTAAAAGCTAAACCCTAAACCCTAAAAGCTAAACCCCAAACCCTAAACCCCAAACCCAAATCCCAAACCCCAAACCCCAACCCCTAAACCCGAACTGCTAAACCTTAAACCCTAAATCCTAAACCGTAAACCATAAACCATAAACCTTAAAAATTAAACACTAATCTTTAAACAATAAACCCTAATCTCTATACCCTACACCCTAATCCCTAAACCCTAAATGATAAACCCTAAACCCTAAACCCTAAGTTATAACCCATAAACCTCAACCACTAAACCCTGAACCTTAAAGACTAATCTTCAAACAATAAACCTTAATCTCTAAATCCTAAACCCTAATCCATAAACCCTAAACTATAAACCCTAAACCCTAAACCATAAACCTAAAGCCCTAAACCCTAAACCATAAACCCCAAACCCTAAACCCTAAACCCCAAACCCCAAACCTTAAACCCTAAACATTAAACCTTAAACCCCAAACCCCAACCCATAAACCCTAAACCCTAAACTATTAACCTTAAACCCTAAACCATTAACCCTAAACCCTAATCTTTAAACAATAAACCCTAATCCCTCCATAAACCATAAACCATAAACCGTAAACCCCAAACCCTAAACCTTAAACCCTATACCCTAAACCATAAACCCTAAACCCTAAACACTAAACCTGAAACCCCAACCCCTAAAGCCTAAACCCCAACCCCTAAACCCTAAATCCAAAATCCCAAACCCTAAGCACTAAACCCTAAACACCAACCCTAAATCTTGAACCATGAACACTAAAACCTTAACCCTAAACACTAACCCCTAACCTTAAACCCCAAACCCCAAACCCCAACCCATAAACCTCAAACACTAAACCCTAAACTGTTACCCCTAAACCCCAAACCCTAATCCCTGAAACATTAACCTGAAACCCAAAACCCTAAACTATAAACCCTAAACCCTAAAGGACAAATCCTAAACACTAAACCCTAGCCCCGAACCCCTAAAACCGTAAACCCTAAACCCTAAACCCCAAAAGCTAAACCCCAAACCTTAAACCCCAAACTCTAAACCGTAAACCTTAATCCTTAAACCCTAAACCCCTAACCCTAAACCCTAAATCATAAACCCCAACCCCTAAACCTGAACCGCTAAACCTTAAACCCTAAATCCTACACCATAAATTATGTAGGATCTTCTTATAACCACTTGAAGAAGGATGGACCTAGGGATCTTCTCTTCTTCTAACCCCCATAAGCCTTTGTTGAGGATCTTTGCCCTTGGAAACCAAAATGAAAAATGAAGGAAAGACTCAAGAAGTAACAAAATTAAAGGTGGAAAAGAGCATGGAAAAGGTGGAATTGGAAAAGAGAAAGGAGAAGGATGAAAGATGGAATGGAGGAGGTGA
Source organism: Clitoria ternatea (assembly GCA_037962975.1). Lineage (NCBI taxonomy): Eukaryota > Viridiplantae > Streptophyta > Magnoliopsida > Fabales > Fabaceae > Clitoria > Clitoria ternatea. The sequence goes on from CM075676.1 coordinate 61,966,410, forward strand.
ATAAGAGGCCACTCCTAGAAGAAGATAACTCCTCTAACTCGCCACCAAGAGGGAAGAATCCCCTTGGATGAGAGCTTGCTAGAGCTCACTCTAACCTAGAGAGAAGGGAGAGTTTCTCTCACTAAAAACTCACTTTGAAAGTGTAAAATCTTAAATGGCATTAATTGTATCAAAAATACAAAAGGAGAACTCCTTATATAGGCCTCCACAAATTTAGTCAAGGAGGAGCTAATTGGGCTTGGTCCATTGATCCAAGGCCCATGACGAGAAAAGGAGAGGAAGATGGCCTATACATGGCCTAAAAATAAAGTACATGGCCCTAAAGTGGCCCATTTGACCTTGCAAGGTCCAAATAAACCCTAAAAGCCTAGAGAATCTAACAAAGAAGTATATTACAAGTAAAATATGAATAGATCCTCAAGGAGTCTTTATTGGGCTTGGGCCCACTCAAAGAGAGGAAGGAGGATAAGGCTTGATGGATGCTCTCTTTAGCCTTTTTAATCTTGGCCCTTATGAGAGGACCTTTGTAAGTTTTAAGTCCTTTCTCTAAGGTAGTGTGAGGGTCCTCGCTTAGTGTGTCCTCATTATGCTCCCCCTCTTCGAAAGGATTTGTCCTCAAATCTAAGGGATCATCCTCTTTATCCAAGTCAAAGGGAGACAAGTCGAAAATATTAAAAGAAGCACTGATTTCATATTCTCCTGGCAAGTCAAGGACATAAGCATTATTATTCATTTTCTTTATTATTTGGAAAGGCCCATCACCTCTAGGTCGAGTTTGGATTTTCTTAAGTTTGGAAATTGTTCTTTTCTAAGGTGTAACCAAACCCAATCTCCAACCTCAAAGGTGACTTCCTTTCTCTTCTTATTGGCACAACGAGCATAATTTTCATTTTTAGTTTGTATTTAGTTCTTAACCTTCTCATGAAAATCTTTGATAAACTTGGCCTTTGCCTCTCCATCCATATGAAGGACAGAGTCAGAAACCTCAATAGGCAAAAGGTCCAATAGGGTGAGAGGGTTACAACCATACACAACCTCAAATGGACTATGCTTAGTTGTGGAGTGTTGTACCCTATTATATGCAAACTCAATGTAGGGTAAACACTCATCCTAAGATTTAACATTTTTATACACTAAGACCCTAAGAAGTTGAGAAAGGGTCCTGTTTACTACCTCTGTTTATCCATCCATTTGAGGATGACAACTGGTAAAAAAGAGAAGCTTGTTCCTAGCCTTGACCAAAGAGTTTTCCAAAAATGGCTTAGGAATTTGGTGTCTCTATCAGAAATTATGGTTTTAGGAACACCATGAAGTCTTACAATCTCTTTAAAAAAGAGTTTAGCAATATGACTAACGTCATCTACCTTGTGACAAAGGATGAAGTGAGCCATCTTACTAAACCTATCCACAACCACAAAGATAGAATCCATTCCCCTTAGGGTGTTAGGCAAGCCCAGCACAAAATCCATAGAGATATCAATCCAAGATGTACTAGGTGTTGGTAAAGGAGTATATAAACCACTAGGCGAAAGTTTTGATTTTGCTTTTCTATATACAATACACCTAGCATAATGTTTTTGAACATCTTGTTTTATTTGTGGCCAATAGAAGTGTTCATGTAGTATGGACAATATTTTATCTCTTCTAAAATGGCCCATTAAGCCTTCCTCATAGCTTTCTCTAAGTAAAAGATCTCTTAAAGAACTTCTAGGAATGTAAAGTCTATTGGCTTTAAAGAGATAGTCATCTAAAATGTAGAAGCCTTTATGAGATGAAGAAGTGGAAGATGAGTTAAAAATGTTAGAAAAATCAAGGTCACTTGGATACAAAGACCTAATCTCATCAAGTCCAATAACTTTGGCTCCTAGGGACGTAAGTAAAAAGTACCTCCTAGATAAAGCATCAACCACAGTATCGGATTTTCCATTCTTAAACTTGATGACATAGGGAAATTGTTCCAAGTACTCAACCCACTTAGCATGCCTTTTATTTAACTTATGTAGCCCTTTAATAAATTTGAGGGATTGGTGATCACTATGTATAACAAACTCTTTGGGAATCAAGTAATGTTCCCAAGTTTGTAAGGCTCTAATTAAGGCATAGAATTTTTTATCATATATGGGGTAGTTGATGGTTGCCCCATTAAGCTTTTCACTTAAGAAAGCAATGGGGTGACCTTCTTGCAATAAAACAACTCCTATAACCACATTTGATGCATTACACTCAAGCTTAAATGTTTTAGAAAAATTTGGAAGTGATAAAATTAGAGCATGAGTGAGGTGGTGTTTGAGATCTAGTAAGGCTTGTTCTTGTCTTGGCCCCCATACAAAAGGAACATTCTTTTTCACCAACTCATTTAGAGGGGAGGCTAAGGTAGAAAAGTCTTTCACAAATCTCCGATAAAAGCTTGTGAGACCATGAAAACTTCTTATGTCACTCACATTTTTTGGTGTGGGCTAATCTTGGATGGCCTTAACCTTTGAGTGATCTACCTCTACACCCTTTGAACTGACTACAAATCCAAGAAAGATAATGCTATCCATGCCAAAATAACATTTTTCTAGGTTTGTATAAAGATTGTTTGTTCTTAGGGCAAGCATAACTTGTCTAAGATGGTTTAGATGAGAGGTCATGGTCTTTGAATATATTAAAATATTGTCAAAGTAGACCACAACAAAATGCCTAATGAATTCCCTTAAAACATGATTCATTAATCTCATGAATGTGCTTGGTGCATTAGTCAAGTCAAAGTGCATAACTAACCACTCATATAATCCAAGTTTGGTTTTAAAAGCTGCTTTCCATTCATCTCCCTCTTTGATTCTTATTTTGTGATAGCCACTTTTAAGGTCAATCTTGGAAAATATTGTAGAACCACTAAGCTCATCAAGCATGTCATCAAGTCTAGGTATGGGATGCCTATAGTTGATGGTGATGTTATTGATAGCCCTACAGTGGGTACACATTCTCCATGAACCATCTTTCTTGGGAACAAGTAAAACTGGTAAAGCACAAAGGCTTAAGCTTTCTCTAATCCAACCCTTAGATAGTAGTTCATTAACTTGATTTTTAATTTCAAGGCTTTCTTTAGGATTACATCTATATGTAGGCCTATTAGGTAAACTAGCACTAGGAATTAAATCTATTTGATGTTCAATGCCCCTAATAGAAGGTAAGCCTTTTGGGATGTCTTTTGAAAAGAGGTCTTTAAATTCATTTAACATATTTTGAATCTTTTTGGGTAAAGGAGGAGGAGTGTTGCCCATTGAGCACAAGGAAGTGCTAGGGATATCTTTAGTGTACATGATTAAGCATTGTTTATGTGAAAACATAGCATGTTTCATATCATGTTTGTTGGCCAAATAGTTCGCTCTAGAGTCATCATAGATGATAACTCCTTTTCTTTTATCCTCTTTTTTATTTTTCTTATGTTTTTCTACATGGTTAGATGAAGAAGATCCTAACTCTCTATCTCTTTTAAGTTTCATTTGTAGTTGATCTTTAGCTACTTGTTGTGGAGTTAGGAGGTGTAAAACTATCTTCTTACCATCTAGTTTGAATGTAAGGGTGTTAGTGAACCCCTCATGGATGACCTTCCTATCAAATTGCCAAGGTCTTCCTAGTAGGATATGAGTTGCCTCCATAGGTACTACATCATAATTAACTTCATCTTTATATGTGCCTATGGTGAAATTTATTAAGACTTTCTTATTAACTAACATCTCTCCCTTTTCATTTAACCATTGTAACTTATAAGGTCTAGGGTGATCTATTAGTTCTAAACCCATTTTATTAACTAGTCTTTGGCTCAAAACATTAGCACAACTCCTCTATCCATAATAAGAGAACATAATTTTTCATTTATGTAACATCTTGTATAAAAGATGTTCTCTCTTTTTATCTAGCTTAACATGACTACCAAGCAATCTTCTAATCATGTAAAGCTCACCATCATCCCCTAAAATATGCTCACTATCATAGGAATCACTACTTGAGTCATCACTTGAAGAGTGAGAATCAGAATTAGACTCTAATTGACCTGAGTAGGTTCCATTAGTTTTCAAAACCATAGTTCTTTTTGTTGGACAGTTAGAAGTAATGTGACCTCTACCAAGGCATTTAAAACATTTTATGATAGATGATCTAGAGAATTATGGTTTAGATATGGATTCATGCCTTTCTCTTTGATTCCTAAAATTTTTTCCATTTTTATGCAACTCACTTTATGGTTTGGAAGATGAAGGCAACTCATAACCTACTAGGGTTTAGAAGATGAAGGCAACTCATATCCTACTAAGGTTTAGGGTTTAGTGCCCACTTCCTTCTCTCTAGGGTTTTTATCAAACTTACCCTTATTTTCTTGTCTTACCCACCTAAACCCTAAACCCTAAACCCCAAACCTTAAACCCAAAATCCTAAACCCTCAACACTAAACCTAAAACCTTAAACCCTAAACCCCAACCCCTAAACCCTAAATCTGAAATCCCAACCCCTAAGCATTAAACCCTAAACCATAAACCCTTCAAACCAACCCTAAACCTTGAACCATGAACCCTAAACCCGAACCACTAAAACTTAAATTGTAAATCCTAAACCATAAACCATAAACCCTAAACCATAATCTTCAAACAATAAACCCTAATCTCCAAACCCTACACCCTAATCCCTAAACCCTAAACGATCAACCCCAAACCCTAAACCCCAAACCCCAAACCCTAACCCTAAACCCCAAACCCCAAACTATAAACCCTAAACTCTAAACCCTAAACCCTCAATCGTAAACCCTAACCCCCACACCTCAACCACTAAACCCTAAACCATAAACCGTAAACCATAAACACTAATCTTTAAACACTAAAACCTAATCTCTAAACCCTAAACCCTAATCCCTAAATCCTAAACCATAAACCTCAAACCCTAAACCATAAACCCTAAACCCTAAACCCCAAACCCCAAACCCTAAACCCCAAACCATAAACACTAAACCCTACACCCAAAACCCCAACCCATAAACCCTGACCCCTAAACTATAAACCTTAATCTTCAAAAAATCAACCCTAATCTCAAAACACTAAACTACAAACGCTAAACCATAAACCTTAAACCCTAAACCTAAACCCCAACCCCTAAACCCTAAACCCCAACCCCTAAACCCTAAACCCTAAACCCTAAACCCTAAACCCCAACCCCTAAACCCCAAATCCAAAACCCTAAACCCTAACCACTAAAACCTTAAATCCAAAACACTAACCAAAACATCGAACCATAAACCTTATGCCCTAAACCCTAAACGGTAACCCTTAAACCCTAAACCCTAAACCCTAAACCCTAACCCATAGACCCCAAACCGTAAACCGTTAACCCTAAACCCTAAACCACTACCCGTAAACCCCAAACCCTAAACCCTAAACCATAAACCCTAAATCCCGAAACCCAAACTGTAAACCCTAAACGAAAACCCCTACATTGTAAACCTAACCCCTAACCCTTAAAACCCAAAACCTTAAACCATAAACCCCAAACTCTAAACCCTAAACCCCAAACCCTAAACCCTCAACTATAAACCCCAACCCCTAAACCTGAACCGATAATCCTTAAACCCTAAATCCTAAACCATAAACCATAAACCTTAAACCCTAATCTTCAAACAGTAAAACCTAATCTATACACCCTACACCCTAATCCCTAAACCCTAAACGATAAACACTAAACCCTAAACCATAAACCATAAACCCTAAACCCTAAACCCTAAACCTTAAACAATGAACCAGAAAACATAAACCCTAAACCCTAAACCCTAAACCATCAACCCTAAACCCTAAACCCTACACCATAAACCCTAAACCCTAAACCCTAAACACTAAATCCTAACCCCAAACCCCAAACCCTAAACTATAAACCCTAAACCATTAACCCTAAACCCTAAACCCTAATCTTCAAACAATAAACCCTAATCCCTAAATCCTAAACTATAAACCCTAAACTGTAAACCATAAACCCCAAACCCCAAACCCTAAACCCCAAACCCTAAACCCTAAACCTAAAACCCCAACCCTAAACACTAAACCCTAAACCCCAACCTCTAAACCCTAAATCAAAACCGAACCCCTAAGTACTAAACCTTAAACCTTAAACCCTAAACACCAACATTAAAACCTTGAACCATGAACACTAAACCCTTAACCCCAAACGCTAACCCCTAACCCTAAACCCCAAACCCCAAACCTTAAACCATAAACCCTAAACCATAAACCCCAAACCCTAAACCCCAAACCCTAAACCCTAACCCCTAACCCCTAAACCCCAACCCCTAAAAGCAAAACCTAAAAACTTAAACACTAAATACCAACCATAAACCCTAAACCATGAACCCTAGACCCTAAACCCTAAACCATGAACCTCGAACCCTAAACCTTAACCCCTAACCCCTAAACCCTAAATACAAACTATAAACCCTGAACCATGAACCCTAAACCCTAAACCCTAAACCCAAAACACCAAACCCCAAACGTTAAACCCTAAGCCCTAAACCCCAAACCCTAAACCCTAAAGAACAAGCCCTAACCCCTAAACCTTAAACCTTAAACCATAAACCCTAACCCTAAACCCTAAACCATAAACCATAAACCATAAACCTTAAACCCTAAACCCTAAACCATAAACCCTAAACCTCAAACCCCAAACCCCAAACCCTAAACCTTAAATCCAAAACCCTAAACCCTAAACACTATACCCTACACTCAAAACTCCATCCTCTATACCTTAACCCCTAACCTAAACAAGAAACCCTAATCCCTAAAACCTAGACTATAAACACTAAACCCTAAACCATAAATCCTTAACCCTTAACCCTAAACCCCAAACCGTAAACCGTAAACGTGACAGTGCTCCGCAAGCACATGGGTTATGTCGAGTAGTATAAAGGATATCGTATCCACAGAGACTGTTTTCAAAGTACCAGCATATTAAAATTTAATTATCCACACAGTTTGATATTTTAAGTTTTTGTAAAAGAAAACTCAAAACAAAGTTTACACAGAATAAAAACAAATTCAGAAACAAAATTTTCTAGACACTTAAAAATCAGAGTTGAGAGTATCTTGGGATTCCGGGGGATCAAGACATTGCTTGAATAGGAGGGGTTCATCCCAATAGTAGTGTTTAACATCTGCAAAAAAAATTTTCCTTTGCTGAAAGCTAAGATCAGGAGGTAAGATACCATATGCAAGAAAATTTACAAAATCAGCATACCAAGGAACACGTTGGATACTAAGACTCAAGAGTTGTTCATCTGGAAAAGATTCATTGATAGGAATATTATCTGTTTCTTCTTTTTTGGATGTCAACCTAGACAGGTGGTCAGCGACCAGATTCTCAGTACCCTTCTTATCCTTAATTTCCAAGTCAAATTCTTGCAATATTAGAATCCACCTAATCAGCCTAGGCTTTGCTTCCTTTTTATTCAATAGATACTTAATGGCAGAGTGATCGGTGTAAACAATAACATGTGAACCCACCAAGTAAGATCTAAATTTATCAAAAGCAAAGACAATGGCTAACAGTTCTTTTTCAGTTATGGCATAATTTACCTGAGCATCATCCAGCGTCCGGCTGGCATAATGAATTATATGGAGCTTCTTGTCCTTCCGTTGCCCAAGCACAGCCCCCACTACGTAATAACTCGCATCGCACATCAACTCGAACGGGAGTTCCCAATCAGGGGGTTACACAATGGGGCAGAGATTAAAGCTTGCTTAATCCTACAAAAAGCTTCCATACAAGATGAATCAAAATTGAAGGGCATATCCTTACCCAGAAGAGTTATAAGAGGCTTTGTGATCTTGGAGAAATCTTTAATGAATCGACGGTAAAACCCTGCATGTCTAAGAAAACTCTGAATACCTTTCACATTTGTAAGTGAGGGCAATTTTTCAATTACTTTTACCTTAGCCTTGTCAAGTTCTATACCTCTTTCAGACACTAAGTGTCCAAGAACTATGCCTTCTCTTACCATAAAATGGCACTTTTCCCAGTTCAAGACCAGATTAGTCTCTTTACAACGCTGCAAGACTTGGCACAAATTTGTTAAACAATTATCAAAATCCAAACCATGTACTGAAAAATCATCCATAAAGACTTCCATCACATTTTCAATAAGGTCAGAAAAAATTGCTTGCATACACCTTTGAAAAGTCGCAGGTGCATTACACAGACCAAAAGGCATACGCCTATAAGCATAAGTCCCATAAGGGTAAGTGAAGGTAGTCTTTTATTGATCAGATGGATGAATAAGAATTTGATGAAAACCTGAATACCTATCCAAATAATAGAAATAAGAGTGTTTCGCAAGTCTTTCAAGCATCTGATCAATAAAAGGAAGAGGAAAATGATCTTTTTTCATGGCGCTATTTAACTTCCTATAATCAATACACATACACCAACCAGAGACAATCCTAGTAGGAATCAATTTATGTTTATCATTTTCAATCACAGTTATTCCCTCTTTTTTAGGCACCACATGAACAGGACTTACCCATTTACTACTATCCACAGGATATATGACTCCAGCATCAAACAATTTCAAAATTTCCTTTTTAACCACTTATTGCATTTTTGGATTTAATCTCCTAAGTGGTTATACTGTGGGCCTACTTTCATCTTCAACAGTAATCCTGTGCATACAAAGAGAAGGCTAATCCCTTTGATATCATCCATTGTATAACCTATTACTTTTCTATACAACCTAAGTTGTTTCTAAAGTTTTTCATTTTCACATGGATTCAATTCAGCATTAACAAACACAGGATATGTGGAATTAGGACCAAGAAACTCATACCTTAATAAAGCTAGTAAAGGCTTTAATTCCACATTGGGGTTTACCACTTTGTCATACATGACCTCAGTATCATGTTTTAGTGGGGCCTCAGAGCAATCAGATGTTCCTGCAGGCTCAATCATGAAAACAGTTTCAAGTGGGTCATTAGGAAAGGTTGCTTCCTTTACCACTTGTTCAACAAAATCCACACTACAGCAAACATCATTATTAAAAGGTTTTTCTAAAGCATTTTTCAAGTTAAAATCAACCTTTTGGTCTCCAACAGTCAGAGACAACTTACCATTCTTGACATCAATCACAGCATCTACAGTTGCTAAAAATGGTCTGCCTAAAATAATAGGAATCAAAGAATCTTCATCCATTTCTAGCACAACAAAGTCAGCAGGTATAAAAAATTTTCATACCTTAATAAGAACACCCTCTAAAATTCCTACAGGATATTTTACAGATCTATCAGCCAACTGTAAAGACATCCTAGTAGGTTTTAGCTCACCCAATCCTAACTTTTCAGCAACAGATAATGGCATTAAACTCACACTCGCTCCTAAATCACATAACGCTTTATCTATATTTATATCACCAATCATACAAGGAATAGAGAAACTACCTGGATCTTGGAGCTTGGGTGGAAGCTTTCTTTGAATTAAAGCACTACACTCTTTAGTAAGTGCCACTGTACCATCTTCCTCCAGTCTTCTTTTGTTGGATAAAATGTCCTTCAGGAACTTCACATATGTTGGCATTTGCTGTAAAGCATCTATGAAGGGACTATTGATATACAATTTCTGTAAAACATCAAGAAACTTACCAAATTATTTATCCAATTTTGCTTTCGCTAAGCACTGAGGAAATGGAATAGGAGGTTGATATGGCTTAACCTCCTTCTTTTCTTGTGGTTTCTCTTCTTCAATCACTCGGTGAGATAAAGATTCATCCTCTTTCTTTTCATCCTTTCCAGTCTTGCCAACTGGCCCATCATATTGAGTACCACTCCTAAGAGTGACAGCCATTGTTTGGTTAGGTTGGTCCAGCCTCTGGTTTTCCAAGAAATGTTCCTGGTGCTCTTTGAGAGTAGCAGACTTGTTGGGCAATTTGATTTTAAAGTATTTTGTTATGGATGGCAAGAGAGTCCACCTTTGAAGCTAAGTTCTTTATTGCCTTAGAGAATTCATTATTTTGTTTAAGTTGAGTAGCTACAAATGTCTCCATCAAGGATTCTAGATTTGATTTTTATGGAATATAGGATCCTTGTTGAGGTTTGTAGTTACTTTGATTACCTTGGAATGGAGGTGACCTATTTTGGAAACCAGGTGGACCTTGTGGAGGTCTATAGTTATTTAGAAAATTTCCATCATAGTTTCCAATAGCATCCACCTGATGCATTTCTTGTTCTTGATTAAGGGTCATTGCTAAATGGCAGTTTGTAGCTCTATGTCCTAAAACACCACAAACTTCACAAATAATATTAGTAGCACCTGTTGACCCTATTTTATCAAGTTTTAATGTTAATGCTTCAACTTTGGCAGAAAGTAGGGAAAGAGCATCAATAGAGTAGTTACCTAGTGTTTTAGCACGTAATCCTCTCTCAGAGTTCCACTGGTGAGTGTTTTGAGCTATCTCCTCAATCAGGTTCTGAGCTTCATCAACATTTTTACTCATGAAGGCTCCTCTAGCTGCAGCATCTAAAGAGATCTTTTGTGTAGAAGTTAGTCCATTATAGAACATATGGATTGTCAACCACCTTTCTATCCTATGATGAGGACATTCTCTCAGCAACTCCTTGTATCTTTCCCAGGCTTCATACAAGGATTCATCATCTTTTTGTGCAAAATTAATTATTTATTTTCTTAACAAATCAGTTTTATTTCTTGGGTACCACTTATTGATGAAAGCACTGGATAGTTGTTCCCAAGTCGTGATGGATCCTTCAGGAAGAGAGTATAACCACGCCCTCGCTTTATCTCTTAAGGAGAAAGGAAAGAGTCTCAAGCGAATGGCATCATTGGTGGCTCCGTTCATTTTCAGGGTATCACAGTATTCAAGAAAGATTTGAAGATGAAGATTTGGATCTTCAGAGGGTAATCCTCCGAATTGGTTCTGTTGAACCATAGAGAGTAGTGAAGGCTTTAATTCAAAATTGTTAGCCTCCATTGTGGGTCTAAGGATGCTAGACCCTCTTCCATTTGTACTTGGAGCAGCAAAATCTCTTAAGGTTCTATTTTGGTCTGCCATTTGTTTTTATTTTTCTTGTTTTTGTTGTTTTCTTAAAGATCTAAGGGTACGTTCTATCTCAGGGTCAAATCCTAAGTTTACATCGACACTATGGCTTCGTCGCATAAAAAGAAAACAAATGACAAATAAAACAAACAATCACAAAAACAACAACAGATACACAGAATAAACAACAAAATACAAAATAACAACAAAATAAAAATAAGAATAAAAATACAGAAAAAATATAAAAAGAAACAAACAAAATAAATAAAATAAAATAAAAATATTAACAAGTATAATCTAATCAAATTTCAATATTGCCGATATTTGAGGGACAACAGTCCCTGGCAACGGCGCTAAAAACTTGACAATGCTCCGCAAGCGCACGGGTTATGTCGAGTAATATAAAAGATATCGTATCCATAAAGACTGTTTTCAAAGTACTGACATATTAAAATTTAATTATCCACACAGTTTGATATTTTAAGTTTTTGTAAAAGAAAACTCATAACAAAGTTTACACAGAATAAAAACAAATTCAGAAACAAAATTTTCTAGACACTTAAAAATTAGAGTTGAGAGTATCTTGGGATTCCGGGGGATCAAGACATTATTTTATATTAATAATTTGGCTTTTCATAAATAAGAATCAAATTAAGTTTTCCAAGGCAGATTTTCCTTAAGCTAATTAATAAGTTCCTCTCGGATTCCTATTAATGTACCTAACGTATGGAGAACAACGTTCAATCCCTAAGATAGGCCCTTTACTGTTTTATGAAAATCCCTTTTTATTCCTCAAAAGATTTTTGATTATTTTCACGGTTTTACCGAGGTCACAAAAAGTATTTCAAAACCTTAGGTTTAGTTCAAAAACTTTCCAGTAACAATAAATCTCTCGATTTTATTAATTACTTAATTTTACTAATATACCCGTAAGTATACAGTTTTATCACTTAGGTTCTTGTTAGGAATCACTAAGAGCATTGAGCATAATTTGAACTAAATGGAAAACAGAAATTTATTTAATTCAAAGTCAAAATAATATTAACATAAAATATTATCATACCCCCATCATCCCAAGATAATTAATTTAGTTACTCATGAAATAATTCAATTTAATACACATGATGGAAGGAAAATAAAACATACAATACATGGTAAAAATAAAGACTTACAGGTTTCTCCAAAAGCCCAAAAATACTTTCACTACTGTATTTCCTTGTTGCAATATTCTTCCACCATATACAAATTGGAACACTTAATTTTACAACCCCCACAACTCTTATGCAAGAAATAAAAGAAAGAAAAGAAGAAATAAAAGAGAAAGAAATAGAACAGAGAGGAAAACAAAAGAAAAAGAAAAGAAAGGAACGAAGCTGTGAGAACTGGCTTAGATGCTTCAATGCTTCTCCTTTAATAGGCGAGGGAGAGGAGACAGCGAAGGAAACAACATGCTTAATTTAAGGAGCGAGTGGAAATTTTTGGCGAGAGAATCCCATAATGCTGTTTCCACTTCATAATTTCCGTATTGCTGTTTCCACTGATTCCAATAATAAATTGATTCATATAGTTCATTTTTGCCTCTGATTTTATGCAGGAATCGATTCATTTGAAGGAGGAATTATAACACCCTTAATTTTAATAAACAAATAAACCCGAAATAGGGGAATTTTTCCTAATTTTTATTTAGAAAATACCTGGATCAATAATCAAAAGCCACTCCCATATATGAAGATATGAGAGCCAGGTCCAATGACCAAGAAGAACCGGGTCCAATTAAATAAAGAAAGAGAAAGGAAGGCAAAGGCAATGAAAAGCCGACCAAGAAAGGCATACAGCGGAAGAACAACAGCGCCTGAGCGAACCACAATACAGCCTGCACTCGCTCAAGCGAGATCCGACTCCGCTTGAGCGAGGCCGACCAACTCGCTCGGGCGAACGCCCCTTCGCTTAGGCGAAGCCGATCCAAAAGCCTTCCAACAACACACACTCGCTGGAGCGAATCCTTCATTCGCTGAAGCGAGAAGTTACACTCAGCAATCCCATCACTCGGGGTTCAGAGTACTACTCACTCGGTAAATGATCCATCTTATCATACTTAGCCATCATTTTCTATCTTCGAGGTCACACACATAACTCACTCGATAATTGAGGGTTATTTCACTCGGGTCCATAAATCTTCCCTCACTCAGATATTTGCCAACCAAACACCACTCGGTGTATTTAACCACAATTCAATCAGGAATGTACTTCACATTCATCACTCGGCAGAAACTCACATCTCTCACTCGAAGAACACTATGGCCATTCCTTCACTCAGAAGGGGTTTCTACAATCATACTCCACTCAGAATATTCAGTCTGAATCAGAGTCTCCACCCACACAGAATTCCACTCGATAATCTCACTCTAAAACCGAGTCATCTCAATCAGTCTCTCACTCAGCAATTGATATCTTATTCAATCGGAGAAACCGTTAAGTCCCACTCGGACTTGCTCAGATCCTAACCACTCAGGATATGGAATCTCTTTCACTCGGATTTTACATGAATCACATACTTAGAGTATATTCTAATCTCAATCCATTACAACAACTCTTCTCTTGGAAGAGGATCACTCGGATTTCCACTCGGGATATTCAAATCATTCCCCATTCGGGGTTTACCCATGTTTTCCACTCAGAATCCACAAGAGCTACCAACACACAGAAAGAGTCTCACAGATGAGTCACACTCGGATATGGAGTTACATACATAAGACTCACTCGGAAAAGCATCTAAGCCACTTATATTTCACTCAGGATTTATTAACTTAGAAATATTCATACATCATCATTTCCTAGTCGGTATGAAGCATCAAATCAACATAAATCACTTATATATATATTCTCTAATTCCAAGTCCGACTACCACTACAGCAATACACTTCCACCGATTCATAACCATGTTATCAACATAACATATATGTATATACATACGCATACACTCGGATACTTATTATCTTTATACTTTCCATTCACCAACACATTCAATCGGTATGCATATAATACCATTCACTCGAAGTATATATATATATTAACATGCATTCGGATTCCAGTACATATATATATTTCATATTCATGATACAACATTGTTATGAGCCGGCCAAGGCTTTAAAACAACAAAAGACACTCGGTACATTACATTATGTACACAACCACATCAATAAACACCCAACACCCGGGTTAAGGCCCTTATATCAATCCAAACCGACCTGCAAACACTGAAAATTGGTGTAGGGGTGAGCATTACATATTAAATGACAGATATTGGCTCGGATTAATCACAGAATCCTCAACATGTAATAACATATATATCAATCAGCATAACAAACACTGCCATTCAATATGAACAATCACAAACATCTTCCGATCGGGATTCACCCATTTCACTCGTCTATAAAGCTCAATTCACTTAGTAACAAGTGTACTGATCCACTCAGATTTCACTCAACTCCGAGCCCTGCTCAAGGAGTGTGCCTGAGCCCAGCTCTAGGACTTAATCACATTTCCACACATCTCATCATCTGATTGCCGATCGGTATATATATACATGCTACAAGCATTCCAGTGGCGAATCGGATGCATATGGTCACATTCACTCGGAGTCCAACTCCAATGCACTCGGCATCTGCCTTGGGTCCAACCCAAGGACTTCCATTAAGCATCAAATGCTCATGCTCCAAGCATGGCCTCGAGTCCAACTCGGAGGTCTTTTAGGATTAATCTCAGAATCCTCAATAGCGTCCCACGCTTAGTGCTCTAGGCACTGCCCGAGTCCAACCTGGGTCTTATATCACATCAACACAATCAAGTTCATTAAACGCATATTCATCCGATTGCCCACTCGGTATATAGCATTCAACATTATATGCACACGGCAATTCAACAACAATCAGATGACTCAGCCAGTATTACATCCACACGGCAATCACTATGCCATTCACTCAGCAATCACTATGTCATTCACTCGGCAATCACTATGCCATTCACTCGGATTATCATCATCTACCATAAGCCTCACAGGCTTTTTCATGGGATCCATTCGGCCTTAGCATTTCTAAGCCTCACATACAAATTCACATAGAATTCCACTCGGAATCTAACCTCAATAAACATCCCATGCTTTTACACCAAATATTCCACTCGGCATTAGCACAACAGTCCCCTTTCTATGCACTCAGCATACACAAATTCAATATCAAGCATCACATGCATTTCAAACACACAATTACACATGGGGACCTATACATAACCATACAATGCACTCGGCATTAACATAATATGCATCTCAAGCATTTATTCATCATATGCATCTCATACATTCTAGCATGAACATCATCAACAAGCATCATACTTATCATGGACGGATAATCATATACCATGCAGTAATAAATAACATACATCCGGGTTCAACTCAACAACAGTATACAATACACATCAAACACAACACAATGCAATTATGTCACCCGGAAATCCGTCCATAAGCCCCCTTACCTGGATGAAGCTTTCAGGAGTCACATGGGCCACTCGACCCAGCCATAGCAGCTTCTGCTCGGCATTCCAACGTAGGAAGGGCCACACAGCTTCCCTGCCAACCAGCATCAGTCTTCAGCCTTCTGCTCAAGCCACACATTCACTCGCTTGAGCGAAAATGGTCCAGTGACCATTTCATCACTGGCTCGCTCAAGCGTGACCATTCTCGCTTGAGCGAGATACACCCAGTAGCCCATCTGAACGCAACACATGAGCATCAACACTCCAAGCTCCACTCTGCTCACAGCCATGGAAGAATCCATGTTGTTTACTCGAGCAGCAACCTTTAAAGCTTAGTACAAAGTTATTCTACACTTGAACAGCACCATTCTCCCCACCATGGAGAACCACCAGCTTCCATGCAACTTGCATGCATGTCTTCATCCATCTCTGCCTTTTTCACGCAAACAGCTCCATCAACAAGAGGATGAAGAGGAGGAACCAACCTCCAAAACACAGCACCATGTTGCCCCACATGGTTACACACAGCCACGCTGTTCACCATCACCATGCAGCTCCACTCGGGTTCAACACAGCGTTGAGTGTAAGAAGAAGATAAAGGAGAGGAAGAAGATGAAGCAGGAGCTCCAATGAATTCTAGAGAGAAGGAAGAGCATTTCTCTCCTCCATAACATACACCCACAAGGAAAATAAAGAGAGTGTGGAGGAGAACCAAAGCTGAAGCCTTATCAACACCCACACACACACTCCCATTCAGCCCATCATCACGCTGCTCTGCCACAGCCATCACCTTCGTATTTAATGCAAGTCCCATCAATAGTCCATCCAATTAAAGCCATCAGCCATCACGTGGGGACCACACGAAAGAGAGGGAAGAGAGAACCGAAACTCTCTCTAATGCCACCAAGGCATTACTATTATTATTATTCAAGTTATTATTATCACTCAATAATTTGCCTAATTGGCAATTAGTCCTTAATTAGCCATTAATTCCATCAATCCATAACCTTAATCTGAAATTTATAATTATTTGAAAATCTGGGATGTTACAGGAATCGATTCATTGATACAGGAATCGATTCATGAAGTGGGGAATCGATTCATTTGGGTGGGAATCGATTTATGGACAAGGGGAATCGATTCCTGGCATAAAAATCACTGAGGAATCGATTCATTAGCTAGGGGAATCGATTCACGCTGTTGTGAATCGATTCATTGCTGCTGTGAATCGATGCATTGCTGAAATTTTGTATTTTCTAGACAATTTTAACGTGTGAATCGATTCCCATCAGTGGTGAATCGATTCACACCCCTGTTATTTCCATTCTTGGTGCTTTTTGGTTCCTTTTTGGCATGAATTTGTTGATGGCTTCCTCTTTTAATCTTTGGGCACTTCGATCATCTTTTTGGGTTGGAAATCTTGAGTTCTTGAATCAATTTTCTTTTTTACATTCATTCATTCTCAAATTGGATCTTCAATAGTTCCAAATATATTAATTTCTGCAAAATAAAAGTACCCGAGTAGAATATAGTGGAAAGAAAGCATTAATCATGTAAATTTGAGAAAATACAGTGGAATTGGTTTACTGTGTCTAAAACACTTATCAAAACCCTAAACCCAAAACCTCAACCAATAAACCCTAAACCATAAACCCCAACCCCTAAACCCTAAATCCAAAACCGTAAACCCTAAGCACTAAAACCTTAAATCCTAAACACCAACCTTAAACATTGAACCATGAACCCTAACCACTTAACCCTAAACGGTAACCCTTAAACCCTAAACCCCAAACCCCAATCCAAACCCATAGACCCCAAATTGTATACCCTAAACCGCTACCCCTAAACCCCAAACCCTAAACCATAAACCCCAAACTATAAACCCTAAACAACAAACTCTAAACACTAAACCCTAACCCCTAAACCCTAAAACCCTAACCTTAAACCCTAAACCATAATCTTCAAACAATAAACCCTAATCTCTAAACCCTAAACAATAAACCCTAAACCCTAAACAATAAACCATAAACAATAAACCAAAAACATAAACCCTAAACACTAATCTTCAAACAATAAACCCTAAACCCTAAACCATGAACCCCGCACCTGAAACCATAAAACCCTAAACACTAAACCCTACACCCCATACCCTAACCCCTAAAGCCTAAACCATAAACCATAAACCTTAAACCCTAATCTTCAAGCTAAAAACCCTAATCCCTAAACCCTAAACTATAAATGCTAAACCCTAAACCATAAACCCCAAACCCTAAACCCTAAACCCTAAACCCCAAACCATAAACCTTAAACCCTAAACGCAAAACCCAACCCTAAAACCTAAACCCCAACCTTAAACATTGAACCATGAAACCTAAACCCTTAACCCTAAACATTAACCCCTAAACCCTTAACCCAAAACCCCAATCTAAACCCATAGACCCCAAACTATAAACCGTAAACCGTAAACCGTAAACCCTAAACCGCTACCCCATAAACCCCAAACCGTAAACTCTAAACCCTAAACGAAAAACCCAAAACGCTAAACCCTAACCCCTAAAACCCTAAACCTTAAACTGTAAACCCTAAACTCTAAACCCCAAACACTAAATCCTAAAAGCAAAAAACTAAATCCTAAACCCTAAACTCTAAACCCCAAATCCCAAACCATAAACCCCAAACCCTAAACCCTAATCCGTAAACCCCAACCCCTAAACCTGAACCACTAATCTTTAAACCCTAAATCCTAAAAAATAAAGCATAAACCTTAAACCATAAACCTTAAACCATAAACCTTAAACCCTAATCTTCAAACAATAAACCCTAATCTCTAAACCCTACACCCTAATCCCTAAACCCTAAACGATAAACCCTAAACCCTAAACCCTAAAAATTAAACCATAAGACATAAACCCTAAACACTAATCTTCAAACAATAAACGTTGATCTCTAAACTCTAAACCCTAATCAATGAACCCCAAACCCAAAACCCTAAACCCTAAACCCTAAACCCTAAACCCTACAACCTAAACCCCAACCCCAAACCCTAAACCCTAACCCCTAACCTAAACAATAAACCTTAATCCCTAAACCCTAAACTATAAACGCTAAACCCTAAACCATAAACCCCAAACCCTAAACCCTAAACCCCAAATCATAAACCCTAAATCCTAAACCCAAAATCCCAACCCTAAACCATAAACCTTAAACCCCAACCCTTAAACCCTACATCCAAAACCATAGTCCCTAAGCACTAAAACCTTAAATCCTAAACACCAACCTTAAACATTGAACCATGAACCCTCAACCCGTAACCCTAAACGGTAACCCCTAAACCCTAAACCCTTAACCCTAAACGGTAACCCCTAAACCCTAAACCCCAAACCCCAACCTAAACCCATAGACCCCAAACCGTAAATTGTAAACCGTAAACCCTTAACCCTAGACCGATACCCCTAAACCCCAAACCCTAAACCATAAACCCCAAACCCTAAACCATAAACCCCAAACCATAAACCCTAAACCCTAAATGACAAACCCTAAACGCTAAACCCTAACCCCTAAAACCCTACACCTTAAACCCTAAACCATAAACTCTACACACTAAACCCCAAACCCTAAAGGCTAAACCATAAACCGTAAACCGTAAACCCCACACTCTAAACCCCAAACCCCAAACCCTAAACCCTAATCAAAAAACCCCAACCCCTAAACCTAAACCGCTAATCCTTAACCCTAAATCCTAAATCATAAACCCTAAACCCTAAACACTAATCTTCAAACAATAAACCCTAATCTCTAAATTCTAAATAATAAACCATAAACCCTAAACCCTAAACCATAAACCCTAAACCCTACAACTTTAAACCCTAAACCCTAAACCCTAAACCACAAACCCTGAACTATAACCCCTAAACCCTAACTACTAAAACCCTAAACCGTAAACCCTAAACCATAAACCTTAAACCCCAGACCCTAAACCCTAAACCCAAAACCCTAACCCATAAACCCCTAACCCTAAACCCTAAACGTTAAACACTAAACCCTAAACGCCAACCCCAAACCCTGAACCCCAAACCATAAACCCTAAACCCTAGCCCCTAAACCATAAACCCTAAACCATAAGCCTCGAACCCTAACCCCTAAACCATACACTATAAACTATAAACCTAAAGCCCTAACCCCTAACTCCTAACCCCTAAACCCCAAACCCTAAACCCTAAACCCCTAACTCCTAAAACCCTAATCCCTAAACCCTAAACCCCAAACCCTAAACCTAAACCCTAACCCCGCAAACCTAACCCTTAAACCCCAAACCCTCAACCCCAAACCCTCAACCATAAACCATAAACCCTAAACCCTAAACCCTAAACTCTAAACCCCAAACCATAACCCATAACCCTAAACCATAAACCCTAAACACTAAACCCTAAACCCCAAAACCTAATCCACAAACCATATACCCTAAACCCTAAACTCCAAACCCTAAACCATAAACCCTAAACAAAAAACTCTAAACCTGAACCCCTAAACCCTAAACCCCAACCCCTAAGCGCTAAACCTGAAACACCAACCCTAAACCCTGAACCATAAACCCTAAACCCTAAACCCCAAACCCTAAACCCTAAACCTTAAACCTTAAACCCTAAACAACAAGCCCTAACCCCTAAACCCTAAACAACAAACCCTAAACACTAAACCCTAACCTCTAAAACCCTAAACCATAAACCATAAACCCTAAACCTAAACCCTAAACCCTAAAATCTAAACCTTAAACCCTAAGCTCCAAACTGTAAACCCTAAACCCTAATGCATAAATCCTAAACCCCAAAGTCTAGACCCTAAACTGTAAACCCCAACCCCTAAACCCGAACCACTAAACCTTAAACCCTAAATCCTAAACCATAAACCATAAACCCTAAACCCTAATCTTTAAACAATTAACCCTAATCCATAAACCCTAAACTATAAACCCTAAACCCTAAACCCTAAACCTCAAACCCTAAACCATAAACCTCAAATCCTAAACCCTAAACCCTAAACCATAAATCCCTAAACATGAAACCCCAACCCTTAAATCCTAAACACTAAACCCTAACCCCTAAACCCTGAATCCAAAACCCCAGCCCCTAAGCCCCAAACCCTAAACCTTAAACCCTAAACACCAATTCTAAACCTTGAACCATGAATTCTAAACCATTAACCCTAAACGTAAACCGTTAAACCCTAAACCCCAAACCCCAACCAATAAACCTTAAACCCTAAACCCTAAATCACTACGACTAAACCCCAAACCCTAAAACCCTACACCCCAAACCCTAAACCGTAAACCGTAACCCCTAAACGCTAAACCCTAACACCTAAGACCCTAAACCTTAAACCCTAAACTCTTAACACTAAACGCTAAACCCCAAACCCCAAACCCTAAACCCTAAAAGCTAAACCCTAAACCCTAAAACCTAAACCTTTAACCCTAAACCCCAAACCCTTAACCCCAAACCATAAACCCTAAACCACAAATCCTAAACTCTAAACCTTACACCCCAACCCCTAAACCTAAATTACTAACCCTTAAACCTTAAATCCTAACCCATAAACCATAAACCATAAACCATAAACCCTAATCTTCAAACAATAAACCCTAATCCGTAAACCCTAAACTATAAACCCTAAACCATGAACCATAACCCTCAAACCCTAAACCATAAACCTTAAATCCTAAACCATAAACCCCAAACCTTAAACCCTAAACATGAAACCCCAACCCCTAAACCCTAAATTCAAAACCCTAACCCCTAAGCACTAAACTTTAAACCTTAAACCCTAAACACCAACCCTAACCCCTAAACGTTAACTCCTAAACCCTAAACCCTAAACCCCAACCAATAAACCACAAACCCTAAACCCTAAACCCTAAACTACTACCCTAAACCCTAAACCCTATACCATAAACCCTAAACCCTAAACCTAAACCCTAAATGAAAAACCTTAAACACTAAACCCTAACCCAAAAACCCTAAACCCTAAACTTCAAACAATACACCTTAATCTCTAACCTACACCCTAATCCCTAAACCCTAAATAATAAACCCCAAACCCTAAACCCCAAACCCCAAACCCCAAACCCTATACCCTAAACCCCAAACCCCAAACTGTAAACTCTAAACCCCAAACCCTAACCCCAAACCATAAACCCTCTAAACCATAAACCCTAAACTCTAAGCCATAAACCCTAAACCCTAAACCCTAAACCACAAACCCTAAACCCTAAACCCTAAACCCTAAACCCTAAACCTTAAACCCCAAAACCCTAACCCCAAAACCCCCACCCATAAACCCTAAACCCTAAACCCTAAACCCTAAACCACAAACCCTAACCAATAAACCCTAACCCCTAACCCCTAAAACCCTAAACCCTAAACCCTAAACCCTAAAACCCTTAACCCTAAACCTTTAACCCCAAACCCCAACCCATAAACCCTAACCCCTAAACCCTAACCCCTAATCCCTAAACCCTAACCCCTTAACCCTAACCCCTAACCCTAAACCCTAAACCCTAAACCCTAAACCTTAAACTCTATACCATAACCCTAACCCTTAAACCCTAAATCCTAAACCATAAACCCTAAACCCTAAACCCTAACCCCTAACCCCTAAAACCCTAAAAGATAATCCCCAAAACCTCAAACCCCAAACCCCAAACCCAAACCCACAAACCCTAAAACCCATATGCTTAAACTTAAATCCTAAACACCAAACCCTACACCCTAAACACAAAATTACTAACCCTAACCCCCCAACCCTAAACCCTAAACTATAAACCTTAAACCCTAAACCCTAACCCCTAACCCTAAACCCTAAACCACAACCCTAAACCCTAAACCCTAAACCACAAACCTTAAACTACAAACCCAAAACCCTAACCACCAAAACCCTAAACCCTAAACCCCCAACCCCAAACCTTAAACACCAAAACCCAAAACCCCAAACCCTAAACCTTAAACCCCAAACCCCAAACCTCAACCCATAAACCCCAAACCCTAAACCCCAAACTATAAACCCCAAACTGTAAACCTTAACCCCCAAACCCTAAACCGTAAACCTAAACCCTAACCCCTCAACCCTAACCCTTAAACCCCAAACCCTCAACCCCAAACACCAAACCCTATTCCCAAACCCTAAACCCTAAACCCCAAACAATAACCCTAAACCCTAAATAATAAACCCTAAACCCTAAACACTAAACCCAAAACATAAGCCACAAACAATATACCTTAAACCCTAAACTACAAACACCAAACCATAAACCCTAAACCATAAACCACAAGCCCTAAACCCTAAACCCCAACCCCTAAGAGCTAAACCCTAAAACTTAAACCCTAAACACTAACCCTAAACCCTGAACCATAAACCCTTAACCCTAAACCCTAAACCCATAACCCCCAACCCAAAACCCTAAGCCACAACCCCAACCCTAAACCCTAAACAATAAGCCCTAACCCCAAAACCCTAAACCTTAAACCCTAAACCCTAAACCCCAAACTCCAAACCCCAAACCCCAAACCATAAACCACAAACCCTAAACCTTAAACCCTAAACACTAACCCCTAACCCATAAATCCCAAACCCTAAACCCTAAACCCCAAACCCTAAAACCTAAACCCCAAACCCTACACCCCAACCCCTAACCCATAACCCTAAACCCTAAACCATAAACCCTAACCCCTAAACCCTAAAGCCTAACCTATAAACCCAAAACCCACCCAAACCTAAACCCTAAACCCTAAACCCTAAATGTTGCAACCTAAATCGCGACGGCGCAGCGAGAGAGAAAGGATGGGTGGAAGGTGAAACAGGGAGTCGCCACCAACATTTTTATCCATAGGAAAAACATTGGAAAAAAACTAGGTTCAGTAAAGCACTGGTTAAAAATTGAGATTCAAGTTCGGGAGTCGGTTACGAGTAGGGAAGGTATTAGCACCCTACATCGCCTGTCAAAAACAGTACCAAGATTGAAAATGCGCAACATAAATAGCCTTACAAAAGATGGTTTATTTCTTCCCTTTTATTGTTGTATTTTTTTTATTTTAAAAACGACAGAATGGGGTGAGAGAACTGTACAAACATAGAATGTCGAAGTGAGGTCAATGGGACGTTTCATCCGATTTAAACTCAACTTCGATATGAGACAGAGAGGGGAAAAGAATGCTAATAAGGCGTCACGCCTAAATTATACATCCTTGAATAAAAAATACAGGGATAGGAAAGAGATAAGCGGGACGTCTCGTCCTAAGTATCTCTCCCCTATGAATTATGGCGAGGCTTAAGCAAAAACTAGGGGGAAACCAACAAGACGTCACGTCTAAATTGATTTTCACGGGAGTAACCAAAAAAAAAGACCATTTATGAAAGAAACGTGGAAGTAAGGAAATAAATTAGCAAAAAAGAAATAAGAAAGACGGGCCCGACAGGAGTTAAAGTCCTGATCCTACGTATTCTTGAATTATCAAGAAATCAGGGTTACGTAGTTCTGAGTGTTTTTCTTTTAGGAAAAGGCTTGGGAGATGATGATGGATGTCACTGAGGTGGGGAACTCGTACAAGGCGAAGTTCTTCGCACGTGTACGAATCCTAAAGAGGTTGTGTAGACGGGAGTGCTCCCGTACGACACTGTTTAAAAATGATTTGTTTCTTTTTATTGATTTTTATTTAGATTTGAAAGAAAGCATAGGAAGCATTTATTTCCCTTTATTATATTTTACTATGAAACGAAAGGAAAAAGGTAGTAGAAGCTACAAAAGAGAAAGGGAAATAATAAATTCTAAAAACAGAGGAAAAATGAGTGAAAACCGAGTGGGAGAAGCGAAAAAAAAAACCAAGTAAAAACGGCAAAAAACCGAGTGAAAATTACAAAAAACGAGTGGAAATAGCAGTAACCGAGTGAAAATGAGGGAAAACCGAGTAAAAATGGTAAAACCGAGTGATGAAAGCAGAAAACCGAGTGAGGACAAGGAAAAACCGAGTGAAAATGAGGAAACCGAGTGGAAATAGCATAAACCGAGTGAGACAGTGAGCTTACCGAGTGAGAAGTGATTTACCGAGTGAGCAGTGATTTACCGAGTGAGACAGTAAGAAGAGGGACGGTATTGGAGTTGAGTGGAGTGAGGAGATTGGATTTGGTGTACTTGAGGGGAGAGGACGGTGTTGTGAGAGGAATTGGGACGGTGTGTAGTTGAAGGGATGAGGAGGTCGGTTTTGGAGAGGACGGTTGGCTGGGCGGTGTTGGCTGAGAGGAATGAAGTGTTGGGCGGTGTTGTGTTGAGGGGAGAGGACGGTGTGGCTGTTGGAGACAGGAAGGAGGTACAGGGTTGGCTGATGAAGAGAGGAAGGAGGGTGCTGGATGCGTATCTGTGTATGTAAGTATGCGTGATGTGTGTGTAAGTCTGTAAGGTGTGTGTAAAGGCTGAAAGCTTCAGCTCCTTACCTATTTATAGGCTGGTCTGAGTGGAAGGCCAGTTCAGGCTTCCACTTCCGAGTGGAATGCCAGCTAAGGCCTCCACTCAGAGTGAAGTGGGGGACAACGGCTGGGTGGGAATTTTTAATTCCCCCCACTTCCGCCCCTGTTGGCCACTTGTCTGCCACCCCCAGGATTCCTGGATCCACTTGGGTGGTGGAATCCAAGTCAGCACGGTTTAACAGGGGGACCTGGTGGGAATCCGAGTGAGAATGGAAGAATTCCGAGTGAAAATGTTGGAAATCCGAGTGAAATTGTTGAATTCCGCGTGAGAATGTTGGAAATCCGAGTGTAAATGACTCGGATCACCCTCTCAGTCAACATTCATCCACATTGCCACCTAAATTCGAGTGTAAAAGGGGGTCGGTCTTCACTTTACCACCTAAATCCGAGTGGAAAAGGCCCCTTTTATGCTAAAGACCGAATGAAATCATGTTGGTGTCAATTGGATTGAGTGGGAATTAAAGAAATTGAATCAGAACCGAGTGAAAATGACTCGGACTTCATCTCCTCTCCACAATCCGAGTGACAAATGACTCGGATCCGACTGGAATATGTGAAGTGTGACTTGGAACTGGGAGAAAGATGACTCGGGAACAGGTAAAAAGTGGCTCGGTGAAGGTTTGAAGTACGGTGGAAATGGGGGCTCGGAATTGGTTGGCCAAAATGGCTCGGTGACTGAAGTGTCACTCGGAAACCGAGAAAAAAGGGCTCGGAACTGGGAAAAGGATGGCTCACTCGGGAATAGGGAAAGTCACTCGGAACTCGAGTGAGAAAGGGGCTCGGAACTGGGAAAAGGATGGCTCACTCGGGAATGGGGGAAAGTCACTCGGAACTCGAGTGAGAAAGGGGCTCGGAACTGGGAAAAGGATGGCTCACTCGGAATGGGGGAAAGTCACTCGGAACTCGAGTGAGAAAGGGGCTCGGAACTGGGAAAAGGATGGCTCACTCGGAATGGGGGAAATGGCTCGGTATTGTGTGAAATGTGACTCGGATGTGCTCACACATCAATTCACTCGGATACATTCGCTCGGGAATCCTCTTCACAATGGTTTCACTCGAAAACGGGTGGAAACTCTACTCAGAATTGTTTGAATAGTATTTTACTCAGGAACCAATTAAAAGGTGATTCAGAAATGATTGAATCAGTGTTTCACTCGGAATCACTTCAATCGGAGGCGTGCTACTCGGATCTTGTCTTTGCTTGGAATGTTCACTCGGAATGTCTTCAATAGTGACCCAAAAGTTAACTGCTTGAAGGTTTCACTCGGAACTGACCTTGTGAGCTCTTAATCCGAATGGAACTTGGTCACTTTCACTCGGATTTTCTTCAATCAGCATTCCTTTCACTCGGAATTGACATTTTTTGCAATCAGGGCTTGTAAACTGGCATACTCCACTCGGAATGCATCTGAAAGGGAATTATCCACTCGGATTTACATCTAATCTGAGTCATTTCACTCAGATTTGAATTCAACAGGTCATACTCCACTCGGATTGGTCCATTGTTGAGTCATTATTCGGATTTCCCACCCAACAGGTCATACTCCACTCGGACATGCCCAAAACTGAGTAGTTTCACTCGGATTTTCTCCGTTCAGAGTAATGTCACTCGGATTTAACTCATTCTGAGTGATTTCACTCGGATTTGATCCAACAGGAGCATATTCCACTCGGATTTGACTTCAGCAGGGAGCATTTCATTCGAAAATGACTCATTCTGAGTGATTCCACTCGGATTTCATCAATTTTGAGTCATTCCACTCGGAAATGCTTCATTTTGACTCAGATTTGACCATTTTTGAGTTTTTTCACTCGGATTTATCCCTACCAGGGCTGTATTTCACTCGGAAATGCTTTAACTTGAGTCGTCCTATTCAGATGTGATCATTTTTTAGTCATTCCAATCGGATTTGCCTCCCACAGGGCTGTATTTCACTTGGAAAAGCTTCATTCTGAGTTATTTTGCTCGGTTCTGATTATTTTAGAGCCATTCTGGTCATTCTGAATTAGAATTCAGCATAAAAAGATTCATTTCACTTGGACCGGACCAAAAGAGGTGTTCACAGATGCCCCTCTTTACTTCTTTTTCACAAAAGAAACACGAAGCTTCTGTGTTTTGAAGTGAAAAGGAAGTAAAGATATGAACACCGATGCAGGGGGCCAAGTGTGACTTCTTGATCGGTATAGCGACTGATGGTGCGGGCAATCACGAGTCAGTGTGACCTTTCTTCTTTAAAGACGAGCATTTTCCTCTTCCGTTTCACTTTTCTCTTCTTCTTCTTTTTCTTTTTTCTTTTTTTCTTTTTTTTTCTTTTTTTTTTTTAAATCTGGAAAAAAGAAGTGAAGCAGTGCTCTTTTTTTTAGCAAGAAGCGGTTAACTGGGAATTATCCTTTGAATGACATGAAGTAGAAGGGTGCCTCATTCAGCGACCGGGAGAAAAAGGGTGCCTTCTTTGGTGACTGAAAGGTAAAAGGATGCCATTTGTTCGACGACAGGAAAGTAAATGTGCCATTTGATCGGCGACAGGAAAGTAAAGGGGCCATGTGATCGGCGACAGGAAAGTAAAGGTGCCATTTGATCGGCGACAGGAAAGTAAAGGTGCCATTTGATCGGCGACAGGAAAGTAAATGTGCCATGTGATCGGCGACAGGAAAGTAAAGGTGCCATTTGATCGGCGACAGGAAAGTAAAGGTGCCATTTGATTGGCGACAGGAAAGTAAAGGTGCCATTTGATCGGCGACAGGAAAGTAAAGGTGTGCCATTTGATCGACGACAGGAAAGTAAAGGTGCCATTTGATCGGCGACAGGAAAGTAAAGGTGCCATTTGATCGGCGACAGGAAAGTAAAGGTGCTATTTGATCGGCGACAGGAGAGTAAAGGTGCCATTTGATCGGCGACAGGAGAGTAAAAGTGCCATTTGATTGGCGACAGGAAAGTAAAGGTGCCATTTGATCGGCGATAGGAGAGTAAAAGTGCCATTTGATCGGCGACAGGAAAGTAAAGGGGTGCCATTTGATCGGCGACAGGAAAGTAAAGGTGCCATTTGATCGGCAACAGGAAAGTAAAGGTGCCATTTGATCGGCGACAGGAAGATAAAGATTGGGGGAACTAACAGGACGTCTCGTCCGAATTAGCTCACTGTTGACAGGAAATGTGAAGGTTGAGGGAGCTAACAGGACGTCTCGTCCGAATTAACTCACTGTTGGCAGGAAATGTAAAGGTTGGGGTTGACCCTCGGTTGCCATGACTGCGGGTTCTTGGGGAACTGCCCCTTGATTGAGAGAATACACCCGGGGAGATGCCCCAGTTTGACATGACTGTGGATTAAATCTTGGGGAACTGCCCCTTGAATGAAAGAATAAACCCGGGGAGATACCCCAGTTTGACATGATTGGATAAAATCTCGGGGAACTGCCCCTTGAATAAGAGAATAAACCCGGGGAGATGCCCCAGTTTAACATGATTGGATGAAATCTTGGGGAACTGCCCCTTGAATAAGAGAATAAACCCGGGGAGATACCCCAGTTTGACATGATTGGATGAAATCTTGGGGAACTGCCCCTTGAATGAAAGAATAAACCCGGGGAGATGCCCCAGTTTGACATGATTGGATGAAATCTCGGGGAACTGCCCCTTGAATAAAAGAAGAATCAGGGGAGATGCCCCAGTTTTGGGTTGACTAGGAAGTGTAGTCCCACTGGGGAAGGATTTGGGAAGTGTAGTTTTTGGCGATTATGGTTCCACTGGGGGAGAAAATTTGGTGATTCAGGGTAATGCCCCTTTGGGTGAAAGAGAATGGACTTAGGGTTTACTGCGGACATGTCGAAGGTCTGCTAAGAAGAGAGTTGGGTAACTACACATTTCGGGGATCATGGTTTCCAGCCATCCTTTAACAGAGAAACACAAAACTAATTAAAAACTTACAGGCGGACTCCCTTGGCGACAGGCGTTGAAGTAACTCATGGCCAAAATAATTATTACTTCTGACTTCATTGAGGTTGTTTCACAGAGCTGGTTGAGCTTGCTTGAGGTAAGATCTGGCAACGGTGTCCACTTCGTTCCCTATAACTTTGTGTTTTCGTTCTTCTCAAAAATCATCTTTTAAGAAATTCTTTTTAGGCAAAACTTGTTTATTCATTCTAGTCATGAACACATGTGAGAAGAAAGGAAATTTTTTTATTTATGAACAACAGATATGTACAGGTGACAATAATAATGCAAAAATATGACGAGATGTGAGGAATTGATGGTAAGGATGGAAGGGAAGGCCTTTTAAATCCTCCATCGATTTCATGAGAGCGACAAAATTCTAGTCTTTTCCATGATTTCCTGTTTATCTTCTGATTTTGCTTTCGAGGGCGTGACTTGACAATGGCTTCGATGTTCTAGACCCATCCCCCTGTCTGTGATTTGGAAAATTGGCATTGCAGTGTTGAATCTATAGGGTGTGAATTTGTCTGGGCCGCTTTCTTAGGATTTTCGACCCCATCAATTGCTCTAACTTTTGCCTAGGTCGCCTTTTCAGGTTTTCAACCTAGCGAGCCTCTCTTTTTTTTTTTTTACGCGTAGTATCTTCTCACTGCATCCGCGTTTATAGGCATTGGTAGATCTTCCCCATCCATGTTGGTGAGTATGAGAGCACCTCCGGAAAAAGCTTTCTTCACGACATACGGCCCTTCATAGTTAGGAGTCCATTTGCCTCGGTGATCTTTATGTATTGACAAAACCTTCTTGAGCACCAAGTCTCCCTCTTGGAACTGTCGGGGTCGTACTTTCTTTTCAAATGCTCGCTTCATACGCCTTTGATATAACTGACCATGGCAGAGGGCAGTCAGTCTCTTACTATCAATCAGATTTAATTGGTCATGTCGAGTCTGGATCCATTCGGCCTCAACCAATTCGGCTTCCATGATTACTCAGAGGGAAGGAATCTCCACTTCAAAAGGCAGGACTGCTTCCATGCCATAAACTAAAGAGAATGGAGTTGCCCCAGTCGAGGTCCGGACTGAGGTACGATAACCGTGCAGAGCAAAAGGAAGCATTTCGTTCCAGTCTTTATAGGTTATCACCATTTTCTGTATTATCTTCTTGATATTCTTGTTCGCTGCCTCGAC
Organism: Clitoria ternatea; assembly: GCA_037962975.1. Classification (NCBI taxonomy): domain Eukaryota; kingdom Viridiplantae; phylum Streptophyta; class Magnoliopsida; order Fabales; family Fabaceae; genus Clitoria; species Clitoria ternatea. The sequence goes on from CM075676.1 coordinate 61,996,621, forward strand.
TGCCCCATTCATTTTTGGGCGGTATGGAGAAGAATTATGGTGGGAGATCTTAAAGCTCTCACAAAGCTCCTTCATCATTTTGTTGTTCAGGTTTGTACCATTGTCTGTGATGATTTGACTCGGTAGGCCGTACCGATATATCAACTCACGCTTGACGAATTTAACAACAACACCTTTGGTTACATTAGTATATGAAGCTGCTTCCACCCATTTTGTGAAGTAATCAATGGCGACCAAAATGAAACGATGGCCGTTTGAAGCCTTTGGTTCAATGGGACCAATGACATCCATGCCCCACATCGAAAAAGGCCATGGTGCTGACAAGACATTTAGAGATGACGGGGGGGGGCGTGAATGTGATCAGCATATATTTGGCACTTATGACATCTCCGAGCATAGGCGAAGCAGTCTGCTTCCATGGTCATCTAAAAATAACCAGCCCTTAAGATTTTCCTTGACATGGCGTGCCCATTGATGTGGGTTCCGAAAGATCCCTCGTGGATATCCCTCATGATTCTATTTGCTTCAGCGGTATCAACACAGCGAAGAAGGATAGAATCATAGTTTCTTTTGTAAAGCACGTCTCCATTTAAGAAAAACCCCATGGCGAGCCGTCGCAGGGTTCTCTTGTCATTTTCTGTGGCATTGTCAGGGTATTCTTGCCTCTGGATATACCTCTTAATGTCATGATACCAAGGTTTTCCATCCGACTGTTCTTCGACTACTTGGCAGTATGCGGGCTCGTGACGCCTTTCTACCTCGATGAGGGGTACGTCATAGTCATTGTTTACTTTGAACATTGAAGCAAGAGTGGCCAAAGCGTCAGCCATTTGATTATCTTCCCGAGGAACATGATGAAAAGAAATCTCTTCGAAATCTCTGATCATTTCCATAATGTGGGCGTGATAGGGGAGAAGCTTGCTATCTCTGGTTTCCCACTCACCTTTCAACTGGTGGACGACTAAAGCAGAGTCTCCGTATACTTCCAGTGTTCTTACTTTCATATCCAATGCCGCTTGGATCCCTAAGGAGCACGCCTCATATTTAGCGACATTGTTGGTACAATCGAAACATAGCCTGGCACAGACAGGTATGAACTCTTTCTTTGGTGAAATCAAAATGGCTCCAATTCCATGTCCCAAAGCATTAGAAGCTCCATCGAATCTTAAAATCCATTTGTCCTTGTTACCGCCTTCTTCTTCGTCGGACAATGCTAAAATATCATCATCTGGGAAGTCGAACAGTATTGGTTGGTAATCACTTATGGGTTGATGGGCTAGGTAGTCAGCCAAAGCGCTCCCTTTTATGGCTTTCTGAGTGACATATGTTATGTCGTACTCAGTTAGCAGCACTTGCCATCGAGCAATCCTTCCGGTCAGGGCTGGCTTCTCAAAGATGTACTTGATAGGATCCATCTTAGAGACTAGCCAGGTAGTGTGACTTAACATGTATTGCCTTAAACGCTTCGTAACCCATGCTAACGCGCAACAAGTTCGTTCTAATGCGGAGTATCGCATTTCACAATCAGTGAACTTTTTGCTTAGGTAATATATGGCATGTTCTTTCTTTCCTGTTTCATCGTGCTGACCCAATACGCAGCCCATGGACTCATCCAGTACCGTCATGTATAAAATCAGTGGTCTCCCAGGGGTTGGTGGTACCAATATTGGTGGTTCTTTCAAGTACTGCTTAATCTTCTCAAAAGCTGTTTGGCAGTCCTCATTCCATTGCCCCGGTTGGTTCTTACGGAGTAACTTGAAGATCGGCTCGCAGGTCGATGTCAATTGTGAGATAAATCGAGCGATGTAGTTTAATCTTCCTAAGAACCCCCTGACTTCTTTTCTGTGCAAGGAGGTGGCATTTCTAGGATTGCCCTGACCTTGTCGGGATCCACTTCAATTCCTTTCTTGCTTATAATGAAACCCAACAGTTTGCCTGACCTTGCGCCAAACGTGCACTTGGTAGGATTCAATCTAAGCTTAAACCTTCTCAACCGTTCAAACAATTTCCTCAAGTCGCGGACATGATCTTCCTCGGTTCTGGATTTTACAATGATGTCATCCACATAGACCTCTATTTCCTTGTGCATCATATCGTGGAATAAAGTGACCATTGCTCTCTGATAAGTTGCCCCTGCGTTCTTCAAACCAAAGGACATTACTTTGTAACAGAAAGTACCCCACAAAGTAACGAACGTGGTTTTTTCCATGTCTTCAGGCGCCATTTTAATCTGATTGTACCCGGAGAAACCATCCATGAAAGAGAAAATGGAGTGCTGGGCTGTGTTATCAACCAACATGTCAATATGTGGAAGAGGAAAATCGTCTTTAGGGCTAGCCCTGTTTAGATCTCGATAGTCCACACACATCCGCACTTTTCCATCCTTCTTTGGGACCGGGACTATGTTGGCTACCCATTGTGGATATTTGGCTACGGCCAAGAAACTGGCTTCGAATTGTTTTTTGACCTCTTCCTTGATCTTGAGAAGCATTTCCGGTTTCATTCTTCGCAGCTTTTGCTTAATTGGTGGACACTCTGGTTTCAGAGGCAATCTATGTTCCACTATGCTGTTATCCAACCCTGGCATATCTTGATATGACCAAGCGAACACATCCCGAAATTCCCGTAGCAGTTCAATCAATTCATCTTGCTGGTTTTTACTCAGGCAGGTGCCTATCTTGATCATTTTATCTTCTCCTTCACCTCCAAGGTTGATGATTTTAATTTCCTCCTAATGTGGGCGGATCTCCTTATCCTCTTGTTCCAATAATCTCGTCAATTCAGATGAGGGTCCAAAGTCTTCCTCACTTTCCTCGTAGACGCAATCATTTGGATAAACAGGGTCATGAAATAAATCCAGGTTTTCATCGTTCTCAGGGAAATCATTTTTGGATCTGCATTCGGGTTATATTATAAAGTGAAAAGAGAAGCAAGCAAGCAAGTGAAAGGTTTAAGAAACAGAGAATGCACAAAGATGAGGTGATGGGGAATAAAAATGTGTCCATTGATTTTCGAAAATAAAATAAACAAGTTTTGCCCTTATTACAAAATGGGTCCCGGAGCCTTGGGCATAGCAAGGGGATCACCAAATTATGAAATACAGTGATTACTCTGATAGAACGTTAATGGTTGTAGGGAACTCCATGACTTCCCAATTGCTCAGCTCTTGATCTGGATGGCAAGCATATACCAGCTCCACATTGAGGTCAGACTCATTCTCCACCATGGCAACTTGATCCGGATATATCCCTCCGGCGCTCTTAAAGCTCTGATAGAGATCGCAGATAGGGATTCTTGCAGTGTTGATCTCTTGACCAGTAAGGCGAGCAGCTCTTCTCCCCTTCTTTTCCCCTTCAACCCTTTTCTTATCTGTCACAGTGGGCTTATATCCCAAACCATATCTGTTTTTATTCTCCGGGAGACTCACCGGTTGGGTTATGCCTTCTAAATCCCGCCCCAACCCTTTTCCGGGTTGGTACCCCTTTCGCAACATGTTCAGCGTCACCATTAGAGGTACGTTGGGGAAAGACATTTTCACAATGCTTGTTGCATTGGCAATCTCCAAGGCTTGGAAGGATGTTTCGAGGGCTTCCTCGGCGGCCTCGATGTATGGAGCGGATATGGGTTTGCTAACCAAAAGGTCCTCTTCCCCAGAAACAGTCACCAACTTGTTGTCGATGATGAATTTTAGTCTTTGGTGCAGCGTGGAGGGGACCACCCCTGCCGAATGGATCCACGGTCGCCCTAATAAACAGCTGTAGGCGGGCGCAATATCCATTACTTGGAAGAGTACCTGGAAAGTACAGGGCCCGACTTGTATAGGCAATTTAATTTCTCCAACGACTTACCTACGTGTCCCATCAAAAGCCCGCACAACCATAGAGCTAGGCCTCATGTATGTTCTGTCAAAAGGCAATTTTGCCAACGTGGATTTTGGCATGACGTTTAGAGAAGATCCATTATCCACAAGTACTTTTGCCAGGATATAATTCCGACATTTCACAGAAATATGGAGGGCTTTGTTGTGCCCCCTTCCTTCGATAGGTACTTCCTTATCTGTGAAGGTCAAGTAATTATTGGCAACGATCTGCCCTACTATGCCCCCAAATTGTTCGACGGGTAAATCATGCTTCACGTGCGCCTCGCTCAACACCTTCATCAACGAGTTTCGATATGGTTCAGAACTCATTAGCAAAGACAACAGGGAAATTTTCACAGGGGTGTGGTTCAATTGGTCCAACACCTGGTAGTCACTATGGCGAATAAACTTCAGGAATTCCTGGGCTTCCTCTTCAGTCACAGCCCCCTTTGTTTCGCCAGAGGCTACTTCTTTTCCAGTTTTTCCTTCTCCAGTAGTCTTGCCTTGCTTGGGCGCAGGTGGTTTATATATCCTTCCACTCCGTGTCATTCTTCCCACTCCAGTTATATTTGTAATAGAGGAGGATGGTATGGAGTTGACCGCCTCTAGATTGGTGACGACCACATCTGTATTGTACGTCCATGGCACAGCGTGGGAACTTTGGAAGGGGAAAGGGGTTGGTGCCCTTACTGTGAAGACAGTCTTGGCAGGAGCCGAAGCTGCTGGCGTATCCTTGTTATAGTATACGACCAGGGGTTTCGGAACTCGTGCCTTACCCTGTTCCTGTACCATATTTATTTGTCCTTCACGGTGCCTACAGACCTCTACGACTCGAGCATTCATGAGTCTTTGAAGGGTTTCCTGGAAGTCCCTTTGTTTTACGGACTGGAGGTCATTATGCTCTTTACCCCACGACCCTTCTATTAATCCCATCTTCAGCATATGGGAGTGTATTGTTTCCAAAGGCATCTGGATGTCTTCTACTTTGGAAATGCATTCTTCATCCCCTTCTATAGCGTTGACATCCGATCCTTTATGGTTTGGAAGGGGATTAGTTGTCACGCTTGGGCTCCCTTCTTTGAAGCTTATCCAGTCGGCCCGAATGAGGTCCCTTACCTTAAATTTCAGTGCCAAGCAGTTCTCAGTAGAATGTCCCGGTGCACCGGCGTGGTAATCACACCGTGCGTTCGGGTCATACCCTCTAGGATACGGCGGCTGAAGTGGCTTTAGAGGGCAGGGTACTACCATCGTATTTTCGATGAGGTAAGGGAGAAACTCTGTGTAAGTGATGGGAATTGGATCAAATTGCGGTGGGGCACGGTCGTTGTTTTGCCTTCTCTGATTTGGATTCGGCGGGTTCATTTGTGGCTGCTGGTACGGAGCTTGTGGTGGTTGATATGGTGCCTGTAGTGGTGCAGGCGGTCGCATGACAGGTGGGCGGAAATATGGTGGATGTGGTGTTTGAACGGCGGCCACATATGGATGTGGTGTATTATGATAGGCTGATGGAAAGGCGACCGGGGTGGGTGCCTCGGCTGGTTTCTTCCCTGATTATGGGAGATCAGATTAGTCTCTCCCTCTCTTCTTTTTCCTTCCACATGGGAGGGTCTTCTTGCTGCATTAACCCCAGCTGGGCCTCGGGCGATCTTCCCTGTCCGGAGGCCATTTTCTATTCTTTCTCCGATAGTGACGATATCAGAGAAATGGGAGGAAATACTTCCGATCATCTTGTCATAGAATGGCGATTGGAGTGTGTCAATAAATGTCGAGATCACCTTTTTCTCAGACAAAGGTGGGTCAACTTGCGCTGCTACTTCGCGCCACCGTTGGGCGTATTCTTTGAATGTCTCGTTGTCTTTCTTGGACATGTTCTGCAATTGTACTCTGTCCGGCGCCATGTCCAAATTGTACTTATACTGCTGCATGAAAGCATCTGTTAGATCCTCCCAACAGCGTATACGAGAACGTTCAAGATGGTTATACCAGGTTAGAGGCGCTCCAGCCAAACTATCTTGAAAACAATGGATGAGCAGAGAGTCGTTGGAAGCATGCGAAGCCATCTTCTGGCAGTACATGGTAAGATGGTTTCTCGGAGATGTCAGCCCCCGATACTTATCAAATTCAGGTATTTTGAATTTGGGAGGAATAACAACGTCAGGAATTAGGTAGAGTTGTGTAGCACTGCCTAATCCAAATCGATTCCTCCCATCCATTTCCCTTAATCGCCTTTCCAAGAACTCTAATCTTCCTTCCTGGGTAGCAGCAGTGGCAGTACTTGGTCCTATGACGACATAGTGACTAGCACTCTTGACTGGTCGGTCAACATGTGCCGGGCTCTCATTCAGAATTGAGGCTTGGTGTCCAGCAGTGGCTTGGGCAGCTTGTGGTTGTTCAGCCTGTGTATGGACCGGAATCGCTTGAGGATTTCGGACAGGTGGGATGTTCGGTTGAGCTGCGTGAAGGATTGTTTCTTGATAATCTGGCTCTTCTTGGAGTGGTGGGAAATAGCTTGGGGGTAACCCATACTGTGGGAAGGGTACAACATTCCCTTCTTTATCAACAAAAGAGTGTTGTTGAACGTGAGCAGGGTTCGGCTTACTAAGGCGAACGGTAACAGTAGGCCCTGCAGGATTTGAGCTTGGTTCCCCAGCATGACCTTGAGCGTGTTGGAGAACGGGAGATTGCTGCCTAGTATTTTCAACTTCTACTAAAGAATCCCTTTCTGCGATCCTTCTTTCAAACATCTTGGCCATTTCAGCCATTTGTTCTTTCAATTGATTAACCTCAGCTCGCAGGTTTTCATTCTCTTGCTCTATTTCAGCCATGAGTTTCTTTCTGAGCCTGGTCGCGTAGGGATGCTTACCCGTAGCGTCTAAGGAATCACGACAAATGGTTAGAAAAATAGAGGGAACAGTTAAAGAAGATAAAAGAAGAATAAAAAAAATAAATGGGCATTCGCGGGATACGATTCTGAATTTGCCACGTATTCCTTGACCTTTCCCCAGAACGTCGCGTTCAAAAGTACTTAGTATAACAGTATATTGGAAAGTAACATGAGACAAACTGTGAAGGCACATTAATTCATCATCCCATTCATCTGTAAAGATACAATGTTACTTGAAAGATACGGTTACAATATTCAGCCATTCCTAGCTTGGGCAATCATGACTTTCATTTTGCAAAGTCTTTCTTGACAATAGTTCAAAAATGATGATATCTCCTTTGGGGTGGATAGGGGATTGACCATGCCTTCGGCCTGCTTTAACATTGAGGGAAAATCTTCCAAGATTCCATTGGATAGGTATGCCAACTTGGCAAAACGGTCCATCCATAAATGAATGACTTCATCCCATTGAGCTAACTCTGTCCCCAAAGCTCGTGTGGCTTCTTGGCAGCGGCGTTCGGCGTCAAGGGTTTTCTTCTGTTCAGCATGTATTTCTTGCTCATAAGCTCTCATCGTTGTTAGCCAAGGCCTCGATACTCAAGAGGGGGGGTGAATTGAGTATTTCAAATTTTCGTGCGGAATCCCTTTCAAAACGGTTAGTAGTACACAAATGATGCAATATAAAAGATGTAATAATTATGAAGCACATTTCATACTAAAACATTTTAAGTTGAATGGACTATGTTCAAGAATTGATTTTGATAAGTAAAGCAAGTTATTAGTTTAGGCAATTCTTGAAACACTTGTCATGTAATAATTAATTTCAACATAAGTATAACTTGAACAACTTCTAACAAATTAATTAAGCATGATAGTTTTACCAATTTGTTAACACCAATATTTTTCTTCCTCAATAATTAAATCCAACAATGTTTAAGACATTTGATTCAAGGATTTAATTTAACAACAATGTTATCCAATATAGTTTGCAACTTATAGCATGCACTTAGTCCAATTTAATTAGGAATGATACAATGAATCAAGTGAGTAATTTGAGTGCACAAATTAAATGAGTTTAGGGAAGAGAGAATTTGCAAACCGATATAACGAGTTCCACCACACCGGTGTACGTCTCGCCTTCAAGCAACCCACTTGAAGGATTTCCACTATTAGAGATTAGAGATACAACTTTGAGCAATCGCGGCTTCCTAGTGTCCCACACTCAAGAACCCAATCCTCACAAGCAAAGGGCAACCCACCCAATCTCACAATCTCTCAATATCCAAGGTTGAACCCCAACCTTAATCTCTAGGAATTTTGGTGTTTGATGGTTACAATGATAACTCTCCAATAGAGTGGATACACAACTTAAAGCTCATACAAAAATAACTCTCAAAGAGAGGATATACAAATTTAGCTCACACAAATATTTTCTCTCTAACTCTTAAATAACTTACTAAGAGAATATACCAATGTAGAATAAGAGAGAATGAGTAGAAGAGCAAGAGAATGGAGGAGGAAGAAACCAAAGGAATTGCTTCAATGGTTTGGGACATCTTGCAAGTGCAATTCCTTCTCCTATTTATAGGACTTCAAGAGCATGACAAATTCAAATTTGAATTCCTCCATCACATGGCCTTGCATTATTTAATTCCTTGGAGCTTGAACTTGGAACATGCTTGTCTCAATTCAAAATGGCATTGCAATTCCAATGAAGCTTTTAATGTCTCCAAGAAGAACATGGCATGTGCATGTTTGATTTAATTCAAGTTAATTCCATTTCCAATAAAACACATGCATGTGGAGAGGGACAAAGTGTGAAGCATTGCCTTGAACTTTCCAACCATGTTGCATAATGTCTCCTTTTGAATTTTGAATATTTCTCTTCAAGTTTTAAATGATTCCAGCGTGCATTTTGGCCCCAGACAGCGTGAGAATCGATTCTTTCAAGATGTGAATCGATTCATCTCATTGAATTTAGAGTTACTGGGCAAATCAGACGTGTGAATCGATTCTGGACTAGGATGAATCGATTCAACCAATGTAAAGGCATATTCTGGACCAAACTAAAACGCATGAATCGATTCAATGTGTGGTGAATCGATTCAATCAACTTAAAATGCATCCTAACCATATTCCCTTCGCATGAATCGATTCAAGTGGCTATGCATGGCTGTGTGAATCGATTCAATTACCTGATTCTCCATTTTCTTGTGCATTTTTCATCCTTTTGACATGTACTTGCATATGGCTTTGTTCTTTTGATCCTTAGGCACATTTGTTGATCATTTTCACCTAATTTAAGCTTCTTTAAATGCCTTGAATTATTTCATTGTAATTCATCAATTTTTCATCATCAAACATAATTAATTTATCCTTAATCATATATGTTTGATCTTGATCCTTCATTTGTTGTGTCATTATCAAAACCTACATCAACATAAAAATACATTCTCCCCCTTTTTGATGATGACAACAAATGCTTGTCTCTTGGGGTGTTAGTATCATAACAATTCATATATATTGCAAGAAAGACTCCCCCTATCATATACAATTTGATACCAATTGTTGATGAAATCATAGGCACAAGTTAAGAAGAGAATATTAAGGATAAAAGGTCTCTCCCCTTTAATAAGGTCTCTCCTTTTTAATATATGTTCTCTTTCTCTTAATCATCTCCCCCTTAATCATACAATATATACCAATCATACAATAGATACCACAAAATAGTTCATCTAATTTTTAGAGCATAGTGGTAGTGTATATTTTCTCCCCCTTTCTTATATATATTTTTCTTTATATCTCTCCCCTTTTGTAAAAGACTTTATTCCATTTAGGGTGTATATATATATCTTCCTATAATCTTCTCCCCCTTTGGCATCATCAAAAACTTTCCTTATGATAAAACAATAATCATATTAAATATTCTCTTTTTGGCATAAATGACATTGTATTCTTTTTACTAATCCTTTCACTAATCTCTCCCCCTTTGGCATCATCAAAAAGATCATCATCTTAATTGTATTCTATGCCATCAAGATATAAACTCATGTAATCGAATAAGAGAGATTTAGAGCAAGAAAAACTCATAACATGATCAAGGATATATGCCAATTTGATGCATTTAGAGTCAATAATCACTCACATAAATCATTCATCAAGTAAGCATATAATTGATTGTAAATTCATTTTCAATCATGTAATTGATATTGCTTTCATGTATGGTAGGCGTCACATGATTCTTTCCAAATAAGCATACATATCATTTCAAATAAGCACATAATCTTCTCCTTTTTGGCATTGTCAAACACACAAGGATTTTTCCAAGTAAGCATATAGGAGAATAAAATTGTAAGCATAAGTGCCATAAACATAATCATAGAGAGGTAAAATGATGGATATTCATTCATGTGTATGCTCCCCCTTACTATTGTAATTGATGTCACTTATAAAAATATATACCACTTATTAACATGTGAAATCAATTTGATGAAGTTTGATACCAATTGTTGAATACATGTCATGCATTTAATAGATACTAATTGTTTGAAAGATATACCAATTGTTAGAAGATCATAATGTATCATGCAAGATATATCTCCTTCTTAATCATTTAATAGATACTAAGATGTCATGATATTTTCTCCCTCTTTGACATATATTGATACCAATTGTTATAAGTAATAACTCTAAATGATGCCAATTGTTATGAACCCAATTACACTAATTTGATCAAGTCTAATACCAATTGTTATTAACTCATGTAATTGAATACCAATTGAAATTGAATACCAATTGTTATTAACTTCAATCAAGTTAAGCACCAAACACATATAATTGAATACCAATTGTTAAGCTAATTGATGTAATTCTTAAGCTAATTGATACCAATTGTTCATGTTGGCCTTATTTAGCAAGTTTGATACCATTTGTTTATTTCTTGAGCACTTCATCACCTTTTAATAGATACCACTTATGCAATGAATAGATATCACTCAAAAGTTAGATACCAATTGTATATAAAATTCACTAGTCAATCTTCAATCAAAGTGGTAATCATAGAAGAATTTTCAACAATATGCACTCAAATGTAGGTATCATAGCAATGGTAGAATGATTAATACAACTTGTTTTCTTACTCATGCATTTGTATTGTAACACATGCCAATATATCTATATGATTTTTCTCATGACCCTTTTTGTGTCAAACATTCTTTTCTTGATCAACAACATTTATTTCTTATTCATTGTCCATGCCATTTATTGCTAGTATGATATCACTTGATAGATTTGCCAATTTAAGCTCTTGATATCAATTATAAACATTTAAGCATATTATCACAAGATTGTTGACATTCAAGCATACATCATATTTCATAATATTCGTTCAAAAATTTTTTCAATCTCAACGATGCATATATTCAACATTCAAGATCATGCATCATTAAACATATATGTCACTCAAGATAGATGCCAATTTGCTCAAGCATGGTGTACCAAGGAAGGTCATGTCATGTATTATAATGCATTTTCTCTTAATATACCATGTATTATCACATATCATGCATTGTCATTTACATGTCATCAAAATCATGCATTGTCATTTAACATATTTCTAGTCATAAAATTAAAGTCTAGGCATAGAGCATACATACTTTCTCCTTAGGCATTATCAAAACCAACATATAATTGCATAGAAAATATTTTGCCTAAGCTTGTCAACTTTGTAAAACATGTAAGCATAACATAGTTCTAACTCAAAGCAACTTTAAAGTTTGTCATAATCAACTTGTCATAACATTTGTATTTATCATCAAAGTATAGTGACAAGTATATAATCAAGAATATGTCATCATGATCTCTTGCTCTTACTAATTCAATTGATACCATTGTTAAAGGAAGATGTTTGTTATTTAGATAACCCTTTAGTTACCAACATTTCTCTTGTTCAATAAGTGATGCATCATCAAGTATTCATGTTCAATCAAAAATTTATGTCTTAAAGAATTCATACATTATCAAGTATTCATAATGCATACATCATCCAAATTTATTCATCATGCATCATTTTGAATCTAAGCATCAAGATTTAACATTTCAACATTTTGATGTTTCAATCCTTTCTAACATACATGGATAAATATATCTTGAGTTTTTTTTTTTTTTTTTTTTTTTATGAAATCAAACATATTATCCAAGCAATCATTCATCAAACTTTATACCAATCACTTAAATCAAAGTCATACATACACATTATTGATCCTAAGATTTCAATTATTCATTTATCCATTTCAAAACTCCTTTCATGTTCAAACTCAACCATATCAAATCAAGGTTTGATTTTCACACATCAAAATTCATTATGAACAAGTATGGAATTTGGATTTACAAAATTATTTAGACATTTCTAAAAATTCTCAATAAATTATCAATCAAGTCCATAAATGTTTTAACATAATCAAGCATACAAAACACATAGTCAACATGATATTTAATCCACTAAAGTAGGGATCAAACGTACCTTGGAGTTTTATGAATCCAATATCCTTATCATACTTTGTTCCTTGTAGTGAAGATTATGGATCTTGATTCTTTGGTCATTCGTCAATAAGAGATTGCCGATTTAAAGTGTTCCTACAAAATGTCAAGTTTTATGGTACCCTTTAAAAGTTGGGTCCTTTCTTGTTAGTTTAGGATTTCAAAGTTGTTTTTGGAATCCATACCTTTCTCATACACTTTTGACGAGATTTCTTTATAGAACAATTAGATGATATATGACCAAATGTTCCACAATAAAAACATGTTGCATTCAAAGAGTAAGTCACTTTATAATGGTTCCTATTATGTTCTATGTGCTTTCTTTTGAAACGATTAGACATAGAGTTTCCTTTTCTTTCATGGTTTGTGCATCTTAGAATGGGTTTAGATTTTTCTTTGTAGGATGCAAAATGGTTCTTGTAATGATCTATTTTTCTTCTATCAAGTGTATGCTTTTGATCTTCAAGAGGTGCACTTAGAATCTTTTCACTACTTGTAAGCTTACTAAGTGCTTCTTTTAATTCTTTATTCTCATTTTCAAGAAGCATACATTTATCAATAAGCATACAATCATCATTTCCATTACAAGTCCTAAGAGATGCATTTGAAGCTTCTAATTCATCATTTTGAATTCTAAGAGTTTCCTTTTCAATGTGCACATTATGCAATTCATTTTCAAGCTTCAAAATGGTTTGTTTTGAGCATGCATATTTCTTTGATAACAAGACAAATTTTTCATGCAATTCTTTAAAAGCTTCTAGCAATTCATCTTTATCAATTTCATCATCACTATCATCACTAAAAGCATTTAAAGAGCATACCTCATCATCTTGAGAGTGCTTTGTCATTAGGCATGCAATTTCTTCTTCCTTCTCGTTGGTCTCTTTTTTAATGCTTCTTTCGAATTCTTCATCTTGACTAGAAAGAGTACTAATTCTTGCATCTTTATCATCATTAGTATTTCCATAAATTGTTTCAAGAGTTTCCCACATTTCTTTAGCATTGTTACAAGTAATAACTCTAGAAACATCATTAGGTTCTAATGCTAATGTGATAAGAATTTTAGCTCTAAGATTAAATTGTACCTTTCTTTCTTCTTCCTTAGTCCATAAGTTCATGGGCTTCATGCATTCTATATTATCAACAATGTATTTAGGAATGAAAGGACCAAATTGAATAGCATTCCATACCTTGATGTCATAGGCTTGGATAAAGATTTTCAACCTTTCTTTCCAAATAACATAGTCTTTACCATTGAAGATTGGTGGTCTATTTATTACACCATTTTCCGGAAATGCATCATAGGATGTAGAGGCCATCTTGATCTCTTGAAGCGGTTAAGCTTGATCTTCCAAGAGTCAAGCTCTGATACCAATTGTTAGCCAAGGCCTCGATACTCAAGAGGGGGGGTGAATTGAGTATTTCAAATTTTCGTGCGGAATCCCTTTCAAAACGGTTAGTAGTACACAAATGATGCAATATAAAAGATGTAATAATTATGAAGCACATTTCATACTAAAACATTTTAAGTTGAATGGACTATGTTCAAGAATTGATTTTGATAAGTAAAGCAAGTTATTAGTTTAGGCAATTCTTGAAACACTTGTCATGTAATAATTAATTTCAACATAAGTATAACTTGAACAACTTCTAACAAATTAATTAAGCATGATAGTTTTACCAATTTGTTAACACCAATATTTTTCTTCCTCAATAATTAAATCCAACAATGTTTAAGACATTTGATTCAAGGATTTAATTTAACAACAATGTTATCCAATATAGTTTGCAACTTATAGCATGCACTTAGTCCAATTTAATTAGGAATGATACAATGAATCAAGTGAGTAATTTGAGTGCACAAATTAAATGAGTTTAGGGAAGAGAGAATTTGCAAACCGATATAACGAGTTCCACCACACCGGTGTACGTCTCGCCTTCAAGCAACCCACTTGAAGGATTTCCACTATTAGAGATTAGAGATACAACTTTGAGCAATCGCGGCTTCCTAGTGTCCCACACTCAAGAACCCAATCCTCACAAGCAAAGGGCAACCCACCCAATCTCACAATCTCTCAATATCCAAGGTTGAACCCCAACCTTAATCTCTAGGAATTTTGGTGTTTGATGGTTACAATGATAACTCTCCAATAGAGTGGATACACAACTTAAAGCTCATACAAAAATAACTCTCAAAGAGAGGATATACAAATTTAGCTCACACAAATATTTTCTCTCTAACTCTTAAATAACTTACTAAGAGAATATACCAATGTAGAATAAGAGAGAATGAGTAGAAGAGCAAGAGAATGGAGGAGGAAGAAACCAAAGGAATTGCTTCAATGGTTTGGGACATCTTGCAAGTGCAATTCCTTCTCCTATTTATAGGACTTCAAGAGCATGACAAATTCAAATTTGAATTCCTCCATCACATGGCCTTGCATTATTTAATTCCTTGGAGCTTGAACTTGGAACATGCTTGTCTCAATTCAAAATGGCATTGCAATTCCAATGAAGCTTTTAATGTCTCCAAGAAGAACATGGCATGTGCATGTTTGATTTAATTCAAGTTAATTCCATTTCCAATAAAACACATGCATGTGGAGAGGGACAAAGTGTGAAGCATTGCCTTGAACTTTCCAACCATGTTGCATAATGTCTCCTTTTGAATTTTGAATATTTCTCTTCAAGTTTTAAATGATTCCAGCGTGCATTTTGGCCCCAGACAGCGTGAGAATCGATTCTTTCAAGATGTGAATCGATTCATCTCATTGAATTTAGAGTTACTGGGCAAATCAGACGTGTGAATCGATTCTGGACTAGGATGAATCGATTCAACCAATGTAAAGGCATATTCTGGACCAAACTAAAACGCATGAATCGATTCAATGTGTGGTGAATCGATTCAATCAACTTAAAATGCATCCTAACCATATTCCCTTCGCATGAATCGATTCAAGTGGCTATGCATGGCTGTGTGAATCGATTCAATTACCTGATTCTCCATTTTCTTGTGCATTTTTCATCCTTTTGACATGTACTTGCATATGGCTTTGTTCTTTTGATCCTTAGGCACATTTGTTGATCATTTTCACCTAATTTAAGCTTCTTTAAATGCCTTGAATTATTTCATTGTAATTCATCAATTTTTCATCATCAAACATAATTAATTTATCCTTAATCATATATGTTTGATCTTGATCCTTCATTTGTTGTGTCATTATCAAAACCTACATCAACATAAAAATACAATCGTTTCATCAAGCTGTTGCTCCAATTTGTGGACTTGGGTTTGTAGCATTTCTTTTTGCATCAAAGCCTCCTTTCCCTTCTCCTTGGATTATACCAGCATGTCCTTTAAAATTTGTTTTTCGGCCAATACAGCATCACTCTGCTGACCCTTCATCTTTAGTTGCGAATTGGCCGCCCGAAGGCATTGATCTTGTTTTATTCTGTAATCTTCATCAATCTTTCTCTTTTTCCGCATTTCTTCCATAGCATGTCTTCCTTCGGAGTTCTCTTTCCTATGGAGGGCACATTCTTGTTGGCATTTCAAGAGATCTTCTTCCAGTTTTTGATTCCTTGCCTTTAGCTCTTCTACTTGGGCTTTCAGCGATATGGTAACCTTGTCCTCCACAATGCACGGCGGAGGAACTGTGTCCTCGGGTTGATATGAAGGGCTCTTGAAAGGCAATTTCATGATGGAGACTCTGTTCACCACCCAATCTAAGTATTCAACTCTCACAGCGTGGCTTCGTGCTCCCAGTTCTTTGCCCATCCTATGGACCTTCTTCCAGGCATTGGCTATGTCCCGAATAGTGGAGGTGTAATTCCCATTCGCATAGTACAGAACGAAAGGAGTAAGTAGTGCTTCGTCCGGTGGCCCAAGTAGAGGATAAGCCAACTGCCGCTTAGCAATAACAGGATTATAATTGATGCAGCCTTGTGTCCCCATTAGAGAAACATTTGGATATCCTCCACAGCTATAAATGATGGACTCAACTTCTAGCCATTGAGGACACCATCTCACCTTTTCTGCTGTAAGGCCTACAAGGTGATTAGCCCATTCACGCCCATTCTTAGTTGTCAGCTGACATAATTTCAAATCAGAGATGGGACACTCAGCTTTGCATAGTTGATGAAAAGTATGGGATGTGAGCCACACATATAGAACAGGCAAACAACAAATAATCCTCTTTCCTCCTTGGGTATGGCAGAAATCCAAGGTGCAATAGACATTGGCCAACACTGCTGTGACGGGATTTTCCATTCTGTGCTTGCGAGCGGTGAAGACACCTATAGCATCATAATCTACGTAGTTGTCTAAGTTAGGGAATAAGACAACTCCGTAAATAGTGAGAGCCAAGGTATCAATGAAAGCTTCCCATTCTTCCCTTTCTGCCAGGACATACATGTGCTTCTCCAGAAATTCCCTAGTAAATCCGGGAATCTGGTTTCTGTTCATTTGTACTCCTCTTAACACTTCAGGATTGACCTTCAAAATACGAGCGACAGAAATGATTGACGCATGATGGTCCAAATGGCGATAAGGAATCTGTCCCTCCATTGGCATACCCAATATTTGATCAAATTCTTCTAAAGATGGTGCCAGTTGAAAGTCTTGGAAAGTGAAACAGCGGAGAGGTGGGTCATAGAATTGTGCCAAAGCTGTGATGGCTTCTGTTTGGACGTCTACCTCCAAGAGTTTCAAGATCTTCCCATACTTCCTTGGGAAAGTCATCTTTTGTGTCAAGCTCAGTTTTTTCCCTAGTGCTTGTAAACTGTCAGTATTGACCTTCCTAGCCTTGAGGTGCAATATCTTCTTTAATTCAGTCACCCCTATATCACAATTACTGTGTCCCATGTTAATTTCCATACTGTCTTAGAAATACCGACAAATTCAGAATCGTCCCCTGCGAATATCAAGACAAAGAATGGAATCAGTTAGGCGAGCTCAAAAGTCATAGGTTTTCCCAATCGTCATTGCCACTTCAACCAGAGGGAAATGAAGTATAATTTTTTTGGATTTTTCCTTTGACGATTAGGAGAACCTATGACTTCAGACTCAGAGATACATGACAAAAAAGAGAGGATCATCTATTCACCCAAAGAATGCTTGTGAGTTCCAAAAAATTTTCCAAGACTAAGCGAATCTTTGGATGATAGATAATCCCTTTTTAATAACAGGAAAGTGAAAATGACATAAGGTAAAGTAAAGTTTTGCCCTTTCGTGGCCTAAGTCAGGTTTTGTTGAAGGTTTTCTCTGGACCTTAGGGCTTGTCTAAAAGTGACTCTTCACACCAGGTGGCTTATACTAGACTTCTAGAAGGTTACCAGAGCCAAGATCCTACCCGTGACAGGGACGCAACAGTGGGGAACCACTAGGTGCGTATGTCTCAAGAGGTCAAACTCTAGTTGGGGTTCTCACGATCACCGGATAGGAAGTACATCCCATACGATTCCGTATACCAACCCCTCCTAACTTAAGTTTCATTTGGGGCCCGGGTATAGGGCGCCACTCATAAGTGTGTGCGAGTAATTTGTGAGTGTAGTGTGTGAAAGGGCATTCAATACCTTTTTACCTTACACCATTCTGCACAGAGAACAAACACAGAACAAAATATACAAAGTCATCTATCCTAGGGTTCAATGATTGCAGAAAAGTAACATAGTCCTCTACCCTAGGGTTCAACAATCATACAGAACACGGATAATAAAACGAATAACAAGATGCAAATAATAGCGAACATTCACAACAATCAACGGAAAATAAAAAACAAGGGGAAGAAATCCAAGCTAAACAAAGGCTATATAAAAAATACGCTTTCAACCAAACTGGCCTGACTCTCTTAAGCTGTCCCCAGTGGAGTCGCCATCTGTCGCAACCTAAATCACGACGGCGCGGCGAGAGAGAAAGGATGGGTGGAAGGTGAAACAGGGAGTCGCCACCAACATTTTTATCCATAGGAAAAACATTGGAAAAAAACTAGGTTCAGTAAAGCACTGGTTAAAAATTGAGATTCAAGTTCGGGAGTCGGTTACGAGTAGGGAAGGTATTAGCACCCTACATCGCCTGTCAAAAACAGTACCAAGATTAAAAATGCGCAACATAAATAGCCTTACAAAAGATGGTTTGTTTCTTCCCTTTTATTGTTGTATTTTTTTTATTTTAAAAACGACAGAATGGGGTGAGAGAACTGTACAAACATAGAATGTCGAAGTGAGGTCAATGGGACGTTTCATCCGATTTAAACTCAACTTCGATATGAGACAGAGAGGGGAAAAGAATGCTAATAAGGCGTCACGCCTAAATTATACATCCTTGAATAAAAAATACAGGGATAGGAAAGAGATAAGCGGGATGTCTCGTCCTAAGTATCTCTCCCCTATGAATTATGGCGAGGCTTAAGCAAAAACTAGGGGGAAACCAACAAGACGTCACGTCTAAATTGATTTTCACGGGAGTAACCAAAAAAAAGACCATTTATGAAAGAAACGTGGAAGTAAGGAAATAAATTAGCAAAAAAGAAATAAGAAAGACAGGCCCGACAGGAGTTAAAGTCCTGATCCTACGTATTCTTGAATTATCAAGAAATCAGGGTTACATAGTTCTGAGTGTTTTTCTTTTAGGAAAAGACTTGGGAGATGATGATGGATGTCACTGAGGTGGGGAACTCGTACAAGGCGAAGTTCTTCGTACGTGTACGAATCCTAAAGAGGTTGTGTAGACGGGAGTGCTCCCGTACGACACTGTTTAAAAATGATTTGTTTCTTTTTATTGATTTTTATTTAGATTTGAAAGAAAGCATAGGAAGCATTTATTTCCCTTTATTATATTTTACTATGAAACGAAAGGAAAAAGGTAGTAGAAGCTACAAAAGAGAAAGGGAAATAATAAATTCTGAAAACAGAGGAAAAATGAGTGAAAACCGAGTGGGAGAAGCGAAAAAAAAACCGAGTGAAAACGGCAAAAAACCGAGTGAAAATTACAAAAAACGAGTGGAAATAGCAGTAACCGAGTGAAAATGAGGGAAAACCGAGTAAAAATGGTAAAACCGAGTGATGAAAGTAGAAAACCGAGTGAGGACAAGGAAAAACCGAGTGAAAATGAGGAAACTGAGTGGAAATAGCATAAACCGAGTAAAACAGTGAGCTTACCGAGTGAGAAGTGATTTACCAAGTGAGCAGTGATTTACCGAGTGAGACAGTGAGAAGAGGGACGGTATTGGAGTTGAGTGGAGTGAGGAGATTGGATTTGGTGTACTTGAGGGGAGAGGACGGTGTTGTGAGAGGAATTGGGACGGTGTGTAGTTGAAGGGATGAGGAGGTCGGTTTTGGAGAGGACGGTTGGCTGGGCGGTGTTGGCTGAGAGGAATGAAGTGTTGGGCGGTGTTGTGTTGAGGGGAGAGGACGGTGTGGCTGTTGGAGACAGGAAGGAGGTACAGGGTTGGCTGATGAAGAGAGGAAGGAGGGTGCTGGATGCGTATCTGTGTATGTAAGTATGCGTGATGTGTGTGTAAGTCTGTAAGGTGTGTGTAAGGGCTGAAAGCTTCAGCTCCTTGCCTATTTATAGGCTGGTCTGAGTGGAAGGCCAGCTCAGGCTTCCACTTCCGAGTGGAATGCCAGCTAAGGCCTCCACTCAGAGTGAAGTGGGAGACAACGGCTGGGTGGGAATTTTTAATTCCCCCCACTTCCGCCCCTGTTGGCCACTTGTCTGCCACCCCCAGGATTCCTGGATCCACTTGGGTGGTGGAATCCAAGTCAGCACGGTTTAACAGGGGGACCTGGTGGGAATCCGAGTGAGAATGGAAGAATTCCGAGTGAAAATGTTGGAAATCCGAGTGAAATTGTTGAATTCCGCGTGAGAATGTTGGAAATCCGAGTGTAAATGACTCGGATCACCCTCTCAGTCAACATTCATCCACATTGCCACCTAAATCCGAGTGTAAAAGGGGGTCGGTCTTCACTTTACCACCTAAATCCGAGTGGAAAAGGCCCCTTTTATGCTAAAGACCGAACGAAATCATGTTGGTGTCAATTGGATTGAGTGGGAATTAAAGAAATTGAATCAGAACCGAGTGAAAATGACTCAGACTTCATCTCCTCTCCACAATCTGAGTGATAAATGACTCGGATCCGACTGGAATATGTGAAGTGTGACTCGGAACTGGGAGAAAGATGACTCGGGAACAGGTAAAAAGTGGCTCGGTGAAGGTTTGAAGTACGGTGGAAATGGGGGCTCGGAATTGGTTGGCCAAAATGGCTCGGTGACTGAAGTGTCACTCGGAAACCGAGAAAAAAGGGCTCGGAACTGGGAAAAGGATGGCTCACTCGGGAATGGGGAAAGTCACTCGGAACTCGAGTGAGAAAGGGGCTCGGAACTGGGAAAAGGATGGCTCACTCGGGAATGGGGGAAAGTCACTCGGAACTCGAGTGAGAAAGGGGCTCGGAACTGGGAAAAGGATGGCTCACTCGGAATGGGGGAAAGTCACTCGGAACTCGAGTGAGAAAGGGGCTCGGAACTGGGAAAAGGATGGCTCACTCGGAATGGGGGAAATGGCTCGGTATTGTGTGAAATGTGACTCGGATGTGCTCACACATCAATTCACTCGGATACATTCGCTCGGGAATCCTCTTCACAATGGTTTCACTCGGAAACGGGTGGAAACTCTACTCAGAATTGTTTGAATAGTATTTTACTCAGGAACCAATTAAAAGGTGATTCAGAAATGATTGAATCAGTGTTTCACTCGGAATCACTTCAATCGGAGGCGTGCTACTCGGATCTTGTCTTTGCTTGGAATGTTCACTCGGAATGTCTTCAATAGTGACCCAAAAGTTAATTGCTTGAAGGTTTCACTCGGAACTGACCTTGTGAGCTCTTAATCCGAATGGAACTTGGTCACTTTCACTCGGATTTTCTTCAATCAGCATTCCTTTCACTCGGAATTGACATTTTTTGCAATCAGGGCTTGTAAACTGGCATACTCCACTCGGAATGCATCTGAAAGGGAATTATCCACTCGGATTTACATCTAATCTGAGTCATTTCACTCAGATTTGAATTCAACAGGTCATACTCCACTCGGATTGGTCCATTGTTGAGTCATTATTCGGATTTCCCACCCAACAGGTCATACTCCACTCGGACATGCCCAAAACTGAGTAGTTTCACTCGGATTTTCTCCGTTCAGAGTAATGTCACTCGGATTTAACTCATTCTGAGTGATTTCACTCGGATTTGATCCAACAGGAGCATATTCCACTCGGATTTGACTTCAGCAGGGAGCATTTCATTCGGAAATGACTCATTCTGAGTGATTCCACTCGGATTTCATCAATTTTGAGTCATTCCACTCGGAAATGCTTCATTTTAACTCGGATTTGACCATTTTTGAGTTTTTTCACTCGGATTTATCCCTACCAGGGCTGTATTTCACTCGGAAATGCTTTAACTTGAGTCGTCCTGTTCAGATGTGATCATTTTTTAGTCATTCCAATCGGATTTGCCTCCCACAGGGCTGTATTTCACTTGGAAAAGCTTCATTCTGAGTTATTTTGCTCGGTTCTGATTATTTTAGAGCCATTCTGGTCATTCTGAATTAGAATTCAACATAAAAAGATTCATTTCACTTGGACCGGACCAAAAGAGGTGTTTACACTAAACCCTAAAACCTAAACCACAAACCCTAAACTATAAACCCTAAAACCAAACCCTTAAACCCTAAACTGTAAACCCTAAACCATAAACCCCAAACCTTAAACCCTAAAACCCTAAACCCAAACTGTAAACCCCAAACCCCAAACCTTAAACCTTAACCCATAAACCCCAAACCCTAACCTGTAAACCCTAAAACCCTAAACTATAAACCCTAAACACCAATCCCAAACCCTAAACCCAAAACCCTAAACCATAAATCGTAAACCGTAAACCCTAAACCTCAAACACTAAACCTTAAACCCCAACCCCTAACCCCTAAACCCCAAACCCTAACCCCTCAACCCTAACCCGTAAACCCTAAACCCTAAACCTCAAACCCTAAACCCTAAACCCTAAACCCTAAACAATAACCCTAAACCCTAAACGATAAACCCTAAACTATAAACCTTAAACCCTAAACCCTAACCCCTAACCCTAAACCCTAAACCACAAACCCTAAACCCTAAACCCTATACCCTACACCACAAACCTTGAACCATAAACCCTAAACCCTAACCACTAAAACCCTAAACCCTAAACCCTAAACCCTATACCCCAAACCTTACACACCAAAACCCTAAACCCCAAACCCCAACCCCAAACCTCAACCCATAAACTCCAACCCTAAACCCAGAACCCTAAACCCTAAACCCTAACCCTAAACCCCAAACCCCAACCCCAAACCCTAAACCCCAAACCATAAACCCCAAACTGTAAACCTCAACCCTAAAACCCTAAACCCTTAAACCCCTCAACCCTAACCCTTAAACCCTAAACCCTCAACCCCAAACACTAAACCTTATTCATAAAACCCTAAACCCTAAACCCTAAACCCCAAACAATGACCCTAAACCCTAAACTACAAACACCAAAGCATAAACCTTAAGCCCTAAACCATAAGCGCTAAACCCTAAACCCTAAACCCTAAACCCCAACCCTTAAAAGCTAAACCCTAAAACTTAAACCCTAAACACTAACCCTAAACCCTGAACCATGAACCCTAAACCCTAAACCCATAACCCATAACCCCTAACCCAAAACCTTAAGCCCTAACCCTAAACCGTAAACCCTAAATAATAAGCGCTAACCCTAAAACCCTAAACCTTAAACCCTAAACCCTAAACCCCAAACCCCAAACCCTAAACCATAAACCACAAACCCTAAGCCTTAAACCCTAAACACTAACCCCTAAACCATAAACCCTAAACCCTAAACCCTAAACCCTAAAACCTAAACCCTAAACCCCAAACCCCAACCCCTAAACCATAACCCTAAACCATAAACCATAAACCCTAACCCCTAAACCCTAAAGCCTACGCCATAAACCCAAAACCCACCCAAACCCTAAACCCTAAAACCCAAACCATAAACCCTAAATGCTAAACCCTTACCCCTAAACCCTAAAACCTAAACCACAAACCCTAAACTATAAACCCTAAACACTAACCCCTAAAACCCTAAATAGTAAACCCTAAACCCTAAACCCCAAACCTTAAACCCTAAAACCCTAAACCCCAAACTATAAATCCCAAACCCTAAACCCTAAACCCAAACCCATAAACCCCAAACCCTAACTTATAAACCATAAAACCCCAAACCCTAAACCCCTAACCCTAACCCATAAACCATAAACCATAAACCCTAAACCCTAAACCTCAAACCCTAACCCCTAAACGGTAAACTCTAAACTATAAACCTTAAACCCCAACCCCAAACCCTAACCCCTCAACCCTAACCCTTAAACCCTAAACCCTAAACCCTCCACCCTAAACCCTCAACCCTAAATCCTAAACCCTCAACCCTAAACCCCAAACCCTAAACCCTAAACCCCAAACAATAACCTAAAACCCTGAATGATAAATCCTAAATCCTAAACCCCAAAACCTAAACCACAAACAATATACCCTAAACCCTTAATACCAAACCATAAACACTAAACCCTAAACAACAAACCCTAAACCCTAACCCCTAAACTCTAAACCCCAACCCCTAAGCGCTAAACCCTAAAACTTAAACCCCAAACCCCCAACTCTAAATCCTAAACCATGAACCCTAAACCTTAACAGCCAACCATAAACCCAAAACAACAAACCCTAACCCATAAACCCTAAACCTTAAACCTTAAACCCAAAACCCAAAACCCCAAACGCTAAACCCTAAACCCTAAAGCCTAAACCAAGAACCCTAAACCCTAACCCCTACACTCTAAACCTTAAACACTAACCCCTAAACCTAAACCCTAAACCTCTAATACTAAAACCTAAACCCCAAACCCTAAACCCCAACCCCTAAACCATAACCCTAAACCCTATACCATAAACCATAAACCCTAACCCCTAAACCCTAAAGCCTAAGCCATCAACCCAAAACCCATCAAAACCCTAAACCCCAAACCCCAAACCCTAACCCCTAAACCCTAACCCCTAAACCCTAAAACCTAAACCACAAACCCTAAACTATAAACCCTAAACACTAACCCCTAAAACCCTAAACTGTAAACCCTAAACCCCAAACCCCAAACCTTAAACCCTAAACCCTATACCCCAATCTATAAACCCCAAACCCCAAACCCTAAACACTAACCCATAAACCCCAAACCCTAACCTGTAAACCCTAAAACCCTAAACCCCAAACCCCAAACCCTAACCCCTAACCCATAAACCCTAAACACTAACCCATAAACCCCAAACCCTAACCTATAAACCCTAAAACCCTAAACCCCAAACCCCAAACCCTAACCCCTAACCCATAAACCCCAAACCCTAACCTGTAAACCCTAAAACCCTAAACCACGAACCCTAAACACCAACACCAACCCCAAACCCTAAACCCCCAACCCTAACCCGTAAACCATAAACTGTACACCGTAAACCTCAAACCCTAACCCCTAAACGGTAAACTCTAAACTCTAAACCTTAAACCCCAACCCCTAACCCCTAAACCCCAAACCCTAGCCCCTCAACCACAACCCTTAAACCCTAAACCCTCCACCCCAAACCCTAAACCCTAAACCCTAAACCTTAAACCCTAAACCCCAAACAATACCCCTAAACCCTAAACAATAAATCCAAAACCCTAAACCCTAAACCCTAAACTATAAACCTTAAACCCTAAACCCTAACCCCTAACCCTAAACCCTAAACCACAAACCCTAAACTATAAACCCTAAACCCTAACCACTAAAACCCTAAACCCTAAACCCTAAACCCCAAAATCTAAACCATAAACAATATACCCTAAACCCTTAATACCAAACCATAAACCCTAAACCCTAAACAACAAACCCTAAACCCTAACCCCTAAACTCTAAACCCTAACCCTTAAGCGCTAAACCCTAAAACTTAAACCCCAAAACCCCAACTCTAAACCCTGAACCATGAACCCTAAACCTTAACACCAAACCATAAACCCAAAACAACAAACCCTAACCCCTAAACCCTAAACCTTAAACCTTAAACCCAAAACCCAAAACCCCAAATGCTAAACCCTAAACCCTAAACCCTAAACCAAGAACCCTAAACCCTAACCCATACATTCTAAACCTTAAACACTAACCCCTAAACCTAAACCCTAAACCTCTAACCCTAAAACCTAAACCCCAAACCCTAAACCCCAACCCCTAAACAATAACCCTAAACCCTATACCATAAACCATAAACCCTAACCCCTAAACCCTAAAGCCTAAGCCATAAACCCAAAACCCATCAAAACTCTAAACCATAAACCCCAAACCACAAACCCTAAACCCTAAACCCTAACCCCTAAACGCTAAAACCTAAACCACAAACCCTAAACTATAAACCCTAAACACTAACCCCTAAAACCCTAAACTATAAACCCTAAACCCTAAACCCCAAACCTTAAACCCTAAAAACCTAAACCCCAAATTGTAAACCTCAAACCCCAAACCCCAAACCCTAAACCTATAAACCCCAAACCCTAACCCGTAACCATAAAACCCTAAACCACGAACCCTAAACACCAACCTCAAACCCTAAACCCCCAACCCTAACCCGTAAACCATAAACTGTAAACCGTAAACCTTAAAACCTAACCCCTAAATGGTAAACTCTAAACTCTAAACCTTAAACCCCAACCCCTAACCCCTAAACCCCAAACCCTAACCCCTCAACCACAACCCTTAAACCCTAAACCCTCCACCCCAAACCCTAAACCATAAACCCTAAACCCTAAACCCTAAACCCCAAACAATAACCCTAAACCCTGAACTATAAATCCTAAACCCTGGACCCTAAACCCTAAACTGTAAACCTTAAACCCTAAACCCTAACCCATAACCCTAAACCCTAAACCACAAACCTTAAACTATAAACCCTAAACCCTAACCACTAAACCCTAAACCCTAAAGCCTACACCCCAAACCTTAAACACCAAAACCCTAAACCCCAAACCCTAAATCCCAAACCCCAAACTCAAATCCCAAATCTCAACCCATAAACCCCAAACCCTAAACCCCAAACCATAAACCCCAAACCATAAACCCCAAACTGTAAACCTTAACCCTCAAACCCCAAATCATAAACCTAAACCCTAACCCCTCAACCCTAACCTTTAAACCCTAAACCCTCAACTCCAAACACTAAACCATATTTCCAAACCCTAAACCCTCAACCCTAAACCCAAAACCCTAAACCACAAACAATAACCCAAAACCCTAAATGACTAACCCTAAACCCTAAACACTAAACCGAAAACATAAACCACAAACAATATACCTTAAACACTAAACTACAAACACTAAAGCATAAACCCTAAGCCATAAACCATAAGCCCTAAACCCTAACCCCTAACCCCTAAACCCCAACCCTTAAGAGCTAAACCCTAGAACTTAAACCCTAAACATTAACCCTAAACCCTGAACCATAAACCCTAAACCCTAAACCCATAACCCCTAACCCAAAACCCATAAGCCCTAACCCCAAACCCTAAACCCTAAACAATAAGCCCTAACCCCAAAAAACTAAAACCCTAAACCCTAAACCCTAAACCCCAAACCCCAAACCCAAAACCATAAACCCCAAACCCTAAGCCTTAAACCCTAAACACTAACCCCTAAACCATAAACCCTAAACCCTAAACCCTAAACCCTAAACCCTAAACCCTAAACCCTAACCGCTAAACCATAACCCTAAACCATAACCCTAAACCATAAACCATAAACCCTAACCCCTAAACCCTAAAGCCTACGCCATAAACCCAAAACCCACCGAAACCCTAAACTCTAAAACCCAAACCATAAACCCTAAACACTAAACCCTAACCCCTAAACCCTAAAACCTAAACCACAAACCCTAAACTATAAACCCTAAACACTAACCCCTAAAACCCTAAATAGTAAACCCTAAACCCTAAACCCCAAACCTTAAACCCTAAAACCCTAAACCCCAAACTGTAAATCCTAAACCCCAAACCCTAAACCCAAACCCAAACCCATAAACCCCAAACCCTAACCTATAAACCATAAAACCCTAAACCCTAAACACCAACCCCAAACACTAAACCCCCAACAATAACCCGTAAACCATAAACCGTAAACCGTAAACCCTAAACCTCAAACCCTAACCCCTAAACGGTAAACTCTAAACTATAAACCTTAAACCCCAACCCCTAACCCCTAAACCCCAAACCCTAACCCCTCAACCCTAACCCTTAAACCCTCAACCATCAACCCTCCACCCCAAACCCTCAACCCTCAACCCCAAACACTAACCCTAAACCCTGAACGATAAATCCTAAACCCTAAACCCCAAAACCTAAACCATAAGCAATATACCCTAAACCCTAAATACGAAACCATAAACCCTAAACCATAAACAACAAACCCTAAACCCTAACCCCTAAACTCTAAACCTCAACCCCTACGCGCTAAACCCTAAAACTTAAACCCCAAACCCCAAAACCTAAACCCTGAACCATGAACCCTAAACCTTAACACCCAACCCTAAACCCAAAACAACAAACACTAACCCCTAAACCCTAAACCTTAAACCTTAAACCTTAAACCCAAAACCCAAAACCCCAAACGCTAAACCCTAAACCCTAAACTAAGAACCCTAAACCCTAACCTCTACACTCTAAACCTTAAACACTAACCCCTAAACCTAAACCCTAAACCTATAACCCTAAAACCTAAACCCTAAAACCTAAACCCCAAACCCTAAACCCCAACCCCTAAACCATAACCCTAAACCCTATACCATAAACCATAAACCATAACCCCTAAACCCTAAAGCCTAAGCCATCAACCCAAAACCCATCAAAACCCTAAACCCCAAACCACAAACCCTAACCCCTAAACCCTAACCCCTAAACCCTAACCCCTAAACCCTAAAACCTAAACCACAAACCCTAAACTATAAACCCTAAACACTAACCCCTAAAACCCTAAACTGTAAACCCTAAACCCTAAACCCTATACCCCAATCTATAAACCCTAAACCCCAAACCCTAAACACTAACCCATAAACCCCAAACCCTAACCTGTAAACCCTAAAACCCTAAACCACAAACCCTAAACACCAACCCCAAACCCTAAACCCCCAACCCTAACCTGTAAACTGTAAACCGTAAACTGTAAACCTCAAACCCTAACCCCTAAACGGTAAACTCTAAACTCTAAACCCTAAACCCTAACCCCTAACCCCTAAACCCCAAACCCTAACCCCTCAACCCCAACCCTTAAACCCTAAACCCTCCACCCCAAACCCTAAACCCTAAACCCCAAACCCTAAACCCTAAACCCTCAACGATAAATCCTAAACACTAGACCCTAAACCCTAAACCCTAAACTGTAGACCTTAAACCCTAAACCCTAACCCCAAACCTTAAACACCAAAACCCTAAACCCTAAACCCTAAATCCCAAACCCTAAACCCAAACCCCAAACCTCAACCCATAAACCCCAAACCCTAAACCAAGAACCCTAAACCCTAAACCCCAAACCCCAACCCCAAACCCTAAACCCCAAACAATAAACCCCAAACTGTAAACCTTAACCCCCAAACCCTAAACCCTAAACCCCAAACAATAAACCCCAAACTGTAAACCTTAACCCCCAAACCCTAAACCGTAAACCTAAACCCTAACCCCTCAACCTTAACCCTTAAACCCTAAACCCTCAACTCCAAACACTAAACCTTATTCCTAAACCCTAAACTCTAAACCCTAAACCCTAAACCCTAAACCCCAAACAATAACCCTAAACCCTAAATGACTAACCCTAAACCCTAAACACTAAACCGAAAACATAAACCACAAACAATATACCATAAACCCTAAACTACAAACACCAAAGCATAAACCCTAAGCCCTAAACCCTAACCCCTACACCCTAAACCCCAACCCTTAAAACCTAAACCCTAAAACTTAAACCCTAAACACTAACCCTAAACCCTGAACCATGAACCCTAAACCCTAAACCCATAAACCCTAACCCCTAACCCAAAACCCTAAGCCCTAACCCCAAACCCTAAACCCTAAACAATAAGCCCTAACCCCAAAACCCTAAACCTTAAACCCTAAACCCTAAACCCTAAACCCCAAACCCTAAACCATAAACCATAAACCCTAAGCCTTAAACCCTAAACACTAGCCCCTAAACCATAAACCCCGAACCCTAAACCCTAAACCCTAAACCCAAACCCTAAAACCTAAATCCCAAACCCTATACCCCAACCCCTAAACCATAACCCTAAACCATAACCCCAAACCCTAAACCATAAACCATAAACCCTAACCCCTAAAGCCTATACCATAAACCCAAAACCCACCAAAACTGTAGAAGAAGCTATAGAGCTGATAGATGTTATGGCTTCTAATGAATGTCTGGTTAGTGAAATGAGCCAAATCCCTAAGAGAGGGATACTAGAATTGGAAGCACAAGATGCTTATTTGGCTCAAAGTAAGTTGATGACTCAGGCTTTAGAGAAATTAAGTTTACAGATTTCAGAACTTCAAAAGCCTAGTCAAGTTTGTATGATAAGCTGTGATTTTTGTGGTGGAGATCATAAAAATGGCATGTGTGATCCAAATATGCCTACTGAGCAAGTAAATTATATGGGGCAGCAACAATTTCAAAGGAATTATCCCTCTAATTCCTTTAATCCTAATTATAGGAATCACCCCAATTTTTCATGGCAGAAAGGTCCACATTTGAATCAAAACATGCCACAAAATCAAACCACAATTAGATCACAACAACCTTCTCCCCCTCCTTCTAAAGAGAAATCAGAACATGAGAATATGTTGTCTCAGTTCATTCAGGCCAGTTTTAAAAGTCAAGAAGCGTCCATTTGAAATTTAAAAAATCAGGTTGGACAACTATCAAAACAATTAGCTAAGAGATAGTCTGGCAACTTTCCTGGAGATACTAAGGTAAATCCTAGGGAACATTGCAAAGCAATAACTACTAGGAGTGGGAAAATTCTTTCCCCACCTCCAAGTCATGAAAATAGTTTAGATAAAGATGCTAAAAAAGAAAAAGAGCAGGAAAGTGAGCAAGTTAATAATGAAACTGAAAATAAAGTTAAAACAGAAAAAGAAAAAGAAAACCAAGTTCATCAGAAGAAAAAGAAAAAGGTTGATTTGATCTTGGAGGAAGCTTCTAAGCTAACTCCTGAAAAATTAAAGAATGCTCCATTTCCTTATAGATTTAAAAAAAAATAGAGGAGCAAAAGTTTGCTAAGTTCTTAGATGTGTTTAAAAAGCTTCACATAAATATTCCTTTTGCTGAGGCATTGTAGGAGATGCCTTCATATGTTAAATTTTTAAAAGAACTTCTGTCTAAGAAGAGGAAGCTTAAAGGAGATGAGATGATTGCTCTCACTCAAGAGTGTAGTGCGATTATTCAAAAGAAACTCCCTCAGAAGCTGGAAGATCCTAGGTTTTTTACAATACCTTGTGCAATAGGGGATGTTCATGTAGGAAGTGCCTTATGTGATCTAAGAGCTAGCATAAACTTGATGCCTTTATCCTTAATGAAGAAGTTAGGAATTGATGACCTGTAACTAACTCGTATGTCTTTGCAGTTGGCTGATAGTTCTATCAAATATCCTCATGGGATGCTGGAAGATCTATTAGTTAAGGTAGATAAGTTTATCTTCTCAGCAGATTTTGTAGTTCTGGATATGGAAGCTGGTAGAGAAATTCTATTGATTTTAGGAAGACCCTTCTTAGCTACAGGCAGAGCTTTAATTATTGTAGAAAAGGATGAACTCATACTGAGAGTTCAAGAGGAGCAAGTAACTTTTAATGTTTTCAATGCTATGAAACATCCAGTTGAGAAGATGGATTATTTTATGATTAAAGAAATTAAAAGTTATAATACTCCTATGCTGATGAAAAATGAAGAAGAGGTCTTATAAGCCTTTTTGGAGGATGATTTTGACTCTGAGACTGATGAGTTAAATGACTCATATTCTGAATTGCTGAACCTACTTGAAGCATGTGAAGTAGGTGATTTTGAAAATGAAAAGAAAGAAAATTTGAATAATACTGAACTTAAGAAAGGTAAGGAGGTGTTTGAAGAAAAACTTGATTTAAAACCTTTGCCTTCTCACTTGAAATATGTTTTCTTAGGAGATGATGAATCACATCCTGTAATCATTAATGTTGATTTAAAAGATGAGGATGTAGAAAAATTGATAGGGGTTTTAAGGAAACATGAGTCTTCTATTGGCTGGAACATTTCTGATTTAAAAGGAATTAGTCCATCATTTTATATGCATAAAATTTTAATGGAAGATGACTATTCCCCTATTGTTCAGCCATAAAGAAGATTAAACCCCATAATGAAAGAAGCTGTAAGGAAAGAGGTGGTTAAACTTCTTGATGCAGGAATTATCTATCCTATCTCGGATAACGCTTGGATTAGTCCAGTCCAAGTGGTGCCTAAGAAAGGAGGGATGACCACTGTTAAGAATGAAAAAGGTAAAGTCAATGCCATTAGACCAACCACAGGTTGGAGAATGTGTATAGATTATAGAAGGCTTAATGACTCCACTAGAAAAGACCACTTTTCTTTACCATTTGTAGATCAAATGCTTGAAAGGCTATCAGGCCATGAGTATTACTGCTTCCTTGATGGGTATTCTGGTTACAACCAAATTGTGGTTAACCCAAAAGATCAAGAGAAGACATCCTTCACCTGTCCCTATAGAATCTTTGCTTATAGGCGCATGCCATTTGGTTTGTGCAATGCACCAGCAACCTTTCAAAGGTGTATGCTGGCAATTTTTAGGGACATGGTAGAGAAGTTCATTGAAGTATTCATGGATGACTTCTCTGTGTTTGGAAGTAGTTTTGAGATATGCCTCAGCAACCTATCTAAGGTGCTGGTGAGATGTTAGGAGACTAATCTTGTCCTTAACTGGGAAAAGTGTCATTTTATTGTTAAAAGAGGGATAGTTCTTCGCCACAAAATCTTTGTTGAGGGCATTCAGGTAGATAGAGCCAAGATTGATATCATTGAAAAACTTCCTCCTCCAAGCAATGTGAAAGGAGTGAGGAGTTTCTTAGGATGTGCTGGCTTTTATAGGAGATTTATAAAAGACTTTTCAAAAATAGCAAAGCCTTTGACTGAGTTGCTTGTAAAAGACCATGTTTTTATTTTTGATAAAAATGTGTCAAGGCTTTCAAAAATTTGAAACAGAGATTGATTTTAGCTCCAATCCTTGCAGCACCTGATTAGTCTTTACCATTTGAACTAATGTGTGATGCAAGTGATTTTGCTGTAGGAGCTGTGCTGGGTCCAAAGAAAGAAAAATTAACACATGTCATTTATTATACTAGCAAAGTATTGAATGAGAATCAAATAAATTACACCACTACTGAAAAAGAAATGCTTGCTGTGGTGTATGCATTTGATAAATTCAGAGCTTACTTAATTGGTGCTAAGGTCATTGTGTATATAGATCATTCAGCAATTAAGTACTTGCTAGCTAAAAAAGAATCTAAGCCAAGGTTAATCAGGTGAGTTCTTTTACTCCAAGAGTTTGATTTATAAATAAGAGATAAAAAGGGAGTAGAAAACTCAGTTGCTGATGAATTATCTCGGATGGAAGGTGAATCTGATTCTATTTTAATTAAAGAAGAATTTCCAGATGAGAGGTTAATGGCAATTATCACAGGGCCATGGTATACTGATATGGCCAACTTTAAAAGTGCCTCTGTGGTACCTGAAGGTTGGACATCTCAAATGAAGAAAAAATTCTTTCACGATAGTAAAACTTTTCTTTGGGATGATCCATTTCTTTATAAGATAGGAGTAGATGGAATTATTAGGAGATGTATACCTGAACCTGAAAAGGAAAGGCTATTGTGGCATTTCCATGACTCCTATTATGGAGGACACCATGCTGCCTCCAGAACAGCAGTAAAAGTTTTGCAAAGTGGCTTTTATTGGCCAACCATTTTTCAGGATGCTAAAGTATATGTTTAAAGGTATGATAAGTGTCAAAGAAGTGAAGGCCTCTCTGCTAAAGCTGGCATGCCTTTGACAAATATTTTAGTTGTGGAGTTATTTGATGTTTGGGGCATTGACTTCATGGGACCATTTCTAAAGTCATTCTCCAATAAATATATCCTTGTTGCTGTGGATTATGTCTCTAAGTGGGTGGAGGCAATCCCTACCAAAACCAATGATGCACATGTAGTGCTTAGGTTTATAAAGAAGAACATTTTCTCTAGATTTGGAGTCCTTAGAGTCCTCATTAGTGATGGAGGGTCACATTTCTGTAATAGACTTATGGAAAAAGCCCTGAGACACTATGAGGTACTGTATAAGGTATCTACTCCATATCATCCATAAACTTATGGACTAGTTAAGCTGTCTAATAGAGAAATTAAAAGAATTTTAAAGAAAGTGGTAGGGAAGTCTAGGAAAGATTGGTCTGTAAAACTAGATGATGCATTGTGGACCTATAGGACAACATTTAAAACTCCCATTGGCATGTCTCTTTATCAGTTAGTTTATGGTAAGGCTTGTCATCTTCCTGTGGAGTTAGAACATAAGGCATGGTGGGCCACAAAGCTGTTAAATATGGATTTTGACCAGTCTCAAGAGGAGAGAGTCCTAACACTCCATGAACTTGAGGAGTTTAGACTCAATGCTTATCAGAGTGCCTTAATTTATAGAGAGAAAACTAAGAGGTAGCATGATAAGTGGATAAATAGAAAAGAGTTTCAAAAGGATGATAAGGTCCTGTTGTTTAATTCTAGATTGAGACTCTTTCCAGGAAAACTAAGATCCAAGTGGTCTAGACCTTTTATTGTGACTGAGGTTTTCCCTCATGGTGCAATTGAATTGAAAGAACCAGCCACTAATAGAACATTTAAGGTGAATGGCCAAAGACTCAAACTCTACTTTGGAGGAGAGTTTGATAGGCAGAAAACCTCCATGCTGCTGCAGGCATCTTCTTAGATGTCAGAAGGTCAAGCTAGTGACCTTAAAGAAGCGCTTTAGGGAGGCAACCCTACCTTCTGCTTGTTGAATTTCTGTGTTGGAAATAATAAAAGAAAGCCAAAATTTTTGTGAATAAAGTACGAATAAAATTGCAAACTTTTGAATAAGGTTTGAGTGTTCATACACTCAAATTTTCAGTGTGCATACTTGAAAATTCATTAGTTAGAATTAGAATCAGGTACCTTGTTCACTTGAGCGAATCTATTTGCACTTAAGCGTGACCTCCTGTTTGTCCAGTCACTTGGATGAAATCTATGTGAGCCTGAGTGAGACCTGTTTTGGTAAACTAGTCGCTCGAGCATGATTTATTCATGCTTAAGCTAGGACTGTTCCATGTTTGGATCTTTCCCTCGCTCAAGCGAATACACTTTGAGCCTAAGCTAGTGCACCCATTTTTCTCTATTTCACTTAGGTGAAGCATCTTTCGCTTAAGAAAATTTCATACAGAAGCAAAATTCTAAAGTCTTGTCTACTGGCTTAAGCGAAACCATTTAAGCTTAAGCAAGAAGCTACTGTTGTTGCTCCATGATTAAGCAAAAGCATTTTGAGCTTGAACGAGATCGAACTTTGTACCCCTGTTTGCAACTCGCGCTTGAGCACACATTATTTTCACCTGAGCGTGAGCTCACCTGTGAGCCACTGATTCTCACACTTTGAGCGAACAGTCTCACGCTTGAGCATGACTAATGATTTCCTCCTTGCGCTTGAGTGTGCCTTTCCGTCGCTCGAGAGAACTACTTCCTGATTGCATCTTACGCTTAAGCGACAGTCCATATACTCTAAGGTGATCGTGATTCATGACTTGTTTGTATTTCGTGCTTGAGCGTATGCCTACACGCTTAAAGCATGACCCCTGGTACCTGATAGCATGCTTTCACGCTTGAGTGTCCTTCATTCACGCTTGAAGCGTGATGCATAAGTAACTGTCACGCTTGAGCCTGGCTCATCAAGCTTAAGCGTGATCATGATGTTCCCCCGCTGTTGCACCGTGCTTGAGCACGTATTATTCTCGCTTGAGCGTGGGCTTGTTTGTAAGCCACTGATGCTCGCGCTTTACCCTTGCTGACCACGCTTTGAGCGTGCCTTATAAACAAGTGCCTCGCTTGAGCTCCCTAACCTCACACTTGAGCGTGATCGGGGCTGAGGAAATTAGAAGCCTTTTGTAAAAAAATTGTCGCTTAAGCGGATACCAATCACGCTTAAGCGTGATCATCACAGTGGAGTAGAATGGGGTGTCGCTTAAGCATACATTCCTCACGCTTAAGCGTGATAGCTACTGGTGCTTGATATGAAATCCATACTTGAGCCTTGTTAAGCACGCTTTGAGCGTGATGTATGTATAAGTCTCTCGCTTAAGCGCCCCTATATCACGCTTGAGCGTGATCGGGTTAAGGCAGCCCTGTTTCAACTTCTCGCTTAAGCCTTGTTAACCTCTGATACTGTTTATTTGGCACTTGAGCGTGATTTAGCACGCTTGAGCGAATATCATACTTGATGCTTTCTATGTGAATTAATTTAGGCATTGGTACGCCAAGATTGCAGCGTGGTTACGCTTACCTCAGGTAATGGGTTCAACATTATAAAACCCCCTCAGTGTACAAACCCTAAATTCCTACACTGAAACTTGGGTTTTCGAAGAGGAAAAGGCAACACTTGTAATCCCTGAGAAAGGTACCATCTTTGCACCTCTTACTTTCAATTCTTAGTTACACAGTTAACATTTCACTATTCAAGTTCAAATTTCTTCCATTCTTTCTATCCATTCATCTTACATTTTTCGGCTTGCTGTGATTGTTTGGTTTTTGTACTTGTTTCCATTTAGGCTTTTTAACCACCATATTTAACACTCACAATGAGAAGAAGATCATAAAGAAAAAACCTGAAGAAATTGTGGAAGTGGAAAATGTAAAGAAAACCCCAAAAGATAAGGGAAAGGGGGTGGTTACTGTTAGTATCTCTGATTCTCCACCACCCAAAATAAGTAAAAGTCTGAGTGAGAGAAATAAATCCCAAGAAGTTGAAAGTTTTGATGGGCATAGGTTTAGAGATTTTAAAGCTGCCCAAGATTATGAACAAAAGTTTAAAACTAGAGGAGTAATAAGGGATAAAGCTCTAGTTCTTGAGGGAGAAAAATGTGCTGACCTTAATGTGCAAGCTGTTATGATTGAAAGGGGATGGCAGTTCTTTAATGAGAACTTAGGCAATGGTTACCAGGAACTCACTAGAGAATTTTATGCCAATCTGAGGACTCATTCTATGGAGGATAAGTTTCCTTTTTCTTCCTTCTTGAGAGGAGTCACCATTCCTCTAACTGGTAATATTTTGAACAAGCTGTTGAAAGTACCTATACTTGAGGAAGAAGGATGTCACTATACATGGAAAGTGGATATTTTTCATAGGGCTGAAAATGAAAATCTTAGGAAAGAAATATTAGAGGAATGCTGTGCACAGGGAGCTGCATATTTGACACGGCTCAATGGTGTGTTAGCCAAGGCCTCGATACTCAAGAGGGGGGGTGAATTGAGTATTTCAAATTTTCGCGCGGAATCCCTTTCAAAACGGTTAGTAGTACACAAATGATGCAAGATAAAAGATATGATAATTATGAAGCACATTTCATAGTAAAATACTTTAAGTTAAAAGTACAATATTCAAGAATTGATTTTGATAAATAAGGCAAGTTATTAACTTAGGCAATTCTTGAAGTTCTTAGCATGCTATAATTAATTTCAATATAAGTATAATTTCAACAACTCAAATTAATTAAGCATGATAGTTTACTAACTTGTTAACACCAATATTTTTCTTCCTCAATAATTAAATCCAACAATGTTTAAGATATTTGTTTCAAGGATTTAATATTACCAAACCATCAAATATTCTAGGCATGCAAATCAAGTCCACAATAATAAAGAGTTTAAGGGAAGAGAGAATTTGCAAACCGATATAACGAGTTCCACCACCCCGGTGTACGTCTCGCCTTCAAGCAACCCACTTGAAGGATTTCCACTATTGAGAATTTGAGATTACAAGCTTTGAGCAATTGTCTCCTAGTGTCCCACACTCAAGAACCCAATCCTCACAAGCAAAGGGCAACCCACCCAATCTCACAATCTCTCAATATCCAAGGTTGAACCCCAACCTTAATCTCTAGGAATTTTGGTGTTTGATGGTTACAATGATATCTCTCCAATAGAGTGGATACACAACTTAAAGCTCATACAAAAAGAACTCTCAAAGAGAGGATATACAAATTTAGCTCACACAAATATTTTCTCTCTAACTCTTAAATAACTTACTAAGAGAATATACCAATGTAGAATAAGAGAGAATGAGTAGAAGAGCAAGAGAATGGAGGAGGAAGAAACCAAAGGAATTGCTTCAATGGTTTGGGACATCTTGCAAGTGCAATTCCTTCTCCTATTTATAGGACTTCAAGAGCATGACAAATTCAAATTTGAATTCCTCCATCACATGGCCTTGCATTATTTAATTCCTTGGAGCTTGAACTTGGAACATGCTTGTCTCAATTCAAAATGGCATTGCAATTCCAATGAGCTTTTAATCATAGCATGTGCATGTTTGATTTAATTCAAATTAAATTGCATTACCAATGTAACACATGCATGTGGAGAGGAACAAAGTGTGAAGCATTGCCTTGAACTTTCCAACCATGTTGCACAATGTCTCCCTTTGAATTCTGAATTTTTCTCTTCAAGTCTTAAATAATTCCAGCGTGCATTTTGGCTCCTGACAGGCGTAGGAATCGATTCTTTATGCGTGTGAATCGATTCATAGTATGAAACTAAAGTTCCTGGGCATTCAACAACGTGTGAATCGATTCTTTTGCAAGGGTGAATCGATTCATTCAATAAAAAAGCATATCCTGGACCAAAATAAAACGCATGAATCGATTCAATGTGGTGTGAATCGATTCAATCACCTGTTTTGCACACCCTGGGCCTTTCCAAACGCATGAATCGATTCAACTGCTGGGGGAATCGATTCATAATGCTGTTCCTTCATTTTCTTGTGCATTTTTCATCCTTTTGATATGTACTTGCATGTGGCTTTGTTCTTTTGATCCTTAGGCACATTTGTTGATCATTTTCACCTAATTTAAGCTTCTTTAAATGCCTTGAACCATTTCATCAATTTTGCCTCATCAAACATAATTAATTCATCCATAAATATATATGTTTGATCTTGATCCTTCATTTGTTGTGTCATTATCAAAACCTACATCAACATAAAAATACATTCTCCCCCTTTTTGATGATGACAACAAATGCTTGTCTCTTGGGGTGTTAGTATCATAACAATTCATATATATTGCAATAAAGACTCCCCCTATCATATATAATTTGATACCACATGTTGATGAAATCATAGACACAAGAAATCAAGAAAGTATTTAAGAAACAAAGGTCTCTCCCCCTTAATATATGGTTTCTCCCCCTTAATATATGTTCTTTTCTCTTTAATCATTTCCCCCTTAATC
The DNA here is from genome assembly GCA_037962975.1 of Clitoria ternatea. Taxonomy (NCBI): domain Eukaryota; kingdom Viridiplantae; phylum Streptophyta; class Magnoliopsida; order Fabales; family Fabaceae; genus Clitoria; species Clitoria ternatea. The sequence goes on from CM075676.1 coordinate 62,035,584, forward strand.
ATACAATAGATATCAATCATACAATAGATACCACAAAATAGTTCATCTAATTTTTAGAGCATAGTGGTAGTGTATATCTTCTCCCCCTTTCTTATATATTTCTCTCTTTATATCTCTCCTCCTTTGTAAAAGACTTTATTCCATTTAGGGTGTATATATATCTTCCTATAATCTTCTCCCCCTTTGGCATCATCAAAAAACTTCTCTTATGATAAAACAATAATCATAGTAATTATTCCCTTTTTGGCATAAATAGCATTTTACTAACTCTTTCACTAATCTCTCCCCCTTTGGCATCATCAAAAAGATCATCATCTTAATTATATTCTATGCCATTAACATATAAACTCATGTAATCGAATAAGAGAGATTTAGAGCAAATAAAGGATTTCAAATCAAAGTTCATATCATGATCAAATGTGTATGCCAATTTGATGCATTTAGAGTCACTAATCAATCACATAGTTCATTCATCAAGTAAGCATATAATTGATTGCTAACTCATTTTCAAACATGTAATTGATATCACAAGTATGGTAAGCGTCACATGATTCTTTCCAAATAAGCAAACATATCATTTCAAATAAGCACATCATCATTTTAACTAAGCACATAGTTTTCTCCTTGATATCATCAAGAATATCAAAAATATATACCACTTAGAGATATATGCATTCATTATTGAAAGTGTGAGTATGTATTTACCTTAAAAAAATTGTATTTATATCACAAAGTAAAGCACTATGTTCAAAGAAATGAAAACTTTATGAAAGAAATAAGTAAAAATCTTTAAGTACAAGATTTTCAAAAAATTATGTTCAAAGTGTAAGTGAATGTGACAAAAGATAAGCCAATTTAAGCAATTTCTAAAATTCCTAATTCCTTTATGTCCGTCTCCCTTTTTGGCATTACTAAATGCACAAGAATAATTTTCCAATTAAGCATATAGGAGAAATAGAAACAAGATTGTAAGCATAAGTACCACGATCATAATTATAAGGAGGTGAAATCAAGGATAATCATTATTCATATGTGTGTGCTCCCCCTTACTATTGTAATTGATGTCACTTGTAAAAACATATACCACTTATTAACATATGAAATCAATTTGATGAAGTTTGATATCAATTGTTGAATACATGTCATGCATTTAATAGATACTAATTGTTTGAAAGATATACCAATTGTTAAAAGATCATAATGTATCATGCAAGATATATCTCCTCCTTAGTCATTTAATAGATACCAATTGATATTTTATCCCTCTTTGTCATACATTGATACCAATTGTTATAAGTAATAACTCTAAATGATGCCAATTGTTATGAACCCAATTACACTAATTTGATCAAGTCTAATACCAATTGTTATTAACTCATGTAATTGAATATCAATTGAAATTGAATACCAATTGTTATTAACTTCAATCAAGTTTAGCACTAAACACATATAATTGAATACCAATTGTTAGGCTAATTGATGTAATTCTTAAGCTAATTGATACCAATTGTTCATGTTGGCCTATTTAGCAAGTTTGATACCATTTGTTTATTTCTTAAGCATATGATCAACTTCTTTCAATAGATGCCACTTATTCAACCAATGACAATATGAATAGATATCACTCAAGAGTTAGATACCAAATGTATATAAAATTCACTAGTCAATCATCAATCAAAGTGGTAATCATAGAAGAATTTTCAACAATATGTACTCAAATGTAGGTATCATAGCAATGGTATAATGATTAATACAACTTGTTGGCTTACTCATGCATTTATATTATAACACATGCCAATATATCTATATTCTTTTTCTCATGACCCTTTTCATGTCAAACATTCTTTTCTTGATCAACACCATTTATTTCTTATTCATTGTCCATGCCATTTGTTGCTAGTATGATATCACTTGATAGATTATCCAATTTAAGTTCTTGATATCAATTATAAACATTTAAGCATATTATCACAAATTGTTGACATTCAAGCATACATCATACTTTATAATATTTGTTCAAAAACTCTTTTCAATCTCAACGATGCATATATTACAATTTCTTTTCACATTCAAGATCATGCATCATTAAACATATATGTCTCTCAATATAGATGCCAATTTGCTCAAGGAATGTCATGTCATGTATTATAATGCATTTAATATATGAAGTATTGTGACATATCATGCATTGTCATTTTCATGTCATCAAAATCATGTATTGTCATATTAACATATTTCTAGTCATGAAATTAAAGTATAGAGCATACATACTTTCTCCTTAGGCATTATCAAAACCAACATATAATTGCATAGAAAATATTTTGCCTAAGCTTGTCAACTTTGTAAAACATGTAAGCATAACATAGTTCTAACTCAAAGCAACTTTAAAGTTTGTCATAATCAACTTGTCATAATATATGTATTTATCATCAAAGCATAGTGACAAGTATATAATCAAGAATATGTCCCCATGACATCTTCCCCTTACTAATTCAATTGAAACCATTGTTAAAGGAAGATGCTTGTTATTTAGATACCACTAGCTAACCAACATATTTCTTGTTCAATATCATCAATAATTCATATTCAATCAAAAGTTCATGTCATTAAGAATTCATACATTATCAAGGATTCATAATGCATACATCATCCAAATTTATTCATCAAGAGTTCATGCATCATTTTGAATCTAAGCATCACGATTTAACATTTTGACACTTTGATGTTTCAATTCTTTCTAACATACATGGATAAATATATCTTAAGTTTTTCATAGAATCAACCATATTATCCAAGCAATTATTCATCAAACTTATCACCAATCATTTAAATCATTAATTATCAAAAACATAAGGGTATGCACATACATCATTAATCCTAAATAGTTATTTATTAATCCATTTCAAAACACCTTTCATGTTCAACCATATCAAATCAAAGTTTGATTTTCATACATCAAAATTCATTATGAACAAGTGTAGAATTATTTAGACATTTCTAAAAATTCTCAATAAATTATCAATCAAGTCCATAGATGTTTCAACATAATTAAGCATACAAAACACATAGTCAACATGATATTTAATCCACTAAAGTAAGGATCAAACGTACCTTGGAGTTTTATGAATCCAATATCCTTATCATACTTTGTTCTTTGAAGTGAAGATTATGGATCTTGATTCTTTGGTCATTCGTCAATAAGAGATTGCCGATTTAAAGTGTTCCTACAAAATGTCAAGTTTTATGGTACCCTTTAAAAGTTGGGTCCTTTCTTGTTAGTTTAGGATTTCAAATTTGTTTTTGCAATCCATACCTTTCTTGTACGCTTTTGACGGGATTTCTTTATAAAACAATTAGAAGATATATGACCATAATTTCCACAATAAAAGCAAGTTGCATCCAAAGAATAATTCATAGTAGATTTATAATGGTTCCTATTATGTTCTAAATGATTCCTTTTAAAACAATTAGGCAATGAGTTCTCTTTTCTTTCATGGTTTGTGCATCTAAGAGAGGATTTGAAATTTTCTTTGTAGGATGCACAAGGGTTCTTGTAATGAACTATTTTTCTTCTATCAAGTGTATGCTTTTGATCTTTAATAGGTGCACTTAGATTCTTTTGACTACTTGTAAGCTTACTAAGTGCTTCTTTTAGTTCTTTATTCTCTTTTTCAAGAAGCATACATTTGTCAATTAGCATACAATCTTTATTTCCATTACAAGTCCTAGGAGATGCATTTGAAGCTACTAATTTATCATTTTGAGCTCTAAGATATTCTTTTTCTATGTGAACATCATGCAATTCTTTTTCAAGCTTCAAAATGGTTTGTTTTGAGCATGCATATTTCTTTGATAACAAGACAAATTTTTCATGCAATTCTTTAAAAGCTTCTAGCAATTCATTTTTATCAATTTCATCATCACTATCATCACTAAAAGCATTTAAAGAGCATACCTCATCATCTTGAGAGTGCTTTGTCATTAGGCATGCAATTTCTTCTTCCTTCTCGTTGGTCTCTTTTTCAATGCTTCTTTCAAATTCTTCATCTTGACTAGAAAGAGTACTAATTCTTGCATCTTTATCATCATTAGTATTTCCATAAATTGTTTCAAGAGTTTCCCACATTTCTTTAGCATTGTTACAAGTAATAACTCTAGAAACATCATTAGGTTCTAATGCTAATGTGATAAGAATTTTAGCTCTAAGATTAAATTGTACCTTTCTTTCTTCTTCCTTAGTCCATAAGTTCATGGGCTTCATACATTCTATATTATCAACAATGTATTTAGGAATGAAAGGACCAAATTGAATAGCATTCCATACCTTGATGTCATAGGCTTGGATAAAGATTTTCAACCTTTCTTTCCAAATAACAAAGTTTTTACCATTGAAGATTGGTGGTCTATTTAGTGTACCATTTTCCGGAAATGCATCATAGGATGTAGAGGCCATCTTGATCTCTTGAAGCGGTTAAGCTTGATCTTCCAAGAGTCAAGCTCTGATACCAATTGTTAGCCAAGGCCTCGATACTCAAGAGGGGGGGTGAATTGAGTATTTCAAATTTTCGCGCGGAATCCCTTTCAAAACGGTTAGTAGTACACAAATGATGCAAGATAAAAGATATGATAATTATGAAGCACATTTCATAGTAAAATACTTTAAGTTAAAAGTACAATATTCAAGAATTGATTTTGATAAATAAGGCAAGTTATTAACTTAGGCAATTCTTGAAGTTCTTAGCATGCTATAATTAATTTCAATATAAGTATAATTTCAACAACTCAAATTAATTAAGCATGATAGTTTACTAACTTGTTAACACCAATATTTTTCTTCCTCAATAATTAAATCCAACAATGTTTAAGATATTTGTTTCAAGGATTTAATATTACCAAACCATCAAATATTCTAGGCATGCAAATCAAGTCCACAATAATAAAGAGTTTAAGGGAAGAGAGAATTTGCAAACCGATATAACGAGTTCCACCACCCCGGTGTACGTCTCGCCTTCAAGCAACCCACTTGAAGGATTTCCACTATTGAGAATTTGAGATTACAAGCTTTGAGCAATTGTCTCCTAGTGTCCCACACTCAAGAACCCAATCCTCACAAGCAAAGGGCAACCCACCCAATCTCACAATCTCTCAATATCCAAGGTTGAACCCCAACCTTAATCTCTAGGAATTTTGGTGTTTGATGGTTACAATGATATCTCTCCAATAGAGTGGATACACAACTTAAAGCTCATACAAAAAGAACTCTCAAAGAGAGGATATACAAATTTAGCTCACACAAATATTTTCTCTCTAACTCTTAAATAACTTACTAAGAGAATATACCAATGTAGAATAAGAGAGAATGAGTAGAAGAGCAAGAGAATGGAGGAGGAAGAAACCAAAGGAATTGCTTCAATGGTTTGGGACATCTTGCAAGTGCAATTCCTTCTCCTATTTATAGGACTTCAAGAGCATGACAAATTCAAATTTGAATTCCTCCATCACATGGCCTTGCATTATTTAATTCCTTGGAGCTTGAACTTGGAACATGCTTGTCTCAATTCAAAATGGCATTGCAATTCCAATGAGCTTTTAATCATAGCATGTGCATGTTTGATTTAATTCAAATTAAATTGCATTACCAATGTAACACATGCATGTGGAGAGGAACAAAGTGTGAAGCATTGCCTTGAACTTTCCAACCATGTTGCACAATGTCTCCCTTTGAATTCTGAATTTTTCTCTTCAAGTCTTAAATAATTCCAGCGTGCATTTTGGCTCCTGACAGGCGTAGGAATCGATTCTTTATGCGTGTGAATCGATTCATAGTATGAAACTAAAGTTCCTGGGCATTCAACAACGTGTGAATCGATTCTTTTGCAAGGGTGAATCGATTCATTCAATAAAAAAGCATATCCTGGACCAAAATAAAACGCATGAATCGATTCAATGTGGTGTGAATCGATTCAATCACCTGTTTTGCACACCCTGGGCCTTTCCAAACGCATGAATCGATTCAACTGCTGGGGGAATCGATTCATAATGCTGTTCCTTCATTTTCTTGTGCATTTTTCATCCTTTTGATATGTACTTGCATGTGGCTTTGTTCTTTTGATCCTTAGGCACATTTGTTGATCATTTTCACCTAATTTAAGCTTCTTTAAATGCCTTGAACCATTTCATCAATTTTGCCTCATCAAACATAATTAATTCATCCATAAATATATATGTTTGATCTTGATCCTTCATTTGTTGTGTCATTATCAAAACCTACATCAACATAAAAATACATGGTGTACCAAAAAGTGTCAGGAAGAATTGTTTGAATCACCTTCCCCTTCTATGGTGCCACTATGTCCTATCATCTTTGCAACCTGTGCTACATGCTACTGAGATTACCATTAGGAGGTTGGTGTTGATTTATTGCCTAATGAGAGGGTTGTATGTAAATTTGGGTGAATTGATATTGGAAGAGATGATGAAGAACCTTGAAAAGAATCTTCAACTGCCATATTGCTCTGTTATCACCCTGTTGGCCCAAAAGAATCAGGCTATGGTGAATTATGCTGAACTGACAAAGGTAAAGCCTGAGAGGATTATGGATAAGCAATGGGTGATAAACCACATTGACAATTTGATGCCTCAAGAGTCTAAGCGTCCAAGGCAACCTCAACCAACATCTTTTGCACCACCTTCAACAGAAGCAGGTCCTTCTTCTGATATTTCCATGATAATGCAGGAACTGCAGGTTATGAAAAAGATGCAGCTAGGAACCTATGATCTGGTCTTGAACCATGATCTCATGCTGAGAAAGATTGCCACCAAATTAAATATGGATCATGCTGAAGAAATGGGAGTTCCACCTGATAGAGATTCATGGTTGGCTTCCATTGGATTCACCATTCCCCCTGATGACACACCTTTAGCAGCTGAATTTCCACCTTATCCAGAGCAAGATGATCATGAGTCTATGAATGAAGAAAGTGAAGAAGAGGATGACTGATCTTTTACTTTGTTATGTCTTATGTTGCTCCTTTGTAATGACTTTGTTTAAATATTCTCTTGAACAATGTATTTGTTTTCAATGTAATGCAGTTTATTTCTATGTAAGTTGTTTGTTGTTATTTCTCTTCTAAATTGTATTGTTAAATTCATGCATATCATTACTCACCATTCACTGCCATTCAGGTAAAAGGGGAAGTATTCTATCCTTTCATCTCATTAATTGATAAACTATGTTAACTATGTTTGATTTAGAATCCATCTTAATAATTTAAAATTTACTGATTTTCAAGCTTAATTGGATAAATTAATTGATTTGCATTGCTTAATTCATGATCCCTATCCATAACTATTTCAATCCTATATTATTTGTTTAATTAGCATGCTAGTTAGCAATCTGAGTTATAATCTTGCATTAAGTTTGGGGACATGATTGACTGATTACCTGTTATTTTTAGCTTTTGAGCCTTTATTAATTCTTTTCTGAGTGTGCCTGCATTCTTGTTTAGTGAGACAGAATTTTCTTCAGTGCTTGCTAAATGATTATATGTTGCCAATTGGAAATGATGAAGGCCTTCTTTGTTAAAATAGCCAGGGCCAAATTAGCCATCCTAATATTATTAATTATCCTTTGACCTAATAATTATATTTTGAGCCTGGGACCCTTTGATTCTTATTATGTACCTAACTTTATAAGCCTGTTTATCTAAGAAAAACCAAGAGAACCATCCCTAGATATTCCATTGATGAATTGCTTAGTCTTATCTTATTTCTAGGGACTAGCAAGTTCTAAGTTTGGGGATGAAGAGTATGCCTAACAGCAATTAAAGGGTACACTCTGACCTTAATTTACAGATGAGGATTTTGAAAAATGAACGGAAGAACAGAAAAAGTAAAAGAAAAGTGAAAAATCAGCAAAGAAAGAAGGTGCAAAGCACCACAAGAAAAAAAATGGTATTGGAAAAAAATTTTGGAAAAGAGAAAAGAAAGAAAGAAAGAGTCCAAAGGACTGAAAAAAAAGGGGAGAGCAAAGCGTCACAAATTATTGAGTTACCATTCATATGAAAAATAATGAAAATAAAATAGCTAGTTAGTTAAGGCATTTAAGTTAAGATTGAGGCAAGGCATTAGTGGGTACATCTTTTAACCTAACATTGACTAGAAAAACAAAAATAGAGCCTGTAGCCTAACCCCATTACAAGCTTAAAATGTCCTTACTGATCCAATTGTGCTAGTATAGGTCATGATGTTTAGAATTGTTGTAAGCCTATGTTGATCTAACAATTATGCAAGTGATGAGTGCATATTATTTAACCTATACACCGAGAGAAGAGTGAAACACCAATCCAGTGAGGAAAGTAGCACCATCTTGTTTCCCAAAGGAGGTGTGAGTAATTATATTTTCAGAAATTGCAAAAAGAAAGCATGATTAGTATTCAATAATTATGGTATGAACTACGTTAAGGAAAGGTTGATTGTCTTGAGTAAGTGTAATTGATTTAATTAATCTAAGTATTTGCTTGAGGACAAGCAAGTTTTAAGTTTGGGGATGTGATAAGTCTTGAAAAGACTTAATTATTTCACCTTTTATTTAACTTAATCCATTAAATATTGTTTAGTTTGGCTTTATTATTTAATAAATTGTCAATAATTCTTATTTTATTTATTTATTTCAAAAGTGTTTAATTTATGCAAGAAAATGATTAAAAATAATAATTAGTTAAGAAATTATGTTTATTTATAAATTCACTAACCCAGCGTACCTACGCTGGACAGCCAGCGTACAAACGCTAGGAAATTATTTATTTGCATGTGCAGGTGCAGTAAAGAACAGTTCACGCTCAAGCTTGAAGGATGCAAGCTCAAGCAAGATTCATGCAAAATACGTGAAGAAAAAGAAAGAAAAGCGCGATCTCGCTCAAGCGAGCAAACTCACGCTCAAGCGTGACCCCAAAATATCATCCACGCCCAAAGCTTCCACACTCACGCTCAAGCGTGACTCTATCAATGCATTGAATAATTCGACCTCGCTCAAGCGAGAGCCCTTCACGCTCAAGCGTGAAGGTGGTTATTTAAAGCTGATGCTTTCCCTCCAAAAAGTAGCTCTGTTCTGTTACTTTGCCTGCGTTGTATTGCTGTTGTACCTTTGTAATTTAAGTAATGTTTGTAATTATTTATTTATTTGTAATTATGTAATTAGTTTAGTTAGTTTAATTATTAATTAAGGTTTCTTTGTAACTAATTTAGTTAGATGCCTATATATATACTTGTACATATTCTGTAAAGATAGAGGGAGATAGTAGACGGAGGGACAGTAGATACAGAATACGATTCGTTTTCCTATTTTCAATCTCTCTCTAATTCTTTTCTCTCTCTAAATTCTCTCATTCATGTCTCTCCACATTCCTTCGACAGAATCCATTTCCATGGGTTTCTAAGCCCCTAGGTTTGGGATTGCGAAGATTTGCAATGAACTCTTGAAAGCGTATTGAGGAAGTCAACTTCTAATTCATGAGGAGAACAAGCTGAGGAGTGGATCTATGTTGCTGGATTGACAAATCCAGATCTGATGAAGAAACTCACCAATGAGGAATCATGGTTGAGTCTTTGGTAACTTCTTGCTTCTTAACTAATTCAGGCCTAGTAATTAGGTGAATAGTTAAGGTTCAACCCCCAATTTCTCATTAGATTTATCTGTTATTGAGCACCTAAGGGATTAGGGTTTAATGCTTTGGAATTAGTGTTATTCACCTAAGGAATTAGGGAGTAACCATCTGTGGATTGTCCTCTTGAGTCTGAAGCTTGATTGAACCTTAAATGCATGTTTCTTGATGAAATTGTAAACTGAAGCAATCCTAACCTATCTTCCATTACTCACATTTCATCTTTCGAACTGTCTCTGAAATTACAAAAACATTAGAAATATAAAACAACAAAAATAGAATGAATTCTATCTGCATTGCGTTGGTTCAGCTTGTACTAGTCTAAGATTGCGGTAATTACCACAATCCCTATGGGAACGATCAAATATATTACAAATTTAACGATTGGTGCGCTTTCCAAAAGAATAATTCCTCTGAGAGTCATACAATAAGTCAATATTAATTCAAGATTTTCTAACCAAATTAATGACTCAGGGATTCACCGGCCAAACCCTAAACCCTAAACCATAAACTGTAAACCCCAACCCCTAAACCCGAACTGCTAAACCTTAAACCCTAAATTCTAAACCATAAACCAAAAACCATAACCCTTTAACCCTAATCTTCAAACAATAAACCTTAATCCGTAAACCTTAAACCATAACCTCAAACCCTAAACCATAAACCCCAAACTATAAACCATAAACCCCAAACCCTAAACCCTAAACCCTAAACCCTAAATCATAAACCCACCCCCATAAACCCTAAACCCTAAACCATAACCTTAAACCCTAAACCACATACCCTAACCCCTAAACCCTAGAGCCTAAGCCATAAACCCAAAACCCACCCAAACCCTAACCCTAAACCCTATCCCCTAACCCCTATACCCTAAACCCCAACTCTAAGCACTAAACCTTAAACTTTCAACCCTAAACACCAACCTTAAACCCTAAACCAAGAACCATAAACCCTAAACTCTAAACCCTAATCCCTAAACCCCAAACCCCAAACCCTAAACCCCAAATCCTAAACCCCAAACGATAAACCATAAACCATAAACCCTAACCCCTAAACAGTAGACCCTAAACCTTAAACTGTAAACCCTAAACCCTAAACCCCAAACCTCAAACACTAAACCATAAACCCCAAACCACAAACCCCAAACTATAAACCCTAAACCCTAAATAACAAACCCAAAACCCTAAAAACCTACACCTTAAACCCTAAAAACCTAAACGCTAAACCCTAAAAGCTAAACGCTAAACCCTAAACTCTAAGCCCCAAACCCTAAACCCTAAACACTAAGCCCTAAACCCTAAACCCTAAACCCTAAAAACTAAACCCTAAACCCTAAACCTAAAACCCTAAACCCTAAACCCTAAACCTAAAACCATAAACCATAAACCATAAACCATAAACCCTAATCTCTAAACCCTATACCCTAATCCTTGAACCCTAACCCCTAAACCGTAAAGCATAAACCCCAAACCCTAAACCCTAAACCTAAACCCTAAACCCCAAACCCTAAACCCTAAACCCTAAACCCTAAACCATAAACCGTAACCCATAAACCCCAACCGTTAAACCCTAAACCCTAAACCATAAACCATAAACCATAATCCATAAACCATTAACCCTAAACACTAATCTTCAAACAATAAACCTTTATCTCTAAACCCTGAACCCTAAACGATAAATCCTAAACCCTAAACCCCAAACACTAAACCCTAAATGACAAACCCCAACCATAAACCCTAAACCCTAAACACTAAACCCTACATCCGTAACCCCAAACCCTAAACCCTAATCCCTAAACTCTGATCTTCAAACCATAAACCATAATCCCTAATCCCTAAACCCTAAACCCATAACCCATAAACCCTAAACCCTAAATCATAACCCTAACCCTAACCCCTAGAGCCTAAAGCCTAAGCCATAAACCCAAAACCCACCTGAACCCTAAACCCTAAACCCTAACACATAACCCTTAAACCCTAAACCCCAACCCCTAAGCACTAAACCCTAAACCTTCAACCTTAAACACCAACCTTAAACCCAAATCCAAGAACCATAAACCCTAAACCCCAAACCCCGAACCCTAAACCCTAAACCCTAAATCCTAAACCCCAAACCATAAACCCTAACCCCTAAACTCTAGACCCTAAACCTTAAACTATAAATCGTAAACCCTAAACCCTAAACCCTAAACCCCAAACCCTAAACCATAAACCTCAAACCCCAAACCGTAAACCCTAGACCCTAAACAACAAACACTAAACACTAAACCCTAACCCCTAAAAACCTAAACCTAATGTCGCGACCGGGATCGCGGCGGCACGGCCGACCCTCAAAACGTTTCGAAAAGATTAAAAAAAGAAACAGGGAGTCGCCACCAATATTTTTTAGGATAAAATACTGGAAAAACCTTTGTTAAAGCACTGGTTATAAAAATGAAATTCCATGATTCGGGAGTCTGATTACAGGTGAGGAAGGTATTAGCACCTCACAACTGTCTGTTATAAAAACAGTTACCTCAATTTGATAGCGCGCATTATAATTAATCTATTAATTATTTCAACTTCTTCATGAAAAGAAAATATACGAGATGACAAAATATACACAAATAAATAAAAAAAATAAACACAGAATGTTTACATGGGATCAACAGGACATCTTGTCCAAATTAATCTCGCTCCACCCTTTTTTTAAAAAATATTAAAAAAGATATAAGATTAACAGGACGTCTCGTCCAAATTAACCTCGCTCCTTCTTTCAAAGAAATACTACAAAAATATGAGATTAACAAGACGTCTCGTCTAAATTAACCTCGCTCCTTCTTTTTTTTTAAAGAGATATTTAAAAAATATGAGATTAATAGGACGTCTCGTCCAAATTAATCTCGCTCCTCCTTTTGATAGCAAGACAAAAATGGAAACTCTAAAAATTAAATAAAGAAAGATGGGCCCGACAGGAACTATTTCCTACTCCTACGTATTCTCGAGCTTTCGAGAAATCAGGGTCACGTAGTTCTTTAGATGTTTTTTTTTTAGGAAAAGATTAGGGAAATGTTGGTGGGTATCATTTTAGTGATGAACCCATACAAGATGAAGTTCTTCGCACGTGTACGGATCTTATAGAGGTTGTGTAGATGGAAGTATTTTCCGTATGACACTGACTAAAAATGATTTGTTTCTTTTTTTGATTTTATTTAGATTTGAAAGAAAACCCATGAAACATCCATTTCCTTTTATTATTTTTATTACGAAGCAAAAGAGGGAAGGTAGCAAAAGCTACAAGAGAGAAAGGGGAACAGTAAGTTTTGAGAAGATAGGGAAAAATGAGCGAAAACTGAGTGGGAGAAGATAAAACCGAGTGAAAAATGGAAAAAATCGAGTGAAAATGGGAAAACCGAGTGAAAATGGGAAAACCGAGTAAAAATAGTAGAATACCGGGTGAAAGTTTGAGAAACTGAGTGATGGAGCAGGAGAGCTGGTCTCAGGATGCTGAACAGTGAGGTGTGAAGGGTGCTGGTGAGGAGAGGGGCTGTACCGAGTGGTGTTAGTGAGGAGAGAGGATCTGGGACGGTATTGGTTGAGAGGAAGGAGTTTTTTGTATTGGTGGAGGAGAGATAACAGTGGGACGATGGAGAGAGGAAAGAGGAGAAGGTATGGTGAGGGTGCTGGGCCGTGTGGGTGTTTGAAGGGAGTTGGCAGGTGGGAGGACAGTTACTGGTGAAGAGAGGGAAGGGAGCTGGTGTGAGGGAAAGAGAGAGTGAGGGTGAATTTAGGCAAAGTTTTCTCTTAATCAATGCCTTCACCCCTTCAAAGCTTCAATGTTTGTCTATTTATAGGCTTTTCCAAGTGGAAGGCTAGCTCAGGCTTCCACTCTGAGTGGAAGGCCAGCTCAGGATTCCTTTCAGGCCTGGTAGTGAGGGACAACGGCTGGTGGGAATTTTTAATTCCTCCACTTCCGCCCCTGTCTGCCACCCCTAGGATTCCTGGATCCACTTGGGTGGTGGAATCCAAGTCAGCACGGGCGAACAGGGGGAACCTGGTGGAAATCCGAGAGAGGATGGTGGAAATCTGAGAGAGGATAGTGGAAATCTGAGAGAGGATGACTCAGATTGGCCTCTCAGTCAGCATTCATCGACAGTGGGAGTGAATTCCGAGAGAAATGAAGGTTTTCCTATTGAAAATGGTGTTTTCCGAGTGAGAATTCTTCTGAGAGGAGCCCTTTTATGGAAGGCCGAGTGGAGGTTTTGCTCGGTGGTGGGTTATTTGTGAGGAGAATCTGAGTGAAAAGCAAAGCAATTGGATTGAGGGGACAAACAAAGCAATTCTGATTGAATTTCAATTAGATCGAGTGAAAAGTGACTCAGAATTGACTGAAGAGGACTCCTTGCTGACTGAAAAAATATCACTCAGATTTGACTGAAGAGGACTCCTTGCTGACTGAAAAATGTCACTCGGATTTGACTGAAGAGGACTCATTTGCTGACTGAAAGATGGTGGCTCGGTAATGGCTAAAAGAATGGCTCGGGAACGGGAGGAAATAAGTGGACTCGGATCTGACTGAAGTGGTTCAAGGATGACTCGAAAATGGGTGAAATATGACTTTTGTGAAAGTCACTCGAAAATAGGGGAAAGTCACTCGGAAATCAAGTGGAAAGGGGCTCGGAAATAGGTAAAAGGATGGCTCACTCGGTGCTGACTGAAATGGCTCAGAAATTGTGTGAAATGTGACTCGGAATTGGGTAAAAGGATGGCTCACTCGGTGCTGACTGAAATGGCTCGGTATTGGTGTACATGATTCAATCGGCCTTTTTGATTAATTTAGTCAGGAATGTCTGAAAGTCCCATTTGATTGATTGATTAATTTCCCTAGGAAGCTCATGATTTGATTTACTCGAAAAAATCTTGCTCGGATATATAGCTCAGACTCATTCATCAAGCTTAGTCTTTATGTAACATCCTGCTTTTAATAATAGCTCTATTTTGTAATTTATGAAGCATGGAGGGCTTGTAAGTGTTAATTAATGAATAAAACACTCTATGGATGGCTTTTAATGCTCCAAAAGTTTCATTTTTGGGTATAATTCTATAATTTATATAGATCCTTATTAATGAGGCCCAAGTTCTGAGTGAAAATACTTTAGAAAGAACTGTCCGAGTGAGAAAAAGAGTCTGTTCCGAGTGAAAACTACAAATTTCGAGTGACCAAGAGGAATTCCGAGTGGAAAATGGAAATACCGAGTGAAAATGGTGTTTTTCGAGTGGAACATGGTCAAGAGGACTTATTCCGAGTGAAATAATGTCTCAGAGACTCATTGCCAAGTCAAACATGCCAAGAAGACTCGATTCCGAGTCAAGATCTTCAAAGGACTCATTTCAGAGTCAATTATTCCTAAGTGACTTATTTCCGAGTCAAACATCCCAGAGAGACTCATTCCTGAGTCAAGCATCTTCCAAAGACTCGTTTCTGAGTCAATTAGGATCAGAAGTTGCAATCCTGAATGAAGGAATTCCGATTGACAACATATATGTCTTGGGTCGGTTTAGGATCAATTATACCGAGTGACAACTTATGTACCTTGAGACGTTTTCAGGAGAATCTGTCAAGTACGAAAACTGAGTGAAATTCTGAGTGAAGGATTACCAATTCTGACTGAAGGTTACAAAATCCGAGTGAGTTGTCCAAAGTCAGGACCTCCCTGGTGAGGAAGGGATAGGATTCCGAGTAGTTATATATATATGTTGAATGGTTAAGACATTACTAGGCTTGAATAAGAAGGGTAATGAATGAATAATGCTAATTGAGTAGATACTGAGTGGAAAATGGTAGTAAGAACCCGTTCCGAGTGAATTGTAGTAGGCACAGAGCCAATTCTGAGTGAGTTTTAGATATATAAACTAATTCCGAGTGAGATTCGTATGTGTGGGACTTTTCCGAGAGGTAATGACCCTAAAAGGCTTTAATTGGAATTGTAGTTGAAGAATTTGGTTAAGACCGAGAGAGGAATATGAGTAAACCCGAGTGAGTAGAGTTTGGTTATTCCCGAGTGGCAAATCCGATTGATTCCTTTCTAATGTATGAAATATATTCTAAGTGATGAAGAGCTTGAATAATTCCGAGTGATTGAAAAACTAGGAGAGAGTCGGGTTCTGAGAGAAACAATTCCGAGTGGGAGATGAGTGAACTCTGCCAAATGGAACTCTGAGTATTGATTTTGAATATTAGAGTAAGTAGCATACCGAGCAAAATAAGTCGGTTTAAGAAACATTTAGTCGAGTGACAGAAACCGAGTGAGAAACCAAGGAATTGAGTCAGATTCAGATGAATTCCGAGTGAGTATACATGACTCGCTCAAGCGAGTCGGATTTCGCTTGAGCGAGATGGACCCTGATGCATAATTCCTCTTTTCAATCAGCCTTCGCCCAAGCGAGCATCCTGCGCTCAAGTGTGCTCGACCCTGATACTCTTTTCCCCACTCACGCCCAAGCGAGGATAGCACAACTCGCTCAAGCGAGTCCGAGTCCGCTTGAGCGAGGGGACTTGTTTTCCTTTCTTCTTCACACGACTGGAGGAATTCCAGTCGGTTTATAGGCTAACCGAGTGGAATTCCAGTCAGTTTTCAGTGCCAGAGGTGACTTTTGACTCCTTTCTTGTCTCTTATGCAATTTTTTAATGCAACCAACACCATTATTACTCATACTAGTGGGTGGACGGCCAGAAGTGGATCATTATAAACCACTTTCCTATTTTTAATTCTCCATTAACTCCACTCAGATCACTTTATATATCTTTAATATATTACTAATTCAATCAAAGCAAGGCTCCATTGTCCTCACCTGTTCCTCCAAAGCTGCCTTCCACTTACTCTCTCATTATTAACAACTTACCACCACTCTCAGGACACTCCTACATACGAACCACTTAGCAAATCACACACTCTTTTTCTTCTTCTTCTCATTTTTATACGTTCAAAGGCTTTTCTTTCTATTTCTTCCACTACGGACTGGAACGAGGAAACTACAAGACATACCTTGTTAATCAAAGGACTTCAAAACATGTAAGAGGGGACAGGGTTGTGAATATTTGTGAAATGGGTAGAGTTGTATGCTGTTCTAGGATTCCAGTTTTAATTTCATATCTTGTTGCTTAATTTTGAAGCTGAAAACGTATGAATTTGACTCTGACTTCTTCATGAAAGTTGTAGATCTTTTTCTTATGTGAATTTTGATACCTGATTCAACTGATTTGGATATGTATAGCAAAAGTTATAGCTAAAATACTACAGCATGACCGAGTGAAATGTTTAAGCTATGTTCTATGCATATTTTGATATTCTGGGAATTATACATGCATAATCAACCTTTGATGTCTTCACGAAAGTTGTAGATATTCATGTTAGGCATTATAGAAAGTGGTTTCAAGTTAAAAAGATGCTTGTAGCTCTAGTTATGCTCAAAATACAGAAGTATGTTCATGATGCAAATCTGTTAACTATGAAATCCGAATCTTGTTTTCAATACTGGGAATTTTGTGGTATGAATTAGTGGTTGGTGTCTTCATGAAAGTTGTAGATAATTATGTTAAGAGTATTTTAGAACTCGTTTTATGTTAAAATCATTTGTGTAGCTCTAAAAACGTTGAAAATACTAATATATGCACGTTTTGAAAACTCACCTAGAGGCAGTGTTGTATTTTGTGGATAAATGGTATTTCTGCTTAGAATTTGAATTTATGATCTTCATGAAAATTGTATATATTTGTGTTAAGAGTAATTTAGAACTGGTTTCATACAAAAATCATTTTTGTAACTCCAGAAACACTGAAATTACTAATATATGTACGTTTTGAAAAACTCACTTTGAGGCAGTGTGGTATTTCGTGAATAAGTGATATTTCTGTTCAGAATTTGAAATTGTGTTCTTCATGAAAGTTGTAGATATTTAAGTTGTGGATCTTCAAAAAGTGGTTTCACATCAAAATAATTTTTGTAACTCACGTTATGCTCAAATTACTGAAGTATGTGCAAGCTGTAATCCTGTAATCTGAAATCCGAATCTTATTTTTAAAACTGGGAATTTTGTGGTAAGAATTAGGGGTTGGTGTCTTCATGGAAATTGTAGATATGTGTGTTAAGAATAATTTAGAATTGGTTTCATGCCAAAATCATTTTTGTAACTCCAGATACGTTCTAATTACAAATCTGTTTTACATTTTGGAAAAACTCATCTTGAGGCAGTATGGTATTTTGTGAATAAGTGGTATTTCTGATTGGAATCTGAAATTGTGTTCTTCATGAAAGTTGTAGATAATTGTATTATTAAGCCATAGAAAGTGGAATCATCTAAAAAGGTGTTGATTTGCCCATGTTATGACTGTTTTGCTAATGTATGTTGCTGTTGGGAATGCTGAAATTCACTTATAAAGGCTATTATGAAAGAAAATGATATTTTCTCTATGGATAAAGATTTATGATTGAATTCTTGAGTGATTATGATTTATTAGAAATGTTGTTGGGCATTATGCAGTTTGTATGATGTGGTGATGAATAATTATGAATAACGAAATTACCTTATATGTACATGAATGCCTTATGATATTGACACATGTGACTGAAACAGTAAATCCATGATTTTGTGAATTATTATGAGTGTTGTGTCCTTTGAGGACTTGTATTCCAAGAGGTTTTGGAAATATGTATATCATGGTATGTTAAAAGAATTAAAGGCATTCATGCATCATAAGCATTCGAACGCCCATGGAATTTAGGGGTTCCATGATTGCCTACCCTGGTGGGGGGTTACTCTATGATGAGTTAAGCCCTATTTTGTTTTGTGCCATGGAGTGTAGGGATTCATGGTTTATTCAAAGCCCTACTTATGATACTTGTGCACTTCGGTACTTAAGCGCCATGAAGTATAGGGATTCATGGTATATGCTAAAGCCCTAATTGTGTAAGCGCCATGAAGTATAGGGATTCATGGTATATGCTAAAGCCCTAATTGTGTGAGCGCCATGAAGTATAGGGATTCATGGTATATGCTAAAGCCCTAATTGTGTAAGCGCCATGAAGTATAGGGATTCATGGTATATGCTAAAGCCCTAATTGTGTAAGCGCCATAAAGTATAGGGATTCATGGTATATGCTAAAGCCCTAATTGTGTAAGCGCCATGAAGTGTAGGGATTCATGGTATATGCTAAAGCCCTATTTGTGTCTCTATGAGACTTTTACTGTAGTATTCCCACCAAAACCAAATGGATCCAGCATGACATCATTTGACTAATTGAAGAATTATTAAATGGACTTGTTTGGCATATTCATCATATCATTATGAGTTGTTGATTATGTTTGTGCAATTTTATCTATTTTATACTTATTCTATACTCTGTCTCACTCTTACATTAATTTTTACAGTGAATAACACGCAGAATGCAGAGTGATGCCATGATTGATGCCTGTTTGAATTATTACTTGAATTTTGATTTTATGGGTTGTAATAAGTATAACATGTCATGTACCATTATCTTCTAAATCGTTTCCGCTACTTAAATATTTTCTTGAATTTAATTATTCACGACTAGTATGTATGATAATTTTTCCACTGTTATCGACTGTTACATAAACTCTGAATTAAATTTATGAATTCTAAAATGATCTTTCGAAAAAGCAAAAAATTTACTCGAAAATTTTAATTAACATTTCGGGGCGTTACACTTTACTCAGAGTTATTTCAATTGTGCATCATCTCACTCGGATGTGCTCACACATCAATTCACTCGGATACATTTGTTCGGGAATCCTCTTCACAATGGTTTCACTCGAAAGCTGATGGAAGCTTTACTCAGAATTGATTGAACAGTGTTTCACTCGGAGCTGACTGAGTCTGGTGAATCAGAATCGACTGAATATGGCGAGTAAGAACTGACTGACTGAATCAGTGTTTCACTCAGAATTCTCTCGATCGGAAGTATTTGGTTCAGATCTTATTTCTGTTTGAAGCATTCACTCGGAATCACTTCAATCGGAGGTGTGCTACTCGGATCTTGTCTTTGCTTGGAATGTTCACTCAGAATGTCTTCAAAAGTGACTCAAAACTTCACTGCTTGAAGGTTTTACTCGGAACTAACCTTAGGAGTCAGATTTTCCTTCAGTCTGAATCTGACCACTCAGTTACAATCAGAGTCGGTCTTTTTACTTCAGTCAGGAGAGCTTCATTCAATAACAGGTCCTCAAACTTTGTTTTCACTTAGAACTGGCTCTCTTTCCACTCAGAACTTGGAAACTTGGCATTTTCACTCGGAATCAGCCTTTACACTTCAACCAAAGGGCTTTCAATCAAGGTTCACCCCTCGGATGTGTTCACTCGGACTCGGTTTTGCCCAGAAAAACACATTCCTCAATCAGATTCACTTTAATCAGCATTTCTTCATTCAGATTACTTGCATTCAGAAAGCTCCCACTCGGATTTACTTCAGTCAGTAATAGTATTCTACTCGGAAATGACTTATTCTGAGTAATTCTACTCGGATTTGATCATTTTTGTGTCATTCCGCTCGGATTCCCCAACAGGAGCCTATTCCTACTCGGAAATGCTTCATTATGACTCGGATTTGATCATTTTTTGAGTCATTCCACTCGGATTCCCCAACAGGAGCCTACTCCTACTCAGATTTGGTCCATTCTGAGTCATTTCACTTGGAGTTGATCATTCCTTAAGTCATTTCACTCGGATTTATCCCAAAAGGGCAATATTTCACTCGGAAATGCTTCAATCTGAGTCATCCTGTTCAGATTTGATCATTTTTGAGCCATTCTATTCGGATTCATCTCCAACATGGCTATATTTTACTTGAAAATGCTTCAATCTGAGTCATTCTTCTCAGCAGATCATTCGGAAATGAAGTCCAGTCCTCTCAGAATTCTTTCCATTTGGGTCGGACTGAAAGAGGTATTCACAGATGCCCCTCTTTACTTCTTTTTCACAAGAGAAACACGAAGCTTTCCATGTTTTTGAACTGAAAAGGAAGTTAAGATATGAACACCGATGTAGGGGCCAAGCGGGACCTCTCGATAGGTATGGTGACTGATGGTGTGGGCAATCATGAATCAGTGTGACCTCTTTTTTAAAAATGAGCATTTTCCACTTCTGTTTCTCTTCTTCTCTCCTTTTTTTTGGAGTTCTGAATAAACTGGGAAAAATTCTTTTAGTTAACAGGAGGTGAGAAGATCGGGATTGACCCTTGGTGGACTGGAAAGGAAAAATTGCCTTGATAGGTGAACGGAAAGGTAAAGGATGCCTGAATAGGCGAATGGAAAGTAAAGGATGCCTGAATAGGCGAATGGAAAGGAAAGGTGCCTGAATAGGCGGATTGGAAAGGAAAGGGATGCCTGAATAGGCGAACGGAAAGTAAAGGGTGCCTGAATAGGCGAACAGAAAGTAAAAGGTGCCTGAATAGGCGAACAGAAAGTAAAGGGGGCCTGAATAGGCGAACAGAAAGTAAAGGGGGCCTGAATAGGCGAACAGAAAGTAAAGGGTGCCTGAATAGGCGAACCGAAAGTAAAGGGTGCTTGAATAGGCGAACAGAAATTAAAGGGTGCCTGAATAGGTGAACGGAAATGCAGAGATTGGAGGAGCTAACAGGACGTCTCGTCCAAATTAACTCACTGGACTTAAAGGCTCTTGGCGATGGTCTCAGTTTGATATGACTGAAGGAATCTTGGGTAATTGCCTCCTTGAATAAAAGAGAAGGAACCTGAGGTGATGCCCCAGTTTGACATGACTGAAGGTTCTTGGGGAATTGTCCCCTTGAATAAAAGAGAGAGAACCTGGGGTGATACCCCAGTTTGACATGACTGAAGGTTCTTGGGGAATTGCCTCCTTAAATGAAAGAGAGTGAACCTGGGGTGATGCCCTAGTTTGACATGACTGAAGGTTCTTCAGGAATTGCCCCTTGACTGGAACAGAAGAAAACTGGGGAGATGCCCCAGTTTGACATGGTTTGAAGGAACTCTAGGGAACTACCCCTTGACTGGAACAAAAGACATTTGGGGAAATGCCCCAGTTTGAGGTGATTGGGAAGTGTAGTTCCACTGGGGAAGAATTTAGTGATTTGGGGTACTGCCCCTGATTAAGAATGGAAAATTTTAGGGTCCATTGGGGAAGATCTTGAGAAGTGCCAGCCTTGGTGATCGATTCTATTGGGGAGGAGAATTTGAGAGATGCTGATTTTGGAGTTGAGCGGGAGACTTTGAAGATTGCCAACTTTGGCGATTAAGGAGAAAGAAACTTCGAAAGGTACCAGCTTTAGAGATTGAAGATGAGACTTTGAAAAGTGCTAACTTTGGCGATCTAAGGAAGGAGTTCTGAGAAATGCCAACTTTGGCGGTTGAAGAAGAGATTTTGAAAAATGCTAACTTTGGCGATCTAAGGAAGGAGTTTTGAGGAGTGCCAACTTTGGCGATTCGAGGAAGGAACTTGAAGGACCTGATTGAGGTGTCAACACTTGACATGACTGTCTGTTGTAATAACCTACAGAAAAAGGTTAGTAGTGCAAAGTAAAATTCAAAAACTGGGTAGGTCCTGTGAAACCGCGACTCTTAAGATGACTCATAGACGAAATAGAACGAATGAGGCAACCATAGCTTCGGAGTGCGTGCCTGGCCAAGTCCCTGGGATGATCACCCAAGATGAGGTCGAGTAGTAGAAGCATCTTGTCCCTTGCAACTTTAAATGTTTACCATTCTTCCATTTATTTTATTAAAACACATGTTTTTATCAGATCAACTATATTCATAACATGTATCGAAGAAGATGAATCTTATTCATGCATGTTAAACAAGTACAGAGAAAGAAAAATAAGAAAGGTAAATGAAATGAATGAGGTCACATAGAACAGGTCAAGGACAAGTGAAACCAGGAAGGTTCATGGATCCTCCAGTGAATCTTTGAGACCGATGAGAGTCTTATCCCCCAACACGACTTCATGTTCATCCTTCGACCTTGCTTTTGGAAAGGTAAGTTCGACGGTGATTCGCGTGCCCGAGCTTGGACTTGTACTTCTTTGAGTCAGAGGTCTTATTCGCATTACCAGAAATTTGACCCTAACTTTTGCCTGAGCCGCCCTTTTTAGGTTTTCGACTCACAGGGTCGCTCTAACTTTTGCCTAAGCTGCCCTTTTAGGTTTTCAGCCTAGCGAGCATTAATTTTCTTTTCTTTCCTCTTTTTTTTTGTTTTTTTTGTTTTTTTTGTTTTGTTTTTTTTTGGTTGTTATTGACATTCCCTCCCTAAGCATAGTACTTTTTCACTGCATCTGCGTTTATAGGCATTGGCAAATCCTTGCCATCCATATTAGTGAGTATTAAGGCTCCTCTAAAAAAATCCCTTTTCACAACATATGGTCCTTCATAATTAGGAGTCCATTTGCCTCGATTGTCCTTTTGAATTTGTAAAATTTTCTTGAGTACCAGGTGCCTCTCTTGGAACTGTCGAGGTCGTACTTTCTTCTCGAATGCTCGTTTCATACGCCTCTGATACAACTGACCATGACAGAGGGCAGTCAATCTTTTACCATCGATCAGGTTTAGTTGGTCATGTCGAGCTTGAACCCACTCAGCTTCTTCTAATTTTGCTTCCATCATTACCCGAAGGGACGGGATCTCTACTTCAAAAGGCAAGACCGCTTCCATTCCATATACGAGAGAGAACCGGGTTTCCCCTGTCGAGGTTCGGACCAAGGTGCGATACCCATGTAGAGTGAAAGGGAGCATCTCACTCCAATCTCTGTAAGTGACCACCATCTTCTGTACTATCTTCTTGATGTTCTTGTTGGCCGCCTCAACCGCCCCATTCATTTTAGGCCGATAAGGAGAGGAATTGTAATGGTGAATTTTGAAGCTTTCATAGAGTTCCTTCATTATTTTGTTGTTTAAATTCGTACCATTGTCAGTAATGATCTGACTTGGTAGGCCATATCGGCATATCAGTTCTCGCTTGATGAATTTGACCACAATATTCCTTGTTACACTGGTATATGAAGCTGTTTCTACCCATTTGGTGAAATAATCAATGGCGACTAAGATGAAACGATGACCGTTTGAGGCTTTTGGCTCGATTGGTCCAATGACATCCATGCCCCACATTGAGAAGGGCCATGGTGCCGTCAAGACATTTAGGGATAACGGGGGTGCATGAATATGGTCAGCGTATATCTGACATTTGTGACATTTTCAAACATAGGTGAAGCAGTCCGCTTCCATGGTCATCCAGTAATAACCAGCCCTCAAGATCTTTCTTGACATGGCATGTCCATTAGCGTGAGTCCCAAAAGATCCCTCATAAACATCCCTCATGATTTTGTTTGCCTCAACAGCATCCACACAGCGAAGGACAGAGTCATAGTTTCTTTTGTAGAGCATATCCCTATTTAAGAAGAAACCCATGGCGAGTCGTCTCAGGGTCTTCCTATCATTTTCTGTAGCATCCTCGGGGTATTCTTGACTCTTGATATATCTCTTAATATCATGGTACCAAGGTTTCCCATCAGACTCCTTTTCCATCATTTGATAGTATGCAGGCTCACAATGCTTCTTTACTTCGATGAGAGGAATATCGTAGTCACTACTTACTTTGAACATTGAGGCAAGGGTAGCCAAAGCATCAACCATTTGATTGTCATCCCGGAGAACGTGATGAAAAGAGATCTTGTCAAACTCTTTGATCATTTCCTTGATATGATCATAATAAGGAATCAACTTACTGTCCCTAGTCTCCCACTCGCCTTTCAATTGGTGGATAACCAAAGCAGAGTCCCCATAAACTTCCAACAATTTTACTTTTGCATCCAATGCTGCTTGGATTCCTAATGAGCATGCCTCATATTCAGCAATATTATTGGTACAGTCAAAACACAATCTGGTGCAGATAGGGATAAATTCCTTATCGGGTGAAATCAAGATAGCCCCAATTCCGTGCCCCAATGCATTAGAAGCTCCGTCAAATCTCAGGGTCCATTTCTCTTTCTGACCACCTTCTTAATTGAATAGTGTCATGATATCTTCATCCGGGAAGTTAAATTACATCGGCTGATAATCATTGATGGGTTGGTGTGCCAAGTAATCAGCCAGGGCACTTCCTCTTATGGCCTTTTGAGTGACATATATTATGTCGTACTCAGTTAATAGCACTTGCCAACGAGCGATCCTTCCGGTCAGAGCAGGTTTTTCAAAAATGTACTTGACAGGGACCATTTTAGAAACTAGCCAAGTGGTGTGACTCAACATATATTGCCTTAGGCGCTTAGTGGCCCATGCTAACGCACAACAAGTCCGCTCTAAAGCGGAATACCTCATTTCACAATCAGTGAACTTCTTGCTTAAGTAGTAGATAGCATGTTCCTTCTTTCCAGTTTCATCGTGCTGTCCCAACACACAACCCATGGATTCATTCAATACAGTCAGATACAATATAAGTGGCCTTCCTGGGGTTGGGGGCACCAAAATTGGTGGTTCTTGTAGGTACTGCTTAATCTTTTCGAAAGCTGCTTGACAGTTCTCATCCCATCGCCCCGGTTGATTCTTGCGGAGTAACTTGAAGATGGGTTCACAAGTTGCTGTCAATTGTGAAATAAATCGGGCAATATAATTGAGCCTTCCCAAGAATCCTCGGACCTCTTTTTCTGTACGGGGAGGAGGCATCTCGAGAATTGCCTTGATTTTGTCGGGATCAACCTCTATCCCTCTTTCGCTTACTATAAACCCTAGCAGCTTGCCTGACCTTGCACCGAACATGCACTTGGCAGGGTTCAATCTTAGCCTGAACTTTCTTAACCGTTCAAAAAGCTTCCTTAGATCGCTAATGTGCCCTTCATCTGTTCTAGATTTGGCAATGATGTCATCCACGTAGACTTCTATCTCCTTATGCATCATATCATGGAAAAGAGTCACCATTGCTCTCTGATAAGTTGCCTCAGCATTTTTCAAACCAAAAGACATCACCTTATAACAAAATGTGCCCCATAGAGTGATAAACGTGGTCTTCTCCATGTCTTCAGGTGCCATTTTAATTTGATTATACCCTGAGAAACCATCCATGAATGAGAAAATGGAATGCTGAGCTGTATTATCAACCAAAACATCGATCTGTGGTAAGGGAAAATCATCCTTGGGATTAGCCCTATTCAAATCTAGATAGTAAACATACATCCATACCTTTCCATCCTTTTTTGGGACAGGAACAATGTTGGCTACCCACTGAGGGTATTTTGCCACAGCTAGGAACCCAGCATCAAACTGCTTCTTAACCTCCTCTTTGATCTTTAAGAGCATTTCTGGCTTCATTCGGTGTAGTTTCTGCTTTATTGGAGGGCACACAGGTTTTAAGGGTAGTCTATGCTCGATAATGCTAGCATTGAGCCCAGGCATATCTTGATAAGACCAGGCAAAGACATCACAAAATTCCATTAACAACTTGATTAAATCTTTTCTTTGTTCTCTGCTTAGGGCAGTGCCGATTTTGACTTCCTTCTTATTCTCTTTATTTCCCAAATTGATGACCTCAACTATGTCTAGGTAGGGTTGAATCCCTTCATCCTCTTGTTCTAACAACCTTGTCAGCTCAGGCGATGGCTCACAATCTTCCCCACCTTCCTCATCGGCGTAACAAACTGGGTGATCGAAGTCGTGAAATAGGATTGCGACCTCACTATCCTCAAGAGAGTCATTTTCGAATCTGCAATTTAGTGTGTTATGGAAAATGAAAAAAAAGAGGAACAAGCGAGTAAAAAGAAGGATAAGGGATACAAGAAGAGAGTTTTTTTGGGATTTCGATACGCGTTTATTGATGAAAATGATAAAAACAAGTTTTTTTTTGCCCTTATTACATGGAAGAGTCCCAAAGCCTTAGGCAGAGCAGAGGGACGAATAAGTACTTAAAGCATAAACAAATTACTTTGGTGAAACATTCAAAGTCGTGGCGAACTCGATGGCCTCCCAGTTATGAAGTTCTTGGCCCGGTGGACAAGCAATCACAAAATCAACACTATCACAGGGACTTTCTTCAATGACAGCCACTTGGTCTGGAGGCATCAGTCCGGCACTCCGAAAGCTCTGGTAGAGATCACAGATGGGGACTCTTGCAGTATGAGGTTCTCTGCCGGTAAGACGAGCAACCCTTCTTTCCCTTTTCTCTTCCTTTACCCTTTTTCTGTCGGCAGCCGTGGGCCGGTATCCTAATCCAAAACCATTTCTGTTATCAAGCAGGCATATAGGTTCTACTTCTCTATTCAAAGCACGTCCTAGCCCTCTTCTAGGTTTATACCCTTCACGCAGCATAATCTTTGCCATCATTAAAGATGCACTTGGCATGTAAGCTTTTATCATCGTGGCTCCTTCCCCTACATAGGTAGCGTTTGCTATCTCTAATGCTTGGAAAGAAGTTTCAAGGGCCTCTTCTGCTGCCTCGATGTAAGGGGTTGATAGAGGTTTGCTGACCAGAAGGTCCTCCTCACCAGGAACAATTATCAGCTTGTTGTCAATTATGAATTTTAGTTTTTGGTGCAGGGTAGAGGACACCACCCCAGCAGAATGGATCCACGACCTGCCTAATAAACAGCTGTAGGCAGGCGAGATATTCATGACTTGAAAAAGGACCTGGAACGTGCACGGCCCGACCTGTATGGGCAGCTCAATCTCACCCATGACCTCCCTCCGAGTTCCATCAAAAGCTCGTACTATCGTGGCACTTGGCTTCATATAAGTCCTATCAAATGGTAACTTGGCCAATGTAGACTTTGGCATGACGTTGAGGGACGACCCATTGTCAATAAGTACTTTTGCTAAGATGTAATCTCGGCACTTTACGGAGATATGGAGAGCTTTGTTGTGCCCAATCCCCTCTATTGGTATTTCATCGTCAGTGAAGGTCAGATAGTTATCTGCAATAATATACCCCACTATTCCTTGAAACTTATCAATGGGAATGTCATGACTGACATAGGCCTCGTTCAGGACCTTCATCAACATCTTCCGATATGGCTCAGAACTCATCAATAATGATAACAAAGAGATTTTTGCAGGAGTATGGGTCAGCTGGTCAAGTACTTGATATTCGCTCTGACGAATAAACTTTAAGAATTCATGGGCTTCTTCATCAGTCACGGCCCTTTTGATTTCATCATTGACACCATCTTTGCCCACCTTGGCTTTTCCAGTAATCTGATCTTTCTTTGGCTCTGCAAGGTGTATACTCTCCCACTTCGGGTTATACCTCCTACCCCAACAATATTTATGACGGACAAAGGAGATGGGTCATTCATTGCCGAGCTTGCAACGATTACATCTGCGTTGTACTTCCAAGGGACAGCCCGAGAATCTTTGAATGCAAACGGGGTGGGTGCTTGAATAGTGATGATTGGTTGTACAGAAAAAGGAGCTGCTTGAGGGTTCCTGCTGTAAAAAATTGTCAAGGGCTTAGGGACCCGTGCCCCTGTTTATTCTTCGATCATGTCGACCTCATCTCTATGGCGTTTACAGACCTGCACAATATGGCTGTCCATAAGGTTTTGAAGGACCTCATAGAAGCCTTGGCGTTCGGCAGTCTGCTCGCAATCATGTTCCACACTCCAGGTCCCTTCAATTAATCCCCTTTCAAGCAAAAGGGAATGAACTACCCTTAATGGCATTCTTATGTCAGCAAAATTCTTAACGCACTCCTCATCATTTTCCATGGCGTTGACCCCTGAATTTCCATGGTTAGGCAGGGGATTTATGGCCATATTTGGGCTACCTTCCTTAAAGTTAATCCAGTCGGCTTTGATCAAATCTCTTACTTTATATTTCAAAGCCATGCAATTTTCTGTGGAATGCCCTGGTGCCCCAGCATGGTAATCACAATGAGCATTTGGGTCATATCCCCACGGGTAAGGAGGTTGCAACGGCCTCATGGGGGATGGAGCTACCAGACCTTTTTGAACGAGGATTGGAAAAAGTTCGGTATATGTTATGGGAATTGGATCGAACTGTACAGGGGGTGCTCATTGTTGGAATTCCTTGTGTTCTAATTATGATTGGGTGGTCGAGTCATTTGCTGCGGGTGAAGGTATGGCACGGGTTGCGGCACTGGCGCTCTTACCATTGGTGGATGGAAGTGGGGAGTATAAGTTGTCGGGCCCTAAGTGGTAGCGGCCACATAAGGATTAGGAGCTTGAATCATAGTAGGGGAAAATGGTCTCGGTTGTGATTAGAAGAGATGGAATTAGTTTCTCCATCCCTTTTCCCAAGCGCCGGCTTTCTTGCCATGCTTGCCCCAGATGAGCCTTGAGTGATCTTTCTTGTTCGTATTCCGCTTTCCACCCTTTCCCCAATATTCACGATGTCGGAGAAGTTAGATGAAACACTACCAATCATTTTGCCGTAGAAAGGTGATGGGAGCGTGTCGATAAACATTGCGACTATCTCTTTCTCCGACAGTGGGGGGTCCACTTGCGCTGCTGTCTCCCTCCAGCGTTGGGCATACTCTTTAAACGTTTCATTGTCCCTCTTCACCATATTCTGTAACTGAACCCTATTGGGTGCCATATCCATGTTATACTTGTGTTGCCTAAGGAAGGCATCTGCCAGGTCCTTCCAACAACGAATATGGTTTCGCTCAAGGTGAGCATACCATGTAAGAGCAGCCCCCGCCAGACTATCTTGGAAGCAGTGGATCAATAATTGGTCATTAGAAGAGTAGGATTCCATCTTCCGCCAGTACATCGTGAGATGGTTCTTTGGACAAGTCATTCCCCGATACTTGTCAAAGTCAGGCATTTTGAATTTGGGTGGGAGGACAACATCTGTGACTAGACATAGTTCAGTAGCATCTATCAGTCCAAAACCTCCAGCGCCTTCCATCATTTTCAAAGGCTCTTCTAAGATTTCTATTTTTTCCTTTTGGGGAGTTGCAACCATGCCATGACCGGCTACCGGGTTCATTATGCGGCTTGTATCTTGGAGATTGGTCATATAAGGGGTTGCGTATCCGTATGGATAGCCGAGTGGTTGGTTGAATGGAGGCAACATATGGGACTGGTTCATTAGGCCTGTATTTGGTGAGAGACCTTGGGATTAGGCCATAGTTTGTACAGCATAGGTCGGCTAGGCCATTTGGGCTTGTGTGTTTTGGGCTTGTGCGTTGTAGGTTGGCTGGGCCATCAGGGCTTGTGTATTTTGGATTTGGTGGGTTTGTGGGTCATGGGTCTGCGTGTTTTGGGTTTGGTAAGTTTGTGGGTCATGGGCTTGCGTGTTTCGGGTTTGGTAAGCTTGTGGGTCATGGGCTTACGTGTTTTGGGTTTGGTGAAGTGGTGGCATATTTGGCTGAGTGGGGTATGAAGCGTGAGGATTCATCGCTTACTGGTCATGGGCGTCTTGTTGGTTAGCGAGCGGGGGATAGTACCCCGGTGGTAAGCCATAAAGTGGAAAAGGTACTGGGTTGCCGTCAGGACCAACAAATGTATGCTGTTGTGCATAAGACTGACCGTAGGGTGGCTGGGTCTCAATGGCAGGGTTAGGTCTTCCAACATGAATAGTGAGAGGGGGTGTCATTGTGTTAGGTAGTTGGGTTCTTGCTGGGTCAGAACCAAGGGGGAGTGGTACGGTGGCAGGCTGCTGTTGGGTTTTCTTAATACCTGCAGAGGAGCCCCCTTCTGTGATTCTCTTTTCCAGAAGCTTGGTTAACTCAGCTACCTGTTCCTTTAGCTGGTTGAACTCATTTCTGAAATCTTCATCCCTGATTTCTGTTTCGGCCATGAGTCTCGTTTGGAGTCGGGTCTGATAAGGATGCTTACCCGTAATGTCTAATGTAAGTCAAAACATGAAATTGTTAAAAAGGAAAGCATTAAATAAAAGTAGTAAAAGAAAAACAAATAGTATCGTTCATGAAGCTATCGTGGAACTCGGCCAGTATCCTCCAACCATTTCTCAGAACGTCGTATTCAAGAGTAATAAGTATGTGATAAGTGGAAATTAACATGAGATAGTTGTGGAGACAAAAGAATCCTTCTTTTTGAATTCCACCAAAATACATTACTGCTGCCGATCTATTTTTTATGCAGAAAAAGTAAATCAGCCATTCTTAGCTCGGGCAATCATGGCCCTCATTTTACAAATCCTTTCTCTACAGTAATCCGGGAAGGTTACAATTTCTTTTAAGGTACTAAGAGGATTAACCATCCCCTCAGCTTGCTTAAGCAGGAGCGGGAGGTCTTCCAAAACCCCATTAGCCAAATGCGCCAAGTGGGCGAAGCGGTTCATCCATGAATGAATAACTTCATCTTGTTGTGTCATTTCAGTTTTCAAATTACGGATAGCATCACGACATTCTTGCTCAGTATCTATCGCATGCTGTCGCTCGCCATTTATCTCATGCTGGCAAGCTTCTACCACCTCATTAAGCTGATGCTCTAATTGGCTAACTTGCAATTGTAGGAGCTCTTTTTACACCAAGGCATTTTGCTCGTTCTCTTTGGATTTTTCCAACATGTCTCTCAAGAGTTGCTTGTCAGCCAACATAGTATCCCTTTGCTTGCTCTTCATCCTCAGTTGAGTATTAGCTATTCGGAGGCATTGACTTTGCTTCCTTAAGTAATCCCTTTCAATTTTTCATTTTTTTCCAATCTCCTTGATGGTTTGCTTGCTTTCTAAGTTCTCCCTTTTCTGAAGGGCACATTCTTGTTGAGACTTTAGCAAGTCTTTCTCTAGCTTCTTATTTTTTATAATTAATTCCTTTATCTTGGCTTTCATGGCCTCCTCTTCAAGGGTAGGTGGGGGAACAGGTGTTCTTGTTGGGAGATAAAAGGGACTTCTGAAAGGCAACTTGACAATGGAAACCCTATTCAGGATCCATTGGTAGTATTCGTCCTTCACGGCATGGCTTCGAGCTCCTAGTTCTTTTCCTTGTCTGTGGACCTTCTTCCATGCATTTGCTATATCTCGAATAATAGAGGCACAATCTCCTTTTGAGTAGTGAAGGACAAAAGGAATAAGCGATTCTTCATCGGGCGGCCCAAGCAATGGATAAGCTAGCTGACGTTTGGCTATGACAGGGTTGTAGTTAATGCATCCTTGAGTGCCCATGAGAGGAACGTTCGGGTAGCTTCCACAATGATGAATAATGGTGTCAACCTTCAACCACTGTGGATACCACCTTACTTTGTCAGCTGTGAGCCCCATCAGGTGATTGGCCCATTCACGCCCGTTCTTTGTTACTAACTGGCATAACTTCAGATCAGAAGTAGGACATTCAACTTTGCCGACTTGATGGAAGACATGTGACGTAAGCCACACATATAGAGCAGGTAGACAACAAATGATTCTCTTTCCACCTTATGTATAGCAGAAGTCCATGGTGCAGTATATATTTGCCAAGATAGCAGTGACAGGATTTTCAGATTTGAACTTGCGGGCAAGGAAAATGCCAATAGCATCATAGTCTATGTAATTGTCAATATTGGGGAACAAGATAACACCATAAATGGTGAGAGCCAAGGTATCCATGAAGGTTTCCCAATCTCCTTTCTCAGCTAGCAAGTGCATGTGTTTCTCAAAATATTCCCGATCAAACCCCAGGATCTGATTTCTATTTAGTTGTTTACTTCTTAACACTTTCGGGTGAATCCTTAGGAAATCAGCGATGGTAACAATATTCACATGACGTCCAAGGTGGCGGTAAGGCATTTGTCCTTCTAGTGGCATCCCCAGGATCTGTTCGAACTCCTCAACAGACGGAGCCAATTGAAAGTCTCAGAAGGTGAAACAACGGGGAGGTGGGTCATAGAACTGAATCAAAGCAGTAATTGCCTCGACTTGTACCTCCACTTCTAGCAGCTTTAAAATCCTCCCATATTTCCTTCAGAAGGTCATTTTCTGATACATATTCAATTTCTTGCCTAATGCTTGCAAACTGGTTGTATCGACTTTCCTAGCCTTAACATGCAGTAATTTTTTCAACTCGGGTATATTTGTACCACAACTATCTGATCTCATGTTAATTTCCATATTTTCACTCAGAGGTACTGGCTAAGCTCTTGATAGCTTCCTGCAACAACATGAGAAAATCAATCATTAGAACTGACGTGCTTTGTAAATCGATACTCCCCCAGTAACTTTCTTAAAAACATTTTTGTATTTAGGGATGTTTCGACTTGGCAAAACTTATGACAAATCAAAGGTCACGCGAGCTATGGATTTTCTGATCATTGTCACTACAAAAAATTAATTTTTTTTTAACTTTTTTTTCTTATATACTTTTTTTCTTTTTTTTTCTTTTTTTGATTTTTTTTTAATTTTTTTTTTGATTTTTTTTATTCAAAACATCCGTAACTCAAGGCCCAAAGACTTGTGCATAAAAGGAAATGACTACTTGCCTATTAAAGGATCACTGGTTAAAAATATGTCATTTTTGGAAAAAGTAATCCACTAAACGGGCAAGTGGTCCTCTAATTTAGATCAGAAGGAAAAATGAGAACGAGAAAAGGTAGAAGTAAAGTTTGCCCCTTTGTGTCTTAAGTCGGGTTTTTCTGAAGGCCTCCTAATGGTTCTAAGGTTTGTCTAGCAGTGATATCTCACATTAGGTGGCTTATTCTAAAATTTCTAAAGGTCACTAGAGCCAAGATCCTACTCATGATGTTGACCACAAATAGTAGGAAGTCTACTAGGTATGGGCACCATGAATAAGTCGAACTCTAGCTGAGATTCTCACGGTAACCAGACAGGAAGTACATCCTAAATGGCTCCGCTATCCACCTCCCCTAATCTTAAGTTTTATTTGGGCCCGGGTATAGGGTCCCACTTAAAAGTGTATGCAAATTATGAGTGTAGTGTGTGAAAGAGGCATTCCATACCTATACCTTACTCATCCTACACACAGAACAAACACAGAGCAACAAAATAAAGTTGTCTACCCTAGGGTTCAATAATCACACAAATATTTACAGAACATAAATGATAGAATACAAATACAATAGAAACTAATAAAATAAAGGAAGAAGTCATATAATTAATATGCTAATTAAAACATGCGCTATCAAATTGACTGGCTTGACTCTCCAATAATCCCCAGTGGAGTCGCCATCTGTCGCGACCGGGATCGCGGCGGCACGGCCGACCCTCAAAACGTTTCGAAAAGATTAAAAAAAGAAACAGGGAGTCGCCACCAATATTTTTTAGGATAAAATACTGAAAAAACCTTTGTTAAAGCACTGGTTATACAAATGAAATTCCATGATTCGGGAGTCTAATTACAGGTGAGGAAGGTATTAGCACCTCATAACTATCCGTTATAAAAACGGTTACCTCAATTTGATAGCGCGCATTATAATTAATAAATTAATTATTTTAACTTCTTTATGAAAAGAAAATATACGAGATGACAAAATATACAAAAAAAATAAACACAGAATATTTACATGGGATCAACAGGACGTCTCGTCCAAATTAATCTCGCTCCGCCCTTTTTTTAAAAAATATTAAAAAAGATATAAGATTAACAGGACGTCTCGTCCAAATTAACCTCGCTTCTTCTTTCAAAGAAATACTACAAAAATATGAGATTAACAAGACGTCTCGTCTAAATTAACCTCGCTCCTTCTTTTTTTTTAAGAGATATTTAAAAAATATGAGATTAACAGGACGTCTCGTCCAAATTAATCTCGCTCCTCCTTTTGATAGCAAGACAAAAATGGAAACTCCAAAAATTAAATAAAGAAAGGTGGGCCCGACAGGAACTATTTCCTGCTCCTACGTATTCTCGAGCTTTCGAGAAATCAGGGTCACGTAGTTCTTTAGATGTTTTTTTTTAGGAAAAGATTAGGGAAATGTTGGTGGGTATCATTTTAGTGATGAACCCATACAAGACGAAGTTCTTCGCACGTGTACGGATCTTATAGAGGTTGTGTAGACGAAAGTATTTTCCGTACGACACTTACTAAAAATGATTTGTTTCTTTTTTTATTTTATTTAGATTTGAAAGAAAACCCATGAAACATCCATTTCCTTTTATTATTTTTATTACGAAGCAAAAGAGGGAAGGTAGCAGAAGCTACAAGAGAGAAATGGGAACAGTAAGTTCGGAGAGGAGAGGGGGAAATGAGCGAAAACTGAGTGGGAGAAGATAAAACCGAGTGAAAAATGGAAAAAACTGAGTGATTAGGCCTAAGAATCTAATGCGAAATTGGAGGTTGAACTCTAACTATTCACCTAAATTGATTAGGCCTGAACTAGTTAGAAAGCTGGAAGTTACCTAAGCTTCAACCATGATTCCTCACTAGCGAAGTTCTTCATCAGTTCTGGATTTGTCAATCCAGCAACTTAGATTCACTCCTCAGCTTGTTCGCCTCAGGATCTAGAAGTTGATTTCCTTGCTCACAGCTTTAAGATTCCATTGCTAACCTTCGCAATCCCAACCTTAGGGATTTAGAACTCCATTGACTTCGGTTCCATCGAAGGATAGTGGAACGTCATGGAGGAGAAGATTTAGAGAGAGAAAATGAAGTAGTGAGATGTTCGAAGTTCGAATGAATTGTGTTTGATGTATTCTATGTGAATCTGTCTGTTTTTTACAGAATATGTACAAACATATATATAGGCATCTACCTAACTAACTAACTTAACTAATAACTTAGAAAGCTTAAGTTAATAACTAAACTAACTAACTAATTACATAATTACAGAATAACTAACTAATTACAGCTCAGCTCTTAACAGATTCCAGTTCATCATTAGCTAATTTACAGCTCAACACTACTAATAACAGCTCACTACTTAAATTACTAAGGTGCAGAAGTAGGAGAGAAGGCAGCAGGAAACAACACTGGTGCCGAGTGTCTTCTGGAGGGAACAATCAATGTTTTAAATATCAGCCTTTACGCTTGAGCGAACTGTGTTCTCGCTTGAGCAAGCTTGAAATATGTACTGTAGTATTGCTTTCTCGCTTAAGCGTTATGGAGAAGCTTGGGCGAGGGGTGATGTTTTGGAGTCACGCTTGAGCAAACTTGCTCACTTGAATGAATTTTGACCCTCGCTTGAGCGAATTTAACTCTCGCTTGAGCGAATTGATTATTCAATCAGCACTCTGAAATTGACGCTTGGGTTCTTCTTTTTATTTCAATCGGTTCCCTGTTCTATTTTGGAGTTGGCATCTTGTGGACTCTTTTCAGTCAGATTTGTGAAGTCTCACTCAGATTTTCCAAATCTCGCTCGGCTTTTTCCTTTCGGCTTGAGCGCTCTTTTTCCTGCACCAATAAACAACTAATTTGCCCAGCATTTGTTTACTGATTGTCCAGTATTTGTATGCTGGGTTAATGAAAACTCGATTTCTTAACTAATTAATGTTTTTAATCAGTTTCTTACATAAATTAAGCACTTTTGAAATAATTAAATAAATTATAAATTATTAGCAATTAATTAAATAATAAGGCTAAACTAATCACTAAACAATGAATTAAGTCAAATAAAAGGCAGAATAATTAAATCTTTTCAAGACTTATCAAACACCAACCCTAAACCTTGAACCATGAACACTAAACCCTTAACCCTAAACGCTAACCCCTAAACCTATACCCCAAACCCCAAACCCCAGACCCTAACCCATAAACCTCAAAGTCTAAACCCCAAACTGTTACCCCTAAACCCCAAACCCTAATCCCTGAAACATAAACTCGAAACCCAAAACTCCAAAACCCCAAACCCCAACCCCTAAACCCCAAACCCTAAACCCTAAACCCCAAACTCTAAACCATAAAGCCTAATCCTTAAACCCTAAACCCCTAACCCTAAACCCTAAATCATAAACCCCAACCCATAAACCTGAACTACTAAACCTTAAACCCTAAATCCTAGAAGGAGATAACTTCTCTAACTCGCCACCAACAGGGAGGAATCCCCTTGGATGAGAGCTTGATAGAGCTTACTTTAACCTAGAGAGAAGGGAGAACTTCTCTCACTAAAAGCTCACTTTGAAAGTGTAAAATCTTAAATGGCATTAATTGTGTCAAAAATACAAAAGGAGAGCTCCTTATATAGGCCTCCACAAATTCAGCCAAGGAGAAGCTAATTGGGCTTGGTCCATTGATCCAAGGCCCATAAGAAGAAAAGGAGAGGAAGATGGCCTATACATGGCCCAAAAATGAAGTACATGGCCCTAAAGTATTTGTCCTTGCAAGGTCCAAATAAACCCTAAAAGCCTAGAGAATCTAACTAAGAAGTATATTACAAGTAAAATGTGAATAGATCCTCAAGGAGTCTTTATAGGGCTTGGGACCACTCAAAGAGAGGAAGGAGGATAAGCTTTGATGGATGCTCTCTTTGTCCTTTTTGGTCTTGGCCCTTGTGAGAGGACCTTTGTAAGCTTCAAGTCCTTTCTCTAAGGTAGTGTGAGGGTCCTCCCTTAGTGTGTCCTCATTATGCTCCCCCTCTTTAAAAGGATTTGTCCTCAAATCTAAGGAATCATCCTCTTCATCCAAGTCAAAGAGAGACAAGTCGAAAATATTGAAAGAAGCACTCACTCCATATTCTCCTGGCAAGTCAAGGACATAAGCATTATTATTCATTTTCTTTATTATTTGGAAAGGCCCATCAACTCTAGGGTCGAGTTTGGATTTTCTCAAGTTTGGAAATCATTCTTTTCTAAGGTGTAACCAAACCCAATCTCTAACCTCAAAGGTGACTTCCTTTCTCTTCTTATTGGCACAATGAGCATAATGTTCATTTTTAGTTTGTATTTAGTTCTTAACCTTCTCATGAAAATCTTTGATAAACTTGGCCTTTGCCTCTCCATCCATATGAAGGACAGAGTCAGAAACCTCAATAGGTAAAAGGTCCAATGGGGTGAGAGGGTTACAACTATACACAACCTCAAATGGACTATACTTGGTTGTAGAGTGTTGTACCCTATTATATGCAAACTCAATATGGGGTAAACACTCATCCTAAGATTTAACATTTTTATGCACTAAGACCCTAAAAAGTTGAGAAAGGGTCCTGTTTACTACCTCTGTTTATCTATCTATTTGAGGATGATAACTGGTAAAAAAGAGAAGCTTCGTTCCTAGCCTTGACCAAAGAGTTTTCCAAAAATGGCTTAGGAATTTGGTGTCCCTATCAGAAATTAAGGTTTTAGGAACACCATGAAGTCTTACAATCTCTTTGAAAAAGAGTTTAGCAATATGACTAACGTCATCTACCTTGTGACAAGGGATGAAGTGAGCCATCTTACTAAACCTATCCACAACCTCAAAGATAGAATCCATTCCCCTTTGGGTCTTAGGCAAGCCCAACACAAAATCCATAGAGATATCAATCCAAGGTGCACTAGATGTTGGTAAAGGAGTATATAAACCACTAGGCGAAAGTTTTGATTTTGCTTTTCGACATACAATACACCTAGCACAATGTTTTTGAACATCTTGTTTCATTTGTGGCCAATAGAAGTGTTCATGTAGTATGGGCAATGTTTTATCTCTTCTAAAATGGCCCATTAAGACTCCCTTATGGCTTTCTCTAAGTAAAAGATCTCTTAAAGAACTTCTAGGAATGCAAAGTCTATTGGCTTTAAAGAGATAGCCGTCTAAAATATAGAAGCCTTTATAAGATGAAGAAGTGGAAGATGAGTTAAAAATGTTAGAAAAATCAAGGTCACTTGGATACAAAGACCTAATCTCATCAAGCCCAATAAGTTTGGCTCCTAGGGATGTAAGTAAAGAGTCCCTCCTAGATAAAGCATCAGCCACAGTATTGGATTTTCCATTCTTATACTTGATGACATAGGGAAATTGTTCCAAGTACTCAACCCACTTAGCATGCTTTTATTTAACTTATGTAGCCCTTTAATAAATTTGAGGGATTGATGATCGTTATGTATAACAAACTCTTTGGGAATCAAGTAATGTTCCCAAGTTTATAAGGCTTTAATTAAGGCATAAATTTTTTTTATCATATATGGGGTAGTTGATGGTTGCCTCATTAAGCTTTTCACTAAAGAAAGCAATGGGGTGACCTTCTTGCAATAAAACAGCTCCTATACCCACATTTGATGCATTACACTCAAGCTCAAATGTTTTAGAAAAATTTAGAAGTGATAAATTTGGAGCATGAGTGAGGCGATCTTTGAGATCTAGAAAGGCTTGTTCTTGCCTTGGCCCCCATACAAAAGGAACATTCTTTTTCACCAACTCATTTAGAGGGGAGGCTAAGGGAGAAAAGTCTTTCATAAATCTCCTATAAAAGCTTATGAGACCATTAAAACTTCTTATGTCACTCACATTTTTTGGTGTGGGCCAATCTTGGATGGCCTTAACCTTTGAGTGATCTACCTCTACACCCTTTGAACTGACTACAAATCTAAGAAAGATAATGCTATCAATGCCAAAAGAACATTTTTCTAGGTTTGCATAAAGATTGCTTGTTCTTAGGGCAAGCATAACTTATCTAAGATGGTTTAAATGAGAGGTCATGGTCTTTGAATATATTAAAATATCGTCAAAGTAGACCACAATAAAATGCCCAATGAATTCCCTTAAAACATGATTCATTAATCTCATGAATATGCTTGGTGCATTAGTCAAGTCAAAGGGCATAACTAACCACTCATATAATCCAAGTTTGGTTTTAAAAGTGGCTTTCCATTTATCTCCCTCTTTGATTCTTATTTTGTGATAGCCACTTTTAAGATCAATCTTGGAAAATATTATAGAACCACTAAGCTCATCAAGCATGTCATCAAGTCTAGGTATGGGATGCCTATAGTTGATGGTAATGTTATTGATAGCCCTACAGTCGGTACACATTCTCCATGAACCATCTTTCTTGGGAACAAGTAAAACTGGTAAAGCACAAGGGCTTAAGCTCTCTCTAATCCAACCCTTAGATAATAGTTTATTCACTTGATTTTTAATTTCAAGCCTTTCTTTAGGATTACATCTATATGTAGGCCTATTAGGTAAACTAGCACCAGGAATTGAATCTATTTGATGTTCAATGCCCCTAATAAGAGGTAAGCCTTTTGGGATGTCTTTCGAAAAGAGGTCTTTAAATTCATTTAACATATTTTGAATCTCTTTGGGCAAAGGAGGAGGAGTGTTTATGTGAAAACATAGCATGTTTCACATCATGTTTGTTGGCCAAATAGTTCGCTCTAGAGTCATCATAGATGATAACTCCTTTTCTTTTATCCTCTTTTTTATTTTTTTTATGTTTTTCTACATGGTTAGATGAAGAAGATCCTAACTCTCTATCTCTTTTAAGTTTCATTTGTAGTTGATCTTTAGCTACTTATTGTTGAGTTAGGGGGTGTAAAACTATCTTCTTACCATCTAGTTTGAATGTGAGGGTGTTAGTGAACCCCTCATGGATAACCTTCCTATCAAATTGCCAAGGTCTTCCTAGTGGATATGAGTTGCCTCCATAGGTACTACATCACAATTAACCTCATCTTTATATGTGCCTATGGTGAAATTTATCAAGACTTTCTTATTAACTAACATCTCTCCTTTTTCATTTAACCATTGTAACTTATAAGGTCTAGGGTGATCTATTAGTTCTAAGCCCATCTTATTAACTAGTCTTTGGCTTACAACATTAGCACAACTCCCACTATCCATAATAAGAGAACATAATTTTTCATTTATGTAACATCTTGTATAAAAGATATTCTCTGTTTGTGTAGTGTCATCTAGCTTAACATGACTACCAATCAATCTTCTAATCATGTAAAGCTCACCATCATCCCTTAAAATATGCTCACTGTCATAGGAATCACTACTTGAGTCATTACTTGAAGAGTGAGAATCAGAATTAGACTCTAATTGACCTGAGTAGGTTCCATTAGTTTTCAAAACCATAGTTCTTTTTGTTGGACAGTCAAAAGTAATGTGACCTCTACCAAGGCATTTAAAACATTTTATGGTAGATGATCTAGAGGATTGTGGTTTAGATATGGATTCATGCTTTTCTCTTTGATTCCTAAAAACTTTTCCATTTTTATACAACTCACTTTGTGGTTTGGAAGATGAAGTGCCCATTTCCCTCTCCCTAGGGTTTCTATCAAACTTACCCTTATTTTCTTGTCCCACCCACCTAGACGTATAGGCTTTACTTTCCCCACTATAGGCTTTTCTCTCTTTGAATTGGCTCTTTACCTTAGTGCATTAGTGAAGTAATTCTTCTATGTCAACATATGGAAGGAGTTCTACTCTATTCTTAATGTTCCTATTTAAGACATGTAAAAACCTATACATTAGGGTTTGCTCATCTTCTTCTAGGTTTGCCCTAATCATAGCGATCTTTAGAGCTTTGTAATAATCTTCTATACTCTTTGACCTTGGGTGAGTCTATTTAGCTTTGCTAATAGCTCCCTTATACAGTAACTAGGAACATAACATTTTCTTAATAGAGCTTTTAAGTCTAACCAATCATCTATTAGGAAATTATCTTTCTTTTTCTCTTTACACACTTGAGACCACCATACTAAGGCATAGTTTTGAAATGAGAGAGTGGCTATCCTAACTTTCTTTTCATCTTTTATTTGATGGGAGTTGAATATTTGTTCTACTCTCATTTCCCACTCTAAATAAGACTTTGTCACTTTTACCATTAAATGGGGGTATTTCTAATTTTACTTCTCTTAAGCCTATGTCTTCTCTTTTATGCTCATGGTGTCTTCTTTGTCTAGGCTCTTCCTCACTATCACTATTGTTGTGTCTATGGTTTCTTTGATTTCTATGTCTAGTTCTAGGGTTTTCATTATGCTCAAGATTTGTTAGCCTAGCATTGATGTTATTCAAGCTATCCATTATGTTATGAAGCATTGTTTTATTCTCCCTATCACTAGAAGACATCTTTAAGGTTGTCAAAGAATTTTGAGACAAAAACAAAGAATGTGTAGATAAACTAGTCGAGGAAGATGAATGCAAAACAAGTGGAAGAAAACACACAACAATCCCAAAATATCAATACTGGGTTTCTATCCTAAGGGGAAAATAAGATCCTAGGTTGTCTTTTACTAGGTTAGTCCTATGTTGCTTATGTAAGTCCTAGGTTGGCTTTAACCTAAGTTGATTATGATTGTGCTAGGTTGTTTCTAACAATTAACTAACCCTAGACAAGCCTAACCAAATTCGGTTACTAGTTAGTTAACCTAACAAATTAGTTCAACTAACTAACCAACTCCTAACAAACCCTAACTAGAAGTAGTTATTTAGTTATGGAAGTTGTAACCAAGTTTAACAACCCTAACTAACAACTAATTTAGTTATGGATTGGTTAAGACCCTAACTAATTCGGTTATGATTAGGTAAAGTAACTAGAATTAGTTCCAACTACTAACTAATTACCCTAATTAGTTAAGACAAATGACTAACTAACAACTACTAGTTATAACCAACAACTAACTAACTAAAAGTAGTTAACAAACAAATGCAAATGTAACTACACTAGGAAAACTTATCTAGAGTAAAATTGAAATAATATCCAAAGTCCAATGTCCAAAATGTATCTAAAATACAAGACAAAACCTAATACACAAAGACTAAGAATTGAGAATTTTTCCTAAGTTATACTAGTTACAAGGCTTTTACTTCCTTTACAATTTTCTTCAAGCTCTTCCTTGATGTGTAAGCTCCACCTCACCTAGCAAAACAAGACAAGGACAACTCCAAACGAAATTGATGTTAATGAATTCACAAAGATTAACCCTCACAAGTGTATCTCTCAAGTGTCTCCTCACAACTCTTACCCTTTCCTCATTGGTGTCAAGATTGTAACATCCCAAATTTTTATGAAGGTGAACAATGTGGTAAATGACTTAGAATGGGAATTGTTGTGTAATTATTGCTGAGAGAATTGGCATTAAATGTTGATTAACTTGCATTAAATGAGGATGGGATGTTATGATGAGTTGGATGCTGATGAGGCTGAGATGATAAGGCCTTGGTTTCATGTTTTTTTCTCACTTTCCCTTCATTCTTTGTGGGTGCATGTTCTGATGAGAGAAATGCTCATCCTTCTCTCTAGAGTTCATTAAAGCTTCTGCTTTATCTTCCTCTTCTCCTTCATCTTCTTCTTCCACTCATGCTTGGTGTAGAACTGAGTGGAAGAGTGTGGCTATGTAAGGAACAACTTGGTGAGTGAAACAGCTTGTGGCTGTGTGTGTAAGCTGGGTTACACCTTGCTTCCTTGGTGTTTCTCCTTCTTCCTCTCCTTCTTCCTCTATGTGATGGGTTGTATGAGGCTTAGTTCGGAGAGCCTGCAGCAGCTGAGTGTGTGTGCATGCCTCGGTTTGTGGATGCATGATGGTTCGTAGATGACGAGGTTGAGCTACTCTTGTGAGGATGAAGACATGCATGATGCATGAAGGCATGGTGGTCCTCCACTGTTGGTGAGGACTGACTCTTGATGTTGTTCTTGTGATGGATACAGTGTTGGAGTTCTTCACTGAGCTAGGTGAAGACTGAGTTGAGTCTTGATGACTCTTTCTAGTGTTGAAAGCCAAGCAGGGTGCTGCTGTGGCTGGACCGAGTGGTCCTGTGATTCCTGGAAGCTTCATCCAGGTAAGGGGGGCTTTGCATCTCAAATACAT
The DNA here is from genome assembly GCA_037962975.1 of Clitoria ternatea. NCBI lineage: Eukaryota > Viridiplantae > Streptophyta > Magnoliopsida > Fabales > Fabaceae > Clitoria > Clitoria ternatea. The sequence continues at coordinate 62,078,840 of CM075676.1, forward strand.
GGCTTATGGACAGATTTTCGGGTGGCATGATTGCATTATGTTGTGTTTGATGTGTATTGTGTACTGTTGTTGAGTTGAACCCGGTTGTATGATTATTTGTTGCTGCATGGTGCATGCTTATTTGTCCATATGATGTATGATGATTATGTTGTGATGCTTGAGATACATATTACGTTGATGCTGAGTGCATTGTGTGACGGTTATTGGTCCCTATATTTATGATGGTATGATTAAATGCGTATGATGCTTGTTCATGCATATACTTATGATAAATGCATGTATGGGGACTGTTATGATGGATGCCGAGTGGACTTTATAGAGGAAAGCACAAAATGCTTACTGTAAAGGATAAATCTGAGTGAATATAGGATAATCCGAGTGAATGGCATAGTGATTGCCGAGTGAATGGCATAGGATTGCCGAGTGGATGGCATAGGATTGCCGAGTGAATGTGGTATAATCCGAGTCATCTGACTGATGTTAAGTTGCCGAATGAATTTGATGTTGAACGCAGATTTCGGAGTGGGCAATCGAATGAATATGAGTTGAATTTCATATGCATACATGTTATTGTGTTATTGAATATGAACACCTTGCGGGGTGCCACGAGGGTGTTATCCCGAGTAAAGAGGACGTGGTCCTAATATTGAATATGATGAAAAACCCGGGTTGGACTCGGGCAGTGCCTGGGGCACTAAGCGTGAAATGAGACGCTTGATAAAATGCCGAGTGCATTGGCGTTGAACGCCGAGTGAATGAAACCGTATGCATCCGATTCGCCACTGGAATGCGTTGGACTCCTATACCGATCGGCAATCAGATGACCACATATGGTGAATATGGCTAAGTCCTGGAGCTGGGCTCGGACAGACTCCTTGAGCATGGCTCAGAGTATGAATAATGTCGATATAGTCTCGGGGTTGAGAGAAATCCGAGTGAGTCAGTATACTTGTACTGAGTGAACTGAGCTTTATAGCCGAGTGAAATGGGTGAAATCCCGATCGGAAGATGCTTGTGATTGTTCATGTTGAATGGCAGTGTTCATATGCTGATTAATGTTGTGTGTTATGGCATATTGTGGATTCTGCGATTAATCCGAGCCAATATCTGTCATTTAATATGTAATGCTCACCCCTACACCATTTTTTCAGTGTTTGCAGGTCGGTTTGGAATGTTATGATGGCCTCAAAACCGGAGTGATGGGTGTTTATGATAAGGCTGAGTATATAATATTACGTACCGAGTGTATACTGATGTATTAAAGCCTTGGTCGGCTCGTACTGTCTATATTGTATAATGGATACAATTCATTTGTATATGAATCCAAGTGCATATTTGTATACATATAGATTTACTTGGAAATCGTGTATCTAAATTAGATAATGGGTCTTGGTGAATGAAAAATGATAAATTAACATTATCCGAGTGTATGCATATGTATATATATATATATATATATATATTCTGTTGATAACATGGTTATGAATCAGTGGAAGAGTATGGCTGTATTGGCAGTCAGACTTGGAATTAGAGTATACTTAGATATGAGTGATTTATGTTGATTTGATGCTTCTCACCGACTAGGAAGTAATATTGTATGAATGATGCTAAGTTGATAAATTCCGAGTGGGACTTGATCTAGTAGTTTTAGAATGGTTAAACATTTCAATTGTCCAAGTGATTTAACTTGGTGAAATCCTCTAAGTGTGGAGAAGTTTGGATAATTCTGAGTGGAATTGTTTAAGGAATTTATTTCTCAATGATGAATGTTAAGGTGTTCTCCGAGTCAGAAATGATGAATAAACCGAGAGAAGTATGATTGGGGAGACTCCTTCCGAGTGAAGGAAGATCCCTAGATTCTCCGAGTGAGAATAGGCATGAATGCCGAGTGTGAGGCTGAATGAGTATTGGTCGGCAATGATATTAGTTACCGAATGAAATACCACTCAGAGAATGAGTTGGTTTATGAATAGGATGCAGAGTGATGAGTGTGAAGTACATTCCCGAATGAATTATGGTGAAATACACTGAGTGGTGTTTGGTTGGGTATTAACCCGAGTAAGGGGTCTTATGGAATCCGAGTGAGATACCCCTCATTTCCCCGAGTGGATCATTATGTGGCCTCTGTGGTTAGAATTGAATGACTAAGTTATGAGCTGCTGAGTAGGGCATGTGTGTTGGAGTTAATGCCGAGTGGAACCCTTTACCGAGTGATGGGAATGCCGAGTGTGGCTTCTCGCTCCAGCGATTTAAGGATTTGCTCCAGCGAGTTTGGTTCTGAGGGAAGGCTTTTGTTATGTTTTCGCCCAAGCGAAGGGGCTTTCGCCCGAGCGAGTTTTGCTGCTTCGCCCAAGCGGAGTTGGATCTCGCTTGAGCGAGTGGGCGCTGTGTTGTGGGCCTCGCTCTGACGCTGTGTGTCTTTCGTTGGGCTTTGTGCTCGGTTTTATTTCCCTTGCCTTCTCTCCATTATGCATTTCTTTTCCTTATTTGGCATTTTGCCTTTCTGCTTTGCGCTGCTTGTTTTCTTCATGGTCATTGGACCTGACTCTCATATCTTCATATATGGGAGTGATTTAATTATAGATCCAGGAATGTTATTATTTTTGCAAAAAATTTACCCCTAAAATCAGGGTGTCATATTTTGGTATCAGAGCAGACCAAAAGGTCCATGGCCAAGGTTTGCTTACTGAGTGTAAGCGGTTGAATGTATGATGACCAGTTGTCATTACTACTGGTAGTATTTTATTGGTTTGATGCATGCTTATGCATAGTTTGTATGGCTGTATGCCTATGTGCTTTGCTGGGATAGTAGTGAAAGATACTGCTTTGTGATGTTGATTTGAGGAATAGAATGATACAATGTTATGGCCCTTATACTTGTGAGGTTGGATTAACTGGTTAGGACTCTTGTGTATGCCATGCTAATGGTTCATGGCTTAGTCATGTTTATTTGATGGATTGGGACTCATATTTGAGTTGATTAAGAGTATAGTAGTGGAAGAATTCCCTAGTGGGTTGAATTCGAATTATGGATGTTTGATCGTGCCATTTCTTAAAGGATGATTTATACCCTTGGCATGGGAACTCTGCATGATGAATATTTATACATATATATATATGATGAAGATTGCTTGATGGCAGATTCCTGGTTTAAGAATTTGAATATGATCATGAATGTATAAATGTGAAATCAGGCATGTGTTAAATTGATATTGTGTCTCGGTTTGGTGTGTGAAGACCGAGTAAATGGATTAGTTGATGATGGCCACTAGGCATGTGACCCTGTTGGCTAGGGAATTGGTTGAAGAAACCGAGTGAAACATTGATCAAAATATGACCTATAAGGTGTAGAAAACTAACTGGATTTAATGTGATCTTATATAACCAGGTGGATAGTGAACTGTAATGTTGAAATTTGCGTACACCTTGGTGCTGAGTATAGTGATAATATTAATAATATTATGAAGATTGTATGTCCGAATGATAGACTGTGTTGCTACTCAATAAGAAGATTCGTCAATCTAGAGGCTATTACTATAAGTGAAAATCATATTGTAAACCGAGCTGTTTATCATAAAAAAAAATTTTTGATAAATCATCTAGGCTCAAATTGATTGTTGGCCAGTGATGAGTAATGAAACAAATGACTGATAGGTTATAAATCCAGGCGTGTGATAGCCGATTGATTTTAAACCCTGGTACGTGATTAGTTTAAGTAGTGTCTCGGTTTTATGGTTGACAACCGAGTGAATTGTTGATTGAATGATGACCCGAATCTGTATGTCATAGTATGAGTAGTGAATTCATGAGTTTAAATCCGAGTCGTGGCCTGTAATGAATGGTGATATTAAGGAATATTAGGTTGTTTGGCCAATAGTTTGTGATGGATAAGACTTAAAGAGGAGTATTGGTTCGGTTTGGACTGGAAACCGAGTGCTTTCCTGCCTTGTATGGGTTAGAACTATGCTGTTAGTATGTCATTTTATAGTGATGTTGAGTGATAATTGCTGGCTGTTGTTAAGTAATATACCCTTGTTGGTGCTTAATGATGAATATAATTCAGAAGTGTTGCTTATAGAATTTTAGAAATTGCCATTATTTTCATAAAGATTGGTGATAATTGAGTGAATTTTGGTTGGATTGAGTGAAATAGGATGTGAGGATGCTGTTCCGAGAGACTCTCCATGCCATAGGTATTGTGGCAGTGTGTATTTTGCATTGACTTTATGCAATTGTTGTGACCCTATAGGAATGAGATGTCATCCTATGAGTTGGATGCAGCAATTCATAAGTCGGGCAAGTGAGACTGTAGTTGCTTATGGGGATGGCTTGAGCCTATTGGACTGCTCCGAGCAAAGATAAGAGTGGTACTGAGTGGAATTGTTGTAATATTCTGAGTAAACTGAGACTCTTCCAAATGGGAAGGTGTTGGGTGTATGATGTCTCGGAATACCGAGTGGACTAGTCTGTGAATGCTTGGAAGGCATTGGTATGTGAACTATTTTGTGTAGCGTGCAGTAAATACTGAGTGGTTTATTGTGTCAGATTCCTGATTTAATTTCGAGGACGAAATTCCTTAAAGGTGGGGAAAGTGTAACATCCCAAATTTTTATGAAGGTGAACAATGTGGTAAATGACTTAGAATGGGAATTGTTGTGTAATCATTGCTGAGAGAATTGGCATTAAATGTTGATGAACTTGCATTAAATGAGGATGGGATGTTGTGATGAGTTGGATGCTGATGAGGCTGAGATGATAAGGCCTTGGTTTCATGTTTTTTTCTCACTTTCCCTTCATTCTTTGTGGGTGCATGTTCTGATGAGAGAAATGCTCCTCCTTCTCTCTAGAGTTCATTAAAGCTTCTGCTTCATCTTCCTCTTCTCCTTTATCTTCTTCTTCCACTCATGCTTGGTGTAGAACCGAGTGGAAGAGTGTGGCTGTGTAAGGAACAGCTTGGTGAGTGAAACAGCTTGTGGCTGTGTGTGTAAGCTGGGTTACACCTTGCTTTCTTGGTGTTTCTCCTTCTTCCTCTCCTTCTTCCTCCATGTGATGGGTTGTATGAGGCTCAGTTCGGAGAGCCTACAGCAGCTGGGTATGTGTGCATGCCTCGGTTTGTGGATGCATGATGGTTCACAGATGATGAGGTTGAGCTACTCTTGTGAGGATGAAGACATGCATGATGCATGAAGGCATGGTGGTCCTCCACTGTTGGTGAGGACTGACTCTTGATGCTGTTCTTGTGATGGATACAGCGTTAGAGTTCTTCACTAAGCTGGGTGAAGACTGAGTTGAGTCTTGATGACTCTTTCTAGTGTTGAAAGCCAAGCAGGGTGCTGCTGTGGCTGGACCGAGTGGTCCTGTGATTCCTGGAAGCTTCATCCAGGTAAGGGGGGCTTTGCATCTCAAATGCATGGCTTATGGACGGATTTCCGGGTGGCATGATTGCATTATGTTGTGTTTGATGTGTATTGTGTGCTGTTGTTGAGTTGAACCCGGTTGTATGATTATTTGTTGCTGCATGGTGCATGCTTATTTGTCCATATGATGTATGATGATTATGTTGTGATGCTTGAGATACATATTACGTTGATGCTGAGTGCATTGTGTGACGGTTATTGGTCCCTATATTTATGATGGTATGATTAAATGCGTATGATAAATATTATTTTCTTGAAAAGTTTAATAACAGTTTTAGCATCGGAATGGGGTGAAGCAATGGCTTCCACCCATTTTGACACATAGTCAACTACCACCAATATGAACTGATTTCCAAAAGAAGAGGGAAAGGGACCCATAAAATCAACACCCCATACATCAAACAATTCAACTTCTAAAATGGTATTCAATGGCATTTCTTGTCTCTTACCAATGTTACCTGTTCTTTGGCAAGCATCACAAGTTAGAACATACTTACGTACATCCTTAAAAATATTTGGCCAATAGAACCCAACTTGCAATATTTTAGCAGCTGTCTTGGAGGTGCTCATGTGCCCTCCACAGGAAAGAGAATGGCAATGATCCAGGATAGCATGGACATCATCTTATGAAACACATCTCCGAATCATACCATCTGCATATTGCTTGAAAAGGAGTGGTTCATCCCAATAATAATGCTTGACATCTGCATAAAACTTTTTCCTTTGCTGAAAGCTAAGATCAGGAGGTAAGATACCACATGCAAGAAAATTTACAAACTCATCATACCAAGGAACACGTTGGATACTAAGATTCAAGAGTTGTTCATCTGGAAAAGATTCATTGATGGGAATATTATCTGTTTCTTCTTTTTCAGATGTCAACCTAGATAGGTGGTCAGCGACCAAGTTCTCGGTACCCTTCTTGTCCTTAATTTCCAAGTCAAATTCTTGCAATATTAGAATCCACCTAATTAATCTAGGCTTTGCTTCCTTTTTATTCAATAGATACTTAATGGCAGAGTGGTCAGTGTAAACAGTAACATGTGAACCTACCAAATAAGACCTAAATTTATCAAAAGCAAAGACAATAGCTAACAGTTCTTTTTCAGTTGTGGCATAATTTACCTGAGCATCATCTAGCGTCCGGCTGGCATAATGAATTACATGGAGCTTTTTATCCTTTCTTTGCCCCAACACAGCTCCCACTGCGTAATCACTCGCATCGCACATCAGCTCAAATGGGAGTTTCCAATCAGGTGGTTGTACGATGGGGGCAGAGATTAGAGCTTGCTTAATCCTGCAAAAAGCTTCCATACAAGATGAATCAAAATTGAAAGGCACATCCTTACCCAGAAGAGTTGTAAGAGGCTTTGTGATTTTGGAGAAATCTTTAATGAACCTGCGATAAAACCCTGCATGTCCAAGAAAACTCCGAATACCTTTCACATTCGTGGGTGGAGGTAATTTTTCAATTACTTCCACTTTAGCCTTATCAACTTCTATACCTCTCTCAGACACCAGGTGTCCAAGAACTATGCCTTCTCTTACCATAAAATGGCATTTTTCCCAATTTAGAACCAAATTGGTTTCTTCACAACGCTGCAAGACTTGGCACAAATTTGTTAAACAATTATCAAAATCCAAACCATGCACTGAAAAATCATCCATAAAGACTTCCATCACATTTTCAATAAGATCAGAAAAAATTGCTTGCATACACCTTTGAAAAGTCGCAGGTCCATTACATAAACCAAAAGGCATACGTCTGTAAGCATAAGTCCCATAAGGGCAAGTGAAGGTAGTCTTTTCTTGATCAGATGGATGAATGGGAATTTGATGAAAACCTGAATACCCATCCAAATAACAGAAATAAGAGTGTTTTGCAAGTCTTTCAAGCATCTGATCAATAAAAGGGAGGGGAAAATGATCACTTTTCGTGGCACCATTTAACTTCCTATAATCAATGCACATGCGCCAACCAGAGACAATCCTAGTAGGAATCAAGTTATGTTTATCATTTTCAATCACAGTTATTCCCCCCTTTTTAGGCACCACATGGACAGGACTTACCCATTTACTACTATCAACAGGATATATGACTCCAACATCAAGCAATTTCAAAATTTCCTTTTTAACCACTTCTTGTATTTTAGGATTTAATCTCCTAAGTGGTTCTACTGTGGGCCTACTTTCATCTTCTATAGTAATCCTGTGCATACAAAGAGAAGGGCTAATCCCTTTGATATCATCCATTGTATAACCTATTACCTTTCTATACAACCTAAGTTGTTTCAAAAGTTTTTCAGTTTCACATGGATTCAATTCAGCATTAATAATCACAGGATATGTGGAATTAGGGCCAAGAAACTCATACCTTAATGAAGCTGGTAAAGGTTTTAATTCCACATTGGGGCTTACCACTTTGTCACACATGACCTCAGTATCATGTAGGGCCTCAGAGCAATCAGATGTTTCTGTCGGCTCAATCATGAAAATAGTTTCAAGTGGGTCATTAGGAAGGGTTGATTCCTTTACCACTTGTTCGACAAAATCCACAGTACAACAAACATCATTATAAGGTTTTTCTAAAACATTTTTCAAGTTGAAATCAACCTTTTGGTCTCCAACAGTTAGAGACAACTTACCATTCTTGACATCGATCACAGCACCTGCAGTTGCTAAAAATGGTCTGCCTAAAATAATAGGAATCAAAGAATCTTCGTCCATTTCAAGCACAACAAAGTCAGCAGGTATAAAAAATTTTCCTATCTTAATAGGAACATCCTCTAAAATTCCTACAGGATATTTTACAGATCTATCAGCCAATTGTAAAGACATCCTAGTAGGTTTTAGTTCACCCAATCCTAACTTTTCAGCAACAGATAATGGCATTAAACTCACACTCGCTCCTAAATCACACAATGCTTTATCTATATTCATGTCACCAATCATGCAAGGAATAGAGAAACTACCTGGATCTTGGAGCTTGGGTGGAAGTTTCTTTTGAATTAGAGCACTGCACTCTTCAGTAAGTGCAACTATTCCATCTTCCTCCAGTCTTCTTTTGTTGGACAGAATGTCCTTCAAGAACTTTGCATATGTAGGCATTTGCTACAAAGCATCTGTAAAAGGAATATTAATATACAATTTCTTTAAAACATCAAGGAACTTACCAAATTGTTTGTCCAACTTTGCTTTAGCTAAGCGCTGAGGAAATGGAATGGGAGGTTGATATGGCTTAACTTCCTCCTTCTTTTCTTGTGGTTTCTCTTCTTCAATTACTAGATGAGATGAAGATTCATCGACTTTCTTTTCCTTCTTTGCTGTCTTGTCAACTGGCCCATCGTATTGAGTACCACTCCTAAGAGTCACAGCCATGGTTTGGTTAGATGGTCCAGCCTCTGGTTTCCCAGGAAATGTTCCCGGTGCTCTTTGAGAATAGGAGGCTTGTTGGGCAATTTGATTTTCCAGTATTTTGTTGTGAGTGGCAAGAGAGTCCACTTTTGAAGCCAAGTTTTTTATTGCATCAGAGAATTCATCATTTTGTTTAAGTTGAGTAGCTGCAAATGTCTCCATCAAGGATTCTAGCTTTGATTTTTGTGGAATATAGGTTCCTTGTTGAGGTTTGTAGTTACTTTGGAATTGAGGTGGCCTATTTTGGAAGCCAGGTGGACCTTGTGGAGGTCTGTAGTTACCTTGACAGTTTCCACCATAGTTGTAGAGCACTGAAATCCGACTCAAAATGGCCAAATCCGAGTGGGATAACTCAAAAATGACCAAATCCGAGTGGAAGGACTCAGAATAGAGCATTGTCGAGTGGAATACTGCACTGCTGGAGGAAAATCCGAGTGAAATGTTCCCTGTCAAAGCCATTCCGAGTGATAAATAGCTGACTGGAGTGAAGGACCAATGCTGAAATGGAATAAGTCTCGGTTGAAGGTGATTCCGAGTGGAAACTCCCCGACTGCATCCATTCCGAGTGAAAAAAGGAGACTACCTCCAATAAATATGTCCAAAGCTATTATCCGAGTGAAAGGTTTGCTGATCGCAACTAATCCGAGTGAAACCTATTCCGAGTGAATGGATTCCGAGTAGAAAAGGCCACTGAAATGAATAAATGCTGACTAAGGAGGATACCTGGTTTTCAAAAACTTGACAGGGCCCGCAAGCGCACGGGTTATGTCGCGTAATATAAAAGATTATCGTTCTCCACAGGGACTGTGTTCAAAGTACCAGTATATTGAAATTTAATTATCCACACAATTAATTTTTAAGATTTTTATAAAATAAAGCACAAATTAAAGTTGCACAGAATATGAAAAAAATAAAATTTACTTGACACTTAAAAAAAATCAGAGTTGAGAATATCTTGGGATTTTGGGGGATTAAGACTCTATTTTATGTTTAATGAATTTTAACTTTTCATAAATAAGAATCGAATTAAGTTTTCCAAGGCGAATTTTCCAAAAGCTAATTAATATGTTCCTCTCGGAATCCTATTAATGTACCTAACCTATGGAAAGCGCTGCTTAATCCTCAGAAAGGCCCATTATCGTTTTATGAAAATCCCTTTTATTTCCTCAAAAGAATTTTGATTACTTTCACGGTTTTACCGAGGTCACAAAAAGCATTTCAAAAATCTTAGGTTTAGTTCAAAGCTTTCCGGTAAAAATAAATCTCTCGATTCTATTTATTACCTAAACTTACTAATATACCCGTAAGTATACAGTTTTAACATTTAGGTTCTTGTTAGGAATTACTAAAAGCATTAAGCATAATTGAACTAAATGGAAAACGGAAATTTATTTAATTTCAAGTCAAAATAACATTAAAATAAAATATTATCATACCCCATTTATCCCAAGATAATTAATTTAGCTACTCATGAAATAATTTAAATTCACGTAAATAATGGAAAAATAAAACATACAAGACATGGTAAAAATAAAGACTTACGGGTTTCTCCAAAAGCTCAGAATAATTTACCACTGTAATTCCTTGTTGCAATAATTTTTCCACCAATTACAAATTTAAAATCTCATTTTTACAGCCCTCACACTCTTACAAAATAAAAGAAAGAAAAGAAAATAAAAAGAAAGAGAAGAAAAACGGACAGAGAAAGAAAAATGGAAAAGAAGAAAACTAAAGAGAAAAGGAGAGAAAGTAACGAATAAAATAAATCTGATGGTAATTGATGGGAAGAGATGATTGATTCTTGATTAGGGGTCATTGCTAAATGGCAGTTTGTAGCTCCATGTCCTGAAACACCACAAACTTCACAAACAATATTAGTAGCACCTGTTGACCCTATTTTATCAAGTTTTAATGTTAATGCTTCAACTTTGGCAGAAAGTAGGGAAAGAGCATCAACAGAGTACTTACCTGGTGTTTTAGAAGGTAATCCTCTCTCAGAGTTCCACTGGTGAGTGTTTTGAGCTATTTCCTCAATCAGGTTCTCAGCTTCATCAACATTTTTACTCATGAAGGCTCCTCCAGCTGCAGCATCTAAAGAGATCTTTTGTGTGGAAGTTAGTCCATTATAGAAAATATGGATTGTCAACCACCTTTCTATCCCATGGTGAGGACATTCTCTTAGCAACTCTCTGTATCTCTCCCAGGCTTCATACAAGGATTCATTATCTTTTTGTGAAAAATTGATGATTTGTTTTCTCAGCACATCAGTCTTGTTTCTTGGGTACCATTTATTGATAAAAGCACTGGACAATTGTTCCCAAGTCGTGATGGATCCTTCAGGAAGAGAGTATAACCACGCTCTTGCTTTATCTCTTAAGGAGAAAGGGAAAAGTCTTAAGCGAATGGCATCATTGGTGGCTCCGTTCATCTTCAGGGTGTCACAATATTCAAGAAAGATTTGAAGGTGAAGATTTGGATCTTCGGAGGGTAATCCTCCGAATTGGTTCTGTTGAACCATTGAGAGTAGTGAAGGCTTCAATTCAAAATTGTTAGCCTCCACTATGGGTCTAAGGATGCTAGATCCTCTCCCATTAGTGCTTGGAGCGGCAAAATCTCTTAAGGGTCTGTGTTGGTCTGCCATTTGTTTTTCTTTTTGTTCTTTTTGTTGTTTTTGTTATTTTCTTAAAGCTCTAAGGGTACGTTCTATCTCAGGGTCAAATCCTAAGTTTAGATCGACACTACGGCTTCGTCGCATAAAAAGAAAGTAAATGACAAATAAAACAAACAATTACAAAAATAAAACCACAACAGATACACAGAATATAGAACAAAATACAAAATTACAAACAAAATAAAAATAAAAATAACAATAAAAATATTAACAAGTATGATCTAATCGAATTTCAATATTGCCGATATTCAAGGGACAACAGTCCCCGGCAACGGCGCCAAAAACTTGACATAACCCGTGCGCTTGCGGGCCCTGTCAAGTGGTTTGCTTAATTCCATAATATGAGAATAGATTATGTATGTAGGCGATGTTTTTACATATGCTCAATAATTCCTAGATTTTACGATCTTGACTCCTTTTGCTTAATTAGGATGCTTGATTAAAATATTCATTTTTAAATGAAAGTAAAGGAATTATGAATTGAAAAAGACGCTTAGTTGATTAATTCAAATTGAGCTAAGAAATTATCAGTAATGAAAGTATACAAATTATCTTTAGTGAACCAAGGATAAATTTATTTACAATACTCCAAGAAAATTAATCGCTTGTTATTTATTGTTTTAAATCCTATATTTACTTTGTTTTAATTTTAATTGTGACAACAAAAATCAATCAAAACCCCTCAATTGTATGTTTGTTGAACTTATGTTTGTAAAAAATTTTAGTTGTTGAGTTTTTATTTTTAATTGTTAAAAAATTAGTTTAAGACTTGATTTTTCCTAAATTTTTGTGTTGATCCTTGAGAGAACGACCTAGGTTGACACCCTAGTACTACATTAATTAATTTTAATGTACTAATTTGACGGAATCACGACTGCAAAAATATTTCACGTCAAACCGTAAACCCTAACCCTTAACTAAATACCAACCATAAACCCTAAACCATGAACACTAAACCCTAAACCCTAAACACCAAACCCCAAACCCTAAACCATAAACTCTAAACCCCAAACCCCAAACCCTAAACAACAAGACCTAACCCCTAAACCCTAAACCTTAAACCTTAAACCATAAACCCTAAACCATAAACCCAAACCCTAACCCTAACCCATAAACTTCAAACCCCAAACCCTAAACCCCAAACCCCAAACCCCAAACCCTAAACCCTAAACCCTACACCCTACACCCTACACCTAAAACTCCAACCTCTATACCCTAACCCCTAAAACCTAAACTATAAACGCTAAACTTTAACTATAAATCCCTAACCCTAAACCCTAAACCCCAACCAGTAAATCGTAAACCCTAAACCCAAAACCTCAACCAATAAACCCTAAACCCTAAACCCTAAACCCCAACCCTAAACCCTAAATCCAAAACCATAAACCCTAAGCACTAAAACCTTAAATCCTAAACACCAACCTTAAACATTGAACCATGAACCCTCACCACTTAATCCTAAACGGTAACCCCTAAACCCTAAACCCTAAACCCCAATCCAAACTCATAGACCCCAAACTGTAAACCCTAAACCCTAAACCATAAACCATAAACCGTAAACCCTAAACAACAAACCCTAAATCCAAAACCCTAAACCCTACACCCTACACCCAAAACTCCAACCTCTATACCCTAACCCCTAAACCCATAACCCTAAACCCTAAACCCTAATCTTCAAACAATAAACCCTAATCCCTAAAACCTAAACTATAAACGCTAAACCATAAACCATAAATCCCTAACCCTAAACCCTAAACCCCAATCTGTAAACCGTAAACCCTAAACCTTAAACCACAACCCCTAAACACTAAATCCAAAACCCTAAACCCTAAGCACTAAAACCTTAAATCCTAAATACTAACCTTAAACATTGAACCATGAACCCTAACCACTTAACCCTAAGCGCTAACCCCTAACCCGTAAACCCTAAACCCCAAACCCCAATCCACACCCATAGACCCCAAACTGTAAACTGTAAACCCTAAACCCTAAACCCTAAACTGCTACCCTTACACCCCAAATCCTAAACCCTAAACCATAAACCCCAAACCCTAAACCCTAAACAACAAACCCTAAACACTAAACCCTAACCCCTAACCCCTAAAACCCTCACCTTAAACCCTAAACCCTAATCTTCAAACAACAAACCCTAATCTCCAAACCCTACACCCTAATCCCTAAACCTTAAAAAATAAACCCTAAACCCTAAACCCTAAACCCTAAACCATAAACCCTGAATAATAAACCATAAAACATAAACCCTAAACACTAATCTTCAAACAATAAACCCTAATCTCTAAACCCTAAACCATAAACCCCAAACCCCAAACCCTAAACCCTAAACACTAAACCCTACACCCCAAACCCTAACCCCTAAACCCTAAACCGTAATCTTCAAACAAAAAACCTAATCCCTAAACCCTAAACTATAAACACTAAACCATAAACCATAAACACCAAACCCTCAACCCTCAACCCCAAACCATAAACCTTAAACCCTAAACCCAACACGCCAATCCTAAAACCTAAACCCCAACTCATAAACCCTAAATCTAAAATCGTAAACCCTAAGCACTAAAACCTTAAATCCTAAACACCAACCTTAAACATTGAACCATGAACCCTAAACCCTTAACCCGAAATGGTAACCCCTAAACCCTTAACCCCAAACCCCAATCCAAACCTGTAGACACCAAACCGTAAACCGTAAAAACTAAACTGCTACCCTAAACCCCAAACCCCAAACCCCAAACCCTAAACCCTAAACCACAAACCCCAAATCCCAAACCCTAAACCCTAAACCCTAAACCCTAAACCCTAAACCCTGCACCCGAAACTCCAACCTCTATACCCTAACCCCTAAAACCTAAACTATAAACGCTAAACTTTAACTATAAATCCCTAACCCTAAACCTTAAACCCTAACCAGTAAACCGTAAACCCTAAACCCAAAACCTCAACCAATAAACCTTAAACCCTAAACCCTAAACCCCAACCCTAAACCCTAAATCCAAAACCGTAAACCCTAAGCACTAAAACCTTAAGTCCTAAACACCAACCTTAAACATTGAACCATGAACCCTCACCACTTAATCCTAAACGGTAACCCCTAAACCCTAAACCCTAAACCCCAATCCAAACTCATAGACCCCAAACTGTAAACCCTAAACCCTAAACCATAAACCATAAACCATAAACCGTAAACCCTAAACAACAAACCCTAAATACTAAACCCTACCCCTAACCCCTAAAACCCTAACCTTAAACCCTAAACCCTAGTCTTTAAACAACAAACCCTAATCTCTAAACCCTACAACCTAATCCCTAAATCCTAAACACTAAACCCTAAACCCTAAACCATAAACCCTAAACAATAAACCATCAAACATAAACCTTAAACACTAATCTTAAACAATAAACCCTAATCTCTAAACCTTAAACCCTCAACCATAAACCCCACACCCAAAACCTTAAACTCTAAACACAAAACTCTACACCCCAAACCCTAACCCCTAAATCCTAAACCCTAAACCATTAACCATAAACCTTAAACCATAATCTTTAAACAAAAAACCCTAATCCCTAAACCCTAAACTATAAATGCTAAACCCTAAACCATAAACCCTAAACCCTAAACCCTAAACCCCAAACCATAAACCATAAACCTTAAACCTAAAACCCAAACCGTACCACCTAAACCCTAACCCATAAACCCTATATCCAAAATCATAAACCCTAAGCACTAAAACCATAAATCCTAAACACGAACCTTAAACATTGAACGATGAACCATAGACCCTAAACCCTAAACATTGAACCATAGACCCTAAACCCTTAACCCTAAACGGTAACCCCTAAACCCTTAACCCCAATCCGTAAACCCCAAACCCCAAACCATAAACCGTAAACCCTAAACCCTAAACCCTAAATCGCTACCCCTAAACCCCAAACCCCGAACCCCAAACCCCAAACCCTAAACCCTAAACCCTAAACCACAAACCCTAAACCCTAACCCCTAAACCCTAACCCCTAAACCCTAAACCCCAACCCCTAAAAGCTAAACCCTAAAACTTAAACCCTAAACACCAACCATAAACCCTGAACCATGAACCCTAAACCCTAAACCCTAAAGAATAAATCGTAAACTGTAAACCCTAAACTATAAACCCTAAACAATAAACCATAAAACATAAACTCAAAACATTAATCTTCAAACAATAAACCCTAATCTCTAAACCCTAAACACTAAACCATAAACCCCAAACCCGAAACCCTAAACCCTAAACACTAAACCCTACCCCAAACCCTAACCCCTAAATCCTAAACCCTAAACCATTAACCATAAACCTTATACCCTAATCTTCAAACAAAACCCCTAATCCCTAAACCCTAAACTATAAACACTAAACCCTAAACCATAAACCCCAAACCCTAAACCCTAAACCCCACACCATAAACCTTAAACCCTAAACCCAAAACCCCAACCTTAAAACCTATACCCCAACACATAAACCCTAATTCAAAAATCATAAACCCTAAGCACTAAAACCTTAAATCCTGAACACCAACCTTAAACATTGAACCATGAACCCTAAACCCTTAACCCTAAACGGTAACCCCTAAACCCTTAACCCCAAACCCCAATCCAAAACCATAGACCCCAAACCGTAAATCGTAAACCGTAAACCGTAAACCCTAAACCGCTACCCTAAACCGCTACCCTAAACCCTAAACCCTAAACCCTAAACCATAAACCCCAAACCATAAACTCTAAACCCTTAATGAGAAACCCAAAACGCTAAACTGTAACCCTTAAAACCTTAAACCTTAAACTATAAACCCTAAACTCTAAACCCCAAACACTAAATCCTAAAAGCTAAACCCTAAATCCTAAATCCTAAACCCTAAACCCTAAACTCTAAACCCTAAATCCCAAACCCTAAACCCTAAACCCTAACCCTAATCCATAAACCCCAACCCCTACACCTGAACCGCTAATCTTTAAACCCTAAATCCTAAACCCTAAACAATAAATCATAAAACATAAACTCGAAACACTAATCTTTAAACAATAAACCCTAATCTCTAAACGCTAAACCCTAAACCATCAACCCAAAACCCTAAACCCTAAACCCTAAACCCTACACCCCAAACCATAACCCCTAAATCCTAAACCCTAAACCATTAACCATAAACCTTAAACCCTAATCTTCAAACAAAAAACCCTAATCCCTAGACCCTAAACTATAAACCCTAAACCCTAAACCATAAACCCCAAACCCTAAACCCTACACCCCAAACCCTAAACCTTAAACCCTAAACCCAAAAAACCAACCCTAAAACCTATACCCCAACACATAAACCCTAATTGAAAAATCATAAACCCTAAGCACTAAAACCTTAAATCCTAAACACCAACCTTAAACATTGAACCATGAACCCTAAACCCTTAACCCTAAACGGTAACCCCTAAACCCTTAACCCCAAACCCCAATCCAAACCCATAGACCCTAAACCGTAAACCGTAAACCGTAAACCATAAACCCTAAACCACTACCACTAAACCCCAAACCCTAAACCCTAAACCATAAACCCCAAACCGTAAACTCTAAACCCTAAATGAGACACCCAAAACGCTAAATCGTAACCCCTAAAACCTTAAACCTTAAACTGTAAACCCTAAACTCTTAACCCCAAACACTAAATCCTAAAAGCTAAACCCTAAATCCTAAATCATAAACCATAAACCCTAAACTCTAAACCCTACATCCAAAACCCTAAACCCCAAACCCTAACCCTAATCTGTAAACCCAACCCCTAAAAATGAACCACTAATCTTTAAACCCTAAATCCTAAACCATAAACCATAAACCTTAAACCATAAACCCTAAACCCTAATCTTCAAACAATAAACCCTAATCTCTAAACCCTAAACCCTAAACCATAAACCCCAAACCCTAAACCCTAAACACTAAACCCTATACCCCAAAGCCTAACCCCTAAACCCTAAATCATTAACCATAAACCTTAAACCCTAGTCTTCAAATAAAAAACCCTAATCCCTAAACCCTAAACTATAAACGCTAAACCCTAAACCATAAACCCCAAATCCTAAACCCTAACCTCAAACCATAAACCTTAAACCCTAAACCCAAAACCCTAACCCTAAAATCTAAACACCAACCCATAAACCCTAAATCCAAAATTATAAACCCTAAGCACTAAAACCTTAAATCCAAAACACCAACGTTAAACATTGAACCATAAACCCTAAACCCTAAACCCTAAACCCTAAATGGTAACCCCTAAACCCTTAACCCCAAACCCCAATCCAAACCCATAGACCCCAAACTGTAAACCGTAAACCCTAAACCCAAAACCCTAAACCGGTACCCCCAAACCCCAAACCCCAAACCCCAAACCCTAAACCCTAAACCACCAACCCTACACCTAACCTCTAAACCCTAAAAGCTAAACCCTAAAACTTAAACCCTAAATACCAACCATAAACCATGAACTATGAACCCTAAACCCTAAACCCTAAAGCCCAAACCCCAAACCCTAAACCCTAAACCCTAACCCCTAAACCCTAAACCCTAAATACCAATCATAAACCCTAAACCATGAACCCTAAACCCTAAACCTTAAATGTAAACCCAAAACCCAAAACCCTAAACCCCAAACCCTAAACCCTAAACCCTAAACCTTAAACCATAAACCCTAAACCCTAAACCCGAAGTCCTAAACCCTAAACCATAAACCTCAAACCCTAAACCCTAAACCACCAACCATAAACCCTAAACCCCAAACCCTAAACCCCAAACCCTAAACCCTAAACCCTAAACACCAAACCCTATACCCAAAACTCCAACTCTATACCCTAACCCCTAAACCCTAAACCATAAACCTTAAACCCTAAACCCTACACCCTAAACCCCAAGCCCTAAACCCTAAACCATAAACCTCAAACCCTAAACTCTAAACCACCAACCATAAACCCCAAACCCCAAACCCTAAACCCCAAACCCTAAACCCCAAACCCTAAACACCAAACCCTATACCCGAAACTCCAACCTCTATACCCTAACCCCTAAACCCTAATCATCAAACAATAAACCCTAATCCCTAAAACCTACACTATAAACACTAAACCCTAAACCATAAATCCTTAACCCAAAACCCTAAACCCCAAATCGTAAACCATAAACCCTAAACCCAAAACCTCAACCAATAAACCCTAAACCCTAAACCCTAAACCCTAAACCCCAACCCCTAAACCCTAAACCCTAAGCACTAAAACCTTAAAAACTCAACACCAACCTTAAACATTAAACCATGAACCCTAACCACTTAATCCTAAACGGTAACCCTTAAACCCTAAACCCCAAACCCCAATCCAAACCCATAGACCCCAAACTGTAAACCCTAAACCCTAAACCGCTACCCTTACACCCCAAACCCTAAACCCTAAACCATAAACCATAAACCGTAAACCCTAAACAACAAACCCTAAACACTAAACACTAAACCCTAACCCCTAACCCCTAAAACCCTAACCTTAAACCCTAACCCCTAATCTTCAAACAATAAACCCTATACTCTAAACCCAACACCATAATCCCTAAACCTTAAACAATAAACCCTAAACTCTAAACCCTAAACCCTAAACCAGAAACCCTAAACAATAAAACATAAAAAATAAACCCTAAACATTAATCATTAAATAATAAACCCAAATCTTTAAACCCTAAACCCTAAACCATAAACACCAAACCCAAAACCCTAAACCCTAAACACTAAACCCTACACCCCAAACCCTAACCCCTAAATCCTAAACCCTAAACTATTAACCTTAAACCTTAAACCCTAATCTTCAAACAAAAAACCCTAATCCCTAAACCTAAACTATAAACGCTAAACCCTAAACCCCGAACCATAAACCTTAAACCCAAAACCCAAAACCCTAACCCTAAAATCTAAACCCTAACCCATAAACCCAAAATCCAAAATCATAAACCCTAAGCACTAAAACCTTAAATCCTAAACACCAATCTTAAACATTGAACGATGAACCCTAAACCCTTAACCCTAAACAGTAACCCCTAAACCCTTAACCCCAAACCCCAATCAAAACCCATAGACCCCAAACCGTAAACCCTAAACCCTAAACCTTAAACCTTAAACCCTAAACCCTAAACCACTACCCCTAAACCCCAAACCCTAAACCCTAAACCATAAACCCCAAACCATAAACTCTAAACCCTAAACGACAAACCTAAAATGCTAAACCCTAACCCTAACCCCTAAAACCCTAAACCTTAACTATAAACCCTAAACTCTAAACCCTAAACACTAAATCCTAAAAGATCAACCCTAAATCCTAAATCCTAAACCCTAAACCCTAAAGTCTAAACCCTAAATCCTAAACCCTAAACCCAAAACCCAAAACCTTAATCCGTAAACCCCAACCTCTAAACCTAAACCGCTCATCTTTAAACCCTAAATCCTAAACCATAAACCTTAAACCTTAAACCCTAAACCCTAACCTTTAAACAATAAACCTTAATCTTTAAACGGTACACCCTAATCCCTAAACCCTAAATGATACACACTAAACCCTAAACCCTAAACCATACACCCTAAACAATAAACCATAAAACATAAACCTTAAACCCTAATCTTCAAACAATAAAACTTGATCTCTAAACTCTAAACCATAACCATAAACCCCTAACCTGAAACCTTAAACCCTAAACCCTAAACATTAAACCCTATAACCCAAACCTCAACCCCTAACCCTAAACCCTAAACCATTAACCATAAAAACTAAACCTTAATCTTCAAACAATGAACCCTAATCTCTAAACCCTAAACTACAAACACTAAACCCTAAACTATAAACACTAAACCCTAAACCCTAAACCCCAAATCGTAAACCTTAAACCTAAAACCCCAACCCTAAACCCTAAACCTTAAACCCCAACCCTTAAACCCTAAATCCAAAACCGTAAAACCTAAGCACTAAAACCTTAAATCCTAAACACCAACCTTAAACATTGAACCATGAACCCTAAACCCTTAACCCTAAACCGCTACCCTTAAACCCCAAACCCTAAAGCCTAAACCATAAACCTTAAACTATAAACCTTAAACCTTAAACGACAAACCCTAAATGCTAAACCCTAACCCCTAACCCCTAAAACCCTAAACCCTAAACCCTAAACCCTAAACTCTAAAAACCAAACCCCAAACCCTACAAGCTAAACCCCAAACCCTAAAAGCTAAACCCTAAATCCCAAACCCTAAACCCCAAACTCCAAACCTCAAACCCTAAACGTTAAACGCTAAACCCTAAACCCCAATCTATAAACCCCAACCCATAAACCTAAACCACTAATCCTTAAACCCTAAATCCTAAATCATAAACCATAAACCATAAACCTTAATCTTCAAACAATAAACCCTAATCTCTAAACCCTACACCCTTATCGCTAAACCCTAAACGATAAACCCTAAAACCCTAAACCCTAAACCCAAAACCCAAAACCCCAAGCATCAAACCATAAACCATAAACTCTAAACCCTAAACACAAAACCCTAAACCCTAAACAATAAACCATAAAATATAAACCCTAAACACTAATCTTTAAACATTAAACCCTAATCTCTAAACCCTAAACCCTAAACCATAAACCCCAAACCCTAAACCCTAAACCCTAAATCGTAAACCTTATAAATAGTATAGTATTTACGTTGTATAAATAGTATAGTATCAACCTTTCCTCTTTCACAATTGCTTTCTAAAAGAAATCTGCTAAGTCTTTCATACCAAGCTCTTGGAGCTTGTTTCAATCCGTATAAAGCTTTTCTCAATTTAAAAACATATTTAGAAATTTGTGGTTTTCAAAACCAGGAGGTTGATCTACATAAACTTCTTCTTGAATATGACCGTTTAGAAAAGCACTTTTGACATCCATTTGATGTAGTTTAAAATCCATGCAACAAGCAAAATCTAATAACAATCTTATGGCTTCTAGTCTAGCTACGGGTGCATATGTTTCCTCATAATCTATGCCTTCTTCTTGATTATAGCCTTTTGCAACTAGCCTAACTTTATTTCTTGTCATTATTCCATTTTCATCTAGCTTATTTCTAAAAACCCATTTAGTACCTATTATTTGATGATCATTGGGTCTTGGTATAAGTTCCTAAACTTGGTTTTTTTCAAATTGATTTAACTCTTCTTGCATAGCCAACATCCAATATTTATCAATAATAGCCTCATCAATA
Source organism: Clitoria ternatea (assembly GCA_037962975.1). Classification (NCBI taxonomy): domain Eukaryota; kingdom Viridiplantae; phylum Streptophyta; class Magnoliopsida; order Fabales; family Fabaceae; genus Clitoria; species Clitoria ternatea. The sequence goes on from CM075676.1 coordinate 62,100,632, forward strand.
AATTTAGGTTTAATTTGTGATACAAAAGCTAGGTGATTACTGTTATTCAAGTGGCCTCAATACTCAAGAGGGGGGGTGAATTGAGTTTTTAAAACTTTTAGTTGGAATACCTTTGAACTTGATTCTTATATACAAATTTACAAGATTATGCAAGTGAAATTAAGTTAGTGAAATATGCAATGCAAAACAAAGGTAAATATAGTTGAAACAATTAAACAAACACTTAGTGTGCAGTATTCAAGATTTACCAATTTAAACAAGTTCAAGTATGCAAGCCATAATCAATCAACACAAGCCAATTAAATGTAGTATATGAAAGTAAAAGAGTAAGGGAGAAAAGAGCTTGCAAACCGATTTAACGAGTTCCACCAATTCGGTGTACGTCTTGCCTCTAAGCAACCCACTGAGAGGATTTTCCACTATTGTAGACTAGAGATACAACTTTGAGCAATTGCGGCTTCCTAGTGTCCCACACTCAAGAACCCAATCCTCACAAGTATAAGGGAACCCCACCCAATCTCTCAATCTCACAATATCCCAAAGGTTGAACCCCAACCTTTGCAACCACTCAACCTAGAGTGAACTTTGGTGTTTTGATGTAGTGTTTACAAGCAAGTAACTCTCTCAATAGAGTAGATGTACAAGTGAAAGTTCTCTCAAATCTATAACTCTCAAGAAGAGAGAATATGCAAATGAAATCTCAGAAAATACAAGAATAAGGGCTTACTAAGCACAAGAGTAAGTAAAGATTGATAGCTTCTTGTTATGTATTTTGTGCTTGAGTTCCTCTTGCATTTATAAAGTCATTTTTAGAGCTTGGTGAGTGCCTTGGTCTTCCTAGCCGTTGCATGTAGTGGGTGTCTGAAAGAATGGTGGAGAAATATGTTGGTTTCCCACTAATATGTGTTTTCCCACCATCGTAATCAATTATGCCTTAAGCTGTAATCGATTATACTTTGAATTTTTCATCTTTGTTTGCTATGTAATCGATTAGCTCCCATTGCCTAATCGATTAGATTTAAGTCAGAAGCTTGGTAATCGATTGAACTTTGCCTTGTAATCGATTAGCAATGATACCTGATGCATTTAATTTAGCTTCGCAGCTTCGTAATCGATTATATGGTCTTAGTAATAGATTAGATTAATTCCAGTAGCCTTCTAATCGATTGGTTGAATTCTCTTAATCGATTAGCTTTTATACCTGATACCTTTAATGCCATTTTTGGTTTTAGTAATCGATTAAACTATGTATGTAATCGATTATTGTAGTTCCAGTAGCTCTGTAATCAATTGTCTGAAATGTTGTAATCGATTAGCTTACTATCCTGAAGCAGTTGTTCCAAAACAGAAGCTGCCTAATCGATTAGCTGAGACTCCCTAATCGATTAGCTGCGCAGTTTTTCTGGGTTTGATTCCATATCTTTGTTTTTGCAAGGAATTCTTCAAGAGTGCTTTGTCATTATCAAAATCCTTGAACCTGTAATCACATTTAAAACACAATTACATGCATTTCTAATGACATTACGAGTACTTACACCTTTTGTTATTTCACCTATGACATTGTCCAAGGGATGATCCTTTAAGGTAATCCACTCTTTTTATTGAGGTTCCTCATTTTGTGTTGTATCTCCTTCATTGTTGACTTCTTCTTTATCATCCATGTTCATTTCTTGGAAGGTACCTACAAGATCATCAACTTCCTTTCTCGGAGGATTTTGGTTAAGTTCATCAAATTTGACATGTATAGACTCTTCAATTGTACAAGTTCATTTGTTAAAGAGTCGATATGCTTTACTAGTAGATGAATAATCTAAGAATATTACTTTATCAGATTTTACATCGAATTTACCGAGATTATCCTTTCCATTGTTTAAAACAAAGCATTTGCATCCAAACACGTGAAAATAAGAATGTTTGGTTTTCTTCTTTTGTAAAGCTCATAAGGGTTTTCTTTAAAATAGGCCTAATCAAACATCTATTCATTACATGACAAGCGGTATTTACCACATCGGCCTAAAAATGTTTTGCAATGTTATTTTCATTCAACATAGTTCTTGCGAGCTCCACTAAAGATTGATTTTTCCTTTCAACTACTCCATTTTGCTGTGGAGTTCTAGGAGCAAAAAAATTATGTTCAATGCCAAATTTTTCATAAAATTTTTCAAAAGGTTGATTTTCAAATTCTCTCCATGATCGGTTCGAATGGATGCGATTTTTAGATTTCGTTCATTTTGGATAATCTTGGCAAGTTTCTTAAATGCTTGATATGCTTCATGTTTGTGAGTAAGAAATAATGTCCATTTATATCTAGAATAATCGTCCACAATCACAAGACCATAATAATTTCCACCAAAACTTTTAACCTTGGAAGGTCCAAATAAATCCATATGTAAAAGTTGTAAAGGTCTATTTATTGAAACAACATTTTTTGCTTGAAAAGAAACCTTTACTTGTTTTCCATTTTGACATGCGTCACAAAATTTGTTTTCAAATTTTAACTTTGGTAAACCAATTACTAAATCTTTCGAAACAAGTTTGTTTAAATGGTCTATATGAATGTAAGCAATTCTTCTATGTCATAGCCATGATTCATTTTCTTTAGTTATGAAGCATTGCATATCATTTGAACAAGACAATCAAGATTAATCATATAGATATTATCGATTCTTTGACCAACGAATTTTATTTCCTTGTTTAGTTTATTTTCAATTATGCAACAATTTGATTCAAAAACAATTTCATAGCCTTTATAACATAATTGTCTAATACTGAGCAAGTTATGTTTAAGTCCTTCAACATATAATATATCATTTATAGAAGTAGGGAAGTTTTTACCAACATTTTCGATTCCTAGAATTCTTCCTTTCATGTTGTCTCCATATGTAAAAAATCCTTTATTTCATAAACTTACTTTTATCTCCCGTCATATGTTTAGAACACCTACTATCCAATTACCAATGGGCGGTACTTGCTTTAGAACATACCTAAAAAACAAGTCAAGTTAGAGAACTTGGTACCCATTTTATGTTGGGTCCATGTAGGTTAGTTTGTGAAAATGTTGCTTTAGGAACCTATACTTTTCTTACAATCTTTGGCCCTAATTTTCTAACATTACAATTAGATGCACTATGTCCTTTAAAACTACAGTGATTACATCTCATGAAAGGTGATGCAGTTTTACTAGGCGGTATAAAAAATTTTTATAATTCTTTTGTTTCTTGAAGGCATTAAAACCTAATCCCGTTTTATCAAAAATGCAACATTGTTTTCCAAGTAAAACATTTAAATTGTCTTTACTATTTGTAAATTTTTCTAAAGTTTTATTCAAGTCTAAAACCTTAGTTTCTAGAATGTCACATTTCTTTGCAAATTCACAAGGTTTAGTCTTAGAGCATGCTTGAACATTTACTATTTCCTTTTTCAAAATTTCATTTTCTTTACCAAGTTCTACAAGATGCATTTCAAGAGTATCAATAGTTTTCGTAGATAACTTATACTTGTTTGAGATTTTGACAAATTTGTCATACAATTCTTCAAAGGCATCAAGTAATTCATCTCTATCTAAGTCATGGAAATTTACCTCATTATCTTTATCTTAATGCCTGGCCATGAGGTAGAGGTTTACTTCTTCATAGTCTGATTCATCTGAGCTATTTACTTCATTTTCATCCCATGCGATATATGCTCTTCTCTTCCCTTTTCTTTCTTTGTTTTTCTTCTTTAGGTTTAAGCAATACGCCTTAAAGTGTCCTTCATTTCCATATTCAAAACAAGTTGGTGAGGAATTATTTTCTTTAGAGATAGGTTTCTTACCTTTATGTGTAAAGCTCTTTTGGAAGCATTTGTTCCTCATAAGTTTTCCAAAACGCTTCACGAATAGTCCTAGCTCTTCCTCTTCGTCAAGGTCACTATCGGATTCTTCATCATCAATTGAGATGGCCTTGAGAACTAGCCCTTTCTTCTTGGAGGCTTTTTCTTCTTCCTTCGCATGTTTCAAATCTTGTAACTCTTGTTCTTGTTCTTGTAACTTACCAAATAATGTAGCAAGGGATATATCATTTATATTTGGTGATTGTTTGATAGCGGTGACAAGAGGTTGTCATTCCCAAGTAAGACTTTTCAACACTTTGTGAATAAGCTTTTGTTAGAGTAAGATTTGCCAAGATTAATAAGATAATTAATGATTAAAGTAAATCTCTTTTGTAGTTCTAAGATAGTTTCACCAGAATTCATTCTAAAGCTTTCATATTGGCTTCTTAATGTACTAATCTTAGAATCCTTAACATCGCTAGTTCCTTCATGAGTTATTTGAAGGGTATCCCACATATCCTTGGCAGATTTACATGTTACTACTCTAAAGAATTCACCGGGACCTAAGGCAAGACTAATAAGATTTTTGCTTTATAATTATATTGCACTTTCTTTTCTTCTTCACTAGTCCAATCATCCATGGGGTTTTCAACTTGTTTATCATCAACAGTATGCTTAGGTATAAAAGGACCATTTTTAATAGTATTCCATATTTTCAAATCAATTGATTGCACAAAAATTTTCATCCTTTCTTTTCAAAAAGCATAACCTTTCCCTTTAAAAGCAGGAGGTCGATTTGTAGCGCCACCCTCGGGAATCATGTTATATAAGATAGAGGCCATCTTAATCTCTTGAAGCTGTTAAGCTCTGATACGACTTGTTAACCAAGTGGCCTCAATTACTCAAGAGGGGGGTGAATTGAGTATTGAAAATTTTACTTGGAATGCTTTTGAAATTGATTCTTTAATAAATATACTTAATGAAGACGGTAAATTTAATCACAAATAATAAGAATTTATACATAAGGAAAATCAAACACTGAGTATATGACAAGTAAATTCACTTAACAAATTTAAGTAATGTTCAAGAGAACAAGTAATGATATCAAATTAACCACCACACTATTTTGAGTACTTAGCAAAAATAATGATTAATTTCAAAACAATTTATTCAAGAATATTACTTAAATAATTTCAATAATTTTATTAAAATAATTTACAAATTTATATCAAGTTCATAATATATGCACTTAATTTTAACAAGCAAATTAATTTGCAATATGGAATTTTAAATAATTAAAATATAAGCACAAATATTAAGCAAATAATTTAAGTGCACAAATTTAAATGAGTTTAGGGAGAAGAAAATTACAAACCGGTATAACGAGTTCCACAACACCGGTGTACGTCTCGTCTTCAAGTAACCCACTTGAAGAAATCCACTATTGGAGATTAGAGATACAACTTTGAGCAATTGCAGCTTCCTAGTGTTCCACACTCAAGAACCCAATTCTCACAAGTACAAAGGCACCCCACCCAATCTCTCATCTCATAAATTACAAGGTTGACCCCCCAAACTCTAGAATTTTTGGTGTATAAGATTACCAAGATTAACTCTCCAAAAGAGTGGATATACAAATTAAAGCTTTCACAAACTTGTAACTCTCAAAAGAGGATTTGCAAATTTTAGCACTCAAAAATAATTTACTCACAAGGTAACTCTCAAAAATGACTTTGAAATAAGAACAGAGAACAATTTGAATTAACACAGTATAAGGGAGCAAATATGAGGAGCCAGAGAGTAAGCAACGAAAAATTGATAGGAAATAAGAATCAGAGGAAATCTTTCTCTGAGGTGTGTTTTGAACCTTCAACTTCATCCCCTATTTATACTACTCCAGGCCATCGCTTTTGCAATTAAAAAATTCCTTCAAGCTTGCAAGTTGAAAAGTGGAGCGTATGTCTGTATTTAGTTACTTAAATTGCAACTTGTATAGTGGAAACTTGGAGAGTGCAATCTGCTCAGAGGATGTTGAAACACTTTACATTTGTTAATTCATAGGCATTCAGATATTCCATGGTGCGATTGAAGGTTGTCATGTTCTCTTTTAAGTTCAATATTCAATAGTGTGTGTCATGATGTTAATTTCCCATTCAAAGTCTCTCTCGCTCAAGCGCCCACTATCTCACACTCAGGCGCACATCAAAATTTCATTCTGCGGCCTTCCACGCTCACTCACGCTCAAATCCACACTCAGCGCGCTATCACGCTCAAGCGAGCCTAGCTCACGCTCAAGCGAGACTTGCGTTTTTGAACCCCTAATGCATCACGCTTTGCTCCACGCTCAGGCGCCCTCACGCTTATGTCCACGCTTAAGCTCCATAGCTTTATGCTCAAATGTGCTAGACCCCTGATACTCTTTGCTTTACGCTTGTGACCACGCTCAAGCTTCAAAGCTTGCACTCAAGCGTGCCATGATGATTATCAACCATGCTTTGTTCCAACCATTCATCAATTTGTTTTACTTGATTTTATTGCTTTAAAATCCTTGACTCAATCATATGGAATTTCATCATATCTTCATAATTAATTTTTCCTTGTCTTCAATCTACATTTGTTGTTTGTCATTATCAAAATCTATGTCAACATATAAACACACCCTAAACCCCTAACCCTAAACGCTAACCCCTAAACCCTAAACCCAACCCTTAAACCCTAAACCCTAAACCACAAACCATAAACACTAAACCATAAACCCTAATCCATAAACCCTAACCCTTAACCCCTAAACCCTAAACCACTAAAACCCTAAACCCTGAACCCTAAACCTAAACCCCAAACCCCAAACCGTAAACCGTAAACCACAAACTCTAAACCCTATACGCTAAACCCTAAACCTCAAACCCTAAACTCTAAACCCGAATCCTAAACCAAAACCCAAAACCATAAACCCTAAACCACAAACCCTAAACCCGAAACCCTGAACCCTAACCCCTGAACCCTAAACCCTAAACCCCAAACCCTAAACCACAAACCCTAAACCATAAACTGTAAACCCTAATCCCTAAACGCCAAACCTCAAACCCTAAACCCTAAACTCCAAACCCCAAACCATAAACCATAAACCCTAAACTGTAAACCCTAAACCCTACCCCGTATACACTAAACCCTAAACCCTAAACCCTAAATACCAAACTCCAAATCCTAAAGCCCAAACCCCAAACCCCAAACCCTGAACCCTGAACCCCAAACCCTAAACCCTAGACCCTTAACCTTAAACCCTAACCCCGAACTCTAAACCTTTAACCCTAAACCTTAAACTCTAAACCCCAAACCTTAAATCATAAACCCTAACCCCTAACCCCTAATCATTAAACACTAAACCCTAAACCCTAACCCTAGACCATAAACCATAAACCCTAAACCCTACACCATGAACCCTAATCTCTAAACCATAAATTTAAACCCTAAACCCGAAACCCTAAACCCTAAAACCTAAACCCTAACCACAAACCCAATCCCTAAACCTTAAACCCTACACAACAAACCCTAACCCCTAACCCCTAAACCCTAAACCCTAACCCCTAACCCCTAAACCTCAAACCCTTAACCCAAAATCCTAAACCCTAAACCCTAAACCCTAAACCCTAAATCCTCAAGCCCAAACCCTAAATAATAAACCACAAACACTAAACCCTAAACCATAAACCCTAAAACCCAAAACCCCTAACCATAAACCCTAAACCCTAAACCCCAAACCCCAAACCCTAAACCCTAAACCCTAAACCCTAAACCCCAAACCTCAAACACTAAACCCTAAATACTAAACAACAAACCCGAAACCCGAAACCCGAAACCCGAAACCCTAAACCACAAACCCTAAACCGTAAACCCTAAACCCCAAACCCCAAACACTAAACCCCAAACCCCAAACCCTAAACCCCAAACTATAAACCCCAAACTGTAACCCTAAACCATAAACCATAAACCATAAACCCTAACCCCTAAACCCAAAACCCTAAACGCTAAACATTAACCCCAAACTCCAATCCCTAAACCCCAAGCCCCAAACCCTAAACCCTAAAACCTAAACTCCAATCCCTAAACCCTAACCCCTAACCCCTAAACCCTAAAAACTAAACACTAAACCCTAAACCACAAACCCTAAACCTTCAACCCTAAACCCAAACCCTAAACCCTAAACCCTAAACCACAAACCCTAAACCTTAAACCCTAAATACTAAGCCCCAAACCCTAAACCCCAAACCCCAAACCTTAAACCCTAAACCCTAACCCATAAACCCTAAACCCTAAACCTAAACTCTAGCCCTAAACCCCAAACCCCAAACCATAAACCCTAATTCCTAAACCACAAACCCTAAACCCTAAACCCCAAACCCTAACCCCTAAACCCTAAACCCTAAATCCTAACCCATAACCCTTAAACCTACACACTAAATCCTGAAACCCTAAACCCTGAACCCCAAACCCTAAACGGTAAACCACAAACCCTAAACACTAAACCATAAACCCTTAACCCGAAACACTAAACCCTAAACACTAAACCCTAAACCCTAAACCCTACACCATAAACCATATACCCTAAACCCTAACCATTAAACCCTAAACCCTAAAGCATAAAGCCTAAAGCCTAAAGCCCAAACCCTAACCCTTAAACCCTTAATGATGTAGGCTCTTCATGCACTTTCTTGAAGAGGGTTGGATCTAAGGCTCTTTCTTCTATCTTCCTTCAATGGGAGCTTGAGAACTTCTTCTTGAATGCAAGGGAAACCGAAACTAAAGCCTAAGAAACTAGAAGATGATGACGCCAAAAACAAAGGAAAGGAAAGTGGAAATGGAAGGAGAGAAGGTGGACAATGGAGGAAGGTTTGGAAAAGAGGAGAGGGAAAGGTTGGAGGCCACTTCCTAAGGAGGAGGAAGATACCTCCACTCACCACCAAGGGAGGGAGAAACCCCTTGGATAAGAGCTTGAGAGAGCTCTCAAATTCTAGAGAGAAGAAGGAGAATCTCTCACTAGGAAACACTAAAGTGCTCTCAAATTTTACAAATGGATTAATGGTGCTTGATTACAAAAGGAGAAGCCCTTATATAGGCCATAGAGGATTTCGGCCAAGGACTAGAAGAATGGGCTTGATCATGACTCCAAGGCCCATTAAGAGAAAAGATGAGCAAATGGCCTATACATGGCCCAAAAAGGGAAAGTACAAGGCCCAAAAGTGGCCCATTTGACTTTGTAAGGCCCAAAGCTATCCTATAAGCCTAGAGAAACTATTTAGTAAGTATATTACAAGTAAAGTACACATAGGTCCTCATAGGTTCCTTATTGGGCTTAGGCCCACTAGAAGAGAGAAAAGAGAAAAGGGCTTTATGGATGCTCTCTTTGGCCCATTTGGTCTTTGCCCTTGTGAGGGGACCTCTATATGCTTCAAGTCCTTTCTCCAATGTAGTGTGAGGGTCTTCCTTGGGTATGTCCACATTATGCTCCCCCTCTTCAAAAGGATTTGTCCTCAAATCAAAGGCAGCATCCTCATCATCTATATCAAAGGGAGACAAATCAGTTATATTAAAAGAAGCACTCACACCATAATCTCCTGGTAGATCTAGGACATAAGCATTATTATTAATTTTCTTGATAATTTGAAAGGGCCCATCACCTCTAGGGTTGAGTTTGGATTTTCTCAAATTGGGAAAGCGTTCCTTTCGAAGGTGTAACCATACCCAATCTCCAACCTCAAAGGTGATCTTCTTTCTTTGTTTATTTACACAACGAGCATAATGTTCATTTTTAGTTTGTATTTGGTGTCTAACCTTCTCATGAAAATCTTTGATAAACTGGGCCTTTGCCTCTCCATCTATATGAAGGACAGAATCAGAAACCTCAATGGGCAAAAGGTCCAAGGGTGTGAGAGGGTTAAAACCATATACAACCTCAAATGGACTATGCTTGGTTGTGGAGTGTTGTACCCTATTATATGCAAACTCAATGTGGGGTAAGCACTCATCCCAAGATTTTATATTTTTGTGTACTAAGACCCTAAGAAGTGTATTTACATGTGATAACAGGTTTTGATAATGACAATGGAAACAAGCAATGGGAAGTCTTCAAAGAATCAAAAACAATTAGTGATTTCATATGAAAGAAGAAAATGGTCTCACAAAGGTTCAAGAGATGAAGAAACCAATGAATCAAACAAAAGGAAAGCAACCATGCATCATTAGATTCAAATGGATGACCAACAGGCATGAGAAAATGTCAAAATGAAGAGCCTGAATCGATTCAAGCACGAGTGAATCGATTCACAGCCCTGGAGGTCATAAAAATGAGAAACAGAATGGGTTGAATCGATTCACCATGACCCTGAATCGATTCACAGCCCTGGAAGTCACTAAGATTGCAAACAGTATGTCCTGAATCGATTCACAAGGACCCTGAATCGATTCACACGATGCTGACAGACCAGGAACCCAAAACAGAATGCTCTGAATCGATTCAAACAAGGCTCGAATCGATTCATTCGACTCTGAAACTCCAAAATGCATAAAACAGAATACTCTGAATCGATTCAAGGATCTATGAATCGATTCACATAGTGGGAAACACCACTAAACAGACAGACTTAAGTGGAAAACATACACTCAAATCCCACTATACGCAGAGACATGACTTGCAACGGCTAGAAGCTCAAGAATGGCTATAAATGAAGTATCAATTCAAGCAAGAAGAATATAAGAGAGAAAGGCACAAAACAAGGCAAAAATATTCTTCCTCTAAGAGTCTTTCTAATTCATTTTTTTCTCTTGTATATTCTGCAACTCTAGTTTCTAAATTTGCATACATCTAAGAGTTGTTAGATTGTGAGCTCAAATTTGCATATTCTCTCTTGTTGAGAGTTAGAATTTGGGAGAGCTTTTCATTTGTATATTTGCTCTATTGAGAGAGTGTATTGATTGTAAACACAAACTCCAAACACACAAAGTTATTCACTCTAGGTTGAGTGGTTGTTCACTCTAGGATTGAGTGGTTACAAAGGTTGTGGACTCAACCTTTGGGATATTGTGAGATTGAGAGATTGGGTGGGTTGCCCTTATACTTGTGAGGATTGGGTTCTTGAGTGTGGGACACTAGGAAGCCGCAATTGCTCAAAGTTGTATCTCTAGTCTACAATAGTGGAAAATCCTCTAAGTGGGTTGCTTAGAGGCGAGACGTACACCGGATTGGGTGGAACTCGTTACATCGGTTTGCAAGCTTCTCCTCCTTACTCTTTTACTTCCATATATTGCTTATTTGCTGATTGATATTGTTTGGTTGAGAAGAACACTCTTGAACTTGCTTAACTTGCTTTACTCTAGATATTGCACACCAAGTGTTTGCTAAATTGCTTCAACAATACATACCTCTTGTAGTGCATTACATATCATTGTCACTTGCTTTCACTTGCACAATCTCATAAACTTGGTTATAGAAATCAGTTTCAAAGGCATTCCAAGCAAAAGTTTTATAACTCAATTCACCCCCCCTCTTGAGTATTGAGGCCACTTGAACAACAAGTGGTATCAGAGCTTGACTCTTGGTAGATCAAGCTTAACAGCTTCAAGAGATTAAATGGCCTCAAGTTCTCAAAATGTTTTTCCCGAGGGTGGTGCGATAAATAGACCTCCCGCTTTCAATGGGGAAGGGTATGCCTTTTGGAAAGAGAGAATGAAAATCTTCATTCAATCAATTGACTTGAGAATATGGAATGCCATTGAAAATGGTCCCTATAATGCATACCATAGATAGCAAGAATGTTGAAAAACCCATAGATGAATGGACTAGCGAGGAAGAAAAGAAAGTCCAATATGGCTACAAGGCCAAAAATCTCATTACCATGGCTTTAGGACAAGACGAATTTTTTAGAATAATGACATGCCAAACCGCTAAAGAAATGTGGGATACTCTTCAAGTAACCCATGAAGGTACTAATGATGTAAAGGACTCAAAGATTAGTACCCTTACTAGCCAATATGAATGCTTTAGGATAAATTCAGGAGAATCTATTGTTGATATGCAGAAAAGGTTTACACTTATTATTAACCATCTTATTACTCTTGGCAAAGTGTACACTAACAAAGAGCTTGTGCACAAAATTTTGAAAAGTCTCAGCAGGGAATGGCAACCTCTTGTCACAGCAATAAAACAATCTCCTAGCATCAATGAAATGTCTCTTGCAACACTCTTTGGAAAATTGCAAGAACAAGAGCAAGAACTTAAAGCATTGAAGCTAGCCGAGGAAGAGGAGAAATCCACCAAGAAGAAAGGGCTAGCCCTCAAAGCCACCTCCATGCATGAGGAAGAATCATGCAGTGACTTAGATGAAGAAGAAGAGTTTGGGCTGTTCGTAAAAAGATTTGGAAGATTTATGAAGAACAAAAAGTTCCAAAAGAACTTTAAGCCCCAAGGTAAGAAATCTACCTCTAATGAAACTTCATCTTCACCAAGCTGTTTTGAATGTGGCAAGGAAGGGCACTTCAAAGCCGATTGTCCAAACCTCAAAAAGAAGGGCAAGGACAAACAAAGAAGAAGAAGAGCCTATATTGCTTGGGATGAGAATGACGTGAGCAGCTCCGACGACTCGGAAGATGAGCAAGCCAATCTTTGCTTAATGGCAAATCATCAAGAAGAGGAAAATGAGGTAAATCTTCTTGACCTAGATAAAAATGAGCTGTTAGATGCATTTGAGGAATTATATGATAAGTTTACAAAAATCTCTAGTAAACTCAAAGCATCTAGAAAAACTAGTGATACTCTTGAATTGCATCTCATGGAAGCATGTAAAGAAAATGAGAGCTTGAAAGAAGAACTAGAGAAAGTTCAAACATGCTCTAGGGATAAACCTTGTGATTTTGCAAAGAAGTGCATAGTGTTAGAAACCAAGATTGAAGACCTAAATAGGACACTAGAGAAATTCACTAATGGAAGAGATAATTTGAATATCCTACTTGGGCAACAAAAATGCATGTTTAGTAAAACCGGTCTAGGATATGACCAAGAACATAGTAATCATAAAATGGAAAAGCACTACAAAAACTTCTTTGCACCACCAAGCAAGTCCTCCTCACCTTTTATGAAATGCAATCATTGTGGTACCAAAGGACATAGTGCATATAAGTGTAGTGTTAGGAAACTAGGACCAAAGGTCTTAAGAAAGGTGTGGGTTCCCAAAGGAACGTTCCCACAAGCTAACCTTAAAGGACCCAACATAAAATGGGTACCTAGTTCTCTAAAATGATTTTGTTTTGCAGGTATGCTTCAAGGCAAGCAACACCCATTGGTACTTGGATAGCGGGTGTTCGAAGCATATGACGGGAGATATAACCAAATTTACATCATTCACTCCCAAACGAAAAGGAAGCGTCACCTATGGAGACAACACTAAGGGAAAAATCCTAGGCATTGGAAATATTGGTAAGAACTCTTCCACATCCATAAGTGATGTATTGTATGTTGAAGGCCTCAAACATAATTTACTTAGTATAAGTCAATTATGTGACAAAGGATATAGAGTCTTATTTGAATCAAATTGTTGCATAATTGAGCATAAGACTAATAAGGAAATCAAGTTTGTAGGCCAAAGAATTGATAATATTTACATGATTGATATGGATAGTTTGTCTACAAATGATGAACAATGCTTTATTTTAAAAGAGGATGAAACATGGCTATGGCATAGAAGAATAGCTCATATACATGTAGACCACTTGAACAAACTTGTTTCTAAGGATTTAGTAATTGGTCTACCAAAGCTTAAATTTGAAAATAGATTTTGTGATGCATGTCAAAAGGGAAAACAAGTAAAGGCATCTTTTCAATCCAAAAATATTGTTTCTACTCAAAGGCCTTTACAACTTTTGCACATGGATTTATTTGGACCATCCAAAATCAAAAGCTTTGGAGGTAATTACTATGGTCTAGTAATAGTAGATGACTATTCAAGATATACATGGACACTGTTTCTTGCTCATAAAAATGAAGCTTATCATGCATTCAAGAAACTTGCAAAGATTATCCAAAATGAGCAAAACTCAAAAATTGCATCCATTAGAACCGATCATGGGGGAGAATTTGAAAATCAATCTCTTGAAAAGTTTTGCGAAAAACATGGTATTAATCACAACTTCTCAGCTCCTAGAACTCCACAACAAAATGGAGTAGTTGAAAGAAAGAATAGATCTTTAGTGGAGCTTGCTAGAACCATGCTAAATGAAAACAATATTGCAAAACATTTTTGGGCCGATGCGGTAAACACCGCATGTTATGTTATGAATAGATGTTTGATAAGGCCTATTTTAAAGAAAACCCCCTATGAGCTTTACAAGGGCAGAAAACCCAACATTGCATACTTTCATATCTTTGGATGTAAATGTTTTGTGCTCAACAATGGAAAGGATAATCTAGGGAAGTTTGATGCAAAATCTGATGAGGCAATCTTCCTAGGATACTCTCAATCAAGTAAATCTTATAGAATTTTCAACAAACAAACAAATACCATTGAGGAATCTATTCATGTCAAATTTGATGAAAATAGCCATAACCCTCCGAGAAAGGAAGATGTTGATGATCTTGTAGGTACCTTTCAAGAAATGAACTTACAAGACAAAGAAGAAGAAGTCAACCATGATAGAGGAGCAGCACAAGTTGAGAAACAACAAGATTGGGTAACTTTGAAGGATCATCCCTTGGACAAGATCATTGGAGAAATAACCAAAGGGGTAAGTACTCGCAACGCCATTAGAAATGCTTGCAATCACTTGGCTTTTGTATCCCAAATAGAACCCAAGAATATTGACGAAGCCATTATTGATGAACATTGGATGTTGGCTATGCAAGAAGAGTTAAACCAATTTGAAAGAAATGAAGTTTGGGAACTTGTGCCAAGACCCAATGATCATCTAATAATAGGCACCAAATGGGTGTTTAGAAATAAGCTAGATGAAAACGGTATAATAACTAGAAACAAAGCTAGACTAGTAGCAAAGGGATACAACCAAGAAGAAGGAATAGACTATGAAGAAACATATGCTCCTGTAGCTAGGTTAGAAGCCATTAGATTATTGCTGGCTTTTGCATGTTGTATGAATTTCAAATTGTATCAAATGGATGTCAAAAGTGCGTTCTTAAACGGCTACATTCAAGAAGAAGTTTATGTAGATCAACCTCCAGGTTTTGAAAATTATAAATTTCCAAATCATGTTTTCAAATTGAGAAAAGCCTTATATGGTTTGAAGCAAGCTCCAAGAGCTTGGTATGAGAGATTAAGCAAATTTCTTTTAGAACACAAATTTGAAAGAGGAAAGGTTGATACTACATTGTTTATAAAACGCAAACAAAATGACATCCTCTTGGTACAGATTTATGTAGATGACATAATATTTGGTGCTACTAATGAAAATCTTTGTCAAGAATTTGCCAAGATAATGCAGAATGAGTTTGAAATGTCCTTGATGGGAGAACTCACCTTCTTCCTTGGACTACAAATAAAACAAGCCATTGATGGAACGTTCATTAGCCAAACCAAATACTGTAAGGAACTACTTAAAAGGTTTGGAATGGACAAGGCAAATGAGATAGCTACACCAATGAGCACATCCTGCTATCTAGACAAAGATGAAAAGGGTAAGGACATCGAAATCACCAAATATCGAGGTATGATTGTATCCTTACTGTATTTAACTGCGAGTAGACCTGATATTATGTTTGCGGTATGCATGTGTGCTAGATATCAAGCATGTCCTAAAGAATCACATTTGACTGCCGTAAAAAGAATTTTGAAATATCTTGTGGGTACTCAAAATGTTGGTTTATGGTATCCCAAAGGCGTTGAATGTAATCTTTTAGGATATTCTGATTCCGACTTTGCGGGGTGTAAGCTTGATAGAAAAAGCACTAGTGGTACATGCCATTTGCTTGGTAGTTCCCTTGTTTCTTGGCATAGCAAGAAACAAGCAAGTGTTGCATTGTCAACAGCTGAGGCAGAATATGTAGCAGCTGGTAGTTGTTGTGCTCAAATTCTTTGGATGAGACAACAACTTCTTGATTTTGGCATTTCCTTGAACAAAGTCCCCATTAAATGTGATAACACTAGTGCCATTAATATCTCAAAAAATCCAGTAATGCACTCTAGGACCAAACACATTGAGATTAGGCATCACTTTATTAGAGATCATGTGTTAAAAGGGGATTGTGTGCTTGAACATGTTGAAACCTCTAGGCAACTAGCAGATATTTTCACAAAACCCTTGGCTAGAGAGCAATTTATTTACATTAGAAGAGAATTGGGTATTCTTGATATGACAAATTGTATTTAAAGTGATCACTTCATCTTGTGTATTGATTGCATGACATCTTTACTAGTGATTAATGCAAAAGAACCCCATGGAAATGGAGATTCAATGATCCTATATGAAATTCCTCATGCCTTGAATATATTGGAATGAAAAGAAATGAATTTTGGAGTGAAACAGCCCTTCGAATCGATTCAGCACCCCCTCGAATCGATTCACAGACCTGTTGGTTCAAAAAAATCCTCAAAACAGTGTCGTTCGAATCGATTCACACTCCCCTTGAATCGATTCAAACACCTGATGGTCCATATTCCCTCAAACAGAGAGGTTCGAATCGATTCACAGCATACTCGAATCGATTCACGTGTCTGATCCTTTCATTTTTCTCAAATCAGTAACGTTCGAATCGATTCACAGCATTCCTCGAATCGATTCACGCGTCAGTTACTGCATATTCACGCTGATTAATTCACACACTCCCTCATTTAACTCTTCCACTATCTCCCACTCTCTCTTCTCAAAATCCTCAACTTCTAATCTCTTCAACTTCTTCTCCAAACCTTCCACTCAAATCCTTCATCTTCCATGGCTTCCTCCTCTCAACCTCGCAAGAAACAACGTGCAAACACCGCTGCAGCCTCCATGCCTCAACACTCTGATTTATCTAGATTATTCACTACCCAAAAGGATCTTGATAGGTACCAATCTTCATTCTCTGAGAAACATCTCATTTCTCCCCATTGGCTTGATCTCCCATTCTTTGAAGCATCTGGACTTCCTCTACTCACCACCTTACATCAACAAGAGCTAGTTGGCTTCATGGCTCTTGAGGAAGTAGCAATCTACCCCGAACTCATTCGTGTATTCTACTCCACTTTACGTCTTCAAGATGCTCGCTATATTGCCCGAGTGAAAGGTAAGACTATCATTCTTGATAATGAGGTAATGAATCAAGTTGGCTTACTCCCTCTTAGCAACGCTTCCTTCCATGGCAAAGAACCTCCTCTTGCATGGAATTATAATCCGTTGGAGGCAAGAGCTTTCTTTAATCTTGCAGGTCCCTCAAGCACGGTTGGCACCTTAAGTCTCCATCACCGCCTCTTGCACTTTGTCCTTGTCAAAATTCTCCTCCCCTCCGGTGGAAATTATGCAAGGCTAAATGAGGCCCAAATCTTGCTGCTCTGGGCAATTGTCAATGAGAAAGACATAAATTGGATTGACTTGGTTAGGCATCACATGGTTGAAGCCCAAAACCTCGCCCATCTTCCATATGCCATACTCATTACCAAATTGCTCCACCATTTTAAAGTGGACTTGAAAAATGAGATCAAGGAAGTGGTCGGTCCCAAGGCCCCTATTGGCAAATCTCATCTCACTAAGATGAATATTGTGGAATACCAAGGCATGTGGCAATTTCTTAGGCGTCCCCGACATGAAGTTGAAGATGACGCTCCTCCTCCTCCTCCACCCACTGCTACTGATGATCTTTTCACAAGACTCACTGCTCACCTGGACCAGCGCCTCAACTCCATGGAAGCAAACATCCACACTCGACTGGACAGGATTGAAGCCAACATGGAAGAGCGATACACGGAGCTTGCCACCCAGATATCCAGCATTCACTTCCCGCATCCATGACTGATCTTTACTTTTCTTTATTCCTTTTATTTTTCACTTTCAGACTTGGTTGTTTTGGTTTCTGTTTTGGTTAATTATTTTCACACTATCTCGTCTTAGTTTCTTACTTTGCTATGTCGGTTGAACAATTATCTCGTTTGGTTAATTATTTTGGTTTATCTAAATTGCATTTGCCAGAGATTATTACTCGATTTACTGCTTATTCCCAACTTTTGTTTTTGATAATGACAAAGGGGGAGAGATAGAGAGATAAAGAAATACATGTGCGATAGAGAGATAGAGAGATATATGTGCGATATTATGCGATATATATTCATGTGATACATGTGCGACATTATTTCAACGCTTGAAACCATTTGATGGTTTTATTGAAAAACAAAGGGGGAGACCTATTTTCTTAAAAGAAATAATCACTTAAAACAAGAGACATTAGTTTTCATAACTTGCTATTGGCTAATAAAAACCCCAAGAGATGGCCTTTGGTTGTCATCATCAAAAAGGGGGAGAATGTATTTACATGTGATAACAGGTTTTGATAATGACAATGGAAACAAGCAATGGGAAGTCTTCAAAGAATCAAAAACAATTAGTGATTTCATATGAAAGAAGAAAATGGTCTCACAAAGGTTCAAGAGATGAAGAAACCAATGAATCAAACAAAAGGAAAGCAACCATGCATCATTAGATTCAAATGGATGACCAACAGGCATGAGAAAATGTCAAAATGAAGAGCCTGAATCGATTCAAGCACGAGTGAATCGATTCACAGCCCTGGAGGTCATAAAAATGAGAAACAGAATGGGTTGAATCGATTCACCATGACCCTGAATCGATTCACAGCCCTGGAAGTCACTAAGATTGCAAACAGTATGTCCTGAATCGATTCACAAGGACCCTGAATCGATTCACACGATGCTGACAGACCAGGAACCCAAAACAGAATGCTCTGAATCGATTCAAACAAGGCTCGAATCGATTCATTCGACTCTGAAACTCCAAAATGCATAAAACAGAATACTCTGAATCGATTCAAGGATCTATGAATCGATTCACATAGTGGGAAACACCACTAAACAGACAGACTTAAGTGGAAAACATACACTCAAATCCCACTATACGTAGAGACATGACTTGCAACGGCTAGAAGCTCAAGAATGGCTATAAATGAAGTATCAATTCAAGCAAGAAGAATATAAGAGAGAAAGGCACAAAACAAGGCAAAAATATTCTTCCTCTAAGAGTCTTTCTAATTCATTTTTTTCTCTTGTATATTCTGCAACTCTAGTTTCTAAATTAGCATACATCTAAGAGTTGTTAGATTGTGAGCTCAAATTTGCATATTCTCTCTTGTTGAGAGTTAGAATTTGGGAGAGCTTTTCATTTGTATATTTGCTCTATTGAGAGAGTGTATTGATTGTAAACACAAACTCCAAACACACAAAGTTATTCACTCTAGGTTGAGTGGTTGTTCACTCTAGGATTGAGTGGTTACAAAGGTTGTGGACTCAACCTTTGGGATATTGTGAGATTGAGAGATTGGGTGGGTTGCCCTTATACTTGTGAGGATTGGGTTCTTGAGTGTGGGACACTAGGAAGCCGCAATTGCTCAAAGTTGTATCTCTAGTCTACAATAGTGGAAAATCCTCTAAGTGGGTTGCTTAGAGGCGAGACGTACACCGGATTGGGTGGAACTCGTTACATCGGTTTGCAAGCTTCTCCTCCTTACTCTTTTACTTCCATATATTGCTTATTTGCTGATTGATATTGTTTGGTTGAGAAGAACACTCTTGAACTTGCTTAACTTGCTTTACTCTAGATATTGCACACCAAGTGTTTGCTAAATTGCTTCAACAATACATACCTCTTGTAGTGCATTACATATCATTGTCACTTGCTTTCACTTGCACAATCTCATAAACTTGGTTATAGAAATCAGTTTCAAAGGCATTCCAAGCAAAAGTTTTATAACTCAATTCACCCCCCCTCTTGAGTATTGAGGCCACTTGAACAACAAGAAGTTGTGAGAGGGTCCTGTTTACTACCTCTGTTTGGCCATCCGTTTGAGGATGACAAGTTATGGAAAAGAGGAGTTGTGTTCCTAGCCTTGACCAAAGAGTTTTCCAAAAATGGCTTAGGAATTTGGTGTCCCTATCAGAAACAATGGTTTTGGGTACACCATGTAATCGCACAACCTCTTTAAAGAAGATCTTAGCAATATGACTAGCATCATCAACCTTATGGCAAGGGATGAAGTGAGCCATCTTGCTAAACCTATCCACAACCACAAAGATAGAATCCATTCCCCTTTGGGTCTTAGGCAGGCCTAACACAAAGTCCATTGATATATCAATCCAAGGTGCACTAGGTGTTGGCAAGGGAGTATATAAACCACTAGGTGAAAGTTTTGATTTAGCCTTTCTACAAACAATACACCTAGAGTAATGTTTTTGAACATCCTTTTTCATTTTGGGCCAATAAAAGTGTTCATGTAAGATAGACAAAGTTTTATCTCTACCAAAATGACCCATGAGTCCTCCCTCATGACTCTCTCTAAGTAGTAGATCTCTTAAAGAGCTTCGTGGGATACAAAGTCTATTGGCTTTAAAAAGATAGCCATCTAAAATGTAGAAGCCCTTATGAGATGTAGAAGTGGAAGATGAGTTAAAGATGTTTGAAAAATCAAGATCATTTGGGTACAAAGACCTAATTTCATCAAGCCCAATAACTTTGGCTCCTAGAGAGGTAAGTAAAGAGTGCCTCCTAGATAAAGCATCAGCCACAGTATTGGTTTTGCCATTCTTATACTTGATGACATAAGGAAATTGTTCCAAATACTCAACCCACTTAGCATGCCTTTTGTTTAACTTATGTTGCCCTTTGATAAATTTCAAAGATTGGTGATCACTATGTATCACAAACTCTTTTGGGATTAAGTAGTGCTCCCAAGTTTGTAGGGCTCTAATTAAGGCATAAAATTCCTTATCGTATGTGGGATAGTTAATAGTGGCCCCATTAAGTTTTTCACTAAAGAAAGCTATGGGGTGACCTTCTTGTAAAAGCACAGCTCCTATGCCCATATTAGATGCGTCACACTCAAGCTCAAAGGTTTTAGAAAAATTTGGAAGTTTTAAAATTGGAGCATGAGTGAGTCTATCTTTGAGATCTTGAAAGGCTTTTTCTTGCCTAGGCCCCCACACAAAAGAAACATTCTTTTTAACCAACTCATTTAAAGGGGAGGCTAGGGTTGAAAAATCTTTCACAAATCTCCTATAGAAACTTGCGAGACTATGGAAACTTCTTACTTCACTCACATTTTTAGGTGTAGGCCAATCTTGGATTGCCTTAACCTTAGAGTGATCTACCTCAACACCTCTAGAACTAACTACAAAACCAAGAAAGACAATGGTATCCATGCCAAAAGAACATTTTTCAAAGTTAGCATAAAGATTGTTTGTTCTCAAGGCAAGCATAACTTGTCTTAGGTGGATTAGATGAGATGTCATGGACTTTGAGTACACAAGAATGTCATCAAAGTATACCACAACAAAATGCCCTATGAAATCCCTTAAAACATGGTTCATTAGTCTCATGAAGGTACTTGGTGCATTAGTTAGGCCGAAAGGCATCACTAACCACTCATAAAGGCCAAGTTTGGTTTTAAAAGCAGCTTTCCATTCATCTCCTTCTTTTATTCTAATTTGGTGATAGCCACTTTTAAGATCAATCTTGGAGAAGATTATAGATCCACTAAGCTCATCTAACATGTCATCAAGCCTAGGTATAGGATGCCTATACTTGATGGTGATGTTATTAATGGCTCTACAATCCGTACACATTCTCCATGAACCATCTTTCTTGGGTACAAGTAAAACCGGTAATGCACAAGGGCTTAAACTTTCTCTAATCTAACCTTTGGAAAGTAGTTTATTCACTTGTTTTTCTATTTCTAAACTTTCCTTAGGGTTGCATCCATAGGCAGGTCTATTTGGTAAACTAGCCCCAGGTATAAGGTCTATTTGATGCTCAATTCCCCTAATAGGAGGTAACCCTTTTGGAATGTCTTTTGGGAAGAGGTCGTTAAATTCTTGCAAGATATTTTAGATCCCTTTGGGCAAGGGGGGAGGAGTGGTGCCCATTGAACACAAGGAAGTGTTAGGGATATCTTTTGGATATATGATCAAGCAATGCTTTTGTGAAAACATGGCATGTTTCACATCATATTTATTTGCAAAGAGATTAGGTTGGGAGTCATTATAGACAACAACTCCTTTCCCTTTATTGTCTTTTTTGTTTTTCTTTGGTTTTTCTAAACTCACATGGGAAGAAGATCCTAACTCTTTTTCTCTCTTAGCCTTCATTTGGATTTGGTCTTTAGCTACTTGTTGTGGAGTTAGAGGATGTAATGCTATCTTCTTACCATCTAGTTTAAATGTGAGGGTGTTAGTGAACCCCTCATGAAGGACCTTCCTATCAAATTGCCAAGGCCTTCCTAAAAGTATATGAGTTGCTTCAATAGGTACTACATCACATTTGACTTCATCTCTATATGTGCCTATGGTGAAATTGATTAGGACTTGCTTATTGACTACCATTTCCCCTTTTTCATTTAACCATTGTAATTTGTAGGGACTTGGATGGTCTATAAGCTCTAATCCCATCTTTTTGACTAGTCTTTGGCTCGCAACATTTGCACAACTCCCACTATCCACAATGACAAAACATAATTTGTCATTAATGTAACATCTTGTATAAAAGATGTTCTCTCTTTGTGTTGTGTCATCGAGTTTTACATGACTACCAAGCAACCTTCTAATCATGTATAACTCACCATCATCCCCTAAAATATGCTCACTGTCACTGGAATCACTACTAGAGTCATCACTTGAATAGTGAGAATCAGAATTAGACTCTGATTGACTTGAGTAGGTTCCATTGGTTTTTAAAATCATAGTTCTTTTTGTTGGACAGTCCGAAGCAATGTGTCCTCTTCCAAGGCACTTAAAACATTTTATGGAAGAAGATCTAGAGGATTGTGGTTTTGATGATGGTTCATGCTTATCATGTTGATTGCGAAAGACTTTGCCATTTTTGTGTAACTCACTTTGGGGTTTAGAGGAGGAAGCACCCACTTCTCTCTCTCTAGGGTTTCTCTCAAACTTACCCTTATTTTCTACCCACTTTGACTTATAGGCTCTATTGTTATCCCCACTATAGGCTTCTCTTTCCTTAAATTGGTTTTCTACTTTGGTGCATTGGTGGAGTAACTCTTCTATATCCACATGTGGAAGAAGTTCCACCCTATTTTTGATGTTCCTATTAAGCCCATGTAAGAACCTATGCATTAGGGTTTCCTCATCCTCTTCTAGATTGGCTCTAATCATGGCTATCTCTAAGGCTTTATAGTAATCTTCTACACATTTGGAGCCTTGGGTGAGCCTATTTAGCTTTGCTAATAGTTCACCCCTATAATAATTAGGAACATATCTTTTTCTAAGGAGAGCTTTTAAGTCTACCCAATCATCTATGTGGGGAAAGTTGTCTCTTTTTTTCTCCTTACAAATTTAGGTCCACCAAACTAGGGCATAATTTTGGAAAGAAAGAGTTGCAATCCTAACTTTTTTATCATCTTTTATTTGATGAGAGTTGAATATTTGTTCTACCCTCATCTCCCACTCTAAGTAAGCTTCAATGTCACTTTTTCCATTGAATGGGGGAATTTCTAATTTTACCTCTCTTAAGCCTATGTCATCTCTTCTATGGTCATGGTGCCTTCTTTGTCTTGTTTCTTCCTCATTATCACTATTGTTATGTTTTTGATTTCGTTGTCTATGCCTAGTTCTAGGGGGTTCATTATGCTCAAGATTGTTTAGCCTAGCATTTATGGTGTTTAAGCTATCCATTATGTTATGAAGCATGCTTTTGTTTTCCCTATCACTAGACGACATCTTTTAATGTTGTCAAAGAAAATCAAGACAAGAACAAAGTATGTATAGACAAGCTAGTCGAGGAAGATGAATGCAATACAAGTGAAAAAAATACTTCAACAAACCTAAAATATCAATACTAGGTTTCTATCCTAAGGAAAAAACAATGTCCTAGGTTGTCTTTAACTAGGTTAGTCCTATGTTGCTTATGGAAATCCTAGGTTGTCCTTAACCTAAGTTGATTATGTTTGTCTTAGGATGTTACTAGTGATTAACTAACCCTAGACAAGCCTAACCAAATTCGGTTTTAAGAAGTAGTTAACCTAACAAAATTTAGTTCAACTAACTAAACAAGTCTTAACAACCCTAACCAAAAGTAGTTAATTAGTTATGGAAGTTGTAACAAAGTCTAACCACTATAACTACCTAACTAATTTCGGTTATGTATTAGTTAACCCAACTAACAATTAGTTATGACAACTAGAATTAGTTCCAACCACTAACTAATTAGTTAAGACACTCAACTAACTACCAACTAACTAACTAATTATAGTTGTAACCTCTAACTAACTCTAACCAATTAACTAAAAATAGTTAACAAACAAATGCACATGCACTATCCTAATTCGAAATTTACCAAGCAAAAGGGAAAATTATAATGTCCAAAAAGTCCAATGTCCTTGTTGTGTCCAAAATACAAGACAAAATCCTACTACACAAAGCCTAAGAATTGAAAAACTTTGCCTAAGTTCTACTAGTTACAAAGCTTTTGCCTCCTTTACAAGTGTCTTCACAAGTCCTTCTTGATGTATAAGCTCCACTTTACCTAGCAAAAGAACACAAGGCAACAACTCCAAACAAGATTTGGTTAATAGAAATCACAAAGAAACTTTAAACCTCACAAAAAGTGTATCTCTCAAGTGTATGCCTTCTCTTAGAGATTTTCAAGCTCAATCAATTTCCACACCGATCTCAAGTGTTTCAATATGCTACCCTCACTTAATGGCGAAATGGAGTGATCTTTAGAAGTCCAAAAGAATACAAACTCAAGACAAAACTTTAAGAAGCAAAAATGACAAACTAAAAAGGCTCAAGAAAATAAAGGCTACTCAAATGGAATAGAATGAAGGATCAACAATTAACTTGGAATGACAAGACTCTAAAAACAAATAAAAGTTCAAAAGAATGAAAGCTAACTTGGAATAGAATTGAAATTGACAAAACAAGACAAACAAGAAAATAAATGCAAGAAACAATGTTTAAGGTATAACCTAGCCTAGAAACTCTAAAGTTGCAAGAATAAGCAAGGAAGTCTTAATGAACAAGTCTTAGCAATGGTCAAGTAATGAAAACAATTCTCATTTGGTATTGGTAATTTTGAAATTTGGTGATGATGTTTGGTGTGTCTAATTCAACTTTGTAATGAGGCTTTCTCTTTAACACTCTTTTTCTTCTTTTGGTACTTTTCTTTTCTTGTGATTCTTTTCTTTTCTTTTGATACTTTTCTTTTCTTTTGCCTCTCAAGATTTCAAGATAACAACACCAATTTTATAATACCAAACCGAAATGCACAAATGTTACTAACAAGTCCAATTAATGCTTCTTGCTTAAGGCAAATTATGCAACCTTCTCCTAAATTGATGTATAGGAGGTGACTAAAAATCTTTTTTTTACAAGTTTTGTTTTTGACGCAAGCAAGATGAATATAGGAAT
This sequence comes from Clitoria ternatea, assembly GCA_037962975.1. Classification (NCBI taxonomy): domain Eukaryota; kingdom Viridiplantae; phylum Streptophyta; class Magnoliopsida; order Fabales; family Fabaceae; genus Clitoria; species Clitoria ternatea. The sequence goes on from CM075676.1 coordinate 62,126,059, forward strand.
GTAAAAGAGATATCCTAATAGTGCAACAAAATTAAACCTAGAATCAAACTAAGAATAGAAACTAACAATCCTAAAAATTGAGTTGACTTTGGAGTGTCTTGAATGTGAGACCTCCTAACAAGAATGGAACCTTTGTAGGAGCTAATCAAGATGCTTGAATTGCCCTTAATCCACACGGTTTGCACACTAAAAAGGGAGAAGCAATTACTTTCCTAGAACTCTAGAAAAGGTTCCACATGGCACTTAACTAACTTCCTAAATTGGCTCTAACTACAACTAACAATTAACTAACATGTAACAACAACCTAACCACCTACTAACCGAAATTAACATGTGCCATTTCTGAAATTTTAGAGACTAAAACAGAATGGTAACAATTGCTAACCGAAAATGACAATAACAAGATGCTAAAATTGAAACCACAAAGAAACTAGCACAAAAACTCAAAAGAACTAAGACTTTTTATGATTTTTCTATGCTAACATGGAATTAATAAGGCATATGAATGACTAAGAAACAGAATTCCAGCCAGCAATATGAATTGAAAACCGAAAATTAAAATGGAAGAGAAGAAGAAAAGAACCTCCCAAGGCTCAATGATACCACATGATGTAGGCTCTTCATGCACTTTCTTGAAGAGGGTTGGATCTAGGGCTCTTTCTTCTATCTTCCTTCAATGGGAGCTTGAGAACTTCTTCTTGAATGCAAGGGAAACCGAAACTAAAGCCTAAGAAACTAGAAGATGATGACGCCAAAAACAAAGGAAAGGAAAGTGGAAATGGAAGGAGAGAAGGTGGACAATGGAGGAAGGTTTGGAAAAGAGGAGAGGGAAAGGTTGGAGGCCACTTCCTAAGGAGGAGGAAGATAACTCCACTCACCACCAAGGGAGGGAGAAACCCCTTGGATAAGAGCTTGAGAGAGCTCTCAAATTCTAGAGAGAAGGAGGAGAATCTCTCACTAGGAAACACTAAAGTGCTCTCAAATTTTACAAATGGATTAATGGTGCTTGATTACAAAAGGAGAAGCCCTTATATAGGCCATAGAGGATTTCGGCCAAGGACTAGAAGAATGGGCTTGATCATGACTCCAAGGCCCATTAAGAGAAAAGATGAGCAAATGGCCTATACATGGCCCAAAAAGGGAAAGTACAAGGCCCAAAAGTGGCCCATTTGACTTTGTAAGGCCCAAAGCTATCCTATAAGCCTAGAGAAACTATTTAGTAAGTATATTACAAGTAAAGTACACATAGGTCCTCATAGGTTCCTTATTGGGCTTAGGCCCACTAGAAGAGAGAAAAGAGAAAAGGGCTTTATGGATGCTCTCTTTGGCCCGTTTGGTCTTTGCCCTTGTGAGGGGACCTCTATATGCTTCAAGTCCTTTCTCCAATGTAGTGTGAGGGTCTTCCTTGGGTATGTCCACATTACTTAACCTAAATCCTAAACCCTAAACCCTAAAGCCCAAACCCTAACCCTTAAACCCTACCCCTAAACTCGAAACTCCAAACCCCAAATCATAAACCTTAAACCCTAAACTATAAACCCTAACCCCTAAACCCTAACCCCTAAACAATAAACCCTAAACCCTAAATCCTAACCCCCTAATGCTAAACTCTAACCACTAAAACCCTAACCCCTAAAAACCTAAACCCTAACCCCTAAACCCCAAACCCCAAACCATAAACACTAAACACTAAACACTAAACAATAAACCCTAAACTCGAAACCTCAAACACAAAACCCTAAACCCTAAACCAAAAACCCTAAACCATTAACCCTAAACCATAAACACTAAACCCCAAACTCCAAACCCTAAACCCCAAACTCTAAACCCCAAACCATAAACCCTAAACTGTAAACCACAAACCCTAAACCATAAACCCTAAACCCTAAATCCTAAACCCTAAACCCTAAACCATTAACCCCTAAACCTCAAACCCTCAACCCAAAATCCTAAACCATTAACCCTATACCCAAAAGCCCAAACCCTAAACTGTAAACCCTAAACCCTAAACCACAAACCCTAAACCTTAACCATCCACTCTAAAACCACAAACCCTAAACCTTAACCATCCACTCTAAAACCCCAAACCCCAAACCATAAACCCTAAACCCTAAACCCCAAACCCCAAATCATACACCCTAAACCCTAAACCCCAAACCCCAAACCCTAAACCCTAAACCCTATACCCTAAACCCTTAACCCTAAATCCTAAACACTAAACCCAAACACCAAACCAAAACCCTAAACCTTAAACCCTACCACTACAACATTTTATTGTTTAGGCCGCAACTAAAAATCGTGGTCTAAAGTGAAAAAACCGTGGCCTTTAGTTTAGGCCACGGTTTGGCCACACTTTTTGTGGGGTGGTCTAGGTGGCCGTGGTCTAAAACAAAAGGCCACGGTTTTCTACTTTCAACCACACTATTTTGAAAACCGTGGCCTTAGGCATTAGAATAGGCCACGGTTTTTTACGTTAATTTTAAGCCACAGTTTTTTACATTAATTTTAGACCGCAGTTTCTCAAATGTGGTCACATATTAAAAGCCACGGTTTTTTACATTAATCTTAGACCGCAATTTCTCAAAAGTGGTCATATATTAAAGGCCACATTTTTTACATTAATTTTAAACCCTGAACCGTAAACCCTAAACCCTAAACCCCAAACGCCCAACCATAAATGTTAAACACTAAACCCCAAACCCTAAACCATAAATGCTAAACCCCAAACCACTAAACCCTAAACCCTAAACCCTAAACCTTAACCACTAAACCCTAAATCATCAACCCTAAACCCTAAACCCCAAATCCTAAACCATAAACCCTAAACCCTAATCCCTACACCCCAAAACCCAAACCATAAACCCTAAAGCCTAAAGCCTAAAGCCTAAAGCCTAAATCCTACACCCTCAACCCTCAAACCTAAACCCTAAACCTAAACCCTAAACCACAAATTCTAAACCCTAAACCCTAAACCCTAAACCCTATACACCAAAACCCAAACCCCAAACCCCAAACCCTAAAGCCTAAAGCCTAAAGCCTAAAGGCTAAACCCAAAACCCTAAACCCTAAAATCTAAACTCCAAACACTATACCCTAAACCCTAAACCCCAAACCCCAAACCCTCAACCCTTAACCCTAAACCCTAATCTCTAAACCCTAAACCACAAATCCTAAACCCCAAACCCTAAACCCTAAACCCTACACCCCAAAACCCAAACCATAAACCCTAAACCCTAACCCCTAAAGCCTAAAGCCTAAACCCTCAACCCTCAACACTCAACCCTAAACACTAAACCCTAAACCATAAACCCTAAACCCTAGCCCCTAAACCATCAACCCTAAACCCTAAGCCCTAAACCCTAAACCCCTAATCCTAAACCCTGAACCCTAAACCCTACACCCCAAAACCATAACCCCAAACCTCAAACCCTAAACCCTAAAGCCTAAAGCCTAAACCCTAAAGCCTAAACCCTAAATACCAAACCCTAAACCCTAAAACCTAACCTCCAAACCCTAAACCCTTAACCCTAACACTCAACCCCAAACCCTAAACCCTAAACAATAAACCCCAAACCCTCAACCCCAAACCCCAAACCCTAAAACCTAAACTCCAAACCCCAAACAAAAACCCTAAACCATAAACCCCAAACCCTAAACCCTAAATCCTAAACCTTAAACCCTAAACCCAAACCCCCAAACCCTAATCCCTAAACCCTAAACTCCAAATCCTAAACCATAAACCCTAAACCTTAAACCATAACCCTTAAACCCTAACCCCTAACCCCTAACCCCTAAAACCTAAACCCTAACCCTAAACACTAAAACCTAACCCCTAAACTCCAAACCATAAACCATAAACCATAAACCCTAAACCCCAAACACTAAACCCTAAAACCCAAACACTAAACCCTAAACCCTAAACCACAAACCCTACACCCTAACACTTAAACCCTACACCCTAAATCCTAAACCCTAAACTCTATACCCTAAACCCCAAATGCTAAACTAAAACCCTAAACCCTAAACCTAAAACCCCAAATAAAAACCCTAAACCCTAAATCCTAAATGCTAAACCCTAAACCCTAATCCCTAAACTCCAAACCCTAAACCATAAACCCTAAACCCTAAACCGTGAACCCCAAGCCATACACCCTAAACCATAAACCCTAAAACCTAAGCCCTAAACCCTAAACCCTAAACACTAAACTCCAAACCCAAACCATAAACCCTAAACCCTAAACCCTAAACTCTATACCTTAAACCCAAGCCCATAAACCCTAAACCCTAAACTCCAACCCCCAAACCGAAAACCCTAAACCCTAAACCATAAACCATAAACCCCAAACCCTAAACCTTAAACCCTAAACCCCAAACCCCAAACCCTAATCCCTAAACCCTAAACTCCAAATCCTAAACCATAAACCCTAAACCTTAAACCATACCCCCTAAACCCTAAACCCTAACACCTAAAACCTAAACCCTAACCCTAAACACTAACCTAACCCCTAAACTCCAAACCATAAACCATAAACCATAAACCCTAAACCACAAACCCTAAACCCTAAACCCTAAACCCTAAACCACAAACCCAACACCCTAAATCCTAAACCCTAAACTCTATACCCTAAACCCCAAATACTAAACAAAAACCCTAAACCCTAAACCTAAAACCCCAAATAAAAACCCTAAACCCTGAATCCTAAATGCTAAACCCTAAACCCAAATCCCTAAACTCCAAACCCTAAACCATAAACCCTAAACCCTAAACCCTGAACCCCAAGCCATACACCCTAAACCACAAACCCTAAAACATAAGCCCTAAACCCTAAACCCTAAACCCTAAACTCCAAACCCAAACCATAAACCCTAAACCCTAAGCCCTAAACTCTAAACCCTAAACCCAAGCCCCCAAACCCTAAACCCTAAACTCCAACCTCCAAACCAAAAACCTTAAACCCTAAACCCTAAACCATAAACCCCAAACCCTAAATCCTAACCTAAACCCTAAACCTCAAACCCCAAACCACAAACCCTAAATCTCAAATCCTAAACCAAAACCCTAAACCTTAAACCTAAAACCCCAAACAAAAAACCCTGAACCCTGAACCCCAAACCCTAAACCCTAAACCCTAAACCCAAAACTCCAAACCCCAAACCATAACCCTAAACCTTAAACCCTAAACTCTAAACCATGAACCCCAACCCATACACCCTAAACCACAAACCATAAACCATAAACCATAAACCCTAAACCCTAAACCTTAAACCCTAAACCCTAAACCTAAACTATAACCCTAAACACTAAACCCTAACCCCTAAACCCAAAATCCTAAACCTTAAACTTTTTACCATAAACCATAAACCCTAATCCATAAACCCTAAACCCTGAACCCAAACCCTAAACCCTAACCCCAAAACCCTAAACCTTAAACCCTAAACCTTAACCACTAAACCCAAACCCCAAACCTTAAACCCCAAGCCCCAAACTATAAACGCTAAACACTAAACCATAAACCCTAAACCCTAAACCCCAAACCCCAAACCCTAAACACTAAACCATCAACCCTAAGCCCTAAGCCCTAAACCCTAAATCCTAAACCCCAAATCCTAACCCCCAAACCCTGAACCTTAAACTTTACACTCCAAAACCCAAACTATAAACCCTAAACCGTAAACCTTAAAGCCTAAACCCTAAACCCTAAACCCTACAACCTAAACTTCAAACCCAAAACCCTCAACCGTTAACCCTCAACCTTTGACACTAAACCCAAAACCCCTAAACCCTAGCCCCAAAACCCTAAACCCTAGCCCCAAAACCCTATACCCTAAACTCCAAACCCCAAACCAAAAACCCTAAACCCTATATCATAAACCCCTAACCCTAAAGCCTAAAGCCTAAAGCTTAAACCTTAAACCCCAAACCCTAAACCCTAAACCCTAAACCCTAAACTCCAAATCCTAAACCCTAAACCCTAAACCTTAAACCATAAACCCTAAACCCTAAACCCTAACCCCTAACCCTAAACACAAAAGCCTGACCCCTAAACCCTAAACTCGAAACCTTAAACCATAAACCCTAAACCCTAAACCCCAAACCCTAAACCCTAAACCACAAACCCTAAATCCTACACCCTAATACTTAAACCCTAAACCCTAAAACTCAAACCCTAAACCCTAAACCCTAAACCCTAAATGCTAAACTAAAACCCTAAACCCTAAACCTAAACCCTAAATAAAAACCCTAAACCCTAAACCCTAAACCTTAAACACTAAAACCTAACCCTAAATTCCAAACCCTAAACCCTAAGCTCAAACCTTAAACCCTAAAGCCCAAACCCTAAACTATAAACACTAAACCACAAACCCTAAACCTTAACCGCTAACTCTTAACCTCAAACCCCTAACCCCTAAACCCTAACCTATAAACCCTAAACCTTAATCCCTAAACCCTAAAAACTAAACCTTAAACCCTACACACCAACCCTAAACCCTGAACCATAAACCCTAATCCCTAAACACTAACCCCAAACCCTAAACCTTAAACCCTAAACTCCAAATCCTAAACCATAAACCCTAAACCTTAAACCACAAACCCTAAACCCTAAACCCTAACCCCTAACCCCTAACCCCTAAAAAATAAACCCTAACCCTAAACACAAAAGCCTAACCCCTAAACCTTAAACCCTAAACTCAAAACCACAAACCATAAAACCTAAACCTTAAACCCCAAACCCTAAACCCTAAACCCTAAACAATAAACCACAAACCCTAAATCCTACACCCTAACACTTAAACCCTAAACCCTAAAACCTAAACCCTAAACCCTAAACCCTAAACCCCAAATACTAAACCAAAACCCTAAACCCTAAACCTAAGACCATCAATAAAAAACCTAAACCCTAAACCCTAAACCTTAAACACTAAACCCTAAACCCTAAAGTCCAAACCCTAAACCCTAAACCCTAAACCCTGAACCCCAAGCCATACACCCTAAACCATAAACCTTAAACCCTAAACTCCAAACCCAAACCATAAACCCTAAGCCCTAAACCCTAAACCCCAACCCCAAAACCCTAAACCCTAAACCCTAAACCCTAAACCCTGAACCCCAAGCCATGCACCCTAAACCATAAACCTTAAACCCTAAACTCCAAACCCATACCATAAACCCTAAGCCCTAAACCCTAAACCCCAACCCCAAAACCCTAAACCATAAACCATAAACCCTAAACCCCAAACCCCAAACCCTAAAACATAACCCCTAAACTCTAAATCCCAAACCATAAACCCTAAACTTAAACCACAACCCCTAAACACTAAACCCTAACCTTTAACCCCTAAAACCTAAACCCTAACCCAAAACACTAAACCCTAACCCCTAAACGCTAAACCCTAAACCCTAAACCCAAACCCTAAACCCTAAACCCTAGACCCCAAACCTTAAACCCTAAACCTTAACCACTAAACCCAAACCCCAAACCTTAAACCCCAAACCCCAAACCACAAACCCTAAACCCTAAACCCTAAACCCTAAGCCCCAAACCCTAAAACCTACACCATCAACCCTAAACCCTAAGCCCTAAACCCTAAACCCCAAATCCTAAACCCCAAACCCTAAACATGAAAACTTATACCCCAAAACCCAAACCATAAACCCTAAACCATAAACCCTAAAGCCTAAAGCCTAAAGCCTAAACCCTACAACCTAAACTCCAAACCCTAAACCCTCAACCTTTAACACTAAACCCCAAACCCCAAACCCTAAACCCTAACCCCTAACCCCAAAACCCTAAACCCTAAACTCTAAACCCCAAACCAAAATCCCTAAACCCTAAATCATAAACCCCTAACCCTAAAGCCTAAAGCCTAAAGCCTAAAGCCTAAACCTTAAACCCCAAACCCTAAACCTTAAACCCTAAACTCCAAATCCTAAACCATAAACCCTAAACCTTAAACCACAAACTCTAAACCATGAATGTAACACCCCGATTTACTGTACTCGAATCCCGATGTGATCGTCATAATTAATGAAATTGTGAATAAATTTGTCACGTTTGAAAATAATACTAGTGTCACACCGAAACTCGAATCACAGAAAATCGAAGCGTACAATTAAACAAACTAGAGCTGGATCAATAGAATAAAGGCCCATAATGGTATACAAAAATAATGAAGTTTACAGCGGAAGAATATGTATACCGGGCACACGCCTAGTCCCATATATGAAGATATGAGAAAAGGCTAGGTAAACATGCAATGGCATAATATAAGCCTAGTAAACAACCATCATCATTTTAAATAACTACATATGCATGCAATACCTAAGGTATAATTAATTTTATATACATCCGGGGATATACTTCCCACTATCTCAATCATCAATGATCGTCATTCATTTTCAATCCTTAATCATTCTAATACGCCTCAAATCATCCTTTACATTTTATACATATATATACATCATTCATCAATACAAAGGAATATTTTATACATACTCAAAATGTCTAAATCATCAATATAACTTTGTATGAATTACTCAATACACGAGAAACCATAAATGATGCCGGCCAAGGCACTTCCTCTACCACTATTTACCTTCACCAAAGCTTTGACTAGTAATCCGAACTCATCCCATGGCAACCTGCATCACAATGCTAAAAAGGAGACCACATGGGAGAGTGAGTTATATATTCAAAATGATGAATAACATATATATTATGATCAAGTGTATATGCATACAAACATCATGTGTGCTTTGCTAAACCATTTAAATTATCATCCATTCATCATATCATTAATATAATAGGCATACAAGCCTCATGCATAATCATATACACAATCAATTTGCCACTTATCAACAAGGGCACTCATAATCATTATCATCATTACACCATTAAGGTTTCACACAATACCTACTCGTAAGGGGTTTCTCAACACTCGTGGTCATCCCATCTCAAATATATAATAAATTTAATTTTATATCAATGGGTGATCGCAACCACCATAATCAAACATTCATAACCATAATGGGTGATCGCAACCACCATAATCAATTCTTCATAATCATAATAGGTGATCGCAACCACCATAATCAATCATTCATAATCATTGGTTTCCCGCCTCGCAAGGGGGACTCCCTAAAGCAGCCTCGCAAGGAGCCTTCCCGTGATCGCAACCATGTTCAACAATTCACATAGGTTTCCCGCCTCGCAAGGGGTACTCCTGCCTCATGATCGCAACCATGGGCATCATAGGTGCTCGCAAGCCCTTTATCATATCAAATACCAAGTGATCGCAACCACTGGTTCATCATCATATAATGGTCCCCGCAGGGCCTTTCACATTTCCAAATCCAGGTGATCGCAACCACCGGCACAATATCATATCATCATCACTCAGGGCTATGCCCTTCGTGGCACCCCACAAGGTGTTTCATTTCACAATAAATAACATAGTACCATGAGCACTTAGGGATACACCCTTCGTGGCACCCCGCAAGGTGATATGTTCATAATAAATATCACAATACCATCATCACTCAGGAATACACCCCTGGTGGCATCCCGCAAGGTGATATACTCAACATTATGATCAACATCATCTTCACTCCGGGATTTACCCGTCGTGGCACCCCGCAAGGTGATATATTCACATAATTATTCAACAACAATAGGACAACGTCCTCTTCACTCAGGGATTTACCCTTCGTGGCACCCCGCAAGGTGATTCATTCAATAATAATGCATATCAATGCCATGCTATGCCATGAACGTAACAATGCAATAATGCATGTGTTCAACAACCTCGCAAGGACATCTCACCCTCTCAATTAGGGATATATTATATATTTCATATTTTGTCATCAATGGCATTTCAATAATCATACAAAATCATTTATCAAGCCCCTCAAGGCATATCATCGATTTAACTAGCATTCATTGGCATACAAACATTCACAAGGCCCCTCAAGGCACATCATTCAAATAATTGGCATCCAATAGCCACAGTATCAATCATAATAATCCACACATAAAACCATTCGATGCATATTCATCATTCACAAATTTGGCAATCATCATTGCCTCAAACACATACAAGTCTAACGCTTGTATCAACCACTAGAATGTCATATATTTCATTTTGTCTATCAATATCATTATATATATATTCATTGGGGATTTCCAACCCAATACAAAAGTATCATAATAATTCTCAATAATTAACAATTGCCATTTTCACTAATTCAATACATATATATATGGCAATGCAAGCATGAGTATCAATCACATACGATAATCATCAAATATATAACTCATGCAATATGAATGTTAACTCCTCTCCTACCTCAAGGGAAGAGCCGAACGGTTCCAATGCTCCGAATGCTCCATTGCATCACCCAAAATACAATCTACATACCACACATATACATACACATAATCAATAACCATCATAACTCTAAACATTTGTTAGCTTATCATAAAGCTTAACCCCAAGTCCTAGACTTGTTAATCATCAACCTATGTAATTGTGTTAGGCTTCGGGAATTCCTTTCCCAAAGCCAAGATCCTCTAGATCTTAAAGGCTAACTACATCCCCCATCATTTACTTCTCATCAAGATTCATAATATATCAATAGAGGGGAAGCATACATGTTTCCGTAACATAGCATAGACATATACATAGCTTGCCATGGCCTTAAGTCATTCCCCAATCACCTCTAAGACAAACCACACATATACCCTTAGTGAATTCTCTTGTTTCTCCATATTAAAAGGGATTTTGGGCAACAATGAGCCCATGATAATTTCAACATTAAGACATGAGGAAAGCTTACTTTTAGTCTTAAAAATAGTGGGACATGTCACAAATATCACCTATTAGTCCCAATTTGATGACCATAAAAAGTTGGGTTCAAAACCCTCTTAAACTTGTATTTTTCAATGCAATGGGTTTGGTATTTTAGGCATTATGAGAGTTAGAAAACTCCAATTAATGTGAGACCAATTCTCACACCTCCGCAACATAATTATCTGCAACTTTCATGAAGAACTCGGAGGCCACAAATGTCATTAAGATGCCCAAACTGGCCAAAAACAGCAAAGAAAACAGAGCAGTTAGAAATTTCTGACAGTGGGGAAATCCACTGGCCGTGGGAAATTCCCACTGGCCGTGGATCCCACTGTCTGGACCACCAAAATTGCCATTTTTCTCCACGTTTTGAGGCAGAATGATCCACTGGCAGTGGGAAAAACCCACTGGCCGTGGATCTCCCTGCTGTAACCACTTTTCTGCAGCTTTTTGACCCTTATAATTTTGCCAACTTTGGGACCCCTTTTCGCTAGGCTATTCAAATCCAATTTGTATGAAATTTTATACATAACTTACCTACCCCAATATCAATGATATGGCAAAGTTTCAAGCTATAATTCCATCCCAATCAAAATATAAGCTATAAGGTAGTTTATGCATATTTTGGGCAATCTACATGACATACCAAAATACAATTGGCTAGGTTTTTGTCCAAACTCTCCATGGACCTATATTCATATATATATATGTGACTTGCTCCAATAAGCCTTATTCAATAAATCATTTCTTAGGTCTTGATATGTCCTAGTGGTAATTCTTACCCTTATTGGCTAAACCAAACATGTCATTCATCAAAGGCACATGGAATTCTTAATTCACAAGGCATATACATATTTTAACCCCTCATGGGTTATTAATCAACAACACATCACTCCCATCAAAGGGACACTAAACATTCATCATCAATTCATATATTCATATATATCATTCTCAAGAATCCACCATTTCCAAGCATAATATTCATCACATTATCCATTATCTTATCATTCAACATAATCATGGCTTAATTATTCATCAACTCAAGTATCCATTATCAATGGTTTTTGACTGTTATTATCACATTAACAATATCTCATACTCATTCTCAACCCAACACCTCAAATCACCATTCCTACATACAAGCATATATCATCTTACACAACCTCATGAACATAGTTCAAAATATCATCAACCTCATTAATCAATCCCAATGATTCTAAAGATTCACTCCCTTCATATAAATCATTCTAAGGCATCAAAAATCATCAAAAATCACCTATTTAGCCAAAACCCCCAATTTATCATACTTAGGGTTTCCTCAAAACTCAATAATCATTTCCAATAACCATTAATCTCCATCATTAACAACACCCATACACATATTATCATAGGTTTTTACTAAAAATCATTTTTCATGGCATTATTACTCATTTCCCCCAAATCCTATAATTAGGGTTCCATTAATAATCCAACAATAATCATAAATAATCATCATCTTCCATCATCAAACACTAAATTTTCGTGTACCCCTCAACACCTACACAAAAACACATATTTCTCACACCCCACTTAGGGTTTTATATCATAAAGGCTTCCACTCATAACCCACATGCATTAAACTCTCTCCCAACAACCATTACCCAAAATCTAAGACATAATGCTCAAGAAAATGAAAGGAGATCCTTACCTCAAGCCAAAAGAAAGGAGCTCCAAGAATACGGAAGGAGGAGCACGAAAATGGGAGGGAGAGGAGGAGAAAAGAGCTTCAATCAACATCATCTCCTCAAGGTCCATGGTGCAACGAAAATGGAGAGGGGAGGAAGGCACACCATACTCTCTAGATTTTGAGAAGAGAAGGAGATGAAGAATATGAGGAAAAGGAAGAAATGAAGGAGAAGAAAAAGAAAAAGAGGAGGAGAAGGAGAAGTGATGAAGAGAAGAGAATAAGAGGAGGAGAAGAAGAAGTGGCGTGAAAGTTAGGAGAAGGGGAGGGATTTTTATTTTAAAGTTTAGCCCTCATTAATAATTTCTCCGTTTTATAATACATAGGTTCTCTATTCGGGCTCAATACTATATCCAAAAATTATTCCGAATATAGATTCGGGTTCCCATTAATATTCTTAACAGCCCTGACCAAAGGCATCTCAATCGGAGATACTTGGTCCAACACTCATATTCTAATCGGGTATAATTTCCTCTCCTTAAATCTCAATAAATCATAATTATCCATAATAAATCCTAATTTAATCATTCCAATATTTTTGGGACACAATCCTCTCATATACAATTATTTATTATTCATTCTCCTTAATTATTCATTTTTATAAAAATTCGGGATGTTACAATGAACCCCAACCTATACACCCTAAACCACAAACCATAAACCATAAACCCTAAACCCTAAACCTTAAACCCTGAAGTTGCATATGTAAGTATGCAAAGTAGTTTTGATGAGTGACAAAGTATTCATGACGATGATGGAATGGCGAAGGTTCAGAAACAAGAAGGTTCAAGCACAAAGACAATGGCTAAGAACAAAGAGATGAAGATGCCTTACAAAAAGTTAAAGAAACATGAGCTATGGAAGACAAGGTTGATGACATGAACTAAATCATGAAGAACAAGCTCATAAGTTGAAGAAGAATCAAGGAAACAAGCATGAGGATCAAAGGAATAAGCCATGGGTCAATACATATCAAGAACATATCAAAGACCTTGAAGAAGTACATGGGCTAATCGATTAAACCATTGCCATAATCGATTACATAGGTTCTGGAATAAACATAATCGATTACAGATAAAAGGCTAATCGATTACCAGTTGAAAGTTTGAAGACTGAGCATCAGGTATTCACCATAATCGATTACCAAGTCAAGCATAATCGATTACGTAAGTTCTGTTTTGTCCCTAATCGATTACATGAAGTCCTAATCAATTACCATGCTGCGAGACACAAATTAAGAGCATCAGGTATCAATCATAATCGATTACAAGGCAAGGAATAATCGATTAGAATGGTTCTGTTTCATAGCTAATCGATTACAGTAGAAATGCTAATCGATTACCTGCTGCATAATACTGAAGATTTCAAAAGCTAATCGATTATAGCTCGAAGGCTAATCAATTACCATAGTGTCAGAACGTGGGAAAATGCCTTTAAGTGGAACTCCAGCTCATTTCTTCACTCCCACTTCATGCCCACTTGAGGTATCCGTTAGAAATATTTGTGCAATGGCTAAGAGCTCCCAAATGGCTATAAATGGAGCATGGATTCAAGCAAGAGAAGAACACAAGAGGGGAGACCAAGGCACAACACAAGGCAACAAACATTTCTCTTCTTAAGGTCTTTTTACTAGATTTCTCTTGTATATTCTGTAACTCTTGTTTCTTAACTTGTATATTGCTTAAGAGTTGTTAGATTGTGAGCTTTAATTTGCATATCCTCTCTTGTTGAGGGTTAGAATTTGTGAGAGCCTTTATTTGTGTATGTACTCTATTGAGAGAGTTAATTGCTTGTAAACCAAACACCAAAACACCAAGGTTTTTCACTCTAGGTTGAGTGGTCACAAAGGTTGGGGTTCAACCTTTGGGTATTGAGAGATTGTGAGATTGGGTGGGTTGCCCTTTGCTTGTGAGGATTAAGTTCTTGAGTGTAGGACACTAGGAAGCTGCAATTGCTCAAAGCTTGTATCTCAAATCTTCAATAGTGGAATCCTTCAAGTGGGTTGCTTGAAGGCGAGACGTACACCGGGTTGGTGGAACTCGTTAAATTTGGTTTGCATTTCTCTCTACCTTGAACTCTTTATACAACTGCGCATATAAACTGTTTGTTGAAATGCTTGAGCTGAATGTGTGAATCAAAGTTGTTGTTCAAGTAGAAAACTAACTCTGCATGCCAAGTGTTTGATAATTTGCTTGAATCAATATTTGGTAAAGTTCTTAAAAACTGAAATTTGTTTTAACTTGCCAAGTATCTAGATCATTGTTTCCTATCAACTCTTATGTGATACTTACTTAATTGCCTTCACCTATTTCATGCACACAAGCTGTTTGATATATTGAATGAGTTGAACCCTTATAGGAAACATCACATTATTTGTGAAATAAATCTATGCACTCCAACTGATTGATAAATTGTTTAAACTAATAACTTGCCTTGTTTATCACACTTAAAGCTAAATATTGTCATTGCACATCAAGTGTGTCATAGTGTGATATGTACATAGAAGTTGTTGTCTCTTCATCATTGCATCATTTGTATATTACTAACCATTTCTAAGGGGATTCCGCGTGAAAATTTGAAACACTCAATTCACCCCCCCTCTTAAGCGTTGAGGCCTTGGCTAACAAGTGGCATCAGAGCTTGACTCTTGCCACAAGGCTTAACAGCTGCAGGAGATCAAGATGGCCTCCACTTCATATGATGCATTCTCGGAAAATGGCACACTAAATAGACCTCCAATCTTCAATGGCAAAGACTATGCTACTTGGAAAGAAAGGATGAAAATCTTTATCCAAGCCTATGATCTCAAGGTATGGAATGCTATTCAATTTGGTCCTTTCATTCCTAAGTATATTGTTAATAATATAGAGTGCATGAAGCCCATGAACTCATGGACTAGTGAAGAGGAAAGAAAGGTACAATTAAATCTTAAAGCAAGAATCCTTATCACATTAGCATTAGAACCTAATGATGTTTCTAGAGTTATTGCTTGTAACAATGCTAAAGAAATATGGGAAACTCTTGAAACAATATATGGAAATACTAATGATGATCAAGATGCAAGGATTAGCACCTTTTCTAGTCAAAATGAAGGCTTCAAAATAAGTCCGGAAGAAGAGATCAATGAATCGGAAGAAGAACTTGCATGCCTAATGACAAAGCACTCCCAAGATGATGAGGTATGCTCTTTAAATGCTTTTAATGATGATAATGATGATGAAATTGATAAGGATGAATTATTAGAAGCATTTGAAGAATTGCATGAAAAATTTTTCTTGTTATCAAAGAAATATGCATGCTCAAAACAAACCATTTTGACTCTTGAAAAAGAATTGCATGATGTTTATATAGAAAAAGAAAATCTTAGAGTTCAAAATGATGAGTTAATAGCTTCAAATGTATCTCCTAGGACTTGTAATGATAATTATGAGGATTGTATGCTTATTGATAAATGTATGCTTCTTGAAAATAAGAATAAAGAACTAAAAGAAGCACTTAACAAGCTTACAAGTAGTCAAAAGAATCTAAGTGCACCTATTAAAGATCAAAGGCATACACTTGATAGAAGAAAAATAGGTCATTACAAGAACCATTGTACATCATACAAAGAAAAATCCAAATCCTCTCTAAGATGCACAAACCATGAAAGAAAAGAGGACTCTATGTCAAATTGTTTTAAAAGGAAAGAACATAATAGGAACCATTACAATTCTACTATGACTTATTCTTTGGATACAACATGTTTTTATTGTGGAATGTATGGTCATATATATTCTAGTTTTTTTATAAAGAAATCTCATCAAAAACATACAAGAAAGGTATGGATTCCAAAACAATCTTGAAATCCCAAACTAACAAGGAAGGACCCAAATCTCAAAGGGTACCTCAAAATTTTGAAATCTTGTAGGCAAACTTTAAAGCAACAATTTCTCATTGATGGATGACCAAATCTCATGGCCTAAGGAGATATCAAGGATCTTAAAATTCATTCCAAAAGACAAAGGAGAAGAATAAAGCAAGCCAAGATTATGATGACTAATCATACATCTAGAAGGAAATTGAAGTTTTTGTAAATACCCTTCAAACAAAGAGATGAGAAAGAAACTTCAATGTGACTCACACAAAATGGATTGCACCAAGACAAAATCCAATGGACAACACTAAAGGTGGTACAACAAAAGGTGCAAGTAATCATCATACAATCAATGTTAACGCTCATTCTTGATGAATCTTGATTTTATATATGATTGAGCATGAATGATATGAAATCTTAAGATGGATGAACAAATAATCTTAGGACCCCTTAAACTCATGAAATCCTTAGAATCAATGATGTATATGTATATAGTAATTGATGATCAGTAATAATTGATGATGAGTTTGATGAATGATTGTTTGAATAACATGGTACATGAAAATCTTGAGATTAAAGATGATTATGCACAAACACATATGAATCTTTGATAATGTTTAAACCCTTGATGATACATGAACTCTTGGTGATATATCATGAATTCTTGGTTATTATTGATTCTTAATGATGCATGAATTTTTGATTGAATATGAATTCTTGATGATGTATCATTTATGTGTTGTTTAACTAGTGGTATCTAAATAACAAACATCTTCCTTTAAAAATGATATGAATTGAATTAGTAAGAGGAAGAGATCATGAGGACATAATCTTGATTATGTGCTTATCACTATGCCTTGATAATAAATACATATATTGCATATACAAGTGTATGTATGCTTTGACAATCTATGTAATTATATTCCTAGAGAGAAAGCATGTATGTTACAACAAGTGATTGCCTAGATTTTAACTTCATGATTGTAACATCATAGGCATGAACATGATGATATGATTAAGAAACAATGCATGATATGATAAGTAATAATGCATGCTATGATCATATACCATGTATGTGCAAGTGGTATCTATCTCGATCAACATTATAATTCTTACTATATCGTATGTTTGATGATGCATGATCTTGACTGTGAAAAGAAGTTTGAAAAATATGCATCATTGAGATTGAAAAGAATTTTTGAATAACATTATGAACAATGATGTTTGCTAAAAATCTTGTGTTGAATGCTTAAATGTTAGTAATTGATATCAAGAGCTTAAATTAGCAAATCCATCAAGTGGTATCATGCATAACATCTAGATAACAAATGGTATGACATAGATGAGAGTATGACTTGCATTACACACGATGACCATGATATGCTTTTGTGACTTATCTATATGCGTTACTAATTATCTATGCAAAATGCTTTCTCCTACATATTTGATAAATGCCATATGTGAATGCTTGACTAGACCTATATGTAACATCATAGGCATAAGATAAGAAGAGATTATTTGAGATACAAAAGTCATATGGAAAAGAGTGAATATATTGGCATATGTTATAATACACTTGCATGAGTAAGCCAACAAATTGTTTTAATCACTCCATCTTTGCTCTGATATCTAGACATAAATGAAATTGCATCAACTAGTGGTATCCATTGAAAGGGAAAGATTGTTACACTTGATTATTTGCCTATGTTTGAAGTTAATGCTCACTCTACCACTATGCTCCGAATCATATGAATTATGTTAATCAATAAAGTGGTATCAACATCTATATTTATCCTTGTTAAATTACATGATTAAGGGGGAATTTCATAACATTTCTTTATAACAAGTGATATTTATTGATGATATGTTATCTCTTTATCAAGTGGTATGGAAGTCTGAGTAAATCATTTTTATAATACTGCATCAAAGGCCCAAAAATTGGTACAAACTCTTGTGAACTCAATGCCACTAACAATATACTTTGCAAAGAGTTTGTTAAGGTTATGTAGGATGACTCAAAATGGCAAATCAAACTACTAAACTGGGCGAACAAAGAATTGATCAAGGAATACAACATGGATGAAGCAAAATGCCATACAAGGATGTGAAAAGGGGTATAAAACTTGCAAAATACCAAGGTATGATCGAATCCTTACTCTACCATCATGCTCCGTGAATTATTCAAATCATATTAACAAGTGGTATGAATAACAAATTTCACAAGCTACATATATCACTTCATCCCTGCTCTGATACCTAGATATAAGCATACATTGTTGAAAATCCTTCTATATTACTGCTCTGATACCTAGAAATGCATCAAGCCATATTAATGAAATGATTAACAAGTGGATTGTTATATGCAATGGTATCTAACCTTTGAGTGGTATTCATTCATATTATAGTATCTATTATTTCAACAATGGTATCTATTAAAAAGAGATCATATGCATTAAAAAGTAAACAAATGGTATCAGACTTGATTAAATTGACCTACAAGTGATATCAAACTTTATCAAATTGGTATAATCAATTTCACATGTTAATAAGTGGTATACTTTTTACAAATGGTATCAATTACAGTAGTAAGGGGGAGCATACACATGAATGATTATCCTTCATTTCACTTCTCTATGATTATGTTTATGGCACTCATGCTCTTACTCAACTATATGCTTACTTGGAAAATTATTCTTGTGCATTTGATGATGCCAAAATAGGAGAAAACTATGTGCTTACTTGAAATGATATGTGAAAGAATCATGTGACGTTTTTGAAAATGATACTCACTACATGATTAGAATAAGTTAGCAATCAATCATATGCTTACTTGATGAATAAATTATGTGATTGATTATTGACCCTAGATGCAATAAATGAATTTATATGTTGATGGCATTAATTATGACTAAGATAATGATCTTTTTGATGATGCCAAAGGGGGAGAGATTAGTGGAAGGATCAGTAAAAAGAATAGGATGCCATTTATGCTAAAAAGGGGGAGAGATATCATGCTTCCATCATTTTATATGTTTAAAACAGTTGGCATAAGTTATAAGATTAAGGGGGAGGATAACACGTTAACTAGCATTCATTACATCATATAGGGGGAGAGTACATATAAACATTGATTGTCATTATTCTGTGAAACTAACACCCCACGAGATGAACATTGGTTGTCATCATCAAAAAGGGGGAGAATGTGTTTAAATGTTGAAACAGGTTTTGATAATGACAAATGTGAAAACTAAGGAAAAGACTCCTAAAGAAAGAAAGGATATTACCATGAAGCCAATATGATGAATTTGGAACACATGAATACAAGCCATATGGAACATTAATTGTCATCATCAAAAAGGGGGAGAATGAAGTTGCATATGTAAGTATGCAAAGTAGTTTTGATGAATGACAAAGTATTCATGATGATGATGGAATGGCGAAGGTTCAGAAACAAGAAGGTTCAAGCACAAAGACAATGGCTAAGAACAAAGAGATGAAGATGCCTTACAAAGAGTTAAAGAAACATGAGCTATGGAAGACAAGGTTGATGACATGAACTAAATCATGAAGAACAAGCTCATAAGTTGAAGAAGAATCAAGGAAACAAGCATGAGGATCAAAGGAATAAGCCATGGGTCAATACATATCAAAAACATATCAAAGACCTTGAAGAAGTACATGGGCTAATCGATTAAACCATTGCCATAATCGATTACATAGGTTCTGGAATGAACATAATCGATTACAGATAAAAGGCTAATCGATTACCAGTTAAAAGTTTTAAGACTGAGCATCAGGTATTCACCATAATCGACTACCAAGTCAAGCATAATCGATTATGTAAGTTCTGTTTTGTTCCTAATCGATTACATGAAGTCCTAATCGATTACCATGCTGCGAGACACAAATTAAGAGCATCAGGTATCAATCATAATCGATTACAAGGCAAGGAATAATCGATTAGAATGGTTCTGTTTCATAGCTAATCGATTACAGTAGAAATGCTAATCGATTACCTGCTGCATAATACTGAAGATTTCAAAAGCTAATCGATTATAGCTCAAAGGCTAATCGATTACCATAGTGTCAGAACGTGGGAAAATGCTTTTAAGTGGAACTCCAGCTCATTTCTTCACTCCCACTTCATGCCCACTTGAGGTATCCGTTAGAAACATTTGTGCAAAGGCTAAGAGCTCCCAAATGGCTATAAATGGAGCATGGATTCAAGCAAGAGAAGAACACAAGAGGGGAGACCAAGGCACAACACAAGGCAACAAACATTTCTCTTCTTAAGGTCTTCTTACTAGATTTCTCTTGTATATTCTACAACTCTTGTTTCTTAACTTGTATATTGCTTAAGAGTTGTTAGATTGTGAGCTTTAATTTGCATATCCTCTCTTGTTGAGAGTTAGAATTTGTGAGAGCCTTTATTTGTGTATGTACTCTATTGAGAGAGTTAATTGCTTGTAAACCAAACACCAAAACACCAAGGTTTTTCACTCTAGGTTGAGTGGTCACAAAGGTTGGGGTTCAACCTTTGGGTATTGAGAGATTGTGAGATTGGGTGGGTTGCCCTTTGCTTGTGAGGATTGAGTTCTTGAGTGTAGGACACTAGGAAGCTGCAATTGCTCAAAGCTTGTATCTCAAATCTTCAATAGTGGAATCCTTCAAGTGGGTTGCTTGAAGGCGAGACGTACACCGGGTTGGTGGAACTCGTTAAATTTGGTTTGCATTTCTCTCTACCTTGAACTCTTTATACAACTGCGCATATAAACTGTTTGTTGAAATGCTTGAGCTGAATGTGTGAATCAAAGTTGTTGTTCAAGTAGAAAACTAACTCTGCATGCCAAGTGTTTGATAATTTGCTTGAATCAATATTTGGTAAAGTTCTTAAAAACTGAAATTTGTTTTAACTTGCCAAGTATCTAGATCATTGTTTCCTATCAACTCTTATGTGATACTTACTTAATTGCCTTCACCTATTTCATGCACACAAGCTGTTTGATATATTGAATGAGTTGAACCCTTATAGGAAACATCACATTATTTGTGAAATAAATCTATGCACTCCAACTGATTGATAAATTGTTTAAACCAATAACTTGCCTTGTTTATCACACTTAAAGCTAAATATTGTCATTGCACATCAAGTGTGTCATAGTGTGATATGTACATAGAAGTTGTTGTCTCTTCATCATTGCATCATTTGTATATTACTAACCATTTCTAAGGGGATTCCGCGCGAAAATTTGAAACACTCAATTCACCCCCCCTCTTGAGCGTTGAGGCCTTGGCTAACAAACCCTAAACCCTAAACCTAAACTGTAACCCTAAACACTAAACCCTAACCCCTAAACCCAAAATCCTAAACCCTAAACTTTATACCATAAACCCTAAACCCTAAACCCTACAACCTAAACTCCAAACCCCAAACCCTAAACCCTAAACCCGTAACCCTTAACCCTTAACCTTTTACACTAAACCCCAAACCCCAAATCCTAAACCCTAGCCCCAAAACCCTAAACCCAAAACTCTAAACCCCGAACCAAAAACCCAAAACCCTAAATCATAAACCCCTAACCCTAAAGCCTAAAGCCTAAACCTTAAACCCCAAACCCTAAACCCTAAACCCTAAACTCCAAATCCCAAACCATAAACCCTAAACCTTAAACCACAAACCCTAAACCCTAAACCCTAAACCCTAAACACATAAACCATAAACCCTAAGCCCTAAACCCCAACCCCAAAACCCTACACCCCAAACCCCAAACCCTAAACCATAAACCATAAACTCTTATTCCCAAACCATAAACCCTAAACCTTAAACCACAACCCCTAAACACTAAACCCTAACCTGTAACCCTTGAAGCCTAAACCCTAACCCAAAACACTAAACCCTGACCCCTTAACGCTAACCCCTAATCCCTAAACCCTAAACCATGAACCCAAACCCTAAACCCTAAACCCCAAACCCAAAACCTTCAACCCCAAACCCCAAACCATAAACGTTAAACACTAAACCATAAACCCTAAACACTAAACCATAAACCCTAAACCCTAAACCATCAACCCTAAACCTTAAGCCCTAAACCCTAAACCCTAAACCCCAAACGCTAAACACCAAACCCTAACCCTTAAACCTTACACCCCAAAACCCAAACCATAAACCCTAAACCATAAACCCTAAAGCCTAAACCCTAAACCCTAAACCCTAAACCCTAAACCCTACAACCTAAACTCCAAACCCCAAACCCTAAACCCTAAACCCGTAACCCTTAACCCTTAACCTTTTACACTAAACCCCAAACCCCAAATCCTAAACCCTAGCCCCTAAACCTTAACCCATACACACTAAACCATAAACCATAAACCATCAACCATAAACCCTAGACCTTAAACCCTAAACCCTAAACCCTAAAGCTAAACCCTAACTCTAAATACTAACCCTAACCCCTAACCCCTAAACCCTAAACCCTACACTTTATACCACAAACCATAAACCCTAAACCCTAAACCCTAAACCCAACCCCTAAACCCTAAACCCTAAACCCCAACCCCAAAACCCTAAACCATAAACACTAATCCCTAAACCCTAAACCCCAAACCCTAAACCATAAACCATAAACTCTAAATCATAAACCCTAAACCCTAAACCTTAAACCACAACCCCTAAACACTAAACCCTAACCTCTAACCCATAAAACCTAAACCCTAACCCAAAACACTAAACCCTAACCCCTAAACACTAAACCCTAAACCCTAAACTCCAAACCATCAACCATAAACCCTAAACCCTAAACCCTAAACACTAAACCCTAAACCCTAAACCCTTAACCCTCAACCCTAAACACTAACACTTAAACCCTAAACCCTAAACCATAAACCCTAAACCCTAAACCAAAACCTTAAACCCTAAACCCTAAACACTGAACCCCAACCCATACACACTAAACCATAAACCATAAACCATCAACCATAAACCCTAGACCTTAAACCCTAAACCCTAAACCCTAAAGCTAAACCCTAACTCTAAATACTAAACCCTAACCCCTAACCCCTAAACCCTACACTTTATACCACAAACCATAAACCCTAAACCCTAAACCCTGAACCCTGAACCCAACCCCTAAACCCTAAACCCTAAACCCCAAACCCCAAACCCTAAACCCTAACCCCTAACCCCTAAACCTTAACCACTAAACCCTTAACCTCAAACCCTAAACCCTAAACCCTAAACAATAAACGCTAAACACTAAACCACAAATCATAAACCCTAAACCCCACACCCTAAACCATCAACCCTAAACCCTAAGCCTTAAATCCTAAACCCTAAACCCCAAATCCTTAACCCCAAACCCTGAACCCTAAACCTTACACCCAAAACCCAAACCATAAACCCTAAACCCTAAACCCTAAACTTGAAACCACAAATCATAAACCCTAAACCCCAAACCACAAACACTAAACCCCAAACCCCAAACCCTAAACCCTAACCCCCAAACCCTAAAACACAAACCCTAAATCCTACACCCTAACACTTAAACCCTAAACTCTGAAACCTAAACCCTAAACCCTAAACCCTAAACCACAAATGCTAAACCAAAACCCAAAACCCTAAACCTAAGACCATAAATAAAAAACCCTAAACCCTAAACCCTAAACACTAAGCCCTAAACCCTAAACCCCAAAGCCTAAACCATAAACACTAAACCCTAAACCCTAAACCCCATGCCATACACCCTAAACCATAAACCTTAAACCCTAAACTCCAAACCCAAACCATAAACCCTAAGCCTTAAACCCTAAACCCTAACCCCAAAACCCTAAACCATAAACCCTAATCCCTAAACCCTAAACCCCAAACCCCAAACCATAAACCATAAACTCTAAATCATAAACCATAAACCCTAAACCTTAAACCACAACCCCTAAACACTAAACCCTAACCTCTAACCCATAAAACCTAAACCCTAACCCAAAACACTAAACCCTAACCCCTAAACACTAAACCCTAAACCCTAAACTCCAAACCATCAACCATAAACCCTAAACCCTAAACACTAAACCCTAAACCCTTAACCCTCAACACTAACACTTAAACCCTAAACCCTAAACCCTCAATCCTAAACCAAAACCTTAAACCCTAAACCCTAAACCCTAAACCCCAAACCATACACACTAAACCATAAACCATCAACCATCAACCATAAACCCTAGACCTTAAACCCTAAACCCTAAACCCTAAAGCTAAACCCTAACTCTAAATACTAACTTTAACCCCTAACCCCTAAACCCTAAACCCTACACTTTATACCACAAACCATAAACCCTAAACCCTAAACCCTAAACCCTGAACCCAACCCCTAAACCCTAATCCCTAAACCCCAAACCCTAAACCCCAAACCCTAAACCCTAACCCCTAACCCCTAAACCTTAACCACTAAACCCTAAACCCCAAACCCTAAACCCTAAACCCCAAACAATAAACGCTAAACACTAAACCACAAACCGTAAACTGTAAACCCCACACTATAAACCATCAACCCTAAACCCTAAGCCTTAAATCCTAAACCCTAAACCCCAAACTCTAAACCCCAAACCTTACACCCAAAACCCAAACCATAAACCCTAAACCTTAAACTTAAAACCACAAACCATAAACCCTAAACCCTAAACCCCAAACCCTAAACCCTAAACCCTAAACCCTAAACCCTAACCCCCAAACCCTAAACCACAAACCCTAAATCCTACACCCTAACACTTAAACCCTAAACCCTAAAACCTAAACCCTAAACCCTAAACCCTAAACCATAAATGCTAAACCAAAACCTAAAACCCTAAACCTAAGACCATAAATAAAAAACCCTAAACCCTAAACCCTAAACACTAAACCCTAAACCCTAAACTCTAAAGCCTAAACCACAAACCCTAAACCCTAAACCCTAAACCCCAAGCCATACACCCTAAACCATAAACCTTAAACCCTAAACTCCAAACCCAAACCATAAACCCTAAGCCTTAAACCCTAAACCCAAACCCCAAAACCCTAAACCATAAACCCTAATCCCTAAACCCCAAACCCCAAACCCTAAACCATAAACCATAAACTCTAAATCATAAACCATAAACCCTAACCCTTAAACCACAACCCCTAAACACTAAACCCTAACCTCTAAACCATAAAACCTAAACCCTAACCCAAAACACTAAACCCTAACCCCTAAACACTAAACCCTAAACCTTAAACTCCAAACCATCAACCATAAACCCTAAACCCTAAACACTAAACCATAAACCCTTAACCCTCAACCCTAAACACTAACACTTAAACCCTAAACCCTAAACCCTAAACCCTCAATCCTAAACCAAAACCCTAACCCCTAACCCCTGAACCCCAACCCATACACATTAAACCATAAACCATAAACCATAAACCATAAACCCTAGACCTTAAACCCTAAACCCTAAACCCTAAAGCTAAACCCTAACTCTAAATACTTAACCCTAACCCCTAACCCCTAAACCCTAAACCCTACACTTTATACCACAAACCATAAACCCTAACCCCTAACCCCTAAATCTTAACCACTAAACCCTTAACCCCAAACCCTAAACCCTAAACCCCAAACAATAAACGCTAAACACTAAACCACAAACCGTAAACCCTAAACCCCACACCCTAAAAAATCAACCCTAAACCCTAAGCCTTAAATCCTAAACCCTAAACCCCAAATCCTTAACCCCAAACCCTGAACCCTAAACCTTACACCCAAAACCCAAACCATAAACCCTAAACCCTTAACCCTAAACCCTAAACCCCAAACCCCAAACTCCAAACCCTAAACCCCAAACTCCAAACCCCAAATCCTAAACCAAAACCATAAACCCTAAACCTAAAACCACAAATAAAAACCCTGAACCCTAAACCCTAAACCCTAAACATTAAACATTAAACCCTAAACTCTAAACCATAAACCATAACCCATAAACCCTAAACCCTAAAACCTACGCCCCAAGCCATACACCCTAAACCCTAAACCCTAAACTCCAAACCTAAACCATAAACCCTAAGTCCTAAACCCTAACCCCAAACCCCAAAACCCTAAACCATAAACCCTAAACCCTAAACCCCAAACCCCAAACCGTAAACCATAAACCCTAAACTCCAAATCCCAAACCCTAAACCCGAAACCTTAAACAACAACTCCTAAACCCTAACCCATAACCCCTAAAACCTAAACCCTAACCCTAAACCTTAACCCCAAAACGCTAAAACCTAAACCATAAACTCCAAACCACAAACCATAAACCCTAAACCATAACCCATAAACCTAAACCCTAAACCCTAAACACTAACACTTAAACCTTAAACCCTAAACCCTAAACCCTAAACACTAAAACCTAAACCCTAAACCCTAAACCCTAAAACATAAACTCTAACCCAAAATACTAAACCCTAAACCCTAAACCCTAAGCCATAAAGTCCAAACTCTAAACCCTAAACCCTAAACAACAAACCCTAACCTCTAAACACTAACCCTTAAACCCTAAACGCTAAACCCTAAACCCTAAATCCTAAACCAAAACCCTAAACCCTAAACCTAAAACCCCAAACAAAAAACCCTGAACCCTCAACACCAAACCCCAAACCCTAAACCCTAAACCCTAAACCCTAAACTCAAAACCCCAAACCCTAAACCCTAAACCCTAAACCCCAACCCATACACCCTAACCCCTAACCCTAAACCCTAACCCGTAAACCCTAAACCAAAAACCCTAACCCTAAACTCTAAACTCCAAATCATGAACCCCAAACCCCAACCCCTAAACACTAAACTCTAAACCCTAAACCCCAAACCCTAATCCCTAAACCCTATACTCCAAATCCCAAACCATAAAACCTAAACCATAAACCTTAAACCCCAAACCCTAAACCCTAAACGATAAACCACAAACTCTAAACCTAAAACCACAATACCTAAACCCTAAACCCTAATCCCTAAACCCTAAACCCCAAATCCTAAACCAAAACCCTAAACCTAAACCCCCAAACAAAAAACCTGAACCCTAAACCCTAAACCCTAAACCGTAAACCCTAAACTCCAAACCCCAAACCCTAAACCCTAACCCTAAACCCTAAACCCCAACCTATACACC
This sequence comes from Clitoria ternatea, assembly GCA_037962975.1. Classification (NCBI taxonomy): domain Eukaryota; kingdom Viridiplantae; phylum Streptophyta; class Magnoliopsida; order Fabales; family Fabaceae; genus Clitoria; species Clitoria ternatea. The sequence continues at coordinate 62,153,640 of CM075676.1, forward strand.
CTAAACCATAAACCATAAACCACAAACCCTAAACCCTAAACCTTAAACCATAAACCCTAAACCCTAAACCCTAAATCCTAACCCTAAACACTAAGCCCTAACCCCTAAACACTAAATCCTAAACCCTAAACTTTAGACCATAAACCATAAACCCCAAACCCCAAACCCTAACCCTAAACCCTAAACCCTAAACCCCAAATCCTAAACCATAACCCTAAACCCTAACCTAAAACCCTGTTAGTCGTCAAATTTTCAATAAAAGCTTAAATAAAAATTTCATAAAAATTATAAAAATTAGTTTAATTTGTTAGAAAATTAGGATTTGAATTCAATAAATGGATGTTGTTGGAAATAATCTGCCCTTGATCAATTTTCTCTAGTTTTGCAGTGAAAAAGTTAAAAAATCAAGAGAAAATTACACTAGAGGAGCTAACGCGTAGCCTCACCCCACGCTTAGCATCAACAGCTATTTTTGATGCTGACGCTACGCATCAAAGCTACGCGTAGCGTCAGTGCTGCGTGGTCTCCACCTCCACTTTGATCAACCACTCCACTTGGACCCAATAATGGGCACTCCACTCAGCCAAAAGGGCCATCCCACTCACCATGAAAGGCCAAAACTCTTGGAGACATGTCCATATGGCCAGGCATGATCAAATTTAATAATTTGAAGTGGCCATTAGCAAGTGTTTAATGGAGGCTGAGTCAGGGGTGTGACGCGTAGCGTCACAGGGACGCGTAGCGTCAGCACCCTTGCTCAGCCCTATAAATAGGGCCATCCAACACCATTCAAATCATCCCTTACACAGCATTTCATTCTCTTCTCTTCTCTCTTGTGCTCGACTTTGAGTACTTCTTTTGTGAGTTGTACTTCTAGAATAGTTTTCTAGATACTTGAGTGTGTTTCGGTGTATTGTGATCGTTGTATCATGAAGTTTCCATCGTCTTCGTAATGTCAAACTCTGTAAGTGTTGTTTTTACTTTTACCATGTGTAACTAATTTATTTATGTTGGAATTGGTGAACTAATCTATTGAGTATAATGTTGTGAATTCGACCTTTGCATGTTTATGATTCAAGTCCATGTTAGTATCTCAACCTTTTATTAATATGAACGTCAAATGGGAGAATGATTTTCATGTGTATCAAAACTGGTTTTATTAGTGTAAATGTCAAACGGGAGAATGATTATTTATGCCGTATTGAAACTTGTTTTGACGAAAGTAAAAAGTTGGAATACCCTTGGTATCTCAATTCTATAGGGGTTGTTAACCATTGTTGCCATAAGGCCAGGTCTTAATGCAAGTTTTTACTGAGAAAGCTCACGAGGGATCGGACTTTATGGTGAATTCTTAGAATTTATATCACGAGGGATCGGGTATAATGATTTTAAGCTGCAATGACATGAAACTTGATGATTAAATATGCATGTCTTGAGTTCCTCATTGTTATTCTAGATTAGGGATCCAATTTCCAACATAATTTGTTTATCTGTGTTTATCTCAAGTATCTTACCTATTCTAGATTGCAACTCGTCTTTTTAGATAAATTTTATTTTCTTTTATCTTATGAATCACTCAATCATGCTATCTTGTGAATATTGTATAAACTGTATATAAATCATTCTTTTGTTTATAATTTCCTTCACATTTACCATAGTAAATAGAAAATTACTGTTGTCATTGGACTTTCAATCCCAGTGGAACGATATCTAAATTTTGAAAACTACAAACGATTGGTGCGCTTGCCAATTAACAAACCCGGTGGTGGAAACGAACCGTTGAGACGCCGTCGCCAGGTTAACAAGTTTTCTGGCGCCGTCGCCGGGGATTGAATTATTTCATTAAAACAGTAAAATTTTAATTACCGTGGTAAATATTTTTTTTACCTTATTTAATTTTTTTTATTATTTATTTCTTATCATTATTACACTAACTTTCTTTGTCTAGTTTGTGTATGCAAACTCGATCTACCGCAGGTAAAATTTATTTTGATCCTGAGATATAAAAGTTTGTAAAGAAAATTAAGTTTGAAATCTAAAACACAAACTAAGTCTTCTTCTACTTTTAAGAATTTTGAAAATTCAAATATGGCTGAAAGGAGAACATTGGGACAGTTTGCTGCTATAAATGATCCACCCCGAGTTTCGGGAATGTTTCAAGGACCAGTTTTACCGGTGGAAATTAAACCTGCCACTTTAAACATTATTCAAAACAACCAATTTGCTGGTTTAAATCATGAAGAACCATATGAACATTTAACTGTTTTTTATGAGTTATGCAGCACAATTGGTTTTGAACCCAATCAAGAAGAGTCTGTTTACATGAGACTCTTTCCTTTTTCATTGATTGGGAAAGCAAAAGAATGATTTAAATCTTGTCCACCGGGTAGTTTTGCAAACTGGTCCGATGTTGAAAGAAAATTTTTGGAAAGATTTTATTCTCCTTCAAAATATTTTGAAGCAATGACAGCCATACATTGTTTTTCTCAAAATAATGATGAATCACTAGGAGAGACATGGGAACGATTCAAGGCACTCTTGAGAAAGTGCCCAAACCACAACCTGAATGATGCCGAGAAGGTAAGAATCGTTTACCATGGTTTATTGCCTCAGTTTAAGATGATGTTAGATGCTTGTGTAGGTGGTTCTTTAATGAACAAGACTGTGGAGGAAGCCATAGAAATATTGGAATCAATGGCTATTAGTGACCGCCAAGCGAAGCATGACAGAGGTAATATGCAGAGGAAGCCAGGAATGCTCGAATTGGGAGTAAATGATACAGTGTTGGCTCAATAAAAATTACTGACCCAACAAATTGAAGTTATGAGCAAGCAATTGGAAAAACTTCAAATTGCTCAAGTAGCATCACCACCCCCTGCTCAACTTAAAACATGTATGCACTGCATGGGAGAACAACCATGTGGTTACCGTGGAAATGAGCAAGAGCAAGCCAATTTCATGAACCATCAAAGAGCACCCTTAGGTAATTTTCCTTTTAATCATGGAAATTCTTTCCCTAACAATTACCTACAGGGTTGGCAAAATCAGAATATTGGCTGGAGACAGGACACTGGACCTTCCAACAGACCTCCTAACAATCAATTCAAGCAACAACAAACTGACAATGCAAGATTGACAAGAATAGAGGAATCTATTCAACAGTTATTGCAGTTTGTAGAGACAAATGAAGCTGCCCGTAAAGCATCAGACATATAAATGGGTCAGCTTGCAAAAGAGATAGCCGAATTAAAGAGTTCTGGGTTTTCTGCAAACACTCAAAACCCAAGGGAACAATGTAATGCTGTTTCTTTTGATGTTGTAAAAATTGATTGTAAAGAAAAGAGTGAGAAAAAGAAAGAAGAAGAAGAGAAAGAAAGTGAAAAAATAGAAAAAAATGAAAAAAATGAAAAAGAAAAAATGTGCAAAGAGATACAGAGCAAGAAACAAACTGTATAACCCCAAAAAAATGTAAAGATCCGGGGAGTTTCACCATTCCTGTGACAATCGGAAATATCAACATCAGGAATGCGTTATTAGATTTAGGGGCTAACATTAACTTGATGCCCTTAGATTTAATAAAACGCATTGGTGAATATGAGTTAAAGGAAGCAAAGACAAAATTACAGTTTGCAGATCGCTCTGTCAAAAAGCCTTTTGGGATTGTGGAAGATGTACTGGTAAAGGTTGACAAGTACCACTTCAAGGTTGACTTCGTGGTGTTGGATATGAAGAAGGACACTGAGATCCCCCTATTCCTAGGAAGACCTTTTATGAAGACTGCAAGAATCAGAGTAGATGTTGATCTAAGTACGGTTGCAGTCAAAGTTTATGAAGAAGAGGTAAGCTTCAGTGCTCATGAACACCTCAGGATAAGTAATGAGGCAAAAGTTTACCTTTCAACCGAACCAGGTATACCTCTTCCCAATCAATTAAATTGTTTTAACTTAACCGATGCTTTGAAAGATGAAAAACAGGTAATTAAGCATCGAAAAAGAAAAAAAAGGAAGAAAAAGACACGTGATTCCTCAACGAATATTGGGAGACCACCTGATTAAATCAGAGGTAATGTCTGGCTGGAGACATTAAATCTAGCGCTCAATGGGAGGCAACCCATTCTTTTCTCTTATTTTTAAATATTTTTTAATATAAAAAAAAAATTTAGATAAAAATTTTTTTTTGAAAAGAATAGGGGTTTAAAACTGAAAAGAAAAGGTTTATGAAAATCAAAATTTTGAAATCATAAAACAGAAGCCCACGCGTAGCGCCCATGTGACGCGTAGCGTGGACTCTGAATTATAGGTTTGACGCGTAGCGTCTCATCCACGCGTAGCGTCAGAGCCCACGTTCAGTTTTTAAAACTGAATCAGAAAGGCCCATCTTAGGGTTTAAAGCCTAAGATCTCCTTTCTGCCTCACTTTAGTTTTCAAAACCCTAAATTTCAAAACCTCTTTCTCCCTTCCAAACTCTTTCAAACCTATTGCTCAAGGAACCACAAGTAAGTGTTCTAATTCATTCTCTTTAGTTTTGTTTTTAAAATTTTCAATTTATAGAAATAAATGTGGTTAGGATTAGGATTAGAAGACCATTGGGATTGATTGCTGTTAGGAATTGAATGAATAATGTGGTTTGGAAAGGGGTTGCTGCTGTGCAACCCCTGTTTCTTTTCTGTTCTATGCAGCTCACGCGTAGCGTCCCACTGACGCGTAGCGTGAGGATGAACTGTGAGCCCACGCGTAGCGTCCCACAGACGCGTAGCGTGGGCAGAACAGGCTGATGCGCAGCGTCACACCACGCGTAGCGTCAGCCTCTGTTTTTAATTTTTGTTAATTTTTGCTGTGTGTTTGTTGTTTGTTGTTTTCTTTTTAAATTAATAAATTTTTATATTTAGTATTTGTTATACTTTCTTGCATAAAAACAAATTTGTATAAATTTTGAATAAATTGTACTTTGTTTTGAAAATTATTTGAAAATATGTGTGTTACTTTCTTTATAAATCATAAAAATACAAAAATATGTTGTGGTATATTTGAATTTCAATTTTAGAAAAACCAAAAATATTTTTTATGGATTAATTTATTGTTTAATGTGTGTTTAATTTTAAACTTTTTATTTTTTTGCAGATGGCACCAAAGAAATCTATTCCCACTGCTGGTCCCTCTAAAAGATAGAGGAAGACCACAGATACCGACACCACCTCTGAGGATCCTGATCTTCAGGGACAAGAGGTGTTAGGACCGAGGGATCCCACCAGATTTCACACTGATGCAAAGTGGGCACGGTTTCATCAGATCAAGGGCCAGAGACTTATCTGGGAGAGGGTACTTGATCTGAGTGCAGGAGATTACCCTGAGCTTCAAGATGGAATTCAGCAGAGGAGATGGGGACCTCTATTCTCTCTACCTACTGAGGGGGACCCCATCTTAGTGATGGAGTTTTATACAAATGCTTTCAGGACCCGCCAGGACGCACCGAACATAGGACAGCAGCGGACGAGTTGGGTGAGAGGCCGGCATATTTCATATGATCGGGACACTATCAGCACCCTATTGGGTAACCCTTGGGAGCCTACTTCCGAGGATGACACTTGTTTCTGGAAAGAAAACAGAAACAAGATTGCTGCTGAGGGAGAGTTAGGATACTCCCTCGAGGAGATTGCTCATTTCTTGAGCAAGGATAGAATCTTTTTCAACCTAAGTAGGGTTAGAAGGAGTCCATCTAACCTCCTAAAGACCCAGCTGACCCCCATAGCCCAGGCGTGGTCCCACCTCATGCTTCATAATATCACTCCTGTCACCCACCTTTCATCCCTTCCAGTTGATCGTTGTTGCCTTCTCTATTCTATCCTCCAGGGCCACACCATTGATATTGCTGAGCTTATATCTGAGCAGATTCACTTTTATGCCCTTGGGTATAAAGTGAATCGCCCCATACCCTTTCCTCTCATCATATCTGCCTTACTGAGGAGGCAGGGAGTCATTGTACCTTCACCAGAGTTTACTGGTTCTTCAGGGAGAGTCCCTAAAGTTCTAGTGAACAGAGATTATTTTGTGCAGCAGTGCGAGCTTCCACCACTAGAGCAGGAGGCTCAGCCTCGACCTAGGAGGAGGAGACCACCAGTGCAGTCTCCATCTACTCATGCTGTCACACAGGGCTTTGCCCGGATATCACTTGAGCATCAGCATATGATGCAGATGATGGCTGCCACTCATAGAGCTTATATTCATCTTTACAATGAATTTTATCAGTACAGGTTACAGGGAGAGGGAGCACCTTATGTTACCCCGGCCGAGTTTGCAGCACATGTAGCTTGGCCCGGAGATTTACCCACCTACCCTGAGACTGGTGGATCTTCTAGCGCACAGGCTGACTCTGATGGCGATGGTGATGATGAGGAGGAGGAGCAGGATGATGATCAGATGGAAGATTGATGATGTCATCTTCTTATTTTTCTGCATTTACTTTGAGTACAGTTGATTCTAGTTTATATTTACATTTACATTTACACTTTATATTATGGTATTTCATTATTGTGTGGTGTGTTTTTACGTAGTTATTCGTTTTTGCTTATTTTTTGAAAAAAAATAATCCAAAAATAAAATTTTTATCTTTCAATCAAATTTTTGTTAGTAAGTTAATTTATACACTTAAAGTTTTTACACAATAAAACCAATTTTGTAAAATCAATTATTGATTCTTTATAACTTAGGAATTTTGATAAATTTAATTACAATAAGTTTATTAACCATCAAGCAAATTTCAATAACCCGGTGAGTTGAGAGATTTATTTTTTACACTTGAGGGTTTAATCGACATATTTTCAATTCGAATTGATTTTGCTTTAATCTCTGATTTGTGTTGTTGTACAGAGAATTCGGGAAAATGATCAAGGCACATTTATTGGTGAAACGAAACCTTGGGCCAAACAGCTTACCTTGGTAAAAAGTCTTTTATCCCTTGCAAGCCAATTTGAGCCTAAAATAAAATTCTTTGGTACCCTTAAAACCTAATTTTGTTTTAACCATTCCCTATACTTGATTGATTAAAAGAGCAGTTGAAATAAATGAAAAATATTTTGAGTGTTCTCACAAAAATGGGGAGTGAAAATAAGCAACTTGATTCTTTTCAAAAGGAAAGTATGAAAAAAAAAAGTCAAAAATAGTGAAAAGAATCAAGTTGGGGGTATTTATTTTTCATCAATAAAAGAAAATGAGAAGTTTGGGTCAAGAGAAAAGCCTAAAAATTATGAAAATGCTCTTTTATGATTTCAGGTTTTTGAATTCCAAGAAAAACCATTAATTCTTGTAAGCCAAGCCTCATTACAACCCGTGAAAAGACCTTGTGATTTTCGAATTAACTCGGTATAAATAACCATTGATTAGATGACAAACAAAGTTAAATTTGTTTGATTTTATGATTGATTGAGTGAAACAGGTTACCAATTGCATAGAGATAAACACTTGTGAGGTAAGCCTGAAATTCTGCTTGATTGTTAATAGAATATTGTAAATAATTTTATCATTAAACCTTTGTTATATTTGATATCAGTTTTTGATTATTACAAAATAGTTAAAATTGTGTAATTATTTTTTGTGGTAAATTTTCGGACTAACTTAAAAATTTGATTTCAAATTTTTATTTTTCTTATTTTTCTCTCTTGCTCGAGGACGAGCAATGTCTCAAGTTGGGGGTATTTGTTAGTCCTCAAATTTTCAATAAAAGCTTAAATAAAAATTTCATAAAAATTATAAAAATTAGTTTAATTTGTTAGAAAATTAGGATTTAAATTCAATAAATGGATGTTGTTGGAAATAATCTGCCCTTGATCAATTTTCTCTAGTTTTGCAGTGAAAAAGTTAAGAAATCAAGAGAAAATTACACTGGAGGAGCTGACGCGTAGCCTCACCCCACGCTTAGCATCAACAGCTATTTTTGATGCTGACGCTACGCATCAAAGCCACGCGTAGCGTCAGTGCCGCGTGGTCTCCACCTCCACTTTGATCAACCACTCCACTTGGACCCAATAATGGGCACTCCACTCAGCCAAAAGGGCCATCCCACTCACCATGAAAGGCCAAAACTCATGGAGACATGTCCATATGGCCAGGCATGATCAAATTTAATAATTTGAAGTGGCCATTAGCAAGTGTTTAATGGAGGCTGAGTCAGGGGTGTGACGCGTAGCGTCACAGGGACGCGTAGCGTCAGCACCCTTGCTCAGCCCTATAAATAGGGCCATCCAACACCATTCAAATCATCCCTTACACAGCATTTCATTCTCTTCTCTTCTCTCTTATGCTCGACTTTGAGTACTTCTTTTGTGAGTTGTAGTTCTAGAATAGTTTTCTAGATACTTGAGTGTGTTTCGGTGTATTGTGATCGTTGTATCGTGAAGTTTCCATCGTCTTCGTAATGTCAAACTCTGTAAGTGTTGTTTTTACTTTTACCATGTGTAACTAATTTGTTTATGTTGGAATTGGTGAACTAATCTATTGAGTATAATGTTGTGAATTCGACCTCTGCATGTTTATGATTCAAGTCCATGTTAGTATCTCAACCTTTTATTAATATGAACGTCAAACAAGAGAATGATTTTCATGTGTATCAAAACTGGTTTTATTAGTGTAAATGTCAAACGGGAGAATGATTATTTATGCCGTATTGAAACTTGTTTTGACGAAAGTAAAAAGTTGGAATACCCTTGGTATCTCAATTCTATAGGGGTTGTTAACCATTGTTACCATAAGGCCAGGTCTTAATGTAAGTTTTTACTGAGAAAGCTCACGAGGGATCGGACTTTACGGTGAATTCTTAGAATTTATATCACGAGGGATCGGGTATAATGATTTTAAGCTGCAATGACATGAAACTTGATGATTAAATATGCATGTCTTGAGTTCCTCATTGTTATTCTAGATTAGGGATCCAATTTCCAACATAATTTGTTTATCTGTGTTTATCTCAAGTATCTTACCTATTCTAGATTGAACTCGTCTTTTTAGATAAATTTTATTTTCTTTTATCTTATGAATCACTCAATCATGCTATCTTGTGAATATTGTATAAACTGTATATAAATCATTCTTTTGTTTATAATTTCCTTCACATTTACCATAGTAAATAGAAAATTACTGTTGTCATTGGACTTTCAATCCCAGTGGAACGATATCTAAATTTTGAAAACTACAAACGATTGGTGCGCTTGCCAATTAACAAACCCGGTGGTGGAAACGAACCGTTGAGACGCCGTCGCCGGGTTAACAAACCCCAAATAAAAAACCTGAACCCTCAACCCCAAAACCCTAACCCTAAACCCTAACCCATACACCCTAAACCCCAACCCATACACCCTAACCCATAAACCCTAAACCCTAAACTGTAAACCCTAAACCAAAAACCCTAACCCTAAACTCCAAATTCCAAACCATAAACCCTAAACCCCAACCCCTAACCCCTAAACCCTACACTATAAACCCTAAACTTTAAACTCTAAACCCTAAACCCCAAACCCTAATCTCTAAACCCTATACTCAAAATTCCAAACCATAAAACCTAAACCACCCCAAACCCCAAACCCTAAACCCTAAACAATAAACCACAAACCCTAAACCTACAACCATAAACCCTAAACCCTAGACATTAATCCCTAAACCCTAAACCCCAAATCCAAACCCAAAACCCTAAACCCTAAACCACAAAAAAAAGCCCTGAACCCTAAACTCCAAACAAAAAACTATAAACCCTAAACCTTAAACCCTGAACCCTGAACCCCAACCCATACACCCTCAACCATAAACCACAAACCCTAAACCCTAAACGTTAAACCATATACCCTAAACCCTAAGCCCTAAAACCTAAATCCTAACCCTAAACACTAAACCCTAACCCCTAAACACTAAATCCTAAACCCTAAACTTTAGACCACAAACCGTAAACCCTAAACCCTAAACCCCAAACCATAACCCTAAACCCTGAACCCCAAACCCTAAACCCTAACCCTTAACCCCAAACCCTAAACCCTAAACCTTAACCACTAAACCTCAAACCCCAAACCCTAACCCATAAACCCCAAACCCTAAACCCTAAACCCTAAACAATAAACAACAAACCCTAAACCCTAAACCCTAAACCATCAAACCTAAACCCTAAGCCCTAAACCCTAAAACCCAAATCCTAAACCCTAAACCCTAAACCCCAAACCCTAAACCCTAAACCCTAAACCCTAAACACCAAACCCTAAACCCTACACCCAAAACTCCAAATCCCAAACCGTAATCCCTAAACCTTAAACCACAAACCCTAATCCCTAAACCGTAAGCCCTAACCCCTAAAAGGTAAACCCTAACCCTAAACACTAAACCATAACCCCCAAACCCTAAACCCTAAACCTTAACCCTAAACACTAAACCATAACCCCTAAACCCTAAACCTTAAAACCAAAACCCTAACCCTAAACCCTAAACCATAACCCGTAAACCCTAAACCCTAAACCATAAACCCTGTACCCCAAGCCACACTCCCTAAACCCTAAACCCTAAACCCTAAACTCCAAACCTAAACCATAAACCCTAAGCCCTAAACCCTAAACCCAAACCCCAAAACCCTAAACCATAAACCCTAAACCCCAAACCCTAAACCATAAACCCTAAACTCTAAATCCTAAACCATAAACCCTAAACCTTAAACAACAACTGCTAAACCCTAACCCTGAACCCCTAAAACCTAAACCCTAACCCTAAACACTAAACCCTAAACCCTAAACGCTAAACCCTAAACCCTAAACTCCAAACCACAAACCCTAAACCCTAAACCCTAACCCACAAACCCTAAACCCTAAACCCTAACACTTAAACCCTAAACACTAAAACCTAAAACCTAAACTCTAACCCATAAATCCTAAACCAAAACCCTAAACCCTAAACCCTACACCCTAAAACATAAACTCTAACCCTAAATACTAAATCCTAAACCCTAAACCCTAAACCACAAAGTCCAAACTCTAAACTCTAAACCCTAAACAACAAACCCTAACCTCTAAACCCCAACCCTTAAACCCTAAACCCTAAACCCTAATTCCTAAACCAAAACCCTAAACCCTAAACCTAAAACCCTAAACAAAAAACCCTGAACCCTCAACCCCAAACCCCAAACCGTCAACCCTAAACCCTAAACTCAAAACCCCAAACCCTAAACCCTAAACCCTAAACCCCAACCCATACACCCTAACCCCTAAACCCTAACCCCTAAACCGTAAACCCTAAACTCTAAACTCCAAATCATGAACCCCAAACCCCAACTCCTAAACACTAAACTCTAAACCCTAAACCCCAAACCCTAATCCCTAAACCCTATACTCTGAATCCCAAACCATAAAACCTAAACCATAAACCTTAAAGCCCAAACCCTAAACCCTAAATGATAAACCACAAACCCTAAACCTAAAACCACAATACCTAAACCCTAAACCCTAATCCCAAAACCCTAAACCCCAAATCCTAAACCAAAACCCTAAACCCTAAACCTAAACCCCCAAACAAAAAACCCTGAACCATAAACCCCAAACCCTAAACCCTAAACCCTAAACCCCAAACCCTAAACCCTAAACCCTGAACCCCAACCCATACACCCTAAACCATAAACCATAAACCACAAACCTTAAACCCTAACCCTTAAACCCTAAATCCTAAACCCTAAACCCTAAATCCTAACCCTAAACACTAAACCCTAACCCCTAAACACTAAATCCTAAACTCTAAACTTTATACCACAAACCATAAACCCTAAACCCTAAAACCTAAACCCTGAACCCCAAACCCTAACCCTTAAACCCTAACCCTAAACCCCAAATCCTAAACCAAAACCCTAAACTCTAACCTAAACCCCCAAACAAAAAACCTGAACCTTCAACCCCAAAACCCAAACCCTAAACACTAAACTCAAAACCCCAAACCCTAAACCCTAAACCCCAACCCATACACCCTAACCTGTAAACCCTAAACCCTAAACTATAAACCCTAAACTAAAAACCCTAACCCTAAACTCCAAATTCCAAACCATAAACCCTAAACCCCAACCCATAAACCCTACACTAGAAACCCTAAACTTTAAAGTCTAAACCCTAAACCCCAAACCCTAATCCCTGAACCCTATACTCAAAATTCCAAACCATAAAACCTAAACCCTAAACCTCAAACCCTAAACCCTAAACCCTAAACGATAAACCACAAACCCCAAACCTACAACCATAAACCCTAAACCCTTGACCCTAATATCACGACCGGGATCACGGCGACACGGCCGACCCTCAAAATGATCTTTTAGTTTGGTTCGAAAAGAAAAACAGGGAGTTGCCACCAATATTTTTTAGGATAAAATACCGGGAAAACCTTTCGTTAAAGCACTGGTTATAAAAATGAAATTCCATGTTCGAGAGTCTAATTACAGGTGAGGAAGGTATTAGCACCTGACAACTGTCCGTTATAAAAATGGTTACCTCAATATGATAGCGCGCATTATAATTAACCCAATAATTATTTTAACTTATTCATGAAAAGAAAGTATACGACATGACAAAATGTATAAAAATAAAAAAAAATAAACACGGAATATTTACATGAGATTAACAGGACGTCTCGTCTAAGTTAAACTCGCTCCTCCTCTTATTTTATTTTTTTTAAATAGAAAAATAAAAATTGTAATAATAATGAGAATAATAATAATCATTACAACCTTTATGCTAGTCCATATAGAATGTATGAAGTACTTATTTTTTGTTATATATTTATTACAAACTTAGGAAGGGGTAAAAAAGAAAAGAAAAGAAAATAACAAGAATTTATTTAAGTGGGAAAATGGAATACCGAGTGAAAAAAATGGAATACCGAGTGAAAAATGGAAAAACCAAGTGAAAATGGAAAAAACCGAGTGAAAAAGTGGAATACCGAGTGAAAAAGTGGGATACCGAGTGACGGAGTAAGAGAGTAAGAGTGCTGGTATTGGAGCTTCTGTTGAATTATGGGGCTGAATGGTGTTGTGAGGATTTAGGAGGAAGTTAGGGACGGTGCTATGTGGAAAAATGGGGACGGTTTATGGGTATTTGAGGGAGAATGGTGTGGAGTTGGAAGGGCTGTATGGTGTTCGTTGGAGAGAGGACAGTTATGGAGTTGGAAGGGTTGCACGGTGTTGGTGAGGGACAGTGAAAAGAGGAAAAGAGGGGACGGTGCTGGAGGAGGCTGTGAGGAGTGAGGGACAGTGAAGGGAGGAAGAGAGGGAATGGTGTTGGAGGAGGCTGTGAGGAGTGAGGGACAGTGAAGGGAGGAAGAGAGGGGACGGTATTAGGTGGAAAAGAAAAGGGACAGTATTGGAAGGAGAGGGAAGAAGGACGGTTGTGTTGGAGGAGGCTGTGAGGAGTGAGGGACAGTGAAGGGAGGAAGAGAGGGGACGGTGTTAGGTGGAAAAGAAAAAGGACAGTATTGGAAGAAGAGGGAAGAAGGACGGTTGGGTGTTGGAGAAGGACGGCTGGGTGTTGGGGTTCTCTAATGAAGGCTCCTTTTTTTCTTGAAGGCTTTAGGATCCTCTTTACTTATAGAGGTCTTGAACGCCCACTAGCAGTGGCAAGTGGGGCTTCTCCTTTTGTCCTGAAGTCAGCCGCCCCACTTGATTAGCGTTGGATACAGCCTGGATGGAGTTGGTGGACACAGCTTGCATCTAGACAGCTATGGGGGATGGCAGCTAGTCCTTTGTCACTTTGTCAGCCACCCCCCACAAGTCAAAGATCTACTTGGATAGTGGAAATCTAAGTCAGCAAGGGCATTCGGTGGGAATATGGGTCAGATTTCACCTTCTCTCCACAATCTGAGTGGAAAAGATGCCTTTTGTGTACAAGACCGAGTGGAAAAGGTGCTGTTTATACAAGAACCGAGTAAAGAATGACTCAGAACTGACTGAAATGGTTAGAGTATGACTCAGAATTGGGTGAAAGATGACTCGGAATTGGCTAAAAGAATGGCTTGGAAATGGCTAAAAAGGATGACTCAGAAATGGTTTAAGTATGGCTCGGAATTGGGTGAAAGGATGGCTCGAAATTGGCTAAAAAGGATGACTCGGAAATGGTTTAAGTATGGCTCGAAAATTGGTGGAAATGGGCTCGGTGATGATTGGCCAAAAAGGGCTCGGGAATGGGTGAAAAGGATAGGTCGGAAGTGAAACAAAGGTGACTTGGAAATTGAGTGAAAGGATTCACTCGGTGCTGACTGAAGAGTGGTTCAATCGGTACTGACTGAAAAGAAAATGACTCGGAACTGACTGAAGAGGGTTCACTCGGTGCTGACTGAAGAGGCATCACTCGGTACTGCCTGGAGATTCTTCATTCGGTGCTGACTGGAGATTCTTCACTCGGTGCTGACTGAAGATTCTTCACTCGGTGCTGACTGGAGAGTCTTTACTCGGTGCTGACTGGAGATTCTCCACCCGGTGCTGACTGGAGATTCTTCACTCGGTGCTGACTGGAGAGTCTTCACTCGGTGCTGACTGGAGATTCTCCACTCGGTACTGGCTGGAGATTCTTCACTCGGTGCTAACTGAAAGAGTGGCTCGGTACTGACTGAAGAGAGTACTCACTCGGCACCTTCTAAAATGTTTCACTCGATAACGTGAAGGGAATTTAATCACTCAAAAAAACTTGTTCGGATTTGCTTGGGAGTCATTCAGTAGACTTTTTCTTCACTCAGAAATCTGACTGGCTTCTCACTTAGAATTTGGCACTCAGCTCCGACTGGCTTCTCACTCAGAATTGCCTTCTTCTTACTCGAAAACCGACCCTACTCACTCGGATGTGTTCATTCAGAGTCAGCTTTGTTTTTTAATCAGAAGGGTTTCAACCACCAATCAACTCGGAGTCGGCTTTGTTTTCAATCAGCACTTAGAACTTGGACATATTCACTCGGAACCGACCTTCTTCTCACTCAGAACTTGGAAACTTGGACATTTTCACTCGGATAATCCTTCTTCTCACTCAGAACTTGGAATTTGACCATTTTCACTCAGAAATTGCCTTCTTCTCACTCAGAACTTGGAAATTTGGCAATTTTCACTCGGATAATCCTACTTTGCTCAGAATGTCCTTCCCTATGTTTTTTCTTGAAGCTTTTTCTTCCTCTTTGGAAATTTCTTGAAGCCTATTAGAACAGCACCCTGCTACGTCTCACTCGGAGACTCTTTACTCAGAAATGATCATTCCGAGTCCTTTCACTCGGAAATGATCATTTCCGAGTCAGAGATTTTTATTTTTTAATTTTTTCTTTCTTTCTTTTGAATTCTTTTCACTTGTGGATATCAATCAGACTGAAATAGGTGTTCACAGATGCCTCTATTTACTTCTTTTCATGAGAAAAGCATGAAGTTTCTTCTTGCTTTTGAAATGGAAAGGTGACAGGGCCCGCAAGCGCACGGGTTATGTCGCGTCATATAAAAGATTATCGTTCTCCACAGGGACTGAGTTCAAAGTACCAGCATATTGAAATTTAATTATCCACACAATTGATTTTTTTTAAGATTTTTATAAAATAAAGCACAAATTAAAGTTGCACAGAATACGAATAAATATAAAAATAAAATTTACTTGGCACTTAAAAAGCAGAGTTGAGAATATCTTGGGATTTCGGGGGATTAAGACTCTATTTTATGTTAATGAATTTTAACTTTTCATAAATAAGAATCGAATTAAGTTTTCCAAGGCGAATTTTCCAAAAGCTAATTAATATGTTCCTCTCGGAATCCTATTAATGTACCTAACCTATGGAAAGCGCTGCTTAATCCTCAGAAAGGCCCATTATCGTTTTATGAAAACCCATTTTATTTCCTCAAAAGAATTTTGATTACTTTCATGGTTTTACCGAGGTCACAAAAAGCATTTCAAAAATATTAGGTTTAATTCAAAGCTTTCCGGTAAAAATAAATCTCTCGATTCTATTTATTACCTAAACTTACTAATATACCCGCAAGTATACAGTTTTATCATTTAGGTTCTTGTTAGGAATCACTAAAAGCATTAAGCGTAATTGAACTAAATGGAAAACATAAATTTATTTAATTCCAAGTCAAAATAACATTAAAATAAAATATTATTATACCCCCTTTATCCCAAGATAATTAATTTAGCTACTCATGAAATAATTCAAATTCATATAAATAATGGAAAAATAAAACATACAAGACATAGTAAAAATAAAGACTTACGGGTTTCTCCAAAAGCTCAGAATAATTTACCACTGTAATTCCTTGTTGCAATATTCTCCACCAATTACAAATTTAAATTCTCACTTTTACAGCCCTCACACTCTTACAAAATAAAAGAAAGAAAAGAAAATAAAAAGAAAGAGAAGAAAGATGAACAGAGAAAGAAAAATGGAAAAGAAGAAAACTAAAGAGAAAAAGAGAGAAAGCAATGAAGAAAAGAAAAGAAAATAGAATGAATCTGATCGTAATTGATGGGAAGAGATGATTCATTTTGCTGATGGGTTGCTGCTGCTTTTATAGGCAAATAGATGGAGGTTTCCAGCTATGAAAACGTGTTCAAATTGCAAGTGGAAGAAACTTTCGGTGCATGTGAGTTCCAGCTGTGCCAACTTGTTTCCAATTTGCATATTTTAATATTTCCAATAATTCGATGCTTGGATTTTAGTGATGATTGGTGCAGAATGATGAAATTCCGAGTGGAAGCTTGCTGGAGGGTGGTTTGCTGAGTGCTGGATGGTGTGGGTGCAAACTGGACAGCGTGGAGAGGAGTTGCTGTTGGATGGAGATCTGTACGGTGTGGAGAGGAAAGTGTTAGAGCCGGTGTGAGTGTGAAGAGTTGGAACGGAGAGGGACAGTGGATAGAAGAGGGAATGAGACGGTGTTAAGAAGTGAGGACGGTTGGGTGTTTTGGGAGAAAGGGACAGTGTTGTGGAGTTTGAGGGACAATAGAGTTGCTGGACGGTGTTCAATTGATCCGGTGTTGGGCCTGTGAAGAGAGTCTGGGCGGTGTGAAGAGTACTGCTGGACGGTGTTGTGGATTGAAAGGAGAGTGTGGGCGGTGTTGGTTGGGGAGAAGAGTCTAGGCGGTGTTGGTTTGAGGGACAGAGTTGCTGGACGGTGTGGTGGATGGAGCCGGTGGTCAAAGTGGATGGGACGATCGGTGATGAAGATGGATGAAAGGACGAGTGAAGAGTGACTGAAGAGTAACTTCTGATTGAGCCATTCAGTCGGAATTGAATGCAGGAGGACTCAGAACCGACTAAAACCATTCACTCGGCTCAGGTTCATGGAGTTTATTCAGAACTGGTTGCAGAGTGAATCGGAACCGAGTGAAAAGTGATTCACTTGGAACTGTTTAAAAGGTGACTCGAAGCCGACTGGAAAGTGGCTCACTCAGGGTTGAGAAGTCTGCTCACTGTTTCACTCGGCTATGTCTATGGAATTTGAACCACTCGGAGAGAGACCTTGCTCGGATTTCTCAAGAATACACTCGGTCACATTCAAATGGTAAAATCACACCTTCATTCGGGAGTCTGAGTTGATTTCCACTCGGAATTGACTTCAGTCGTCATTCAAATCACTCGGAATGGCCTTCACTTTTACTCAGGAACTTGCACTTGAAGGGTTGGAATTTGACTGATTGAATTTCTTCTTATGTTCGAGCCTTTGCTTTGCTCGGAAATGCATCTTTCTGACCCAACTCACTCGGATGTGCTTTCCTTGGGGACTTCTCACTCGGGCTCAGTATGAAACTTGAGAGTCTACCCGAGTATGATTCATTTCCGGTCGGATTTTTCCTTCCTTGCTAAGATTTACTCAGAAATGCTTTGTTCTGCTTGAGAATGCCATTTTCTCTAAGTGAGATCACACGGATTCCTCCTTAGTCAGCATTTATTCATTTCAGTGGCCTCTTCTACTCAGAATCCATTCACTCAGAACAGCTTTTCACTCGGATTTGTTGCAATCAGAAAACTCCCACTCGGATTCACTTCAATCAGTAATCCTTTCACTCGGAGAATAGCTTTGGACATATTTATTGGAGGTCAGTCTCCTTTTTTCACTCGGAATAGACGTAGTCGGGGAAGTTTCCACTCGAAATCACCTCCAACCAAGACTTATTCCATTTCAGCATTGGTCCTTCACTCGAGTCAGCCATTTATCACTTGGAATGGCTTTGACAGGGATCTTTCCACTCGGATTTGGCTCCAATAGTGAAGTATTCCACTCGGCAATGCTCCATTCTGAGTCGTTCCACTCGGATTTGGTCCTTTCTCAGTCACCCCACTCGGATTTGGTCATTTTGAGTCAGAATTCAGCATTTCTGAGTCAGATTTTAACATTCTGAGTCGGATTTCAGCATAAAAAGAGAGTTCTTTCTACTTTGGGCTTGTTCTTCTTGTTTCTTTATCATTTTATGGTCGTTTTTTCTCTTGTTTTTGACCCTTTATTACCTTAATTCCTACAAAATAACATACCCAAGTAGAATAGAGTGGAAAGAAAGCAAAAATCGCAATAAATAAAGGAAATACAGTGCATTATGATTAAAATCCTAAGCAAACTAGATCTATTTTATTGTATTATAAAGCACTTATCAAAATACCCCAAACCAAAGCATTGCTTGTCCTCAAGCAATCACCATATTCACAAGATAAAATACATAAAACACTAAACTTAATAAACTAAGGAATCCAAAACAAAGAAACAGATTTATTCAAATGCCAGTTTTATTTTTCTTATGTGAATCAATTTTCAATGTCAAGACTTGAGATACTCTTCTCATAATTTTCACTCAAGTGTTTCAAGGTTTGTGTATCTCTCAAATCATCATAGTCAAAAAATATTACCATAAGCTTGTTAATAAACCAGAAACTCCACAGTTTAAATAGAAAATATGTCAAAGTCTAAAGGTCTTTCAAAGGTTGTAATGTGGCCTTGGGTTGTATTGTCAAGGTAGAAATTTCAAGAAAAATGGAATACAAAAGGGCTTTAACAGTCATGAATGATTCAAATCACCATTATAAATTTAACAGAGCAGATTTTTGAACTTTTATGGACTTTTTGGAATTCATTCAATATCATCCTTTTGATTTTCTTTTCTTTTTCTTGCGTTTCTTTGCATCCAATACTATATTTTTCTTAAGTCCTTTTTTTATTTCTTTGCTCCACTAAATTTCCAACTTTTTACCATTAAGAGAATATCAGTCAATGAAAGGTTTCAAAGAAAAATTTTCACTTTTAGGCTCAAAAGGGGCAACTAGGGGTCAATTATACAAAATTCTGAGGCTTAAGAATAAGACCTAATTGTGCCTTTATCATCCTAAGACATATAATCAAAAACCATTTTGAATCAGTTGAAAAACAAGTTCTAGAATATTAATGACTATGAGATTCACTCAATTAAGAAAATATGGGTTTTGAAAATTTGTTTGATAAATAACCCATTTTGGCTCAAGTCTAACCATGGAAAGTCTTTTCAAAGAAAATTTTAATCACATAAGGTTCATTTAAGCATTTATTTGGCATTTAAACAATCAAATTTTGAAAATTTTACTCAAAATTTTGGGGTCCTTAGATACTTTAGCCTTGTGTTCAAAGTAAATTTATCATGCAATCATGGTAAATTACAAGATTACAAACAAAACAAGGAAAACACACATGCATAATAAAATGACAATCACACAACGTAAACAAAACAGTTAAGTTTTCTTACCTACCACCCCAAACCAGAATTTGACATTTTCCTCAATGTTAAAATGGATGATAAAAGGATAAGAAAACTTACCTGTAGTAACCCCAAACCAGCATCTGACATAGTTGTTTTTTTTTTTTAAAGCTTAAAAATAAAGATATGGGGTTACCTCCCCACAAGTGCTAAGTTTAACGTCTTCAGCCAGACTCTATCCCTCAATCACAGTCAAGAATCGATTAGGGCCTAGAAACTCATACCTTAGTATGGAAGGTGAAGATGTAAGTTTAACATTTGGGTTCACTATGACCTCAGCGTCATGTCTCAGTGGTATGTCACCTTCACTGCTTTTTGATGTTCCTGCAAACTTATTCAGAAAAATAGATTCAAGTGGGTCATTAAGAAGAGTTTCATTCTTCACCACTTGGTCAACAATTTCAATTCCATAGCAAACATCATTAAAAGGTTTTTCTAAAACATTTTTCAAGTTAAAATCAACCTTTTGGTCTTCAACAATTAGAGACAACTTACCATTTTTGACATCGATCACAGTACTTGCAGTTGCTAAAAATGGTCTGCCTAAAATAATAGGAATCAAAGAATCTTCATCCATTTCAAGCACAACAAAGTCAGCAGGTATAAAAAATTTTCCTACCTTAATAGGAACATCTTCTAAGATTCCTGCAGGATATTTGATAGATCTATCAACCAACTGTAAAGATATCCTAGTAGGTTTTGGCTCTCCCAATCCTAACTTTTTAGCAACAGATAATGGCATTAAACTCACACTCGCTCCCAAATCACACAATGCGCTATCTATAGCTATGCCACGAATCATACAAGGAATAGAAAAGCTACCTGGATCATGAAGTTTTGGAGGTATTTTCTTCTGAATTAGAGCGCTGCACCCCTCAGTGAGTGCCACGGTTTCATCTTCCTCAAGCTTTCTTTTGTTGGACAAAATATCCTTCAAGAACTTCGCATAGATAGGCATTTGCTGCAAAATATCTATGAAGGGAATATTGACATACAATTTCTTTAAAACATCAAGAAACTTACCAAATTGTTTGTCCAACGTTGCTCTAGCCAGGCACTAAGGAAATGGAATAGGAGGTTGATATGGCTTAACCTCTTCTTTCTTTTCTTGTGGTTTTTCTTCCTTATCAATCGGGTGAGATGGAGACTCATCCAATTTCTTTTTCTCTTTAGTCTTACCAACTGGACCATCATATTGAGTACCACTCCTAAGAGTGATAGCCATTGCATGGTTGGAAGG
This sequence comes from Clitoria ternatea, assembly GCA_037962975.1. Lineage (NCBI taxonomy): Eukaryota > Viridiplantae > Streptophyta > Magnoliopsida > Fabales > Fabaceae > Clitoria > Clitoria ternatea. The sequence goes on from CM075676.1 coordinate 62,174,615, forward strand.
TCCAGCCTCAGGTTTCCCAGGAAATGTTCCTGGTGCTCTTTGAGAATAGGAGGCTTGTTGGGCAATTTGAGTCTCCAATATTTTGTTATGGGTGGCAAGAGAGTCCACCTTTGAAGCTAAGTTCTTTATTACATCAGAGAATTCATCATTCTGCTTCTGTTGAGTAGCTACAAATGTCTCCATTAAGGACTCTAGTTTTGATTTCTGTGGATTGTAGGGTCCTTGTTGAGGGTTGTAGTTATTTTGAAATTGAGGTGGCCTATTTTGGAAGCCAGGTGGACCTTGTGGAGGTCTGTAGTTACCTTGATAATTTCCACCGTAGTTTCCAATAGCATCCACCTGATGCATTTCTTGTTCTTGATTAGGGGTCATTGCTAAATGGCAGTTTGTAGCTCCATGTCCTGAAACACCACAAACTTCACAAATAATATTAGTAGCACCTGTTGACCCTATTTTATCAAGTTTTAATGTTAATGCTTCAACTTTGGCAGAAAGTAGGGAAAGAGCATCGACAGAATACTTACCTGGTGTTTTGGAAGGTAATCCTCTTTCAGAGTTCCACTAGTGAGTGTTTTGAGCTATTTCCTCAATCAGGTTCTCAGCTTCATCAACATTTTTACTCATGAAGGCTCCTCCAGCTGCAGCATCTAAAGAGATCTTTTGTGTGGAAGTTAGTCCATTATAGAAAATATGTATTGTCAACCATCTTTCTATCCCATTGTGAGGACATTCTCTTAGCAACTCTCTGTATCTCTCCCAGGCTTCATACAAGGATTCATCATCTTTTTGTGAAAAATTGATGATTTGTTTTCTCTGCACATCAGTCTTGTTCCTTGGGTACCATTTATTGATAAAAGCACTGGACAATTGTTCCCAAGTCGTGATGGATCCTTCAGGAAGAGAGTATAACCACGCTCTCGCTTTATCTCTTAAGGAGAAAGGGAAAAGTCTTAAGCGAATGGCATCATTGGTGGCTCCGTTCATCTTCAGGGTGTCACAGTATTCAAGAAAGATTTGAAGGTGAAGATTTGGATCTTCGGAGGGTAATCCTCCGAATTGGTTCTGTTGAACCATTGAGAGTAGTGAAGGCTTCAATTCAAAATTGTTAGCCTCCACTGTGGGTCTGAGGATGCTACATCCTCTTCCATTAGTGCTTGGAGCGGCAAAATCTCTTAAGGGTCTATGTTGGTCCGCCATTTGTTTTTCTTTTTGTTCTTTTTGTTCTTTTTGTTGTTTTTGTTGTTTTCTTAAAGCTCTAAGGGTACGTTCTATCTCAGGGTCAAATCCTAAGTTTAGATCGACACTACGGCTTCGTCGCATAAATAGAAAATAAATGACAAATAAAACAAACAATTAAAAATAAAACAATAACAGATACACAGAATATAGAACAAAATACAAAATTACAAAGAAAATAAAAATAAAAATAAAAATAAGAATAAAAATATTAACAAGTATGATCTAATCGAATTTCAATATTACCGATATTTGAGGGACAACAGTCCCCGGCAACGGTGCCAAAAACATGACAGGGCCCGCAAGCGCACGGGTTATGTCGCGTGATATAAAAGATTATCGTTCTCCATAGGGACTATGTTCAAAGTACCAGCATATTGAAATTTAATTATCCACACAATTGATTTTTTTTAAGATTTTTATAAAATAAAGCAAAAATTAAAGTTGCACAGAATACGAATAAATATAAAAATAAAATTTACTTGACACTTAAAAATCAGAGTTGAGAATATCTTGGGATTTCGGGGGATTAAGACTCTATTTTATGTTAATGAATTTTAACTTTTCATAAATAAGAATCGAATTAAGTTTTCCAAGGCGAATTTTTCAAAAGCTAATTAATATGTTCCTCTCGGAATCCTATTAATGTACCTAACCTATGGAAAGCGCTGCTTAATCCTCAGAAAGGCCCATTATCGTTTTATGAAAACCCCTTTTATTTCCTCAAAAGAATTTTGATTACTTTCATGGTTTTACCGAGGTCACAAAAAGCATTTCAAAAATATTAGGTTTAATTCAAAGCTTTCCGGTAAAAATAAATCTCTCGATTCTATTTATTACCTAAACTTACTAATATACCCGCAAGTATACAGTTTTATCATTTAGGTTCTTGTTAGGAATCACTAAAAGCATTAAGCATAATTGAACTAAATGGAAAACAGAAATTTATTTAATTCCAAGTCAAAATAACATTAAAATAAAATATTATTATACCCCCTTTATCCCAAGATAATTAATTTAGCTACTCATGAAATAATTCAAAAACATATAAATAATGGAAAAATAAAACATACAAGACATAGTAAAAATAAAGACTTACGGGTTTCTCCAAAAGCTCAGAATAATTTACCACTGTAATTCCTTGTTGCAATATTCTCCACCAATTACAAATTTAAATTCTCACTTTTACAGCCCTCACACTCTTACAAAATAAAAGAAAGAAAAGAAAATAAAAAGAAAGAGAAGAAAGACGAACAGAGAAAGAAAAATGGAAAAGAAGAAAACTAAAGAGAAAAAGAGAGAAAGTAATGAAGAAAAGAAAAGAAAATAGAATGAATCTGATCGTAATTGATGGGAAGAGATGATTCATTTTGCTGATGGGTTGCTGCTGCTTTTATAGGCAAATAGATGGAGGTTTCCAGCTATGAAAACGTGTTCAAATTGCAAGTGGAAGAAACTTTCGGTGCATGTGAGTTCCAGTTGTGCCAACTTGTTTCCAATTTGCATATTTTAATATTTCCAATAATTCGATGCTTGGATTTTAGTGATGATTGGTGCAGAATGATGAAATTCCAAGTGGAAGCTTGCTGGAGGGTGGTTTGCTGAGTGCTGGACGGTGTGGGTGCAAACTGGACAGCGTGGAGAGGAGTTGCTGTTGGATGGAGATCTGTACAGTGTGGAGAGGAAAGTGTTGGAGCCGGTGTGAGTGTGAAGAGTTGGAACGGAGAGGGACACTCGATAGAAGAGGGAATGAGACGGAGTTGAGAAGTGAGGACAGTTGGGTGTTTTGGGAGAAAGGGACGGTGTTGTGGAGTTTGAGGGACAATAGAGTTGCTGGACGGTGTTCAATTGATCCGGTGTTGGGCCTGTGAAGAGAGTCTGGGCGGTGTGGAGAGTACTGCTGGACGGTGTTATGGATTGAAAGGAGAGTCTGGGCGGTGTTGGTTGGGGAGAGGAGTCTGGGCGGTGTTGGTTTAAGGGACAGAGTTGCTGGACGGTGTGGTGGATGGAGCCGGTGTTCAAAGTGGATGGGACGATCGGTGATGAAGATGGATGAAAGGACGAGTGAAGAGTGACTGAAGAGTAACTTCTTATTGAGCCATTCAGTCGGAATTGAATGCAGGAGGACTCAGAACCGACTAAAACCATTCACTCGGCTCAGGTTCATGGAGTTTATTCAGAACTGGTTGCAGAGTGAATCGGAACCGAGTGAAAAGTGATTCACTTGGAACTGTTTAAAAGGTGACTCGGAACCGACTGGAAAGTGGCTCACTCAGGATTGAGAAGTCTGCTCATTGTTTTACTCGGCTATGTCTATGGAATTTGAACCACTCGGAGAGAGACCTTGCTCGGATTTCTCAAGAATACACTCGGTCACATTCAAATGGTAAAATCACACCTTCATTCGGGAGTCCGAGTTGATTTCCACTCGGAATTGACTTCAGTCGTCATTCAAATCACTCGGAATGGCCTTCACTTTTACTCAGGAACTTGCACTTGAAGGGTTGGAATTTGACTGATTGAATTTCTTCTTATGTTCGAGCCTTTGCTTTGCTTAGAAATGCATCTTTCTGACCCAACTCACTCGGATGTGCTTTCCTTGGGGACTTCTCACTCGGGCTCAGTATGAAACTTGAGAGTCTACCCGAGTGTGATTCATTTCCGATCGGATTTTTCCTTCCTTGCTAAGATTTACTCAGAAATGCTTTGTTCTGCTTGAGAATGCCATTTTCTCTGAGTGAGATCACACGGATTCCTCCTTAGTCAGTATTTATTCATTTTAGTGGCCTCTTCTACTCAGAATCCATTCACTCAGAACAGCTTTTCACTCGGATTCATTGCAATCAGAAAACTCCCACTTGGATTCACTTCAATCAGTAATCCTTTCACTCAGAGAATAGCTTTGGACATATTTATTGGAGGCCAGTCTCCTTTTTTCACTCGGAATGGACGCAGTCGGGGAAGTTTGCACTCGGAATCACCTCCAACCAAGACTTATTCCATTTCAGCATTGGTCTTTCACTCGAGTCAGCCATTTATCACTCGGAATGGCTTTGACAGGGATCTTTCCACTCAGATTTGGCTCCAACAGTGAAGTATTCCACTCGGCAATGCTCCATTCTGAGTCGTTCCACTCGGATTTGGTCCTTTCTAAGTCATCCCACTCGGATTTGGTCATTTTGAGTCAGAATTCAGCATTTCTAAGTCGGATTTTAACATTCTGAGTCAGATTTCAGCATAAAAAGAGAGTTCTTTCTACTTTGGGCTTGTTCTTTTTGTTTCTTTATCATTTTATGGTCGTTTTTTCTCTTGTTTTTGACCCTTTATTACCTTAATTCCTACAAAATAACATACCCAAGTAGAATAGAGTGGAAATAAAGCAAAAATCGCAATAAATAAAGGAAATACAGTGCATTATGATTAAAATCCTAAGCAAACTAGATCTATTTTATTGTATTATAAAGCACTTATCAAAAGGGAGTAAAGACGTGAACACCATTGTCGAAATAACCAGGAATACTATATGAGGGGAAAACCCAGGAATTGACACTTGAATCTTTTTTCCTTCTTTTCTTTCTCTTTTTTTTTAGGATATTAAGGATTACCCTAGTATCTCGAGCAGCCTAGAAATGGGAATCCGAAGCTTTGGAGAAAAATGAATGAATTGGGGTGTGCTTGGAAATTGTCTAGGCAGGGGATTTCTAAATCTATGACTGGAAAGTAAATGGCGTGGGTATCGCCCCTTAGTGAACAACAAAAGTAAAGGTGAGGGTGTTGCCTCTCGGTTGACAGGAAAAGAAAAAGGTGAGGGTGTTGCCTCTCGGTTTACAGAAAAGTAAAAGGTGCTATTTGATCGGCAACTGGAAAGTAAAGGGGTGCCATTTGATCGACGACAGGAAGGTAAAGGGGTGCCATTTGATCGGCTACAGGAAGGTAAAAGGTGCCATTTGTTCGGCGACTGGAGAGAAAAAGGGTGCCATTTGATCGGCGACAGGAAGGTAAAGGGGTGCCATTTGATCGGCGACTGGAAAGTAAAAGGGTGCCATTTGATCGGTGACAGGAAGGTAAAGAGGTGCCATTTGATCGGCGACTGGAAAGTAAAGGGGTGCCATTTGATCGGCAACAGGAAGATAAATGGTGAGGGTGTTGCCTCTCGGTTGACTGAAAGGTAAAAATTGTGGGAGCTAACAGGATGTCTCGTCCGAATTAACTCTCTGTACCTAAAAGCTCGGGGTGATGCCCTGGTTTGTCATGACTGAAGCCCTTGACTGAAAGAGAATAAATCTAGGGTGATGCCCTAGTTTTGAAAGGTTGAAGGAATTTCTGGGGGGTTGTCCTTTTACTGGAAGAGTGATCTGGGGGTTAACAGAACATCCCGTCCAAATTAACCAGGATCTAGAGCTTTGGGGTGATGCCTCGATTTTGGAAAAGTGATCTAGGGGTTAACGGGACGTCCCGTCCAAATTAACCAGGATCTAGAGCTTTGGGGTGATGCCCCAATTTTGGAAAAGTGATCTGGGGAGATGCCCCTAGTTTGGAAGAGAGATCTGGGGGTTAACAGGATGTCCCATCCAAATTAACCAGGATCTAGAGCTTTGGGGTAATGCCCCAATTTTGGAAAAGTGATCTGGGGAGATGCCCCTAGTTTGGAAGAGAGATCTGGGGAGATGCCCCAGTTTGGAAGAGAGATCTGGGGAGATGCCCCAGTTTGAGCTTTTTAGTGAGAGGAGCATGATGGGTGCCAGTTTGGTAATGGTGAACTCACTGGGGAAGGATAAGTCCTCTTAAGCCTGATCAAAGAAATATCCTGGTTGAGGGAGCTGAGTCCATTTTGCGGTTTTCCTCGGGAGAGATCTTCAGTCTATGTTCTACTGAAGTACGAACAATAGGTCTTGTTGAGAGAAAACTTTGGCGAATACCTACTTTTGGATGATGGATTTGGTGTCCCTTTGACAAAAGAGTGAGTTAGTATAAAAAGACTTATAGGTAAATCTTCCCTGGCGACTGGCTTTTTAAGATAACTCATGGATGAAATAGAAACATCCTCCGACTTTTGGTGAGCGTATTTAGCAGAGATAGTTATGCTTATACCAACCGAATTTGGCGCTAGGATGCATTTCGTTCCCCATAACTTTACGCTCTACCATTTCCAATTTCAAAATTTCTTTTAGGCAAAAACTTGTTTATTCATAAGATTTAGTTATGAACACATGTAGGAAGAAGGGAGACTTTTATTTATAAACATCAGGTATGTATGGTAGAGATGAAAATAATATTAAGCACAGAGATGTGATAAGATATAGAGAATGGAAGGCAAGTGGAAAGGGGAAGGCTCATATATCCTCTAGTGATCTTCTGAGAGCAATGAGAAACTTGACCCTTTATCACGACTTTATGTTCGTCCTCTGATTTTGCTTCTGCGGGCGTAATTTGACAATGACCCTTAATACCCGTTTTGACTTTCTTTGTCTTTCGCTGAAGGGTTTATGTTGCAGAGTCGAGTTTGTAATTTAGTCTGAACTGCCTTTTTAGGTTTTCGGCTCATCTTGCTGCTGTAACTTTTGCTTAGGTCGCCTTTTCAGGTTTTCAACCTAGCGAGCTTTTTATTTATTTATTTATTTATTTTTATTTTTTTATTTTATATTATGCAAAGTATTTCTTCACTGCATCGGCATTAACAGGCATTGGCAGGTCGTCTCCATCCATGTTGGTGAGTATGAGAGCTCCTTTGGAGAAAGCCTTCTTTATAACATATGGTCCTTCGTAATTAGGTGTCCATTTCCCTCGGACGTCTTTTTGAATTGGCATAATCTTTTTGAGAACCAAATCCCCTTCTTGGAACTGTCGGGGGTGCACTTTCTTTTTGTATGCCTGCTTCATACGTCTTTGATACAATTGTCCCTGGTAAAGGGCGGTTAACCTTTTCCTGTCAATCAGATTCAATTGGTCATATTTGGCCTGGACCCATTCAGCTTCTTCCAGTTTGGCTTCCATGATCACCCTAAGGGATGGAATTTCCACTTCAAATGGCAGTACAGCTTCCATTCCGTAGACTAAAGAAAATGGTGTTGCCCCAGTTGAAGTTCGCACTGAGGTTCGGTATCCGTGCAGCGTGAAAGGGAGCATTTCATGCCAGTCTTTGTAGGTTACTACCATCTTTTGCACTATTTTCTTGATATTTTTATTAGTTGCCTTGACTGCTCCATTCATTTTTGGACGGTACGGAGAGGAGTTGTGGTGGGAGATTTTAAAGTTCTCGCAAAGCTCCTTCATCATTTTGTTGTTTAAATTTGTACCATTGTCTGTAATGATTTGGTTTGGTAGGCCATACCGGCATATCAGTTCACGCTTGACGAATTTGACCATAACATTTTTCGTCACATTGGTGTATGAAGCTGCCTCTACCCACTTGGTGAAATAATCGATGGCAACTAGAATGAAACGATGACTGTTTGAGGATTTTGGCTCAATAGGCCCAATTACATCCATACCCCACATTGAAAAAGGCCATGGTGCTGACAAGACATTTAAGGATGAAGGCGGTGCATGAATGTGATCAGCATAAATCTGGCATTTATGACATCTCCGTACGTAAGCAAAACAGTCTGCCTCTATAGTCATCCAATAATACCCGGCTCTCAGGATTTTTCTTAACATAGCATTGCCCATTCGTATGAGTTCCGAAAGATCCTTCGTGGATATCTTTCATGATTTGATTTGCCTCGACGGTATCAACACACCAGAGGAGAACTGAATCATAATTCCTCTTGTATAGCACGTTACCACTCAATAGGTATCCCATAGCTAGCCTTCTCAAAGTTCGTTTGTCATTATCCGTAATGCCTTCAGGGTATTCTTGGCACTGGAGATATCTTTTGATATCATGATACCAAGGCTTGCCATCTGGCTTTTCTTCTATGACCTGGCAATGGGCAGGTTCTTGCTGCTTCTTTACCTTAATGAGAGGCACTTCGTAATCACTGCTGACTTTGAACATAGCGGCTAGGGTGGCTAAAGCATCTGCCATTTAGTTGTCTTCCCGTGGAACATGATGGAAGGTAATTTCATCGAACTCTTTGATCATTTCTTTGATGTGAGCATGATAGGGAACTAGTTTACTGTCTCTAGTTTCCCACTCATCCTTTAGTTGATGGATAACCAAAGCAGAATCTCCATAAACTTCCAAGACCTTTATTCCCATGTTCAGAGCTGCTTGCATTCCTAGAGAACATGCTTCATATTCCGCAACATTGTTGGTGCAATCAAAACACAGCCGAGCGCAAATAGGGATGAATTCCTTATCAGGTGAGATCAGGATAACCCCAATTCTATATCCCAGTGCGTTAGAAGACCCGTCGAATCTCATGATCCATTTGGTTTCCAGACCATCTTCTTCTTTGAAAAGGGCCAAAATATCCTCATCCGGGAAATCATGCCGCATTGGTTGGTAAGCCTCAATGGGTTGGTGTGCTAAGTAATCTGCTAGCGCACTCCCTTTGATTGCTTTTTGGGTGACATATGTTATGTTATATTCTGTCAGTAACACTTGCCAACGGGCAATCCTCCCAGTCAAAGCAGGTTTTTCAAAGATATACTTGATGGGATCCATCTTAGACACCATCCAAGTAGTATGATTAAGCATGTATTGCCGTAAGCGCCGGGCAGCCCAGGCCAATGCATAACATGTTCTTTCAAGAGATGAATACCTCATCTCACATTCGGTAAATCTCGTGCTCAAATAGTAGATGGCGCATTCCTTCCTCCCAGTCTCATCATGTTGACCTAACACACACCCCATGGATTCATTCAGCACGGTCAGGTATAGAATTAGCGGTCTCCTATGGACGGGCGGCACCAAGACTGGTGGCTTCAATAAGTACTGCTTTATCTTTTCAAATGCAATCTGGCAATCATCATTCCACTGTCCAGGCTGATTCTTACGAAGCAATTTGAAAATCGGCTCACAGGTTGCTGTCATTTGGGTAATGAATTGGGCGATGTAATTCAATCTTCCCAAGAATCCCCAGACTTCTTTTTCAGTACGAGGAGGAGGCATTTCCAGAATTTCCTTGACCTTGTCAGGATCAACTTCTATCCCTCTCTCATTTACGATGAATCCTAACAATTTGCCGGATCTTGCGCCAAAAGTGCACTTGGCGGGATTCAATCTAAGCTTGAATTTCATTAACCTTTCGAAAAGTTTTCTCAGGTCAACAATGTGTTCTTCTTCAGATTTGGACTTGGCAATTATGTCATCCACATAGACTTCTATTTCCTTGTGCATCATGTCATGGAAGAGAGTCATCATTGCCCTTTGATAGGTGGCTCCTGCATTCTTTAATCCAAAGGATATTACTTTATAACAAAAGGTGCCCCACAGAGTGATGAACGTGGTCTTTTCCATATCTTCCGGTGCCATCTTGATCTGGTTATATCCCGAAAATCCATCCATGAATGAGAAGATGGAATGCTGAGCTATGTTATCAACCAGTACATCAATCTGAGGTAAAGGAAAATCATCCTTAGGACTCGCCCAATTCAAGTCTCGGTAGTCCACACACATCCTTACTTTCCCATCTTTCTTTGGAACGGGAACTATGTTGGCTACCCATTGCGGATACTTAGCTACGGCTAAGAAACCAGCATCGAATTGTTTCTTGACTTCTTCTTTGATCTTAAGAAGCATTTCTGGTTTCATTCGTCGTAACTTTTGCTTGATCGGTGGACATTCCGGCTTTAAAGGCAACTTGTGTTCCACAATGTTATTATCCAAACCTGGCATATCTCGATATGACCATGCAAAAATATCTCAAAATTCCCGGAGCAGTTCAATCAATTCACTCTGCCGCTGTGCGCTCAAAAGGGTGCCTATCTTGACTTCTTTATTTTCCCCTTCATCTCCCAGGTTAATAGTCTCAATCTTTTCCTGATGAGGCTGGATTTCCTTATCTTCCTGTTCCATTAATCTCGTCAATTCGAGTGAAGGTTCAAAGTCTTCCTCATTCTCCTTATAGGCGTAATCATTCGGATTATCAGAGTCATGAAATAGAACTGAGTTCTCATTACTCTCAGAAGAATCACTTTCAGATCTGCATTTGGTGTTATATTATAAGGAATGAAAACAAAGAAAGACAAACAAGTGGAAGGTTTAAAAGAAAGAGATTGAACAAAGATGAGGTATGAAATTGGACTGCGTTCATTTAATTTAACAAACAAACAAGTTTTTTACCTTTATTAAAAAATGGATCCCAAAGCCTTAGGCATAGCAAAGGGATCGACAAGTTTTGAAAACAACAATTACTTTGACTGAGGATTGATAGTTGTGGGGAACTCCATGATTTCCCAGTTGTCCAGTTCTTGACCGGGTAAGCAAGCATGCACCAATTCCACATCATAGCTGGGTCCGTCTCCAACCATAGCCACCTGACCCGGATATATAATCCCGGTGCTCCTGAAGCTTTGATAGAGGTCACAGATAGGGATTCTAGCAGTGTCGAACTCTTGACCGGTAAGACGAGCAATCCTTCTCTCCCTTCTTTCTTCTCCTACCCTTTTTCTATCAGCTGCTGTAGGCTTGTATCCCAGACCATATCTATCCTTGTTCTCTGGGAAGCATATAGGTCGAGTTCTTCCTTCCAATTCTCGTCCTAACCCTTTCCCCAGCTTGTATCCTTCTCTCAACATTGTCTTTGCAACCATCAGAGGCACGTTTGGGAAGGATGTCTTTGTAATGCTTGTTGCATTGGCCACCTCTAAAGCCTGAAATGAGGTTTCGAGGGCTTCCTCGATCGCTTCAATGTATGGGGTGTTGGCAGGTTTGCTGACCAACAAGTCTTCTTCTCTAGAGATAATCACCAACTTGTTGTCAATGATGAATTTCAACTTCTGGTGCAGAGTTGAAGGGACTACCCTAGCCGAATGGATCCACGGCCGTCCCAGCAAACAACTGTATGCTGGCGTAATATCTATGACTTGAAAAAGGATTTGAAAGGTGCATGGTCCAACTTGTATAGGCAGTTCAACTTCTCCCATAACCTCCCGGCGAGTTCCGTCAAAAGCCTGGACTACCAAAGAACTGGGTCTCATATGGGTCCCGTCAAAAGGAAACTTTGCCAACGTAGATTTTGGCATTACATTCAGGGATGACCCATTGTCAACCAGCACCTTCGCTGTGACGTCCCGTGTAATTTTCCGAATAAATTTTTCGCGTTTTTGAAAGATCAATTTAAAATTCGTAAATTAACTTAGAGTTCACATAAAATTCGATAATTGAGGAATATTATCATGCATACTAGTCGTGATTAATAAGATTCATGAAATATTTGCATAGCGGAAACGGTTTAGAAGTAACAGTACATAGTACGTAATATTTATTACAACCCATTAAATTAAAGTCCAAGTAATAATTCAAATAGGCATCAATCATGGCATCACTCTTCATTCTGCATGGCATTCACTGTAAAAATTAATGTAAGAGTGAGACAGAATATAGAATAAATATAAAATAAATAAAATTGCACAAACACAATCAACAAACTATAATGATATGATGAATATGCCAAACAAGTTCATTTATATTTAATAAGTCTTTAATTATTCAAATGATGTCATGCTGGATCCATTTGGTTTGGTGGGAATACTGCAGTAATAGTCTCATAGAGACACAAATAGGGCTTTAGCATATACCATGAATCCCTACACTTTATGGCGCTTAAGTACCGAAGTACACAAATATCATAAGTAGGGCTTTGCATAAACCATGAATCCCTACACTCCATGGCGCACAACAAAATAGGGCTTAACTCGTCATAGAGTAACCCCCCACCAGGGTAGGCAATCATGGAACCCCTAAATTCCATGGTGTGTCCAAATGCTTATGATGCATGAATGCCTTTAATTATTATTACCATTTAACATACCATGATATCCACATTTCCAAAACCTCTTGGATAATACAAGTCCTCAAGGGACACAATACACATAATAATTCACAAAATCATGGATTTACTGTTTCAACCACATATGTCAATAACCACAAGGCATTCATGTACATATAAATTAATTTCGTTATTCATAATTATTCACCACCACAATATACAAACTGTATGATACTCAACAGCATTCATAATAATTCATAATCACTCAAGAATTCAATAATAAATTATTACCCATAGAGAAAATACCATTTTTATCCATAATAACCATTATAAGTAAATTTCAGCATTTCCAAACAGCGACATACGTTAGTAAAATAGTCATAACATGAGCAAATCAAATCTTTTTTATGTGATTCCACTTTCTATAGCTCAATAACATAAATATCTACAACTTTCATGAAGACCATAAATTCAAATTCTAAACAGAACCATCACTTATTCATAGAATACAAAACTGCCTCAAAGAGGATTTTTAAAACATACATAGATTAGTATTTTTAACATTTCTGGAGCTACAAAAAAAAACAATTTTGGCATGAAACCAGTTCTAAATTATTCTTAACACAAATATCTACAACTTTCATGAAGATCATAAATTCAAATTCTAAGCAGAAATACCATTTATCCACAAAATACAACACTGCCTCCAGATGAGCTTTCAAAACGTACATATATTAGTATTTTCAATGTTTCTGGAGTTACAAAAATAGTTTTGACATGAGACCAGTCCTGAATTACTCTTAACATAATTATCTACAACTTTCATGAAGACACCAACCACTAATTCACACCACAAAATTCCCAGTTTTGAAAATACGATTCGGATTTCATAGTTAACAGATTTACAGCTTGTACATACTTCAGTATTTTAGGCATAACTCAAGCTACAAAAATCATTTTGACTTGAAACCACTTTCTATAGATCCATAACACAATTATCAACAACTTTCGTGAAGACATCAAAGGCTGATTATGCTTGTAAAATTCCCAGAATGTCAAACTATGCACAGAACATAGCTTAAACATTTCACTCGGTCATGTTATAGTGTTTTAGCTATAACTTTTGCTATACATATCCAAATCAGTTGAATCAGGTATCAAAATTCACACAACAAAAAGATCTACAACTTTGATGCAGAAGTCAGAGTCAAATTCATACGTTTTCAGCTTCAAAATTAAGCAACAATATACGAAATTAAAAGTGGAATCCTAGGACAGCATACAACTCTACCCATTTCATAAATATTCAGAACCCTGTCTCCTCTTACCTTAATGGAGTCCTTTGATTAGCAAGGTATGTCTTGTAGTTTCCTCGTTCCAGTCCGCAGTGGAAGAAATGAAAATGGAAAGAAAAGCCTTTGAACGTGTAAAATGAGAAGAAGAAGGGTGTGTGATTTGCTAAGTGATTCGTATGTAGGAGTGTTCTGAGAGTGGTGGTAAGGTGTTAATAATGAGAGAGTAAGTGGGAGACAGCTTTGGAGGAACAGGTAAGGATAATAGAGCCTTTTTGATTAATTCTATTGTCGGCTTGGTTTGATTGAATTAGTGATATATTAAAAATATATAAAGTGATCTGAGCGGAGTTAAAAGGTGTTATAACTGGTACAACTTTTCCTTGCTTATTGGCTCGTTGTGACAGTCCATTTTTGGATTCATGTGAATAAGTGGACTTGTCACTAGCAGGGGTGGAATTAAAAGATATTCGATGTTGGAGGATTTGAAGAGGTTGGTATGGAGTGAGGACGGTATTGAGTGTGAGGGACGGTGTGGAGTGAAGAAGGGAAGGACGGTGTGTGTGGGATTTGAGGGACAACGTCCATGGAAGGAGACGGTGTTGTGGTATGGGAGGAAGGCTGTTGTGTAGTTACGAAGAGGTCGGTTTGGTGAATACCGGTTCAAAACTGTTTGGTGTGCACATCGGTTCTAAGGACAGGCAGCTTTCTAAGCAGCTAACCGGTGTGGAGTGTTAATCCGGTCTGCAATCAGTCAGTCTTCTCTTACACCGGCCGTCTGGTGTGATATAGGAGACATCGGATATTAAATCCCAGTTCAGGACGGATCGAGGCACTCGGAAATATTTCATCCGGTCTTCGATTCTTTTTCAGTCGGTTTGTTTACTCCATCAAGTCGTCCTAGATTGATTCAAATTCCTCAGATTCCCTCTGAAACCGACTCAAGTACTCAGGTCCTCACTCAGAGTTGACTCGTTTCTTACTTGGCCTTCCACTCGGCATTATATCCCAAATCCGGGTCATTTCTGATGGTTCTCCCTTGGTAGAGTTATCCTAAAACCGTGTCTGATCTTAGCCAGTCTCACTTGGAAACTTCAAACTAAATCCGAGTCATCTCTACACACTGTTCCACTCGGTACAACTCATCCACTCACTCAGAACCTTATTCCAAGATTGACATATTACCTGGTTAACTTTCACTCGGCATAGACTTACATTTCTCACTCGGAGAATACACTTTCCTTCCCTTGGAAGTTTACTCAGTTCCATACTTCCACTCAGGAAAGTCACACGTAAGATCCACTCGGTAATAAGGGTTTTCTTACTCGGAATCCATAAACTTCTTCACTCGGTTTATCACTAATCAAATACCACTCGGTATACCTCATTTTATTCACTCGGGGAAACCATTACGCTAAGTCCAACTCGGATTTGTTCTAACCCCATCCACTCGGATTTATATATAAAGTATCTCACTCGGCATATTCTCTCTGAAACCGAGTCATTCTTCTCTATTTTCCACTCTGCCGTTTCAAATCATTATTAAGCCAACTCATTCTACTCAATTACCCACTCGGTAATTTAATTAAAACCGATTCCTCTTCCTTCATCCTTTCACTCGGTCAAGTCGTCTCAGACCGACTCAATGCTCCCAGGTTTCCACTTAGCAGAAACCCTTGAATTGTTCTTCATTCGGGAACCTCTAATGTTTTCACCACTCAGAAAAGAACAATATGCATAAGCTTCATTCGGTATGTTACAGAATTCTGATTCCTCTTTCAGAACACCTCATTCTTTTTATACTCGAAAGTATTCTTCTGAGTCCGACTCCAACACTCAGATTTTCCACTCAGCAAGGTAATCCTTTATTGCTCATCATTCACTCAGTTTTCATTGCCAAAGTGGACTCAACATTAGGTCAGTCGTTGCTCGGTAATTCATCTCCAAACTGAGTTATTCCACTCGACTGTTTACTTGGTAAATTTATTAAAACCGATTCCCAATCCTTGGGTTTTTGCTCGGTAGAACTTTCATTCGGTATTGCATTATGAATGACTCGGAAACGAGTCTTTGGAAGAAGCTTGACTCAGGAATGAGTCTTTCTGGGGTGTTTGACTCGGAACGAGTCACTCAGCAATAATTGACTCGGAAATGAGTCATTTGAAGAACTTGACTCAGAATTGAATCTTCCTGACATGTTTGACTCAGCAGTGAGTCTCTGAGACAGAATTTCACTCGGAATAAGTCCTATTGACCATGTTCCACTCGGAAAACACAATTTTCACTCGGTATCTCCATTTTCCACTCGGAATTCCTTTGGTCACTCGGAATTTATAGTTTTCACTCGGAACAAAGTCTCTTTCTCACTCGGTCAGTTCTTTCTAAGGCATTTTCACTCAGAAATTGGGCCTTATCAATAAGGATCTATATAAATTCTAGAATTATACCCAAAAATGAAACTTTTGGAGCATTAAAAACCATCTATAGAGTGTATTATTCATTGATTAACACTAACAGATCTGCTATACCTCAAAATTTACAAAATAGAGCTATTATTAAAAGCAGGGTGTTACATTTCTCCCACCCTAATAAAAATTTCGTCCTCAAAATTTCAAAGCTGGAATCTTTCCGTATCATCATCCGGAATACAATCCTATTATAATATACATATTCATGCCATTAATATACCATCATAAATATCCTCCTCCAATACTCTTTATCAAGTCCTAGACTCGTCTAACTTCAATTTACATGCTCGTGTTAGGCTTCGGGAATTCCCTTCACAAGTCCAAGATTCCTTAAATCTTAAAAGAGCTAATCACACCCATCAATAACAATACTATGGCCCTTAGTTTTTAAGATCTTCAGATCATGACATGAATCATTCAATCATCACTACATCAACTACTTCAAAGTGACTCTAATATTCATTCTCTTTAATTCACTATCAATTACTTGCAACCATTTTTAACATCATCATAGACATCAACAATCTAAATTTAAGTCCTCCAATCATTCACATACTCATATACACTCCTCTCCTAATTCCTCAATAATTAATACCAACGTTTCAATCATTCAGTTCCTCATATATAATCATCCTAGAGTATTAATAGTCATTAAAATTATTAACTAAGATCCTCAACTCATTATACTCTTCATCAAAACTTAATAATCATTTCTAATAACTACTAATCTCCGTTATTAATAACACCTACACACACATTATCATGGGCTTCCACAAAATCACTTTTCATAACATTATCATTCATTTTTCCTAAATCCTAGAGTTAGGGTTTCACTAAAATTAAACAGTCACCCTTAACAACCATTATCTTCCATCTCAAATCTTAAAATCTTCGTATACCATTTCACACCTATCCAAAGACACTTAAGACATATCCTTCCTTTGGGTTTCACATGAAAATGATTTCTATTCTTAAACTCATTCATAAAATATTCTTCTATCACCATAGAAACCAAAACCTAAAACCAAAAACAACAAGAGTATAAGAATTTCACCTTAAGCTCCAAGCTATCTCTAGCCTTAGTATGTCCAAGAAACTGAAGAGAGAATAAAGAGTTTCCAACATTTGGACTATCTTC
Source organism: Clitoria ternatea (assembly GCA_037962975.1). Lineage (NCBI taxonomy): Eukaryota > Viridiplantae > Streptophyta > Magnoliopsida > Fabales > Fabaceae > Clitoria > Clitoria ternatea. The sequence continues at coordinate 62,191,626 of CM075676.1, forward strand.
ACATTGAAGAATAAGAAATCATGGTTGGTTAATATGGAAAGAGAATCACAAAATGGTTGTCTGAAATAGGATTTTCTTCTAATGGAAATACCTTGGTCTCGTTATGACAGTCTATTAAAACTTGATTCACCAATAACCAATTCATTCCTAAAATTACTTCCATATTCTTCAAAGATAAATAGGATTGACAAGAAAGTTCCTACCTTCTGTGAGCTCAGAATAATCGTTACACACCTTAGTAATCCTAAGTTGTGTATCGTTGGGAATGGAAATAATCAAGTCATATATTATAGGCTTCACGGGTAATTGAAAACGTCTAACTTACTTCTGTGTAGCACCAGAATCAGACAACACAGATAAAATGGTATCATTGATCTCACACTTACTTTGCATAAGATCGCCTGCTTAGTCCGTCTCTGACCCGCTAATATCAAAGACTCTTCCTATATGTGATCTCTCGTCTGTTGACTCCCTATACTGTCTTATAGGTTGAACAGCGCGAGCGTTTTCTCTACGAACTTCTCGATAACCAGAACCTCTTTGATTACTCCTGATGTTATTGTTGTTATTGATTCGACGTTTCTGTGGACAATTTGGGCTTATGTGACCCTTCTGATTGCATTGATAGCAAGTGACATTTTCTAAGCGTCTACTGCAATCACGAATATGGTGATTACCTCTGCAGTTATGACACTTTATATTCACATGATTATTACGTTTTTCAGAAGAAGATGATGATCCTCCCTTGAAACGATTTGGATAAAACGATCCTCTCCTTTTGAAGGTAATTGACTGAGGTTTCAGTTGTATATTAATCTCTTCTCGTGCCAATCTGTCTTGGTGATTTTCTTCAAAAATTCTTAGTTGATTTTGCCTTTCTATAGCTTCAGCCAAACGGTTGATAGCAGCTGCCATAGCGTCGTTCTCGTTCCTTGCCATCCTATATTCATGGTTTGATTTATACCAATCCTATGGGAAAATATGTCATATGTATATATATATAATATTATAACGTAACTATAAGTATTCTATAATTTATCAGATAAGCAATAAGTCATATAACACACATTTATCATATCATCAAGCTAGTAATCAAACAAATCACTTTGCAGTTTATCAGTCAGGCATAAGTCATATAGCACATACGTAACATATTCTCAAACAATTAATCAAACAATTCACATAGTATATCAAGAATTAATACATGTCATAGCAATTGGTCCTGAATTTTTGAAAATGCTCTGATACCACCATTGTGACGTCCCGTGTAATTTTCTGAATAAATGTTTTGCGTTTTTGAAAGATCAATTTAAAATTTGTAAATTAACTCAGAGTTCACATAAAATTCGATAATTGCGGAATATTATCATGCATACTAGTCGTGATCAATAAGATTCATGAAATATTTGCATAGCGGAAACGATTTAGAAGTAACAGTACATAGTACGTAATATTTATTACAACCCATTAAATTAAAGTCCAAGTAATAATTCAAATAGGCATCAATCATGGCATCACTCTTCATTCTGCGTGGCATTCACTGTAAAAATTAATGTAAGAGTGAGACAGAATATAGAATAAATATAAAATAAATAAAATTGCACAAACACAATCAACAAACCATAATGATATGATGAATATGCCAAACAAGTTCATTTATATTTAATAAGTCTTTAATTAGTCAAATGATGTCATGCTGGATCCATTTGGTTTGGTGGGAATACTGCAGTAATAGTCTCATAGAGACACAAATAGGGCTTTAGCATATACCATGAATCCCTACACTTCATGGCGCTTAAGTACCGAAGTACACAAATATCATAAGTAGGGCTTTGCATAAACCATGAATCCCTACACTCCATGGCGCACAACAAAATAGGGCTTAACTCGTCATAGAGTAACCCCCTACCAGGGTAGGCAATCATGGAACCCCTAAATTCCATGGTGCGTCCAAATGCTTATGATGCATGAATGCCTTTAATTCTTATTACCATTTAACATACCATGATATCCACATTTCCAAAACCTCTTGGATAATACAAGTCCTCAAGGGACACAATACACATAATAATTCACAAAATCATAGATTTACTGTTTCAACCACATATGTCAATAACCACAAGGCATTCATGTACATATAAATTAATTTCGTTATTCATAATTATTCACCACCACAATATACAAACTGTATGATACTCAACAGCATTCATAATAATTCATAATCACTCAAGAATTCAATAATAAATTATTACCCATAGAGAAAATATCATTTCTATCCATAATAACCATTATAAGTAAATTTTAGCATTTCTAAATAGCGACATACGTTAGTAAAATAGTCATAACATGAGCAAATCAAATCTTTTTTATGTGATTCCACTTTCTATAGCTCAATAACATAAATATCTACAACTTTCATGAAGACCATAAATTCAAATTCTAAACAGAACCATCACTTATTCACAGAATACAAAACTGCCTCAAAGAGGATTTTTAAAACGTACACAGATTAGTATTTTTAATGTTTCTGGAGCTACAAAAAAAAAACAATTTTGGCATGAAACCAGTTCTAAATTATTCTTAACGCAAATATCTACAACTTTCATGAAGATCATAAATTTAAATTCTAAGCAGAAATATTATTTATCCACAAAATACAACACTGCCTCCAGATGAGCTTTCAAAACGTACATATATTAGTATTTTCAACGTTTCTGGAGTTAAAAAAATAGTTTTGACATGAGACTAGTCCTCAATTACTCTTAACATAATTATCTACAACTTTCATGAAGACACCAACCACTAATTCACACCACAAAATTCCAAGTTTTGAAAATAAGATTCGGATTTCATAGTTAACAGATTTACAGCTTGTACATACTTCAGTATTTCAGGCATAACGCAAGCTACAAAAATCATTTTGACTTGAAACTACTTTCTATAGATCCATAACACAATTATCTACAAGTTTCATGAAGACAGCAAAGGCTGATTATGCTTGTAAAATTCCCAGAATGTCAAAATATGCACAGAACATAGCTTAAACATTTCACTCGGTCATGTTATAGTGTGTTAGCTATAACTTTTGCTATACATATCCAAATCAGTTGAATCAGGTATCCAAATTCACATAACAAAAATATCTACAACTTTCATGAAGAAGTCAGAGTCAAATTCATACGTTTTCAGCTTCAAAATTAAGCAACAAGATATGAAATTAAAACTGGAATCCTAGGACAGCATACAACTCTACCCATTTCATAAATATTCACAACCCTGTCCCCTCTTACCTTAATGGAGTCCTTTGATTAGCAAGGTATGTCTTGTAGTTTCCTCGTTCCAGTCCGCAGTGGAAGAAATGAAAATGGAAAGAAAAGCCTTTGAACGTATAAAATGAGAAGAAGAAGGGTGTGTGATTTGCTAAGTGATTCGTATGTAGGAGTGTTCTGAGAGTGGTGGTAAGGTGTTAATAATGAGAGAGTAAGTGGGAGACAGCTTTGGAGGAACAGGTAAGGATAATGGAGCCTTTTTGATTAATTCTGTTGTCGGCTTGCTTTGATTGAATTAGTGATATATTAAAAATATATAAAGTGATCTGAGTGGAGTTAAAAGGTGTTATAACTGGTACAACTTTTCCTTGCTTATTGGCTCGTTGTGACAGTCCATTTTTGGATTCATGTGAATAAGTGGACTTGTCACTAGCAGGAGTGGATTTAAAAGATATTCGATGTTGGAGGATTTGAAGAGGTTGGTATGGAGTGAGGACGGTATTGAGTGTGAGGGATGGTGTGGAGTGAAGAAGGGAAGGACGGTGTGTGTGGGATTTGAGGGACAACATCCATGGAAGGAGACGGTGTTGTGGTGTGGGAGGAAGGCTGTTGTGTAGTTACGAAGAGGTCAGTTTGGTGAATACAGGTTCAAAACTATTTGGTGTGCACACCGGTTCTAAGGACAGGCAGCTTTCTAAGCAGCTAACCGGTGTGGAGTGTTAATCCGGTCTGCAATCAGTCAGTCTTCTCTTACACCAGCCGTCTGGTGTGATATAGGAGACATCGGATATTAAATCCCAATTCAGGACGGATTAAGGCACTCGGAAATATTTTATCCGGTCTTCGATTCTTTTTCAGTCGGTTTGTTTACTCCGTCAAGTCGTCCTAGATTGATTCAAGTTCCTCAGATTCCCTCTGAAACTGACTCAAGTACTCAGGTCCTCACTCAGAGTTGACTTGTTTCTTACTTGCCCTTCCACTCGGCATTATATCCCAAATCCGGGTCATTTCTGATGGTTTTCCCTTGGTAGAGTTATCCTAAAACCGTGTCTGATCTTAGCCAGTCTCACTTGGAAACTTCAAACTAAATCCGAGTCATCTCTACACACTGTTCCACTCGGTACAACTCATCAACTCACTCGGAACCTTATTCCAAGATTGACATATTACCTGGTTAACTTTCATTCGGCATAGACTTACATTTCTCACTCGGAGAATACACTTTCCTTCCCTTGGAAGTTTACTCAGTTCCATACTTCCACTCAGGAAAGTCACACGTAAGATCCACTCGGTAATAAGGGTTTTCTTACTCGGAATCCATAAACTTCTTCACTCGGTTTATCACTAATCAAATACCACTCGGTATACCTCATTTTATTCACTCGGGGAAACCATTACGCTAAGTCCAACTCGGATTTGTTCTAACCCCATCCACTCGGATTTATATATAAAGTATCTCACTCGGCATATTCTCTCTGAAACCGAGTCATTCTTCTCTATTTTCCACTCTGCCATTTCAAATCATTATTAAGCCAACTCATTCTACTCAATTATCCATTCGGTAATTTAATTAAAACCGATTCCTCTTCCTTCATCCTTTCACTCGGTCAAGTCGTCTCAGACCGACTCAATGCTCCCAGGTTTCCACTTGGCAGAAACCCTTGAATTGTTCTTCATTCGGAAACCTCTAATGTTTTCACCACTCGGAAAAGAACAATATGCATAAGCTTCATTCGGTATGTTACAGAATTCTGATTCCTCTTTCAGAACACCTCATTCTTTTTATACTTGAAAGTATTCTTCTGAGTCTGACTCCAACACTCAGATTTTCCACTCGGCAAGGTAATCCTTTATTGCTCATCATTCACTCAGTTTTCATTGCCAAAGAGGACTCAACATTAGGTCAGTCGTTGCTCGGTAATTCATCTCCAAACTGAGTTATTCCACTCGACTGTTTACTCGGTAAATTTATTAAAACCGATTCCCAATCCTTGGGTTTTTGCTCGGTAGAACTTTCATTCGGTATTGCATTATGAATGACTCAGAAACGAGTCTTTGGAAGAAGCTTGACTCAGGAATGAGTCTTTCTGGGGTGTTTGACTCGGAACGAGTCACTCAGCAATAATTGACTCGGAAATGAGTCATTTGAAGAACTTGACTCAGAATTGAATCTTCCTGACATGTTTGACTCAGCAGTGAGTCTCTGAGACAGAATTTCACTCGGAATAAGTCCTCTTGACCATGTTCCACTCGGAAAACACAATTTTCACTCGGTATCTCCATTTTCCACTCGGAATTCCTTTGGTCACTCAGAATTTGCAGTTTTCACTCGGAACAGAGTCTCTTTCTCACTCGGTCAGTTCTTTCTAAGGCATTTTCACTCGGAAATTGGGCCTTATCAATAAGGATCTATATAAATTCTAGAATTATACCCAAAAATGAAACTTTTGGAGCATTAAAAACCATCCATAGAGTGTTTTATTCATTGATTAATACTAACAGATCTTCTATACCTCAAAATTTACAAAATAGAGCTATTATTAAAAGTAGGGTGTTACATTCGCCATGATATGATCTTGGTATTTTACGGAGATATGAAGGGCTTTGTTGTGCCCTCTTCCTTCCACCGGTGTCTCATCGTCCGTAAAAGTCAGATAGTTGTTGGCCACTATATGTCCCACTATGCCCTTGAACTTATCTACGGGCAAATCATGCTTCACATGTGCCTCACTCAAAACCTTCATCAGTTTGTTCCGGTGCGGTTCGGAACTCATTAGTAAGGACAACAGAGAAATTTTTGCTGGGGTATGGTTTAGTTGGTCCAACACCTGGTAATCACTATGGCGAATGAATCTTAGAAATTCTTGGGCTTCCTCTTCAGTTACAGCCTTCTTTGCTTCACTAGAGGATTCTCCCTTCCCAGGTCTGACCTCTCCTGTAGCTTTGTCAAGTTTTGGTTCTAGGGGAGCATATACTCTTCCACTCCGGGTGACGCCCCCAATTCTAGCAATATTCGTGACAGGGGATGATGGCGTAGGCTCAACTGCCTCAGAACTAGTAACAACCACATCAGTGCCATACTTCCACGGCACGGCTCGTGAATCCTTGTAAGGGAACGGGGTTGGCACGTTCATCGTGATGACAGTTTTAGCAGGAGTCGGAGCCACTGGTGTATTTTTGTTGTAAAATATGACTAGAGGCTTTGGTGCCCAAACTCGGCTTTGCTCTTGTATCATATTTATTCTGCCTTCACGATGCCGGCAAACTTCTATGACATGACTGTCCATAAGTCCCTGAAGGGTTTTTTGGAAGTCCCTTCGCTTTGTGGACTGGAGGTCATTGCACTGTTCATCCCATGATTCTCCTATCAATCCCATCTTAAGCATATGGGAGTGAATCATTTCCAACGGTATTTGGATGTCCTCAACCTTGGAAATACACTCCTCATCACTTTCCACAGCGTTAACACCTGGTCTCCCGTGGTTAGGCAGAGGATTGGTGGTCATATTTGGGCTTCCTTCTTTGAAGCTTATCCAATCAGCTCTGATTAAATCTCTTACCTTAAACTTCAGTGCCAGTAATTCTTGGTGGAATGCCCCAGTGCACCGGCATGGTAATCGCACCGTGCATTCAGGGCATACCCTCTGGGATAAGGTGGCTGAAGTGGCTTTAGAGGGCAAGCCGCTACCAGCGTGTTTTCAATAAGATGATGGAGAAGCTCAGTGTAGGTCATGGGAATTGGATCAAATTGCACTTGAGTGCGGTCATTATTCTGTCTTCTCAGGTTTGGATTCGGTGGGTTCATTTGTGGTGGTTGGTATGGTACTTGCGGTGGTGCAGGTGGGCGCATAAGAGGTGGTCGGAAATATGGTGGGTTCGAATTTGGAATTGCAGCCACATATGGGTGTGGTGCATTATGATAAGTCGAAGGAAAGGTGACGGGGGTAGGTGGTCTGGGCTGGTTCCTTCTTTGATTGTGAGAGACCAGGTTAGTCTCTCCTTCTCTTCTCTTACCTTCTCCAAGTGAAGGTTTTCTAGCTGCACCAACCCCAGGCAGGCCTCGAGTAATCTTCCTAGTCCTCAGGCCATTTTCTATTCTTTCTCCGATAGTGACGATGTCGGAGAAATAGGAGGAAATGCTTCCAATCATCTTATCGTAGAAAGGTGACTGGAGTGTATCAATAAATGTGAAAATTACCTCCTTCTCTGATAGAGGCGGGTCAACCTGAGCTGCTACCTCTCACCATCATTGGGCGTACTCTTTAAACGTCTCGTTATCCTTTTTAGTCATGTTTTACAACTGTACTCTATCTGGAGCCATGTCCAGATTATACTTGTACTGTTCCATGAAAGCATCTGCCAGATCTTCTCAACAGCGTATACGAGATCGTTCAAGATGATTGTACTAAGTCAGAGGTGCTCCAGCCAGACTATCTTGGAAACAATGAATGAGGAGAGGGTCATTGGAAGCGTGAGAAGCCATCTTCCGGCAGTACATGGTAAGATGGTTCTTCGGACAGGTTAACCCTTGATACTTATCAAATTCAGGCATTTTAAACTTGGGAGGAATAACAACATCGGGAATCAGACAGAGTTGTGTAGCACTGCCCATTCCAAACCTGTTCGTTCTTTCCATTTCTCTGAATCGCCTTTCCAGGAATTCTAGCTTTCCCTCCTGGGTAGCGGCAATAGCACTTGGACCTGCAGCGACATAATGACTAGTACTTCTGATTGGCTGGTCGACACATGCCGGGTTTGTATTCGGCATTGAGGTGTGGGGTCTGGCTGTTGCTTGGGCAACTTATGGTTGTGTGGCTTGTGTATGAATCGGAAATCCTGGACGGGCAGGATGTTTGGTTGAGACGTATGAAGGATCGTTTCTTGATAATCAGGCTCTTCTTGAAGAGGTGGGAAATAACCCTGTGGTAGTCCATATTGTGGAAAGGGTATGGCATTACCTTCCTCGTCTATGTAGATAGGCTGCTGGGTGTCAGCAGGGTTTGATTTCCTAACACGAATAGTTAGGGGAGGCGCAGCGGGGTTTGAACTTGGCCCTCCAGCAGGACCCTGAGTGTGTCGGGGAGTGGATGGTCGTTGTCTTGCGTCTTCAACGCCTGCTGAAGAATCCCCTTCTGTGACTTTCCTTTCAAGAAGCTTGGCCATTTCAGCCATTTGTTCTTTCAACTGATTGACTTCCGCTCTCAAGCTCTCATTTTCTTGTTCCATTTCAGCTATGAGTTTTGTATTGAGCCTAGTCGCGTAAGGATGTCTACCCGTTATGTCTGGAAACCACAACATTTTGTTAGGAAAATAAAAGTAAACAGATAAAGAAAAAAGGAAAAGAAAAACAAATGATGTTACGCAGGATACGATTCTGAATTTAGCACGTATTCTCTGACCGTTCCTCAGAACGTCCCATTCAAAAGTACTAGGTAAAGCAGTAAAGTGGAAATTAACATGAAACAATTGTGAATGCGGATTAATTCATCATTCCATTCTTCTGTAGAGGTACAATATTACTTGAAAGTTTTGATTACAACATTTTAACCATCCCTGGCCCGAGCAATCATGGCCCTCATTTTACAAAGTCTTTCCTGGCAATAATTCAGAAATGATGATATCTCTTTTGGGGTGGATAAAGGATTGACCATGCCTTCGACCTGCTTCAACATTGAGGGAAAATCCTCCAAGATTCCATTAGCTATGTATGCCAACTTGGCGAAACGGTCCATCCATAAATGAACGACCTCGTCCCGTTGAGCTAACTCAGTCCCCAAAGCTCGTGTGGCCTTTTGGCAGCGTTGCTCAGCATCACAGGCTTTTTTCTGTTCATCATGTATTTCTTGCTCATAAGCCCTCATTGTTTCATCAAGTTGTTTCTCCAATTTGTGGACCTGGGTTTGCAGCATTTCCTTTTGCACCGAGGTCTCTTTTTCTTTTTCTTTGGATAGTGTCAGCATGTTTTTCAGGACTTATTTTTCGGCGAATATGGCATCACTCTGTTGGCCTTTTGTTTTAAGCTGGGAATTAGCCGCACGAAGGCAATGGTCCTGTTTCACCCTATAGTCTTCGTCAATCTTCCTCTTCTTTCGCATTTCATCCATAGCATGTTTCCCTTCGGAATTCTCCTTCCTCTGAAGGGAGCACTCTTGTTTACATTTCAAAAGATCTTCTTCTAGCTTTTGATTCTTTACTGCCAACTCTTCTATTTGTGCCTTCAGAGCCATAGTGACCTTGTCTTCCATGATGACTGGTGGAGGGAAATTATTCGCGGATTGGTATGAAGGGCTTTTGAAGGGCAGTTTCACAATGGAGGCCCTGTTTAGGACCCATTCAAAATATTCGGCCCCTACAGCATGGCTTCGTGCCCCTAATTCTTTTCTCATTCTATGGATCTTCCTCCACGCGTTAGCTATATCCCGAACAACGGATGTGTAATTCCCTTTTGCATAGTACAAAACGAAAGGAGTGAGCAGTTTTTCATTCGGTGGCCCAAGTAGAGGATAAGCCAACTGACACTTTGCAATAACAGGGTTGTAATTGATACATCCCTGTGTGCCCATGAGAGGAACATTCGGATAACCTCCACAACTATAGATGATTGACTCAACCATTAGCCATTGAGGATACCACCTGACTTTTTTAGCTGTAAGGCTTACAAGGTGATTAGCCCATTCACGCCCACTCTTCACGGCCAATTGACACAATTTCAAATCAGAAACTGGACACTCGGTTTTACATATTTGATGGAAGATATGAGATATGAGCCATACGTATAAAATGGGTAAACAGCAAATGATCCTCTTTCCCCCTTGTGTGTGGCAGAAATCCATGGTGCAATACACATTTGCCAAAATGGCTGTGACGGGATTCTCGAGCCGGTGCTTACGAGCCAGGAAGACAGCAACAACATCATAATCTACGTAGTTGTCTAAATTAGGGAACAAGACAACCCCGTAAATAGTGTGGGCTAAAGTATCCATGAAAGCCTTCCATTCCTCTTTATCAGCCAGGATCTGCATATGCTTCTCAAGAAATTCTCGGGTGAACCCGGGAACTTGATTTTTGTTCATTTGCACATTCCTCAATGCCTCGGGAGAGATTCTCAAAACACGGGCGATTGAAGCGGTTGTTGCGTGATAGTCAAGATGGCGATAGGGAATTTGCCCTTCCACTTGTATCCCCAATATCCATTCAAATTCTTCTATTGACGGAGCCAATTGAAAATCTCTAAATGTGAAACAGCGGAGAGGTGGGTCATAAAATTGTGCCAAGGCTGTAATTGCTTCGGTTTGGACTTCCACCTCCAATAGTTTTAAGATCTTCCCATATTTCCTGGTAAGAGCCATCTTCTGAGTCAGACTTAATCTTTTCCCCAGTGCTTGCAGACTAACTGTATCAACTTTCTTAGCTTTGAGATGTAATATTTTCTTCAACTCTGTCACATCTGTACCATAATTGTCATGTTTCATGTTAATTTCTATACTTTCTCAGAGATACTGCCAATTTCTGAATCGTTTCCTACGAATATCGAAACAAAGAAAAGGAATCAGTTATTGTTATGTTTTGAAATTCATGTTTTCCCCAAAGATGTGATGTAAAAAAAAATTGTTTTTGTTTTTGTTTTTTTTTTAGGAAACATTGATTTCCAAAACTCATGCGAGTCTAAGTTGCAGAAGCCATAGATTTTCTTAATCGTCATTGATGCCCCAATTGAAGGGTCATAAAGTCGTTTCTTTTGATTTTTTTTTGTTTTGACGACAAGGAAAATCTACAACTCAGGACTTAGAGGTACATGATCAAAAGAGAATTATCCACCAACTCGAAGTATACTGGGTGTTTCGAAAATGAATCATTGTTTTCGAAATGGGGTACCCTCAATGGGTAGATAGTTCATTCATTTGGATTAAAAGGTAGAGTGAAAATGACATAAGGTAAAGTAAAGCTTGCCCTTTTGTTGCCTAGGTTGGGTTTTGCTGAAAGTCTTTTCTAGGACCTATGGCTTGTCTAAAAGTGATTCTCCATACCGGGTGGCTTATACTAGACATCTAGAAGGTCACCAGAGCCAAGATCCTACCCATGACAGAGACGCAACAATGGGGAGTCCACTAGGTGCGTATATCATGAGAGGTCAAACTCTAGTTGAGGTTCTCACGAACACCGGATAGGAAGTACATCCCATACGATTCCGTTACCAACCCCTCCTAACTTAAGCTTCATCTGGGGCCCGGGTATAGGGCGCCACTCATCAGTGTGTGCAAAAATGTGAGTGTAGTGTGTGAAAGGGAATTCAATACCTTTTACCTTACCTCATTCTGCACAAAGAACAAACACAAAACAAATATACAAAGTCATCTACCCTAGAGTTCAATGATTGCAGAAAAGTAACATGGTCCTCTAGCCTAGGGTTCAACAAACATGCAAACATTTACAGAACATAAATGATAGAATATAAATAAAACAGAAACCATATACAAATATTGACAGAAAATAAAATAAAAGAAGAAGTTAAATAATTATTATGCTAATTAAAACATGAGCTAACAAGTTGACTGGCTTGACTCTCTAATTCCCCAGCGGAGTCGCCATCTGTCACGACCGGGATCACAGCGGTACGGCCGACCCTCAAAATGATCTTTTAGTTTGGTTCGAAAAGAAAAACAGGGAGTCGCCACCAATATTTTTTAGGATAAAATACCGGGAAAACCTTTCGTTAAAGCCCTGGTTATAAAAATGAAATTCCATGTTCGGGAGTCTAATTATAAGTGAGGAAGGTATTAGCACCTCACAATTGTCCGTTATAAAAACGGTTACCTCAATATGATAGCGCGCATTATAAATAACCCAATAATTATTTTAACTTATTCATGAAAAGAAAGTATACGAGATGACAAAATGTACAAAAATAAACAAAAATAAACACGGAATATTTACATGAGATTAACAGGACGTCTCGTCCAAGTTAAACTCGCTCCTCCTCTTATTTTATTTTTTTTAAATAGAAAAATAAAAATTGCAATAATAATGAGAATAATAATAATCATTACAACCTTTATGCTAGTCCAAATAGAATGTATGAAGCACTCATTTTTTGTTATATATTTATTACAAACCTAGGAAGGGGTAAAAAAGAAAAGAAAAGAAAATAACAGGAATTTATTTAAGTGGAAAAATGGAATACCGAGTGAAAAAAATGAAATACCGAGTGAAAAATGGAAAAACCGAGTGAAAATTAAAAAAAAACCGAGTGAAAAAGTGGAATACCGAGTGAAAAAGTGGGATACCGAGTGACGGAGTAAGAGAGTAAGAGTGCTGGTATTGGAGCTTTTGTTGAATTATGGGGCTGAATGGTGTGGTGAGGATTTAGGAGGAAGTTGGGACGGTGCTGTGTGGAAAAATGGGGACGGTTTGTGGGTATTTGAGGGAGGATGGTGTGGAGTTGGAAGGGCTGTATGGTGTTGGTTAGAGAGAGGACAGTTATGGAGTTGGAATGGTTGCACGGTGTTGGTGAGGGACAGTGAAGAGAGGAAGAGAGGGGATGGTATTGGAGGAGGCTGTGAGGAGTGAGGGATAGTGAAGGGAGGAAGAGAGGGGACGGTGCTGGAGGAGGCTGTGAGGAGTGAGGGACAGTGAAGGGAGGAAGAGAGGGGACGGTGTTAGGTGGAAAAGAAAGGGGACAGTATTGGAAAGAGAGGGAAGAAGGACGGTTGGGTGTTGGAGAAGGACGGCTGGGTGTTGGAGAAGGACGGCTGGGTGTTGGGGTTCTCTAATGAAGGCTCCTTTTTTTCTTGAAGGCTTCAGGATCCTCTCTACTTATAGAGGTCTTGGACGCCCACCAGCAGTGGCAAGTGGGGCTTCTCCTTTTGTCCTGAAGTCAGCCGCCCCACTTGATCAGCGTTGGATATAGCCTGGATGGAGTTGGTGGACACAGCTTGCACCTAGACAGCTATAGGGGATGGCAGCTAGTCCTTTGTCACTTTGTCAGCCGCCCCCCACAAGTCAAAGATCCACTTGGATAGTGGAAATCCAAGTCAGCAAGGGCACTCGGTGGGAATATGGGTCGGATTTCACCTTCTCTCCACAATCTGAGTGGAAAAGATGCCTTTTGTGCATAAGACCGAGTGGAAAAGGTGCTGTTTATACAAAAACCGAGTGAAGAATGACTCGGAACCGACTGAAATTATTGGAGTATGACTCGGAATTGGGTGAAAGATGACTCGGAATTGGCTAAAAGAATGGCTCGAAAATGGCTAAAAAGGATGACTCAGAAATGGTTTAAGTATGGCTCAGAATTGGGTGAAAGGATGGCTCGAAATTGGCTAAAAAGGATGACTCGGAAATGGTTTAAGTATGGCTCGGAAATTAGTGGAAATGGGCTTGGTGATGATTGGCCAAAAAGGGCTCAGGAATGGGTGAAAAGGATAGCTCGGAAGTGAAACAAAGGTGACTCGGAAATTGAGTGAAAGGATTCACTCGGTGCTGACAGAAGAGTGGTTCAATCAGTACTGACTGAAAAGAAAATGACTCGGAACTAACTGAAGAGGGTTCACTCGGTGCTGACTGAAGAGGCATCACTCGGTACTGACTGAAGATTCTTCATTCGGTGCTGACTGGAGATTCTTCACTCGGTGCTGACTGAAGATTCTTCACTCGGTGCTGACTGGAGAGTCTTCACTCGGTGCTGACAGGAGATTCTTCACCCGGTGCTGACTGGAGATTCTTCACTCGGTACTGACTGGAGAGTCTTCACTCGGTGCTGACTGGAGATTCTCCACTCGGTACTGACTGGAGATTCTTCACTTGGTGCTGACTGAAAGAGTGGCTCGGTGCTGACTCAAGAGAGTACTCACTCGGCACCTCCTAAAATGTTTCACTCGGCAACGTGAAGGGAATTTAATCACTCGGAAGAACTTGTTCGGATTTGCTTGGGAGTCATTCAGTGGACTCTTTCTTCACTCGGAAATCCGACTGGCTTCTCACTCAGAATTTGGCACTCAGCTCCGACTGGCTTCTCACTCAGAATTGCCTTCTTCTCACTCGAAAACCGACCCTACTCACTCGGATGTGTTCATTCGGAGTCAGCTTTGTTTTTTAATCAGAAGGGTTTCAACCACCAATCAACTCGGAGTCAGCTTTGTTTTCAATCAGCACTTAGAACTTGGACATATTCACTCGGAACCGACCTTCTTCTCACTCAGAACTTGGAAACTTGGACATTTTCACTCGGATAATCCTTCTTCTCACTCAGAACTTGGAATTTGACCATTTTCACTCGGAAATTGCATTCTTCTCACTCAGAACTTGGAAATTTGGCAATTTTCACTTGGATAATCCCACTTCGCTCAGAATGTCCTTCCCTGTGTTTTTTCTTGAAGCTTTTTCTTCCTCTTTGGAAATTTCTTGAAGCCTATTAGAATAGCACCCTGCTACGTCTCACTCGGAGACTCTTTACTCGGAAATGATCATTCTGAGTCCTTTCACTCGGAGATGATCATTTCCGAGTCAGAGATTTTTTTTATTTTTTTTTCTTTCTTTCTTTTGAATTCTTTTCACTTGTGGATATCAATCAGACTGAAATAGGTGTTCACACCTAATCCCTAAACCCACAAATAAAAAACCCTGAACCCTAAACTCCAAACCAAAAAACATAAACCCTCAACCCTAAACCCTGAACCCCAACCCATACACCCTAAACCATAAACCATAAACCCATAAACCCTAAACCCTAAACAACAAACCGTAAACCCTAACCATAACCCCTAAACCCTAAACCCTAAACCATCAAACCTAAACCCTAAACCTTAAAACCTAATCCCCAAATCCTAAACCCTAAACCCCAAACCCTAAACCCTAAACCCTAAACCCTAAACCATAAACCCTACCCTAGCCCCCAAACCCTAAACCTTAAACTCCAAACCCTAAACCCTACACCCAAAACTCCAAATCCCAAACCATAATCCCTAAACCTTAAACCACAAACCCTAATCCCTAAACCGTAAGCCCTAACTCCTAAAGGTAAACACTAACCCTAAACACTAAACCGTAACCCCTAAACCCTAAACCCTAAACTCCAAATCATAAACCATAAACCATAAACCCTAAAACATAAACCTAAACCCTAAACCCTAAACCATAAACCACAAACCCTAAACCCTAAACCCTAACACTTAAAACCTAAACCTTAAAACCTAAACCCCAAATCCTAAACCAAAACCCTAAACCCTGAACCTAAAACCACAAATAAAATACCCTAAACTCTAAACCCTAAACCCTAAACCCTAAACCATAAACCCTGAACCCCAAGCCATAAACCCTAAACCCAAAGCTATAAACCCTAAACTCCAACTCCAAACCCTAAACGCTAAACCCTAAACCCTAACACTAAAACCCTAAACCATAAACCCTAAACCCCAAACCCCAAACCCCAAACCCTAAACCCTAAACTACAAATCCCAAACCATAAACCCAAAACCTTAAACCACAAACCCTAAACCTTAACCCTAACCCTTAACCCCTAAACCCTAAAACCCTAATCCCTAAAACCTAAACCATAAACGCTAAGCACTAAACCACAAACCCTGACGCCTAAACCCTAAACCCCAACCCTTAAAAGCTAAACCCTAAAACTTAAACCCTAAACACTAACCCTAAACCCTAAACCATAAACCCTTAACCAATAACCCCTAACCCAAAAACCCTAAGCCCTAACCCCAAACCCTAAACCCTAAACAATAAGCCCTAACCCCAAAAACCTAAACCTTAAACCCTAAACCCTAAACCCTAAACCATAAACCCTAAACCCCAAACCCCAAACCCCAAACCCTAAACCATAAACCATAAACCCTAAACCTTAAACCCTAAACACTAACCCCTAAACCATAAACCCCAAGCCCTAAACCCTAAACCCTAAACCCCAAACCCTAAAACCTAAACCCCAAACGTTAAACCCCAACCCCTAAACCATAACCCTAAACCCTACACCATAAACTATAAACCCTAACCCCTAAACCCTAAAGCCTAAGCCATAAACCCAAAACCCATCTAAACCCTAAACCTTAAACCCCAAACCCTAAACCCTAACCCCTAAACCCTAAAACCTAAACCACAAACCCTAAACTATAAACCCTAAACACTAACCCCTAAAACCCTAAACTGTAAACCCTAAACCCTAAACCCCAAACCTTAAACCCTAACACCCTAAACCCCAAACTGTAAATGCCAAACCCTAAACCCTAACCTATAAACCCCAAACCCTAACCTGTAAACCCTAAAACCCTAAACCAAAAACCCTAAACACTAACCCCAAACCCTAAACCCCCAACCCTAACTCATAAACCGTAAATCGTAAACCCTAAACCTCAAACGCTAACCCCTAATCAGTAAACTCTAAACTCTAAACCTTAAGCCCCATCCCCTAACCCCTAAACCCCAAACCCTAACCCCTTAACCCTAACCCATAAACCCTAAACCCTCCACCCCAAACCCTAAACCCTAACCCCTAAACCCCAAACAATAACCCTAAACACTGAACGATAAATCCTAACCCTAGACCCTAAACCATAAACTGTAAACCTTAAACCCTAAACCCTAACCATTAACGCTAAACCCTAAACCACAAACCCTCAACCCTGAACCCTAAACCCTAAACCACAAACCCTAAACTATAAAACCTCAACCCTAACCACTAAAACCCTAAACCCTACCCCCTACACCCCAAACCTTAAACACCAAAACCCTAAACCCTAAACCCTAAACCCTAAACCCCAAACCCCAAACCTCAACCCATAAACCCCAAACCCTAAACCCAGAACCCTAAACCCTAAACCCTAAACCCTAAACCCCAACCCCAAATCCTAAATCACAAACCATAAACCCCAAACTATAAACCTTAACCCCCAAACCCCAAACCGTAAACCTATACCCTAACCCCTCAACCCTAACCCTTAAACCCCAAACCCTCAACACCAAACACTAAACCCTATTCCCAAACCATAAACCCTAAACCCTAAACCCTAAACCCTAAACCATAAGCCCTACACCCTAACCCCTAAACCCTAAACCCCAACCCTTAAGAGCTAAACCCTAAAACTTAAACCCTAAACACTAACCCTAAACCCTGAACCATGCACCCTAAACCCATAACCCCTAACCCCTAAGCCAAAACCCTAAGCCCTAACCCCAAACCCCAAAACCTTAAACCCAAAACCCCAAACCTCAAACCCTAAACCCCAACCCCTAAAACCCTAAAGAGTAAACCCTAAACCCTAAACCATTAACCTTAAACCCTAAAACCCTAAACCCCAAACTATAAACCCCAAACCCCAAACCCTAAACCCAAACCCATAAACCCCAAACCCTAACATGTAAACCCTAAAACCCTAAACCCCAAACCCTAAACACCAACCCCAAACCCTAAACCCCAACCGTAACCCGTAAACCATAAACCGTAAACCCTAAAACTCAAACCCTGACCCCAAAACGGTAAATTCTAAACTCTAAACCTTAAACCCCAACCCCTAACCCCTAAACCCCAAACCCTAACCCCTCAACCCTAACCCTTAAACCCTAAACCCTCCACCCCAAACCCCAAACCCCAAACCCCAAACCCTAAACCCTAAACCCCAAATAATAACCCTAAACCCTGAACAATAAATCCTAAACCCTAGACCCTAAACCCTAAACTGTAAACCTTAAACCCTAAACCCTAACCCCTAACCATAAGCCCTAAACCACAAACCCTTAACCCTGAACCCTAAACCCTAAACCCTAACCCTAAACTATAAACCCTAAACCCTAACCACTAAAACCCTAAACCCTAAACCCCAAACCCTAAACCCCAAACCTTAAACACCAAAACCCTAAACCCCAAACCCTAAACCCCAAACCCCAAACCCCAAACACCAAACGCCAAACCTTAACCCATAAACCCCAAACCCTAAACCCAGAACCCTAAACCCTAAACCCCAAACCCCAACCCCAAACCCCAACCGTAAACCCTAAACCCCAAACCATAAACCCCAAACTATAAACCTTAACCCCCAAACCCCAAACCGTTAACCTAAACCCTAACCCCTCAACCCTAACCCTTACACCAAACCCTCAACTCCAAACACTAAACCCTATTCCCAAACGATAAACCCTCAACCCTAAACCCCAAACAATAGCCCTAAACCCTAAACGATAAACCCTAAACCCTAAACACTAAACCCAAAACATAAACCATAAACAATATACCCTAAACCCTAACCTACAAACACCAAACCATAAACCCTAAACCCTAAACCATAAGCCCTAAACCCTAACCCCTAAACCCTAAACCCTAAACCCCAGCCCTTAAGAGCTAAACCCTAAAACTTAAACCCTAAACACTAACCCTATGTATTTGCATGTGATAACAGGTTTTGATAATGATAAGGAAACAAGCACTGCAAACTCTTTGTGAATCAAAAACAATTAAAGGTGTCATATAAATTCAAATGCAAGAAGAAAACGGTTTCACAAAAGTTCAAGAAATCAAGAAACCAATGAGCCAAGACACAGGAAAGCAACCATGAATCACTAAATACAAATGGATGACCAACAGGCATGGAAAAATGTCAAATTGCAAAGCCTGAATCGATTCAAGCACGAGTGAATCGATTCATAGCCCTGGAAGTCATAAAAACTGGAAACAGAATGGGTCGAATCGATTCACCATGACCCTGAATCGATTCGAACACCTGAGAGTCACTTTATTTGAAGACAGAATGCTTCAAATCGATTCAGACAATGCTCGAATCGATTCATACGAATCAGACACTCCAAATTGCAGAAACAGAATGCTTCGAATCGATTCAGACAAAGCTCGAATCGATTCATACGAATCTAGAACTCAAATTTGCACAAATCAAAATGCTCTGAATCGATTCAAGGCACTACGAATTGATTCAACAAGTGGGAAACACCACTAAAAAGACAGATTTAAGTGGGAAACAAGAACCCAATCTTATAATGCGCAAAGACAAGTTGGAGCCATCATCTTGCAACGGCTAGGAGACCTTGATGCTGCACAAATTACTCTATATATACAAGAGGAATTCAAGCACAAAAAAAAGACCAAGAAGCTACAATCCTTTGCTCTCTCTTGTGCTTTGTAAGCCCTATTTTTGTATGTCTTGAGATTTTCACTTGTACATCCTCTCTTCTTGAGAGATTAGAAATTGTGTGAGCTATCATTTGCATATCCACTCTATTAAGAGAGTCATCTCCTTGTAAACACTTCTACAAACACAAAGATTTTCACTCTAGGTTGAGTGGTCATAAAGGTTGGGGTTCAACCTTTGGGTATTGAGAGTTTAAGAGATTGGGTGGGTTGTCCTTGTGCTAGTGAGGATTGAGTTCTTGAGTGTGGGACACTAGGAAGCTGCAATTGCTCATAGCTTGTATCTCTAAACTTCAATAGTGGAAATCCTCTAAGTGGGTTGCTTAGAGGCGAGACGTACACCGGGGTTGGTGGAACTCGTTATATCGGTTTGCAAGTTTCTCTTCCTTACTCTTTTACTTTCTCATACTACATTTGGTTGATTGGTGTTGATTGCTTGTGAAGTGCATACTTAATCTTGCTTAAATTGTTACATTTCAAATACTGCCCACCAAGTGTTTGTTAAATTACTTCAGCATATTTATCCTTGTGTTGCATTACATACTATTTTTAACTTGATTTCACTTGCATATTCTTATAAACTTGGATATAAAAATCAAGTTCAAAGGCATTTCAATCAAAAGTTTTAAAACTCAATTCACCCCCCCTCTTGAGTATTGAGGCCACTTGAACAACAAGTGGTATCAGAGCTTGACTCTTGGTAGATCAAGCTTAACAGCTTCAAGAGACAAGATGGCCTCAAGTTCTCTTAACATTTTTCCCGAGGGTGGTGCCATAAACAGACCTCCCGCTTTCAATGGGGAAGGCTATGCATTTTGGAAAGAAAGAATGAAAATCTTCATTCAATCAATTGATTTGAGAATTTGGAATGCCATTGAAAATGGTCCTTATATACCAATGCATACTGTTGATAGTAAAAATGTAGAAAAGCCTATTGATGAATGGACAAGTGAGAAAGAAAAGAAAGTACAATATGGCTACAAGGCCAAGAATCTAATTACTATGGCTTTAGGTCAAGATGAATTCTTTAGAATAATGACTTGTCAAATTGCTAAAGAAATGTGGGATACTCTACAAGTAACTCACGAAGGTACTAACGATGTAAAGGACTCCAAGATTAGTACCTTGACAAGTCAATATGAAAGCTTTAGAATAAACTCAGGAGAAACTATTATAGATATGCAGAAAAGATTTACTCTTATTATTAATCATCTCATTACTCTTGGCAAAGTTTACACTAACAAAGAACTTGTGCATAAAGTGTTAAAAAGTCTTAGCAGGGAATGGCAACCACTTGTCACAGCCATAAAACAATCTCCAAGCATCAATGAGATGTCTCTTACAACACTCTTTGGAAAATTACAAGAGCAAGAGCAAGAACTAAAAGCATTGAAGCTAGCGGAAGAAGAAGAAAAATCTTCCAAGAAGAAAGGGTTAGCCCTCAAAGCCACCTCTATGCATGAAGAAGAATCATGCAGTGACTTGGATGAAGAAGAGGAATTTGGGCTGTTTGTAAAGCGATTTGGAAGATTCATGAAGAACAAAAGATTCCAAAAGAGCTTTAAGCCCCAAGGTAAAAAGCTAACTTCAAATGAAATTTCTTCTTCACCTAGTTGTTTCGAATGTGGCAAGAAAGGGCACTTCAAGGCCGATTGCCCAAATCTTAAAAAGAAGGGCAAGGACAAACGAGGAAGAAGAAGAGCCTACATCGCTTGGGATGAGAACGATGTGAGTAGCTCCTACGACTCGGACAATGAGGAAGCAAATCTATGCTTAATGGCCAACCACCAAGAAGAAGATAATGAGGTAAATCTTCTTGACTTAGACAAGAATGAACTACTAGATGCATTTGAGGAATTATATGATAAGTTCATAAAAGTCTCTAATAAGCTTAAGTTATCTAGGAAAACTAGTGATACCCTTGAAATGCATCTTATGGAAGTATGTAAAGAAAATGAAAGCTTAAAAGAAGAATTAGAGAATGTTCAAGCATGCTCTAAGGATAAACCATGTGACTTTGCAAAAAGATGCATTATATTAGAAATAAAGGTTGTAGATCTAAATAAGACATTAGAAAAGTTCACTAATGGACGAGACAATTTGAATATCTTGCTTGGACAACAAAAATGCATGTTTAGTAAAACCGGGTTAGGATATGACCAAGAACATAGCAATCACCAAATGGAAAAACACTACAAAAATTTCTTTGTACCACCAAGCAAATCATCTTCACCTTTTATGAAATGCAACTATTGTGGTTTCAAAGGACATAGTGCTTATAAGTGTAGTATTAGAAAATTAGGGCCAAAGGTTATGAAAAAGGTGTGGGTTCCCAAAGGAACGTTACCACAAGCTAACCTGAAAGGACCCAACATAAAATGGGTACCTAGCTCTCTAAACTAATCTTGTTTTGTAGGTATGCTTCAAGGCAAGCAACACCCATTGGTACTTAGATAGCGGGTGTTCAAAGCATATGACAGGAGACATAAGCAAGTTTACATCATTTACTCCCAAGAGAAAAGGAAGTGTCACCTACGGAGACAACACCAAAGGAAGGATCCTAGGCATCGGAAATATTGGTAAGAATTCTTCCACATCCATAAGTGACGTGTTGTATGTTGAAGGCCTTAAACATAATCTACTTAGCATAAGTCAATTATGTGACAAAGGATATAGAGTTTTATTTGAATCCAATTGTTGTATAATTGAGAATAAGCTAAACAAAGAGGTCAAATTTGTTGGAAAAAGGATTGATAACATTTACATGATTGATGTGGATAGCTTGTCTACAAATGATGAACAATGCTTCATTTCAAAAGAGGATGAAACTTGGCTATGGCATAGGAGAATAGCTCATATACATGTAGACCATTTGAACAAACTTGTTTCTAAAGAATTAGTAATTGGTTTACCAAAGCTTAAGTTTGAAAATAGATTTTGTGATGCATGTCAAAAGGGAAAACAAGTAAAAGCATCTTTTCAATCCAAAAACATTATTTCCACACAAAGGCCTTTACAACTTTTGCACATGGACTTATTTGGACCATCCAAAATCAAAAGCTTTGGAGGTAATTACTATGGTCTAGTTATTGTAGATGACTATTCTAGATATACATGGACATTGTTTCTTGCTCATAAAAATGAAGTATATCATGCATTCAAGAAACTTGCAAAGATTATCCAAAATGAGCAAAATTCAAAAATTGCATCCATTAGAACCGATCATGGGGGAGAATTTGAAAATCAATCTTTTGAAAAGTTTTGCGAAAAACATGGTATTAATCATAATTTTTCAGCTCCTAGAACTCCACAACAAAATAGAGTAGTTGAAAGGAAAAATAGATCCTTAGTGGAGCTTGCTAGAACCATGCTAAATGAAAACCATATTGCAAAACATTTTTGGGCCGATGCGGTAAACACCGCTTGTTATGTTATGAATAGATGTTTAATAAGGCCTATTTTAAAGAAAACGCCCTATGAACTTTACAAGGGTAGAAAACCCAACATTGCACACTTTCATATTTTTGGATGTAAATATTTTATGCTCAATAATGGAAAGGATAATCTAGGAAAGTTTGATGCCAAATCTGATGAGGCAATCTTCCTAGGATACTCTCAATCTAGTAAATCTTATCGAATCTTCAACAAACAAACAAACACCATTGAAGAGTTTATTCATGTTAAATTTGATGAAAATAGCCATAACCCTCCGAGAAAGGAAGATGTTGATGATCTTGTAGGTACTCTTCAAGAATTGACCATAGATGACAAGGAAGAAGAAATCAAAGACACAAATGCAGCACAACATGAGGAACCACAACAATGGATCACTTTAAAGGATCATCCTCTAGACAAAGTCATAGGTGAAATGACTAAAGGTGTAAGTACTCGTAATGAAATTAGAAATACATGCAATCATTTAGCCTTTATATCTCAAATAGAACCCAAGAACATAAATGAGGCTATTATTGATGAACATTGGATGTTGGCAATACAAGAAGAGCTAAATCAATTTGAAAGAAATGAAGTTTGGGAGCTCATGCCAAGACCCAATGATCACCAAATAATAGGAACTAAATGGGTATTTAGGAATAAAATGGATGAAAATGGTATAATTACTAGAAACAAAGCTAGGCTAGTAGCTAAAGGGTATAATCAAGAAGAAGGTATTGATTATGAAGAAACGTATGCACCCGTAGCTAGATTAGAAGCAATTAGACTACTATTAGCCTTTGCATGCTGTAGGGATTTCAAATTGTACCAAATGGATGTTAAAAGTGCTTTCTTGAATGGATACATTCAAGAGGAAGTATATGTTGATCAACCTCCAGGTTTTGAAAACCATCAATTTCCAAAACATGTTTTCAAATTGAAGAAAGCTTTGTATGGTTTGAAACAAGCTCCAAGAGCTTGGTATGAAAGGTTGAGCAAATTTCTTTTAGAAAATCATTTTGAAAGAGGAAAGGTTGATACAACTTTATTCATAAAGCACAAGAAAAATAACATACTATTGGTACAAGTCTATGTTGATGATATAATATTTGGTGCCACTAATGAGTCAATGTGCAAGGAGTTTGCTAAGCTAATGCAGGAAGAATTTGAAATGTCCATGATGGGGGAACTCACTTTCTTCCTTGGACTACAAATCAAGCAAACCAATGAAGGCACATTCATCAACCAATCCAAATACTGCAAAGAGCTGCTAAGAAAATTTAATATGGACAAAGCAAATGATATTGCCACACCCATGGGCACTTCATGCTATTTGGACAAGGATGAGAAAGGTAAGGATGTTGAACTCACAAAATATAGAGGTATGATAGGATCCTTACTTTACTTAACCGCTAGTAGACCGGATATCATGTTTGCGGTGTGTATGTGTGCTAGATACCAAGCTTGTCCTAAAGAATCTCATCTTACCTCAGTAAAAAGGATAATGAAATATTTGGTAGGAACTCAAAATGTTGGTTTGTGGTACCCCAAAGGGGCTGAATGTATTTTAGTTGGTTACTCTGATTCAGATTTTGCAGGGTGTAAACTTGACAGGAAAAGCACTAGCGGAACATGTCACTTGCTTGGTAGTTCTCTTGTTTCTTGGCATAGCAAGAAACAAGTAAGTGTTGTGCTATCAACAGCTGAGGCAGAATATGTTGCAGCTGGTAGTTGTTGTGCTCAAATCCTTTGGATGAGACAACAACTTCTAGATTTTAGAGTTGTATTAGACCATGTGCCTCTTAAATGTGATAATACTAGTGCTATTAACATCTCAAAGAATCCTGTAATGCATTCTAGAACCAAACATATTGAGATTAGGCATCATTTCATTAGAGACCATGTATTAAAAGGAGACTGTGTACTTGAGCATGTTGAAACTTCTAGGCAACTAGTAGATATTTTCACAAAACCCTTGGCTAGAGAACAATTCATCCACATTAGAAGAGAATTAGGAATTCTTGACATGACCAATTATGTTTGAATGATCTCTTAATTTTGTGTATTGATTGCTTGATAACGGTTGTTGATTAATAAGAAGGCAAAAGATCTTCATGAAAATAAAGTCTTGATGATTCAAAATGAACCTCTTCATGCCTTGAATAAATTGGAATGGATAGACATGCAATCTGGAGTAAAGTAGTTATTCGAATCGATTCACCCTTCCTCGAATCGATTCAAGCTCCTGATGATTCAAAATCTCTCAAAACAGCAATGTTCGAATCGATTCAGCATATCCTCGAATCGATTCAAGCACCTGATGGGTCAAATATTTCAAAATAGAATCACTCGTATCGATTCAACCCTCCTTCGAATTGATTCACGCACCTGACTGTCCCATTTTTTTCTCAAAACAGTGACGCTCGAATCGATTCAAGCAATCCCTCGAATCGATTCACGCGACAGTTTCTCCCCAGTAACGCTGATTTAAGGTACTCATTCACTCTTTCTCTTATTTCTCTTCCACTATCTCCCACTCTCCACCCCTAAAAACCTCCCAACCTCCTCTCTAAAACTTCCACTCAACTTCTCCACCTTCAAATGGCATCCTCTTCCCAACCTCGCAAGAAGCAACGTGCCAACATTACTGCTGCTTCAATGCCTCAACATTCCGATCTATCAAGATTTTTCACCACTCAAAAAGAATTGGAAAGGTACCAATCCTCTTTTTCTGAGAAAAATCTTATCTCCCCTCATTGGCTTGATGTCCCCTTCTTTGAGACTTCTGGACTTCCTCTTCTCACTACTCTTCATCAACAAGAGCTTGTTGGATTTATGGCTCTTGAGGAAGTGGCTATCTACCCCGAATTAATCCGTGTCTTTTATTCAACATTGCGCCTTCAAGATGCTCGGTACATTGCCAAAGTGAAAGGCAAGACTATAATTCTTGACAATGAAGTTATGAACCAGGTAGGCTTACTTCCTCTTAGCAATGCTTCATTCTATGGCAAGGAACCACCTCTTGCATGGAACTATAACCTCTTGGAGGCAAGAACTCTCTTCAATCTTGCAGGTCCTTCCAGTACCGTTGGAACTTTAAGCCTCAATCACCGCCTTCTGCACTTTGTCCTTGTGAAAATTCTCCTTCCTTCCGGTGGAAATTATGCAAGGCTAAATGAAGCACACATTTTGCTACTCTGGGCCATTGTAAATGAGAAGGACATTAACTGGATTGACTTGGTAAGGCATCATATGATTGAAGCCCAAAATCTTGCTCATCTTCCATATGCCATCTTCATCACAAAATTGCTCCGCCACTACAAAGTGGATTTGAAGAATAAAGTCAAAGAAATTATTGGTCCTAAAGCACCAATTGGAAAAACTCATCTCACCAAGATGAATATTGTTGAATACCATAGACGGTGGCAATTTCTTAGACGTCCCGTCACGATGCTGAAGATGATGCTCCTCCTCCTCCTCCACCCGCTCCTACTGATGATCTGTTCACCAGACTCACTGCCCACTTGGATCAGCGCCTAGACTCTATGGAAGCCAACATCAATGCTCGCCTGGACAAGATTGAAGCCAACATGGAAGAGCGATACACCGAGCTTGCCACTCAAATCTCAAGCATCCATTTTCCTCAGCCTTGATTGACTTTTTGCTCTTCATGATTTCTATTATTTACTCTCATGTTCAGACTTGGTTGTTTTGCTGCCACATTTCCTTTACTTACTTTGGTTTATTACAATAGCTACTTTGTTAACTGTTTGGATGATTAAATTTCTTACTTGTTCCATTTGAATAGTCTTATGTGGCCTGTGATTATTACTCGATTGATTGCATACTCTCAAATTTTGTTCTTGATAATGACAAAGGGGGAGAGATATATGCTAATGGTTTAAAAGGAGAGATATATGCTAATTGTAACATCCCGATTTCTAACTTAATTACCGATTGAAGTTAAGCTATTAATTAAAGGTTAATTACAGAATTAGGATTAATGGTTAATTAGAGTAATTGCTGATTTGGGTAGAAATAATTGAATAAATAATAATAATAGTGCCAGGCGAAAGGACGCATATATCCCTAGGAGTATAAGACAACTTCAGCTCTCTCTTTCTCTCATTATTCACGCTAGCAGCTCTCCTTGTGTGTGTATATGGTCTCTCCTTCCCTGTTTCTCTCCTTCTTCATTCTCATTCACGTCGCCACTCGAACAGTGAGAGAGTCGAGAGCTCCTGGAGGAACATCAACGCAGCTCTGACTCCACTCCCTGTTCTCTCCTTCCTCCCTATTGCCTTCTTCCTTTCCTTCTTCTTCTACCTGGAGCTGTGGTATTCCAGTTGGAAGGCTGTGCTGGAAGTGCTTTGGAGCTGTAGAGGAGACGGACCCGTTGGAGGAAAGGAGCAACTTTGGCCCTGGATCAACGCTGAACTCGAAGGCTGTTAAAGGAGTAACGGAGGGACGATCGGTCAGCACTGCAACTTGAAGAGTCTCTGAACCCTGACAGCAGGTAGGGGGCGCTTTGCATGTCAAGCGTATGGTTTATGACCAGGTCCCTGGTGCCCGCTTTAATGTAATATGTGTGTGAAATATGTAGATCGATGTGTGGTGATTGACTGATTGTGCATGTAACTTCCGAATTGGGACATCTGTGAAAGGTTGAGGGTTGTGTGACCTCGTCTTTGAGTGCCTGTTAATACTTCTGTGATGCATGTTGTTAAAATCTGAGTTTGCTGAGTGAATGTGTGTGTGTTACCATTATCCCCGAATGCATGAGATGTGAATTGATGCGTGATTTCCATTTTGAATGCCGTGTGGAAAGGTATGCTGACTCTGTTAAAAATGTTGAGTGGATGTACTGTAACGTGGTTCCCTATGCTTGCTGTTGTGAGTTATTATGATAGAGGCATGTGTTGTTGTAATGGAATGTGGGATCCCGAATGAATCTGATTGCTGTGTGGGGGATCGGTTATGACCCATTAATGGCTGTGTGAGACGCGTCTGGTAAGCTTGGATGTTGTTGTGGATTTGCATGAGATTGCATATGTGGGATGATTCCCAGATTCCCGACCAGTTCCATAAGGATGGGGGGGTCGGAAAGGCATCTAGAGTCATGTAAAGTGAGTTCCAGTCAGATTCCTGGTTAGATCCATGAGGACCCATGGTAGCCGATGGAGCTAGAGCTGGGTCTCGAGACGTCACGGGGTGACCGGTGCCACACGGAAAAGGCTAGTAGACGAGGGACTGGGAAGGAATCTACACTAAACTCACTGTTTAAGTCGGATCCGCATGCATGAGTCTATGAGCATTGTTAGTGAGATTATTGTGAATTGCATGGATTAAATGAATTGAGTGAACTCCGACTAGACGATGTAGTATGAGCGAATTCTGACTGAACGAATGTACGGGTATTGATACCGTTGCTGAGTGCAGTGTGATGCTATGATTGAGAATATATGTTATTGTGCAACTTCCGATTGAATGATGTGGTCTGGCTCTTAAATTAATTGGCAATATATATATATATATATATATCGTTATGGATTGAACCCGGTAAATTATATAATTGAGGATGGAGGTAAAGTCCGAGTCAATAGCTGTCACTTTATATGCAAAAGCTCACCCCTACACCATTTTTTAGTGTGTGCAGGTCGTGCTCGGAAATGATGATAAGGTTTCAAGTCCGAGTGTGGTGCACTCCGACTGATGAGTACCTGTATCGCTTTATTATGTTCTATCCGTGTAGCCTTGGCTGGCTCTTATGTATAATGATGATCAAACATATCCATTTATAAAGATTGAATAATCATGGTGTCATTGTGTGGTATCTTATTGGTAAACGCATAATATCAAGTTAATGAGTATTCCGAGTATATGGTTACATGCTTGTGGGTCGGTAGATTGAATTTGTGGGCAGATTTATGTTTCTGAGAATATGTATTCCTATGTATGTGCTTCGTATTGACTCGATGCATTTTTTGACTGGATGTGTTGCTAAACGACCCGAGGGCTGTTGATGAGTGAAATTATGTCAAGTTGGTGGTTCCGAGTGAAGATTCTGAGTGACTCCGACTGAAAATGTAGGTAAACCTGAATGAGGAAGAGTTCTCATTCTCGAGTGGAAAACCTTAGGTAATTCTCCTCCTGAGAGAGGAGTTAGCGTAGTGGTTTAGAATGGAATGGGTTCTGAGTGTAAAACATTGATAATCCGAGTGAAAGATGTAAAATCCGAGTGAGTAAGGATCTGTATACTGAGTGGTTGAGTTCTGACTAAGTCTGAGTGGGACCTAACTACCTGATTTTCCCGAGTGAATGTGAATGCACACCGAATAGTGGAAGTGTAATGTGACCTGAATGTGTTAAGGATGGATTATGTCGAATGATGTTCGAATAGGATATATTCTAAGTGAGAAGGGGGTTTGATAGAATCCGAGTGGGATTACCCTCATTTCCCGAGTGGATCCTTAGGCTGACTTTATGGAGAAAATTAAGAGACTAAGTTATAGGTTGCCGAGGGAAGCGAATTTTGGGGTTGTTCCCGAGCGAATGGAACCCTTTAATCCCGAGTGGTTTAAGCGTTACCCAGCAAATAGCACCGTGTGAAACGATTCTGAATAGTAAGATAGCGAGTGTAGAATTCCTAATACCCTTGGGATGTCCAATCGAGTGGTCTTCCAGGAGAAAAGTACTTCTCGTCGGAAATCAGAACTTCGAGTGTGCAAGTTATCGAGTGAATTACCCAAGGGAGAGAAAATACCGAGCGGTAAACTTATTCATAGCTGTGTTTGGGTGATGTGAAGCTGCTGAATTGAACTCAGATTTATATTTGGAGTAAGCCTGGATTCCGAGTGGAAATTTGGTAAATAGGAATTCTCCGAGTGAAGGACCTCTAAGAGGAGTAGATATCCAAGAGAAGGGTTTATTTGAAATCGTACTTAGGTCAGCGTTTGGGACTGCTGGGCTTGGACTCGGGTTGGTTTTGTGGAAGGCTTGAACTATGAGTAAAATCTGCAAGTGAAAGGATTCCCGGATGAGAACTGTCCTTAAAACCCCGATCGAAATTTTTGAGTGAGAGGGCCGAATGACATTCGTGGGTTATAGACATGTAGTTAGCCAAAGGAATGGTTAAGAAGCTGAGATGTATAGACCGAGTGTGGTACCTGTACGAGGCAAATCCAGACAAGTGTGCTAATTGAAGCTTAGGGGAACTCGTTGAGTGTTCATTTTGGTTAAGAAAGGAATCTCGTGGCCGAAAATTTAAAAATCTGAGAGCTAAATCCGAAATGAATCGGTCAGTAGTGGGTATCCTAGGGAATCAGTAATGTTGTTTACCGACTGGATTCTTCCCAAATGGTCGAATAACGTCTAGAATGTGTCCCATGTGACCCAATGTCAAGCTTATGCTTTGTGTGAGCGCATGGTCATGCCGAGTGACACATTGAGTCGGGAGACCCGATGGTATGAATACACTGATCGGTGTTGAGAATGTAAGGCCGAGCGGCCAAAGAACTGGAAAGTGCCAATAGCTAGGGTGAACTGGCAGAGCTGAATGGGGGTAACTACGTGGGAAATGGAGTACCGAATGTAATGAAGGCTATGAAGAGTTGTCTTATGCTGATTAGGAAATACGAAGCAGTCGAAAACGTGGATGGGCGAAGAGTTGCAGTCGGAACATGGCTATGGTATTCCGATCTGTTTGTTGAGGTAAGTCTGAGTGAAAGGAAGGAATGTTATTCCGAGTCAATGGTACCACTTCCGAGTGGAAATATGTTAAGCATAATGTCCCGGTTTTTCGGGTGGAGCGACCGGTGAATTGCTTTAGAGGCCAATTGTGCCAACTGGGATTTAAGCAATGGATGAATACTTAAGGAACATATATGTGTAACTGCTTATTGTGGTATGTTGGTGATTTTTGAGTGGTTTATTAAGGCTAAGCATGTGTTTGAATTTCGAGGACGAAATTCTTTTGAGAGGGGGAGAACTGTAACATCCCGATTTCTAACTTAATTACCGATTGAAGTTAAGCTATTAATTAAAGGTTAATTACAGAATTAGGATTAATGGTTAATTAGAGTAATTGCTGATTTGGGTAGAAATAATTGAATAAATAATAATAATAGTGCCAAGCGAAAGGACGCATGTGTCCCTAGGAGTATAAGACAACTTCAGCTCTCTCTTTCTCTCATTATTCACGCTAGAAGCTCTCCTTGTGTGTGTATATAGTCTCTCCTTCCCTGTTTCTCTCCTTCTTCATTCTCATTCACGTCGCCACTTGAACAGTGAGAGAGTCGAGAGCTCCTGGAGGAACATCAACGCAGCTCTGACTCCACTCCCTGTTCTCTCTTTCCTCCCTATTGCCTTCTTCCTCTCCTTCTTCTTCTACCTAGAGCTGTGGTATTCCAGTTAGAAGGCTGTGCTGGAAGTGCTTTGGAGCTGTGGAGGAGATGGACCCGTTGGAGGAAAGGAGTAACTCTGGCCCTGGATCAACGCTGAACTCGAAGGCTGTTGGAGGAGTAACGGAGGGACGATCGGTCAGCACTGTAACTTGAAGAGTCTCTGAACCCTGACAGCAGGTAGGGGGCGCTTTGCATGTCAAGCGTATGGTTTATGACCAGGTCCCTGGTGCCCGCTTTAATGTAATATGTGTGTGAAATATGTAGATCGATGTGTGGTGATTGACTGATTGTGCATGCAACTTTCGAATTGGGACATCTGTGAAAGGTTGAGGGTTGTGTGACCTCGTCTTTGAGTGCCTGTTAATACTTCTGTGATGTATGTTGTTGAAATCTGAGTTTACTGAGTGAATGTGTGTGTGTGTTACCATTATCCCCGAATGCATGACATGCAAATTGATGCGTGATTTCCATTTTGAATGTCGTGTGGAAAGGTATGCTGACTCTGTTAAAAATGTTGAGTGGATGTACTGTAACGTGGTTCCCTATGCTTACTGTTGTGAGTTATTATGATAGAGGCATGTGTTGTTGTAATGGAATATGGGATCCCGAATGAATCTGATTGCTGTGTGGGGGATCGGTTGTGACCCATTGATGGCTGTGTGAGACGCGTCTGGTAAGCTTAGATGTTGTTGTGGATTTACATGAGATTGCATATGTGGGATGATTCCCAGATTCCTGACCAGTTCCATGAGGACGGGGGGGTCGGAAAGGCATCTAGATTCATGTAAAGCGAGTTCCAGTCACATTCCTGGTTAGATCCATGAGGACCCGTGGTAGCCGATGGAGCTAGAGCTGGGTCTCGAGACGTCACGGGGTGACCGGTGCCACACGGAAAAGGCTAGTGGACCAGGGACTGGGAAGGAATCTGCATTGAACTCACTGTTTAAGTCGGATCCGCATGCATGAGTCTATGAGCATTGTTAGTGAGATTATTATGAATTGCATGGATTAAATGAATTGAGTGAACTCCGACTAGACGATGTAGTATGAGCGAATTCTGACTGAACGAATGTACGGGTATTGATACCGTTGCTGAGTGCAGTGTGATGCTATGATTGAGAATATATGTTATTGTGCAACTTCCGATTGAATGATGTGGTCTGGCTCTTAAATTAATTGGCAATATATATATATATATCGTTATGGATTGAACCCGGTAAATTATATAATTGAGGATGAAGGTAAAGTCCGAGTCAATAGCTGTCACTTTATATGCAAAAGCTCACCCCTACACCATTTTTCAGTGTGTGCAGGTCGTGCTCAGAAATGATGATAAGGTTTCAAGTCCGAGTGTGGTGCACTCCGACTGATGAGTACCTGTATCGCTTTATTATGTTCTCTCCGTGTAGCCTTGGCCGACTCTTATGTATAATGACGATCAAACATATCCATTTATAAAGATTGAATAATCATGGTGTCATTGTGTGGTATCGTATTGGTAAACGCATAATATCAAGTTAATGAGTATTCCGAGTATATGGTTACATGCTTGTGGGTCGGTAGATTGAATTTGGGGGCAGATTTATATTTCTGAGAATATGTATTCCTATGTATGTGCTTCGTATTGACTCGATGCGTTTTCCGACTGGGATGTGTTGCTAAACGACCCGAGGGCTGTTAATGAGTGAAATTATGTCAAGTTGGTGGTTCCGAGTGAAGATTCTGAGTGACTCCGAGTGAAAATGTAGGTAAACCTGAATGAGGAAGAGTTCTCATTCCCGAGTGGAAAACCTTGGGTAATTCTCCTCCTGAGAGAGGAGTTAGCGTAGTGGTTTAGAATGGAATGGGTTCTGAGTGTAAAACATTGATAATCCGAGTGAAAGATGTAAAATCCGAGTGAGTAAGGATCTGTATACCGAGTGGTTGAGTTCTGACTAAGTCTGAGTGGGACCTAACTACCTGATTTTCCTGAGTGAATGTGAATGCACACCGAATAGTGGAAGTGTGACCTGAATGTGTTAAGGATGGATTACGTCGAATGATGTTCGAATAGGATATATTCTGAGTGAGAAGGGGGTTTGATAGAATCCGAGTGGGATTACCCTGATTTCCCGAGTGGATCCTTAGGCTGACTTTGTGGAGAAAATTGAGAGACTAAGTTATGGGTTACCGAGGGAAGTGAATTTTGGGGTTGTTCCCGAGCGAATGGAACCCTTTAATCCCGAGTGGTTTGAGCGTTACCCAGCGAATGGCTGTCTCGTATTTCGAATGGTGGATTAGCTGAGTGTGGCTTCTCACTCCAGCGAGCGTGCGGGTTTGGAAGACTCTTACTGTGGTTCCGCCCAAGCGTCCCTGGACCTCGCCCGAGCGAGTCAGAGTTGTCATGGATTTCGCCCAGGCGCTGTTATGTTTCGCTGAACCGAATGGGTCGGTTCCAGCCTTGTTCCTTCCGTTATTTGCCATACGCATGAATATTCTTTTATTTCCCTTGCCTTCTTCTTTCTTTTTTTTTTGCCGATTGACCAGTGGTTGATTTTGTGAAAAATTTTTCCTTGTTTTTGGAATTATTATTTATTAAAATTAGGATGTTACATTTTGGTATCAGAGCAGACCGAAAGGTCCAAGGCCAAGGTATGCTTACCGAGTGTAAGCGGTTGTATGCAGTATGACCGAGTGGTCATCATTATTGTGATATTGATTTGTGAATAGGAGGTCATTTTCCTCCTGGTCCGATTGATTGTATGCCCTGACTAAATCGGTATTGTATGTGTTTGATGATCTGGTATATGAATTGTGTGGTTGTATGCCTGTGCCTTGTTGAGGAATTTGAACATGTGATGAATGAATAGTATATGATTTGAGATACAAGAAATGTGTTAGCCTTAGTTCCTTTTACTTGAACCTAAACCCTTGGAGTAGAAGACATAAATTGGTGCCTGTAATTAATTACACCCTCCATGTTGTGTGAACTCCTATACTGTGCATGAAGATCCGAGTAATATACGTATGCGTATTTGTTGTGTGCGAGAGATAAGTTTAACTATAAGTCGAAAATGGAGACGAGTGTTGACGTGGGAAGAGAGTTAGTGACTCTCTCCGAGTGAAAGGAAACCTAGGTAATCCCGAGTGAATGAGACAGTGTGATGCCGAGTAAGAGTTTACCGACCAGAAGATGACACCTACGACTCTGAGTGGATCCATTATAATAAATCATTAAGTAGATAGAAAATCCGAGCGAGTCTTGACTTATTGGGAAAACCAGAGTGGGAGAGATTAGAGTTGCCGAGTAAGAATGAGTGAAGAGGACGGGTGACACCGAGTGGGAATCGATCCGGATACCCTTCGAGTGATAACTATTGAGGTTTCCCGAGTGAAGAGTGACTAAATAATTCAGAGTGAGGAGTCCCTTTTAAATCCGGGTGAAAGGAATGTGTGCGCACTATAATGGCTGTTGAGCTCAATATAAATTACATGAATATGTGGAATGTTATTTAGAATAACATGATTGAATGGAATTCGATTAAATGAATATATGTATATTAATGTTGTGGCTGTAATGCATGCTGTGGTGGATGATATAAATTGTATGGCCGAATGTGAATTTGATATTCCGATTGGATGATTGAATATATATGTGTTGATGCTGTCTCTAAGTGCAAGGTGAGCCTATGGCTGTGATTATATGGGATTGTAAATAATGTAAGTGATATAGCCGAGAGCTGGCTGGATAGATTCTGATTGAATGATAGCGTGTATGTATGATTTTTTTTGTACAAGTCGGAAGCCTGTAGCCATTATACTGTTTTACCGTAGGGGTAAATTATATTACATGATTGTTGCTGTGCGACGTGCCCTACGTGATGCATCATGATAATGTTGATGTTGATGAGAATATGTGCTTATATATATATGCATGTGAATTGCCATTAATTCTTGTGAGTAAGTATTAGCTGAGTGAGTTGATCGGTGCGTGTGAGAACGTTGTTAGGGAGACTAACATGGGTTGCATGGATTTGAATGATTTGAATGAACCCCGACTAGATGATGACGTATAAGTGAATTCCGACTGAATGAATATGTATGTACCGATACTGTTACCGAGTGTAATGTGGTGTCATAATTGAGAATATACGTTATTGTGCAACTCCCGATGGGATATGATGTTGTGAATGAAATCCTTAATGTAGTTGAGAATTGATTTTAGTAAATTCGCTCGGATGAACATATATATATATTGATGCTATTGTTGAGTGCAATGTGTGGTTATGGTTATGGTGCATGCTGTAGTGAACAATAATATAGCCGTGAATAATTGTTATAAAATCCGACTGAGTGGTTTTATGTGTATTAGTGTCATTGCCGAGTCTATGGTGTGTTATGACAATATATGTGAATGTGAATTACTTAATCCTGACTGAAGTGCATGAAGCCGAATGAGTGATGTCATTATATAACTGAGAACTGAGAATTTAGTCCGAGCCATGGTTGTGAGGAATAAGATTTAGAGGAAATATTTACTCGGTGCTGGCTAGAAGCCGATTGTTGTATTGCCTTAATTCTGTTTTACAGAGGTGATAAATGATTTTCATAATTATTGATGCGTGATGTACCCTATGTGCTGCATGATGTTGATGTAGGTGTATTATTTATGTGTGTGAATTACCATTAACCACCGTGTGAATTAGTATTAGTTGGGTGAAGTCTGGTCCGTGTGAGGCATCCTGCTCTGAGATGACTCTTCCTACCATAGGTAATGTGGTAGCGTACACGTTGTAGTTACCATGTGATTGTTGTAACCCTATAGGAATGAGACGTCATCCTATAAGTTGGATGCAGCAGTTCATGAGTCGGGCAGGTGAAGCTTTAACTGCTTATGGTGATGGTGAGTCTTTCAGACGATTCCGAGTGACGATGAGAGTTATCTTAAATGAATGTTATGTGATTGTTTACCAAAATGAAGGTAGAGGGTTTGTTGACTTTGACGTGTCTGCTCTCAAGAGGATTAGAGGTTGCTGGGTATGGATTGGCTACTAAAAGGATGATTGGTAATGGAATATGAAGGGCGATCAACTGTCACTGAAGTTGGAGTTTTTGAAAAGTTAACCGAGTGCTACTATAAGCCTAATGAGGAAACCAGGATTGGAGCCAAACTAAATTGTAAGGTTAGGAATTGCTCGAGAAAGGTTAGTAAATTCCGAGTGTGTCAGGGTGGAGACAATTTCGAGTGAAGTCCTTGTTGGAAAGAACTGCTGAGTGAAAATTTTGGGGGTTCCGAGTAGAACCTTATTGAGAGGATCATTACTAAGTTAAGGGAATGGTGTCTGAGCGTAACCTTCTGGGTAAGGCAAGATTCGAGTGACGTGACTCGGAGTGTATCACTTCCGAGTGGAGTAGCACCGTGTGAAACGATTCCGAATAGTAATATAGCGAGTGTAGAATTCCTAATACCCTTGGGATGTCCAACCGAGTGGTCTTCCAGGAGAAAAGTACTTCTCGTCGGAAATTGGAACTTCGAGTGTGCAAGTTATCGAGTGAATTACCCAAGGGAGAGAAAATACCGAGCGGTAAACTTATTCATAGCTGTGTTCGGGTGATGTGAAGCTGCTGAATTGAACTCAGATTTATATTTGGAGTAAGCCTGGATTCCGAGTGGAAATTTGGTAAATAGGAATTCTCCGAGTGAAGGACCTCCAAGAGGAGTAGATATCCAAGAGAAGGGTTTATTTGAAATTGTACTCAGGTGAGCGTTTGGGACTGCTGGGCTTGGACTCGGGTTGGTTTCGCGGAAGGCTTGAACTATGAGTAAAATCTGCAAGTGGAAGGATTCCCGGATGAGAACTGTCCTTAAAACCCCGATTGAAATTTTCGAGTGAGAGGGCCGAATGACATTCGTGGGTTATAGGCATGCAGTTAGCCAAAGGAATGGTTAAGAAGCTGAGATGTATGGACCGAGTGTGGTACCTGTATAAGGCAAATCCAGACAAGTGTGCTAATTGAAGCTTAGGGGAACTCGTTGAGTGTTCATCTTGGTTAAGAAAGGAATCTCGTGGCCGAAAATTTGAAAATCCGAGAGCTAAATCCGAAATGAATCGGTCAGTAGTGGGTATCCTAGGGAATCGGTAATGTTGTTTACCGACTGGATTCTTCCCAAATGGTCGAATAATGTCTAGAATGTGTCCCATGTGACCCAATGTCAAGCCTATGCTTTGTGTGAGCGCATGGTCATGCCGAGTGACACATTGAGTCGGGAGACCCGATGGTATGAATACGCCGATCGGTGTTGAGAATGTACGGCCGAGCGGCCAAAGAACTGGAAAGTGCCAATAGCTAGGGTGAACTGGCAGAGCTGAATGGGGGCAACTACGTGGGAAATAGAGTCCCGAATGTAATAAAGGCTATGAAGAGTTGTCTTATGCTGATTAGGAAATACGAAGCAGTCGAAAACGTGGATGGGCGAAGAGTTGCAATCGGAACATGGCTATGGTATTCCGATCTATTTGTTGAGGTAAGTCTGAGTGAAAGGAAGGAATGTTATTCTGAGTCAATGGTACCACTTCCGAGTGGAAATATGTTAAGCATAATGTCCCGGTTTTTCGGGTGGAGCGATCGGTGAGTTGCTTTGGAGGCCAATTATGCCAATTGGGATTTAAGCAATGGATGAATACTTAAGGAACATAGATGTGTAACTGCTTATTGTGGTATGTTGGTGATTTCCGAGTGGTTTATTAAGGCTAAGCATGTGTTTGAATTTCGAGGACGAAATTCTTTTGAGAGGGGGAGAACTGTAAAATCCCGATTTCTAACTTAATTACCGATTGAAGTTAAGCTATTAATTAAAGGTTAATTACAGAATTAGGATTAATGGTTAATTAGAGTAATTGCTGATTTGGGTAGAAATAATTGAATAAATAATAATAATAGTGCCAGGCGAAAGGACGCATATGTCCCTAGGAGTATAAGACAACTTCAGCTCTCTCTTTCTCTCATTATTCACGCTAGCAGCTCTCCTTGTGTGTGTATATGGTCTCTCCTTCCCTGTTTCTCTCCTTCTTCATTCTCATTCACGTCGCCACTCGAACAGTGAGAGAGTCGAGAGCTCCTGGAGGAACATCAACGCAGCTCTGACTCCACTCCCTGTTCTCTCCTTCCTCCCTATTGCCTTCTTCCTCTCCTTCTTCTTCTACCTGGAGCTGTGGTATTCCAGTTGGAAGGCTGTGCTGGAAGTGCTTTGGAGCTGTAGAGGAGACGGACCCGTTGGAGGAAAAGAGCAACTCTGGCCCTAGATCAACGCTGAACTCGAAGGCTGTTAGAGGAGTAACAGAGGGACGATCGGTCAGCACTGCAACTTGAAGAGTCTCTGAACCCTGACAGCAGGTAGGGGGCGCTTTGCATGTCAAGCGTATGGTTTATGACCAGGTCCCTGGTGCCCGCTTTAATGTAATATATGTGTGAAATGTGTAGATCGATGTGTGGTGATTGACTGATTGTGCATTCAACTTCCGAATTGGGACATCTGTGAAAGGTTGAGGGTTGTGTGACCTCCTCTTTGAGTGCCTGTTAATACTTCTGTGATGCATGTTGTTGAAATCTGAGTTTGCTGAGTAAATATGTGTATGTGTTACCATTATCCCCGAATGCATGAGATGCGAATTGATGCGTGATTTCCATTTTG
The DNA here is from genome assembly GCA_037962975.1 of Clitoria ternatea. Lineage (NCBI taxonomy): Eukaryota > Viridiplantae > Streptophyta > Magnoliopsida > Fabales > Fabaceae > Clitoria > Clitoria ternatea. The sequence goes on from CM075676.1 coordinate 62,230,542, forward strand.
AATGCCGTGTGGGAAGGTATGCTGACTCTGTTAAAAATGTTGAGTGGATGTACTGTAACGTGGTTCCCTATGCTTGCTGTTGTGAGTTATTATGATAGAGGCATGTGTTGTTGTAATGGAATGTGGGATCCCGAATGAATCTGATTGCTGTGTGGGGGATCGGTTGTGACCCATTGATGGCTGTGTGAGACGCGTCTGGTAAGCTTGGATGTTGTTGTGGATTTGCATGAGATTGCATATGTGGGATGATTCCCAGATTCCTAACCAGTTCCATGAGGACGGGGGGGGTCGGAAAGGCATCTAGAGTCATGTAAAGCGAGTTCCAGTCAGATTCCTGGTTAGATCCATGAGGACCCGTGGTAGCCGATGGAGCTAGAGCTGGGTCTCGAGACGTCACGGGGTGACCGGTGCCACACGGAAAAGGCTAGTGGACGAGGGACCGGGAAGGAATCTGCACTGAACTCACTGTTTAAGTCGGATCCGCATGCATGAGTCTATGAGCATTGTTAGTGAGATTATTGTGAATTGCATGGATTAAATGAATTGAGTGAACTCCGACTAGACGATGTAGTATGAGCGAATTCCGACTGAACTAATGTACGGGTATTGATACCGTTGCTGAGTGCAGTGTGATGCTATGATTGAGAATATATGTTATTGTGCAACTTCTGATTGAATGATGTGGTCTGGCTCTTAAATTAATTGGCAATATATATATATATATATATATCGTTATGGATTGAACCCAGTAAATTATATAATTGAGGATGGAGGTAAAGTCCGAGTCAATAGCTGTCACTTTATATGCAAAAGCTCACCCCTACACCATTTTTCAGTGTGTGCAGGTCGTGCTCAGAAATGATGATAAGGTTTCAAGTCCGAGTGTGGTGCACTCCGACTGATGAGTACCTGTATCGCTTTATTATGTTCTGTCCGTGTAGCCTTGGCCGGCTCTTATGTATAATGATGATCAAACATATCCATTTATAAAGATTGAATAATCATGGTATCATTGTGTGGTATCGTATTGGTAAACGCATAATATCAAGTTAATGAGTATTCCGAGTATATGGTATCGTATTGGTAGATTGAATTTGCGGGCAGATTTATGTTTTTGAGAATATGTATTCCTATGTATGTGCTTCGTATTGACTCGATGCGTTTTCCGACTGGGATGTGTTGCTAAACGACCCGAGGGCTGTTGATGAGTGAAATTATGTCAAGTTGGTGGTTCCGAGTGAAGATTCTGAGTGACTCCAAGTGAAAATGTAGGTAAACCTGAATGAGAAAGAGTTCTCATTCCCGAGTGGAAAACCTTGGGTAATTCTCCTCCTGAGAGAGGAGTTAGCGTAGTGGTTTAGAATGGAATGGGTTCTGAGTGTAAAACATTGATAATCCGAGTGAAAGATGTAAAATCTGAGTGAGTAAGGATCTGTATACCGAGTGGTTGAGTTCTGACTAAGTCTGAGTGGGACCTAACTACCAGATTTTCCCGAGTGAATGTGAATGCACACCGAATAGTGGAAGTGTAATGTGACCCAAATGTGTTAAGGATGGATTACGTCGAATGATGTTCGAATAGGATATATTCTGAGTGAGAAGGGGGTTTGATAGAATTCGAGTGGGATTACCCTGATTTCCCGAGTGGATCCTTAGGCTGACTTTGTGGAGAAAATTGAGAGACTAAGTTATGGGTTGCCGAGGGAAGCGAATTTTGGGGTTGTTCCCGAGCGAATGGAACCCTTTAATCCCGAGTGGTTTGAGTGTTACCCAGCGAATGGCTGTCTCGTATTTCGAATGGTGGATTAGCTGAGTGTGGCTTCTCACTCCAGCGAGCGTGCGGGTTTGGAAGACTCTTACTGTGGTTCCGCCCAAGCGTCCCTGGACCTCGCCCGAGCGAGTCAGAGTTGTCATGGATTTCGCCCAGGCGCTGTTATGTTTCGCTGAACCGAATGGGTCGGTTCCAGCCTTGTTCCTTCCGTTGTTTGCCATACGCATGAATATTCTTTTATTTCCCTTGCCTTCTTCTTTCTTTCTTTTTTTTTTTTACCGATTGACCAGTGGTTGATTTTGTGAAAATTTTTTCCTTGTTTTTGGAATTATTATTTATTAAAATTAGGATGTTACACTAATGGTTTAAAAGGAGAGATATATGCTAATCTTTAAAAGGAGAGATATATGTGTATTTTTTCAAACACTTGAAAGGGGGAGAGATAATGACTGAGATATAATGACAAAAGGCATGGTTTTATTGAAAAACAAAGGGGGAGACATTTTTTTTTTCTGAAAAAGAAATAATTGTTTAACAAAGGGAGACATGATTTCTTATAACTTGTTAGCACTGCATTTTTAAAAGTATTATTGGTTATTAAACACCCCAAGAGATGGCCATTGTTTGTCATCATCAAAAATGGGGAGAATGTATTTGCATGTGATAACAGGTTTTGATAATGACAAGGAAACAAGCACTACAAACTCTTTGTGAATCAAAAACAATTAAAGGTGTCATATAAATTCAAATGCAAGAAGAAAACGGTTTCACAAAAGTTCAAGAAATCAAGAAACCAATGAGCCAAGACACAGGAAAGCAACCATGAATCACTAAATACAAATGGATGACCAATTGGCATGGAAAAATGTCAAATTGCAAAGCCTGAATCAATTCAAGCATGAGTGAATCGATTCACAGCCCTGGAAGTCACAAAAACTGGAAACAGAATGGGTCGAATCGATTCACCATGACCCTGAATCGATTCGAACACCTGGGAGTCACTTTATTTGAAGACAGAATGCTTCAAATCGATTCAGACAATGCTTGAATCGATTCATATGAATCAGAAACTCCAAATTGCAGAAACAGAATGCTTCGAATCGATTCAGACAAAGCTCGAATCGATTCATACAAATCTGGAACTCAAATTTGCACAAATCAGAATGCTCTGAATCGATTCAAGGCACTACGAATCGATTCAAGAAGTGGGAAACACCACTAAAAAGATAGATTTAAGTGGGAAACAAGAACCCAATCTTATAATGCTCAAAGACAAGCTGGAGCCATCATCTTGCAACGGCTAGGAGACCTTGATGCTGCACAAATGACTCTATATATACAAGAGGAGTTCAAGCACAAAAAAAAAGACCAAGAAGCTACAATCCTTTGCTCTCTCTTGTGCTTTGTAAGCCCTATTTTTGTATGTCTTGAGATTTTCACTTGTACATCCTCTCTTCTTGAGAGATTAGAAATTGTGTGAGCTATCATTTGCATATCCACTCTATTAAGAGAGTCATCTCCTTGTAAACACTTCTACAAACACAAAGATTTTCACTCTAGGTTGAGTGGTCACAAAGGCTGGGGTTCAACCTTTGGGTATTGAGAGTTTGAGAGATTGGGTGGGTTACCCTTGTGCTAGTGAGGATTGAGTTCTTGAGTGTGGGACACTAGGAAGCTGCAATTTCTCATAGCTTGTATCTCTAAACTTCAATAGTGGAAATCCTCTAAGTGGGTTGCTTAGAGGCGAGACATACACCGGGGTTGGTGGAACTCGTTATATCGGTTTGCAAGCTTCTCTTCCTTACTCTTTTACTTTCTCATACTACATTTGGTTGATTGGTGTTGATTGCTTGTGAAGTGCATACTTAATCTTGCTTAAATTGTTACATTTCAAATACTGCCCACCAAGTGTTTGTTAAATTGCTTCAGCAACATTTATCCTTGTGTTGCATTACATACTATCTTTAACTTGATTTCACTTGCATATTCTTATAAACTTGGATATAAAAATCAAGTTCAAAGGCATTTCAATCAAAAGTTTTAAAACTCAATTCACCCTCCCTCTTGAGTATTGAGGCCACTTGAACAACACCCTAAACCCTAAACCATGAACCCTAAACCCATAACCCCTAACCCCTAACCCAAAACCCTAAGCCCTAACCCCAAAACCCAAAACCTTAAACCCAAAACCCCAAACCCTAAACCCCAAACCCCAAACCCCAAACCCCAAACAATAAACCACAAACCATAAACCTTAAACCCTAAACCCTAAACCCTAAACCATAAACCCTAAAACCCTAAACCCCAAACTGTAAACCCCAAACCCCAAACCCTAAACCCAAACCCATAAACCCCAACCCCTAACCTGTAAACCCTAAACCCCAAACCCTAAACACCAACCCCAAACCCTAAACCACCAACCCTAACCCGTAAATCGTAAACCATAAACCCTAAACCTCAAACCCTAACCCCTAAATAGTAAACTCTAAACAGTAAACCTTAAGCCCTAACCCCTAACCCCTAAACCTCAAACCCTAACCCCTCAACCCTAACCCTTAAACCCTAAACCCTCCACCCCAAACCCTCAACCCTAAACCCTAAACCCTAAACACTAAACCTAAACAATAACCATAAACCCTGAACGATAAATCCTAAACCCTAAACCCTAAAACCTAAACCACAAACAATATACCCTAAACCCTAAGTACCAAACCATAAACCCTAAACCCTAACAATAAACCCTAAACCCTAACCCCTAAACTTTAAACCATAACCCCCAAGCGCTATACCCTAAAACTTAAACCCCAAACCCCTAACCCTAAGCCCTAAACCATGAACCCTAAAACTTAACACCCAACCCTAAACCCTAGACAACAAACCCTAACCCCTAAACCCTAAACCTTAAACCTTAAAACCAAAACCCAAAACCCCAAACGCTAAACCCTAAACCCTCAACCGAGAACCCTAAACCTTAACCCCTACACCCTAAACCTTAAACACTAACCCCTAAACCTAAACCCTAAAACTCTAACCCTAAAACCTAAACCCCAAACCCTAAACCATAAACCCCAAACCTTAAACCCTAAACCCCGAACCCATAAACCCTAAACCCTAAACCATAACCCTAACCCCTAACCCCTAAAGCCTAAAGCCTAAGCCATAAACCCAAAACCCCACCTAAACCCTAAACCTAACCCCTAACCCCTAAACCATAAACCCTAAACCCCAAACCCTACACCATAAACCCCTAACCCATAAACCCTAAACCCTAAACCATAACCCTAAACTCTAAACTATATACCTGATAGGCCCGCAAGCGCACGAGGTATCGCGTAATAAAAAGTTATCGTCCCACAGAGATTGTTCCCAAGTACAAGTTTTCACAGTGGTTCAATTATCTAGAAAATATTGAAATTGGGTTTGTAATTTAGAAAATTAAGGAAAACAGAAGTGAAGAAGGAATGCTATCTGAAAGAACTAAATGAATTCTGAGATTGAAATAGAACAAATGAGGGTGAAGTTCTTGGGATTTGGTATATGATCATTCCATGTATTTAATTTTCCTAAGACCTTTCTATTTATTAATTCACGCTCTAAGGTTGGATTTCCGAATTTAATTAAGCCCTCTTCTCAGAGTAACATTAATGTGCCCAAATAATAAAGAACCGCATTCGATTTATTATGTGAACTCGTTAAGAACGGTGAAATCCTATTAAACCTCGAATCGTCATACCCACTTTCGTGACCTATGATTCTAAGTTCAATTTCATGCGTTCAAACAACTAATTAACCTTTCGATTCTCTTAGAGTTTAATTTCAATTGATCCTATCTCTAGGTATTCAAAAGCATTACGCGTTCATGGAAATTGAATAGAAGCAATGAATTAACAAATAGAAAAATCCAAAAGAGGTTCAATACATAAGCATTGTCACACCCTAATCCCAAGATAAAGTTTAGCTACACATGCTCAATTCACCACAGCCCATTGATGGAATCAAATTCAGAAATTACAGAGAAAGAGAAAACCCAAGAAGAAAGTAAAGAACATGAAGCAAAGCTCTCACTTGTGCTTATGAATCTTTCTGAAATCTGCCCAAATGATGTTCTTCAACGCCTATGGTCTTGATTTCTTCAATAATCCCAGGTGAAAACTCTCTCTTTTTCTCTCCAAAAATGTCCCAAAATGTCTGTGTCCCCCGCCTCTCAAAAAACTGTCCCATTAAACCTCAGAAACTGCTCCTTAAAATAAGGAAACTGCTGTGCGTGCAAAAACCCACTGGCTGTGGGAAAAACCCACGGCCAGTGGATCATACTGGAGGTCCAATTTGTACATTTTTGAGCATTCAAACAGAGGAACCCACGGCCAGTGGGAAAAACCCACGGCCAGTGGGTTTTCCTGGACCCCAAGATATGCATTTTTGGTTACAGGGCAGCAAGATCCACTGGCAGTGGGAAAAACCCACGGCCAGTGGGTTTCTCTGGATCCCAATTTGTTCAAGTTTTTGTCAAAGGGCAGCAGGATCCACTGGCAGTGGGAAAAACCCACGGCCAGTGGGTTTCTCTGGACCCCACTTTGCTGCTTTTTCATAGCTTGAAACCCTTCCATTAATCCAATGCTTCCTCGAATGCTTCGCCTTTGGAATGTATGTACCTGTAAACAAGCTATTCCTGCAAAAACTTGAAACACCCGAGTAACAAATGCGGAAGGAATGAAAAATACTTGGAATTAGGGACAAGATAACACAAATGACCTAGAAAAACTAAATAAAAAAGCCACTAAAATCATGCAAACAAAACACCTATCAAAACACCCCAAACTAGAATATTGCTTGTCCCCAAGCAATCATCATTGCCACAAATATGATCAATAGAGATTTATGAATTCAGAATATCTTGAGGAACCCATTTGGAAAAATTATCAACATATGATTGCAAGATTATCACCAGAGGAAACCACACAATTATTCATACCATGTTCACAAAACTAGGCTATAGACACACATCCTTTCATTTCTCTCTAAGTATTTTAAGCTTGTGTATGATTATCACTCAAATCATAGCATTTTAAGACACTACCATATGCTTGGCAAACGACCTTACTCTCCACAGTTATTTAGAAAACAAATTATAGTCAAAAGGTCTTTCGTTTGGTTGTAATGGGGCCATGGGTTTGGGGAATGGATATCAAGGAAAAGGAAATTCAAAGGGTTATCACTCAATGGAACACCGAGAATAGTTAACTTTTGAAAGGCAGACCAGAAACCCAAGGAGTCCTTGTTGTTTTCTATTTTAAACTTGACTCCTTTCTTGCTTTGCTTTTCATCCTTTTCTTTGTTTTTCCAACAATTTTTCTTTGGTGGGAAACACAGATTCATCTTGTTTATTTTTGTTTATCAACTAAAACCCAGTTGTTTTCTCTTAGCCATTTTCGTTCTAGCTGCCATCCTTGAATTTATGTCATTTTCTCAGTATTTTATCAAACCAATACCAAAGGATTTCAACAATAAACAAACAGTCTAAGCTCAACAGGGGCAACTAATTGTATGTTATACTTTCAAAATTCAGAGGCTAGAGAACAAAACCTACTGCCTTTTTCATTCCATAACAAGTAATCATTAACCATTTTGAGTCGGTCGCAAGCCAAGTTCTAGAGCGCTTTAAATGTATGACACACTCAAATAGAAGAAAACAGGGGTTTTCTAAATATTTATGTTTAAAAACTACCCCTTTTTGGCTCAAAAACTCTCATAATACATGGCAGGTGAAATAGACCCAGTCAAAGAAAACACAGCTTCATAAAGCATAGTTCCTCAGACAATCAGTGCCATCATCAACATCAATCGAAAGTTTTTAATTTTCATTTTTTTTTATTTGGATTCCTCAACAGTCAATTTCCTCAATCAAAACTGATACAATTAATGGCAACAATAATCACAAGTAAACAAACATTCCTAGATGGGGGTACAGACAGGCATAGTCATGCAAAGCAAATGAAAAACAAACTACAACCTAGCATGTTCAAATAAGATTAAAAGAAAAACAATGCAAAGAAATGTCAAGGTGTAACTGCCAGTGGATTTCCCTGTTTGATTCCTTGAATATGTACAATGATTCTCCTTTATTTGATTCCTCTTACTCATAGAAACACATGTATGCATTCAATCATAATAAATATGTACAAAACAAAACAAAACAATCATGCCATGCAAAATTTACAAACTAGAAAATAAACATGCAACTATTTACATCGGACTCCCTTTAAAATTATTTTTTTTATATATATATGATAAGAAAAGTACTTAAAGAATGAGAAATGGGGTTACCTCCCCACAAGTGCTAAGTTTAACGTCTTCAGCCGGACGCTTGGCATTCCTTGGAATTAAGAATCTAATCCATCAAGCAAGTCCAAAGCACTTGCTTGTTGGATTGGTTCTCCTGTCAAGTAGTGCTTAAGCCTTTGTCCATTCACTTTAAATGAACCAGACTTATCGCTCCATAACTCAACAGCTCCAAAAGGATATACCTTAGTTACCTGAAATGGTCCCGACCACCGGGACCTCAATTTGCCAGGGAATAGCTTCAATCGGGAGTTGAAAAGTAACACCATATCACCAGGGTTAAAGGATCTCCTGAAGATGTGACGATCATGCCATTTTTTAGTTTTTTCCTTGTAAATCTTGGCATTTTCATAAGCATCCAACCGGAGCTCCTCAAGCTCATTCAACTCCAGCAACCTGTGTTCACCTGCAAGCTTAATATCAAAGTTAAGCATTTTTATAGCCCAAAAAGACTTATATTCCAATTCAACAGGTAAATGACACGGTTTCCCATAAACCAGTTTAAAAGGCGTAGTTCTAATAGGAGTTTTGTAAGCGGTTCGATACGCCCATAAGGAATCGTCTAATTTAATAGACCAATCCGTACGGGAGGTATTGACCACCTTCTGAAGAATGTTTTTAATCTCCCTATTAGAAACCTCAACTTGGCCACTAGTTTGAGGGTGATAAGGTGTAGCAACCTTATGCCTCACTCCATATTTTTTTAAGAGGGTCTGAAAAGTTTTTTCAATAAAGTGAGACCCTCCATCACTAATTATGCATTTAGGGACCCCAAACCTTGGAAAAATTATCTTTCTAAAAAATTTAATGACAGTCTTAGCATCCAAATGAGTCGAAGCAATGGCTTCTACCCATTTGGATACATAGTCAACTGCAACCAGAATAAATTGATTTCCAAACGACGGGGGAAAGGGTCCCATGAAATCAACACCCCATACATCAAATAATTCAACCTCAAGAATACTATTAAGTGGCATTCATGCCTCTTACCAATATTACCGGCCCTTTGGCATGCATCACAAGTGAGGACATACTTACGCACGTCCTTGAAAATATGTGGCCAATAGAAGCCCGCTTGCAACACCTTTGAGGCTGTTTTAGAAGTGCTCATATGGCCTCCACAGGAAAGGGAATGGCAGTGATCCAGGATGGCTCGAACTTCAGGCTCAGGAGCACATCTCCTAATCAGACCATCTGCACACTGCTTGAATAAAAGGGGCTCATCCTAATAATAGTGCCTTACATCTGCAAAAAACTTCTTTTTCTGCTGAAAACCAAGGTCAGGGGGTACTATGCCACATGCAAGAAAATTGACAAAATCAGCGTACCAAGGCACTTGTTGGACACTTAAGCTAAGTAATTGTTCATCCGGAAAAGACTCATTGATGGGAACAACATCACCCATCTCATCTTTTTCAGACGACAACCTAGATAAGTGGTCTGCAACAAGGTTCTCAGTACCTTTTTTATCTTTGATTTCTAAGTCAAATTCTTGTAAAATCAAAATCCACCTAATGAGCCTAGGTTTTGCTTCTTTCTTATTTAAAAGGTACTTGATGGCAGAATGGTCAATATATACAGTAACATGTGAGCCTACCAAGTACAATCTAAATTTGTCAAAAGCAAAAACTATAGCTAACAATTCCTTTTCGGTGGTAGCATAGTTTACCTGCGCGTCATCAAGTGTACGGCTGGCATAGTGGATCACATGCAGCTTCTTATCCTTTCGCTGCCCAAGTACAGCCCCCACTGCATGATCACTAGCATCACACATGAGTTCAAATGGGAGTTCCCAATCGGGGGGTTGCACTATAGGTGTGGAAATTAACTCCTGCTTTATCCTGCAAAAAGCCTCAAGACATGAAGAATCAAAAACAAATGGTACATCCTTACCCAAAAGATTAGTCAGAGGCTTTGTGATCTTGCTGAAGTCTTTAATGAACCTCCGGTAAAACCCGGCATGTCCAAGAAAGCTCCGAATACCTTTCACATTAGTTGGTGGGGGCAATTTCTCAATCACCTCCACCTTGGCTTTATCGACTTCAATTCCTCTTTCAGACACCAGGTGCCCAAGGACTATGCCCTCCCTTACCATGAAGTGGCATTTTTCCCAATTTAAGACCAAGTTGGTCTCTTCACAGCACTGCAAAACTTGGCACAAATTGGTCAAACAATTATCAAAATTCAAGCCATGCACAGAAAAGTCATCCATGAAAACTTCCATCACATTTTCAATTAAATCAGAGAATATGGCCTGCATACACCTTTGAAAAGTCGCGGGTGCATTACACAGGCCAAATGGCATACGCCTATAAGCATAAGTCCCATATGGGCAAGTGAAGGTTGTTTTCTCTTGATCAGATGGATGGATGGGGATTTGATGAAAACCAGAATACCCATCCAGATAGCAAAAATAGGAGTGCTTAGCAAGCCTCTCAAGCATCTGATCAATGAAAGGGAGAGGGAAATGGTCTTTCTTAGTAGCGCTATTTAGTTTTCTGTAATCTATACACATGCGCCACCCAAAAACTACCCTAGTAGAAATCAATTCCTGTTTATCATTTTGCACAACAGTTATCCCTCCCTTTTTTGGAACCACATGAACTGGGCTAACCCACTTGCTACTAGCAATGGGATAAATGACGCCCACATCCAACAACTTCAAAATCTCTTTTTTTAACCACTTCTTGCATTTTAGGATTTAGTCTCCTAAGTGGTTCTACAGTTGGCCTACTCTCATCCTCCACAGTAATCCTATGCATGCAAAATGAAGGGTTAATCCCCTTAATGTCATCCATGGTATAACCAATAACTTTCCTATACAACCTAAGATGTTTCAGGAGTTTTTCGGTTTCCACAGCAGTCAGTTCAGCATTCACAATCACAGGATAGGTAGAGTTTGGGCCAAGGAATTCATACCTCAATGAAGCCGGTAAAGGCTTCAATTCTAATTTGTTACCCACCACTTCATTTTGCATGACCTCAGTATCATGCTTTGGTTGGGCTTCTCCTTCGGAGCTACTTGATGTACCTGCAGGCTCAATCAAAAATACAGATTCAAGTGGTTCATCAGGAAGGGTTTCTTCCTTCACCACTTGGTCAATACAATCCATAACACAGCATACATCATCATTAAAAGGTTTTTTTAAAACATTCTGCAAGTTAAAATCAACCTTTTGGTCTCCCACAGTCAGAGACAACCTCCCATTCTTGACATCTATAATCGCGCCCGCGGTTGCCAAAAATGGCCTACCTAAGATAATGGGGATCATCGAATCCTCATCCATTTCAAGAACCACAAAATCGGCAGGTATAAAAAATTTTCCTACTTTGATTGGAACATCTTCTAAAATGCCAACAGGGTACTTAACAGACCTATCAGCAAGTTGCAAAGACATCCTAGTAGGTTTTAGCTCTCCTAGTCCCAATTTCTCAGAAATAGATAATGGCATAAGACTAACACTAGCCCCTAGGTCACATAGTGCTCTATCAATAGCCACATTACCAATCACACAAGGAATAGAAAAACTACCTGGATCCTGAAGCTTGGGTAGTAGCTTCTTCTGGATCAGTGCACTGCACTTTTCAGTTAGTGCAATGGTGCCATCGTCCTCCAGTTTCCGCTTATTTGACAAGATGTCCTTCAAGAACTTCGCATAGGTCGGCATTTGCTGCAGAGCATCTGTGAAGGGGACATTTATATACAATTTTTTAAGGACCTTAAGGAACTTACCAAATTGTCTATCTAACTTGGCCTTCGCCAAGCGTTGAGGAAATGGCACTGGAGGTTGGTAAGGCTTCACCTCCTCCTTCTTTTCAGTTTGTTTCTCTTCCTCCACCATAGGATGAGAGTGAGGTTCATCCGCTTTCTTTTCTTGGTTGGCCTCCTCCTCTTCCTTGTTTACCGGACCTTCATATTTTGTGCCACTCCTAAGAGTGATAGCCATTGTGTGGTTCGATGGTCCTGTTTCGGGCTTTCCAGGGAATGTTCCTGGTGCTCTTTGAGAGGATGATGCCTGTTGAGCAATCTAGGTCTCCAGCATCTTGTTGTGGGTGGCCAAGTTGTCCACCTTCGAGGCTAAGTGTTTGATGGCGTCCGAGAAATCATCATTCTGCTTTAATTGGGTAGCTACAAATATTTCCATCAAGGATTCCAATTTGGATTTCTGTGGAGTGTAAGGTCCTTGTGGTCTGTAGCTACCTTGTTGATTTTGAAACTGAGGTAGCCTGCTTTGGAAACCCGGTGGTCCAAGTGGTCTGAAATTGTTTCCATAGTTCCCACCATAGTTTCCAACTGCATCCACCTGATGCATTTCTGGCTCGGCATGCTGATTCACTCCAAGCTGGCATCCTGAAATATTATGCCCTGAAACACCACATAACTCACAAACAGCTTTAGTAGCACCTGCTCCTACTTTATCAAACTTATCAATCTTAACGGATAAAGCTTCTACCTTAGCAGTTAATAAAGAAAGAGCATCAACAGTGTACTTACCTGGAGTTTTCGTTGGCATATTCCATTCTGATGACCATTGATAGGTATTTTGGGCAACCTCCTCAATGAGGTTATAACCTTCCTCCATGTTTTTACCCATAAAGGCACCGCCAGCTGCGGCGTCCAAGGTCACCTTCTGGTTCGGAGACAACCCATTGTAAAAAATGTGAACGGTCAACCAACGTTCAATGCCATGATATGGGCATTCCCGGAGCATTTCCTTGTACCTTTCCCAGGCTTCGTACAAGGTCTCATCTTCCTTCTGGTTGAAGGTGATAATCAGCTTCCTCAACTGGTCAGTTTTGCTCCTGGGGTAATATTTGTTGAGGAAGGCAAGGGACAGCTCCTCCCAAGTGGTGATTGATGCTTCTGGAAGAGCGTACAACCAAGCTCTAGCCTTATCCCTTAATGAGAATGGGAAAAGCCTAAGCCTGATTGCGTCGCTTGAGACCCCATTCACCTTGAGCGTGTCACAATACTCAAGGAATATCTGCAAGTGTAAGTTGGGATCCTCAGATGGTAATCCACCAAATTGATTCTGTTGAACCATCGAGAGCAAGGATGGCTTCAACTCAAAATTATTCACCTCAATGTTGGGTCTTGTGATGCTAGACCTCCTACCCATTGCATTGGGCGCTGCAAAATCACGAAGCGCTCTGTTGTCCTGGTTTGCCATGTGTGTGTCAGTAGCTGAACTTGAAGCTTGGTGCTTTTCCTGTTCAAGATGCTTCCGAAGTGCTCTGATCTTACGGAGGGTCCTTTCAATCTCTGGATCAAAAATGTGCTCAAGGCTATGACTCCTTCGCATATATAAACCTGCAAAACCCTCTAACAACAAATACCAAAACGTAATTCTACAGAAAAAATAAGAACTAAAGAAAAACAGAAAAATTATGCAGAAAAATAAAAATCTAGTCTAATCAAAACACCGTTTAACCAATATTGGGGGCCAATCCCTGGCAACGGCGCCAAAAACTTGATAGGCCCGCAAGCGCACGAGGTATCGCGTAATAAAAAGTTATCGTCCCACAGAGATTGTTCCCAAGTACAAGTTTTCACAGTGGTTCAATTATCTAGAAAATATTGAAATTGGGTTTGTAATTTAGAAAATTATGGAAAACAGAAGTGAAGAAGGAATGCTATCTGAAAGAACTAAATGAATTCTGAGATTGAAATAGAACAAATGAGGGTGAAGTTCTTGGGATTTGGCATATGATCATGCCATGTATTTAATTTTCCTAAGACCTTTCTATTTATTAATTCACGCTCTAAGGTTGGATTTCCAAATTTAATTAAGCCCTCTTCTCAGAGTAACATTAATGTGCCCAAATAATAAAGAACCACGTTCGATTTATTATGTGAACTCGTTAAGAACGGTGAAATCCTATTAAACCTCGAATCGTCATACCCACTTTCGTGAACTATGATTCTAAGTTCAATTTCATGCGTTCAAACAACTAATTAACCTTTCGATTCTCTTAGAGTTTAATTTCAATTGATCCTATCTCTAGTTATTCAAAAGCATTACGCGTTCATGGAAATTGAATAGAAGCAATGAATTAACAAATAGAAAAATCCAAAAGAGGTTCAATACATAAGCATTGTCACACCCTAATCCCAAGATAAAGTTTAGCTACACATGCTCAATTCACCACAGCCCATTGATGGAATCAAATTCAGAAATTACAGAGAAAGAGAAAACCCAAGAAGAAAGTAAAGAACATAAAGCAAAGCTCTCACTTGTGCTTATGAATCTTTCTGAAATCTGCCCAAATGATGTTCTTCAGCGCCTATGGTCTTGATTTCTTCAATAATCCCAGGTGAAAACTCTCACTTTTTCTCTCCAAAAACGTCCCAAAATGTCTGTGTCCCCCGCCTCTCAAAAAACTGTCCCATTAAACCTCAGAAACTGCTCCTTAAAATAAGGAAACTGCTATGCATGCAAAAACCCACTGGCAGTGGGAAAAACCCATGGCCAGTGGATCGTACTGGAGGTCCAATTTGTACATTTTTTAGCATTCAAACAGAGGAACCCACGGCCAGTAGGAAAAACCCACGGCCAGTGGGTTTTCCTGGACCCCAAGATATGCATTTTTGGTTACAGGGCAGCAAGATCCACTGGCAGTGGGAAAAACCCACGGCCAATGGGTTTCTCTGGATCCCAATTTGTTCAAGTTTTTGTCAAAGGGTAGCAGGATCCACTGGCAGTGGTAAAAACCCACGGCCAGTGGGTTTCTCTGGACCCCACTTTGCTGCTTTTTCATAGCTTGAAACCCTTCCATTAATCCAATGCTTCCTCGAATGCTTCGCGTTTGGAATGTATGTACCTGTAAACAAGCTATTCCTGCAAAAACTTGAAACACCCGAGTAACAAATGCGGAAGGAATGAAAAATACTTGGAATTAGGGATAAGATAACACAAATGACCTAGAAAAACTAAATAAAAAAGCCACTAAAATCATGCAAACAAAACACCTATCAATACCCTAACCCCTAAACCCTAAAGCCTAAGCCATAAACCCAAAACCCACCCAAACCCTAAACCCTAAACCCTAAACCCTACCCCATAACCCCTTAACCCTAAACCCTAACTCTAAGCGCTAAACCCTAAACCTTCAACCCTAAACACTAACCTTAAACCCTAACCCAAGAACCATAAACTCTAAACCCTAAACCATAATCCCTAAACCCTAAACCCAAACCATAAACCATAAACCATAAACCATAAATCATAAACCTTAACCCCTAAACCATAAACCCTAAATCCTAAACCCTAAACCTCAAACCCTAAACCCTAAACCCTAAACCCCAAACCCTAACATTGACTAGAAAAACAAAAAATAAAGCCTGTAGCCTAACCCCATTACAAGCTTAAAAAGTCCTTACTGATCCAATTGTGCTAGTATAGGTCATGATGTTTAGAACTATTGCAAGCCTATTTTGATCTAACAATTATACAGGTAATGAGTGCATATTATTTAACCTATACACTGAGAGAAGAGTAAAACACCAATCCAGTGAGGAAAGTATCACCATCTTATTTCCCAAAGGAGGTGTGAGTAATTATATTTTCAGAAATTACAAAAAGAAAGCATGATTGGTATTTAATAATTATGGTATGAACTAAGTTAAGGAAAGGTTGATTGTCTTGAGTAAGTGCAATTGATTTAATTAATCTGAGTATTTGAGTGAGGACAAGCAAGTTTTAAGTTTGAGGATGTGATAAGTCTTGAAAAGACTTAATTATTTCACCTTTTATTTAACTTAATCCATTAAATATTGTTTAGTTTGGCTTTATTATTTAATAAATTGTCAATAATTCTTATATTTTTTTATTTTAAAAGTGTTTAATTTATGCAAGAAAATGATTAAAAATAACAATTAGTTAAGAAATTATGTTTATTTATAAATTCACTAACCCAGCGTACCTACGCTGGACAGCCAGCGTACCTACGCTACGAAATTATTTATTTGCATGTGCAGGTGCAGTAAAGAACAGTTAACACTCAAGCTTCACTACTAAAAAAACCCTAAACAGCTACCTTGACTTAGCGACCACCGATTCCCGTCGCTAAATAGCGACCGCGTTAGCGACCTCTTATACGAAAAGGGACCGGAAAAATGTTAGCGACTCATTTAGCGACCCCAAAAGGAAGCGGTCGCTAAAAATTACAAATACCGTCACTAATACGGTCGCTATCCTTTTAGCGCCTCTTTTTTTCGTTTCCCTCCATAGTTTTTGTTGGCGCCAAATATTAGCGACGGTATTTACCGTCGCCAAATTTCCCTCAACGTTAGCGACGATTGAACTGCGTCGCTATGTTTTGTAATAGTGACGGAGGAGTTGGCCGTCGCTAGTGTTTTCGGTGTTCCCTCCATCAGTTTACTTTAAAAGGGGAAGGTAGCGACGGTGTGAGTATACCATCGCTAGTATTCTGGGGAATAGTGACGGAGGACTTAGGCGTCGCTATTTTTTTGGCCTTCCCTCCATTATTTTAACTTTAAGAAAGGGAATTAGCGACGGTGGGGCTATACCGTCGTTAGTACTCTGGGGATTAGTGACGGAGGAGTTTGGCCGTCGCTAGTGTTTTCGGTGTTCCCTCTATCAGTTTACTTTAAGAATGGGAAGGTAGCGACGGTGGGAGAATACCGTTGCTAGTATTCTAGGGATTAGTGACGGAGGACTTAGGCGTCGCTATTGTTTTTGGCCTAAGGGAATTAGCGACGGTGGGGTTATACCGTCGTTAGTACTCTGGGGATTAGTGACGGAGGAGTGTGGCCGTCGCTAGGATTTTTAACTGTAGCGACGACTATGTTTTTTCGTCATTATATTAGTGACGTCGTTAGTGACGGGTTGTAAGCCGTCGCTAAGTTTTAATCTAACTCGACAGCTTTCCCTCTCCCTGTCATTTGCCCTAAAGTTCCCCTTCCTCTCTTAGCCCCGCCGTCTCCCTCTCCCTCAATCTCCGTCTTCCCTTCCACTCCCTCTGTCCCTCCCTCCTTTTCCGTCCGGTGGTCCTCGAAGGCTGGTGTTCAGCTGGTCCGTTGGTTAGTTTCTCCTCCATCAATTTCTCTGCCTCCTCTAAGCCCTAAACCTTCTTCCCTTCACTCAGTTTCTCTCTCTCACGAACCACCATCTTCCTCACTACCCCGGCTCACCCACTCTCTCGTCTCTCGGTTTGAAGCTCCCTCCACTCAAAGGTTGTCTCCGACAACTCTTCCCTCTTGTAACACATCTGTGGTGGCTCCTCCCTCTCTCCTTCAAGGTATGTTCCACATTGCCTACTCTTTTTATATCAACATCTGAAATTCCATACAGCATAGTATCACCATTTCTGCTATAATTCTTTTGAACAGCTGCAGGTTCAAACTAGTTCATAGGTTATTTTGGTGAATCCAGAGTATATTTGAAATTTATACCAATAACATATAATGATTAGGCTATTTCTGGATTGTGTTTGTGATCATTGTAAACTCATGAATTCAATTCCATAGGCAGTCACTGTTAACAAATCTAAAATCTGAGTCTACAAAAAAGGAATTTAAATAAAAAAGCAGTGCTGTCAGAAAGAAAAAGGGGGAGAGTTATTAGAGCCAAAGTTAAAGGCAGGAATTGATAAATTATCATTTTGATTGAAGGAAGAAGAAACAACCACTCAAGCAGTGGGGAAACCAAATCACATTAGAATTTAACAATGTCTTCAAATATTTTAGATAAAGATTAACTTAATTATATAGGTGCATATAACATAATCTTCCATACAAGGTGTTGTGTCATGGTCATACAATAATGCACTTATACTCCAACTGGAAAGAGACTCATGAATGTAAAATACATAACAGTGCTGTTGGTTTCCTTCTTCTTAAAAGTAGGGGTGGCAAAAATATTCCTTTACTATCAACAACAATCAAAACTTCGATCAACAGAAGCTAGAAAGAGGAATATACACTACTCTTTGGTGTCTATTCTTTTTTTATTTTCTTATTATTCTGTTGGTTTTCTACATTCCTTTGTGATTGACTATTTTCAGTACAGTTTGGTGTAGTTTATAGTTACTACTTTTGGTTTCTGGTCTCCTGAGAATTTCTCTGTTGTAAGGAACTGAGCTTCATTCTTTTTAGTTGAATACTATCCAGAATTCCTGATTTTTAGTTTCTATAGAAAAGTTTCAATCTTAAGTCTATTCAAAGATGCAAATGCATTCCACATAAATCCTGGAACTATTGTAAAAAGATTGTGAAGGATTTTTTTAGTGTTTTTTTTTAAAAAGAAAAGAACAATTTAGAGTTCATGGTGTAATAGAGAATGCAACTTTTGTAGAGTTTGACTTTTGCAGAACATTACCACTATATTATAAGACTATAATTTCCAAATTGTTGGTGGTATTTAATTATGCTAAATGTAATTTTTTGCTACCTAAAGCATGTTATCTTGTCATACTTGATACAACACCATTAGGAATTTTTAATCTTGATCACCAATGGAATATCCAATAAAAGTTGAAATGTACTCACGCATTATGGAATAGGTATGCTTTTCCCCTCCGACAATGAAACCCCTGAAAGTAAGGTAATAGAAGATTAATATGAGAAGTAATTTAAGAATCCAGTAGAGCTGTTGAAGATTTAGAGCATTGTGTAGGCAAAAACCAAGCAAAATTAGTAGGAGAGATTTTATGCATGCCTTTAGAAGTAAAACATTTAGCTTATTATTTTTTCCCACCTCTAATAAGAACCTTAGGGGAACCACATCACAAAGACCAGTTGATGATGCATGATTTATCTCTAATTCTCCATTTTAAATGTGTATAATTTGCCATCACTTAGTGTGTAACATATTACATTTTAACACATTTTTATCATTTGATCTTTATGTAATATTTGATTGTTAATATGTGCAAAAGAAAATAGATCAAAGAACTCAAGAATTCCAATCATAAATGATGATCAAAGTGCCTAAGGATCAAAGGAATCTGATAAGTGTTTTGCTTTTATTGAGTTTGCTGAAAGAGAATCAAGTTTGTATAATATGAACTCAATGAAATGGATGTGCCAAGTTTAAACACAGAAGTTGTAATATAGTATAGTTGTCGTTCCACTGAGGAGGTGCTAGAATGAAGATCTTAGTTTGAATTGATTTGGCAGAAAGTTTTTTTGTTTGGGTTTGTTGTGAATGTTGTTGAATGAAAAACAGCAAGTAACAAAATAACAGAGAATAATATTGTGCAAAAGATGACAGTGAATGATGTTGGGAAAATCAGTTTTGTAAAACAGGGATTGGCTTCATCACATCTTCACCTCTGTAAGCTGCATAAGTTTTCATATAAGTAAATCAAAAAGATAAGTTCTACGTCACAATCAAAGTCATTTGCATCGATCCCTCGACTACAAAATTCATAAGAATGATTTCCAAACCGCTGATCCCTCAGTCACTTTGGAAACCATTCCAGCATTATCGATCGATTGTTTTGACGTTTGTTGCGTTAGACGCCATCCCTGGCTACCTACTCACAACAAGTATTTCTTTCAGGGTCTGCTTTCAAAAGTCACTTCCCAGCATACTCAAGAAAACTTAGAACAAGAAAATAGTGATCAAGTACTTTCAGGCATTAAACGCAGAAGGAAATACAGAAACTTTATCAAATCTCATTACTTAATGAAAACTTACGACAGCATTACTTCAGTGTTGAATGGATTACAGCCAATCCCATAAGGGAGATTAGTTACTCATGCCTTGCATTTTCACCATCAAAGAAATGAATAGAGAATGGAAAGTGTGAAATGAAAAATACAGAGGATGAAATGATGTCTGAGGTGATAGGAGATTGATCGATTTGTGCTCTGTTTGCAGCTTGATTTATAGGAGTTTTGACTCAGCTTCTCTTGCCCACTTGTGTAGAACCCATGTGGCATCTTTCAGAGACTGGTGGAAACAGAAGAAAGTGGGTGAGTTGGCATCGCATTATTGGTGAATAAAGAATGAAGAAACCCATGCTGTGTGAGTCACGCTTGAGCTTGATGGTCACGCTCAAGCGTGAAGGGCTCTGATGCTTTTTGATTGCCTTGCGCTTGAGCTTCCTTGACCACGCTTAAGCGTGGCTCCTTTGTTTAACATATGCTTGATCCTTCGCTTCAAGTTGGGCCTGTTACGCTTTAAGCGAGCTCCTCTATCCTCACAGATATGTTCCACGCTCAAGCTACGCTCAAGCGGGATCGAGGTCACGCCCAAGCGGCTCCTTATCACGCTTGAGCGTGAGATGCCCCTGATCCTGTTCCTTCATTAAATTCAGTCACGCTTTAAGCTTCATGGTTCCACGCTTGAGCGCCAGGCATGCATGAAATCACACTCACGCTCACGCTTGATCCTTTTCAGCCGCGCTCAAGCGCTCTTGTGGTCACGCTCGAGCGTCCCCTTCTCACGCTCAAGCGTGGGTAAGTCTGATGCTGCCTTTTGTCCTTCAATCCACGCTCAGGGTCACGCTTGCTCCTCGCTTGGGCGTTTTAGGACTCACGCTCAAGCGACGCATTCTCCCGCTTGAGCGTGAGAGGTTCCTGAAACTCTGTTTTCTTTTTAGTCCTTCAACAAGGCTGCGCTCAAGCGTGCTTGATGTTAACCCTTAAGCGTGGGGTTCTGATGATGCTGAATCCTCTTGAATTTCTATCAAGCTTTTGGAACCTGTCTTCAATATTTTTCAAAGCAAGCTTATTTACTTATTTATAGTAAAGATCATACTCAATTTTATCAATTTAGTTAAGTATTTCAGGAAATGGATCCAATTGAGTCATGAATTTAATCACAAAATAAGCACTTATCAAACTCTCCCCAACCTAGATTTTTGCTTGTCCTCAAGTAAAAAGAAGTTTAGGAAAGGGGATCAAGCGTTCCAAAATCTAAGTTTCTGTTGCAGACAAAAAGTTTAAAAGACAGTAATCTGAGTTGATGTCTAGGCAAATGATTTTCTTAATACCAATTCCTTGAAGTGTAATGTACCATTACCTTGTTCATAAAGCATGTAACCCATTGCTGTAAGAATATAGAATTCTCATTATTTCTTACCATGTGTCTGTTTCACTCATCCGTCATTAGAACTGCTTCGTTAACATTGGCCGTCATTTCTAGTAAAACCAAAATTCAAATGAATAGCAAGGATCAAAAGGTCTTTTAAGGATGTAATGAGGCTGGGCTAACAAGAATCTTTGGTTTTTCTTGGTTTCAAAACGCATGTTTAAAGAAGAGCATAAGTGTTTTTGGTTAATTTATTTAACAAATTAGAAGGCTCCTTCTTTGCATTGAAACTTCAGAATTTTCTTTTGTTTTTCTCCAGCTCTTTTATACATTTTTGGAGAGCTTACTATTCTTTTTGCATTTTCTTCTACTGCCTCCATTTGTTTCATCTCCTTTTGAGAAAAATATTTTATGCTCTTTTTCAAGATGAACATGCAGGTAAGATAGAATTTTTGCTTTTATGCTTAGCTCAGGGCAGCGAAAAATTTTCATGCTTTTATGGCTCAAAGATGGGCTGCGAAAAAAAATCGGATCTTTTTATCGAGGTAGCTTTTTGGCTCTTGGCTAACTATGTTTTCAAAATTGCCTTATCATTTCCTTGCTTGTTTCTTAAGAAAAAGGTTTAATTAGAAAATCAGTCAATGCCAATTTAACAAATTCAAATGAGGCTCTCAGTGTTTAGATTTCTCACTTCTCATCAAGATATAAGGCTTACTTCCTTATTCTAACAGAAAGGGGTTCAAGTCATGTGAACAGGCAAAAGTACATGCATTCCAGTTCCTTGGTTCTTAATTTAGTCATTTTGCCTAAAAAAAAATCAGTGTTATTGCCTAAAAATATTCTGCTGCTTAGAAACTTTTCTTGTTCAAAAAGTAAAATCTTTGGTTGGGTTTTTCCAAAATGGTACAACTGCAAGCATGTAATGGTATATCCAAACAATCAACCAAAAGCATAAAAATTTTAAAAATTTTCAAAGTATGCTGCAGTAATGTTAAAACTAACTCAAAGTAAACTAAAGCAATAAAAACTAAAGCAGTAAACTCATCACTCATCCTTAGAAGAGTCATCCTCTGTCTCATGTTTCCTTGCTGGAGGCCCTTGTGAGGAGGGTCCTGGTCTAGCCTATGAAGTCTCACCCCTCCTAAGAAAGAAGGCCTGTCCCCAGGCTAAACAATGTGGGATGCAAACTTACTTTCGGATAATGAGTGGGATGAATTTGATGAGCTGCCTGCAAAATAAAAGGAAAATTCAATCTTAGGATAAAATTTACTTAAAATAAAATCAACAGGATGAAAAAAAACATAAAAGATTGGGTTGCCTCCCAATAAGCGCTTGTTTAACGTCATTAGCTTGACGCCTGATAGATTTTTCAATATGGATCATGGAGTTGGTGGATGAGAGTGTTGAGTTTTTCCACCTCCTTGCCTAAGTCAGGCTTTGGCTTTCTTCCTTTCTGTTTTTCAAGTGCACCTTCAATAGCAAAATCAGCTTGTTCTTTTTGCACTCGAATTTTTACTTTTCTGTCATCCACATCTATGATTACTTTGGCTGCTTTCAAGAATGGTCTCCCTAGTATTAGGGGAACTTCAGGATCTTCCTCCATATCTATGACAACAAAATTCTCATGAAATTCAAATTGATCAACTTTGACCTCAACATTTTCAGCAATACCATAAGGGATTTTTATTGATTGATCTGCCATTTTTAAAGTCATGTTTGTTGGCTTTACTGAAAAATCCCCTATACTTTTAAGTGTGGATAATGGCATCAAATTTACACTAGCACCAAGATCTAATAAAGCTTTACTTTTTGAAAGTTTTCCAACAGTAACGGGAATAGAAAAACTCCCTGGATCTTTGGTGTTATGCGGTACTGCTTCAGAGATGATAGTGTCATATCCATCTTCTTCCTCAGTTATTTCCTCAGTCAGTGTGGTCACAGCCTTGCAATGCTCTATTGGGTTTGTTTCAGTGTTTGCTCCATACTGAGGCTTCTGTTTCTCAGCAAGTTGTTGGGCTAGTTGTCCCAATTGTGTTTCCAAGTTCCTGAGTGATGCCTCATTGTTCTTTTGACTTGCTAAAGAAGTTTGCATAAATTTTTCCAAGGTGTCCTCCAATCTAGAAGTTCTCTCCACCAAAGAAGGACCATTATTTTGATATGGTTTATTTAAAGAGCTGGGCTCTTGCTTCCATCCTTGGCCTTGGTTTTGGTTACTTCTCCATCCCTGAAATGGTTGGTTAGAAAAATTTGAATTGAAATTACCAGACCTTCCTTGGTTGTTCATGAAGTATACAGTTGCTTCTTGTGATCCACAGTTCTCCTTGAGATGATCTCCTCCACAAAAGTTACATCTGGCAGGCATTTGTTGTTGCCCTGGTTGTGATGATTGTACAACATGTAATTGTTGTGGAAGATTGGCTATCTTTTTGGTCAATGCTTCTAGTTGTTGGGTCAGAATTTTGTTCTGTGCTAAAATGGCATCTATGGTGTTTAAGTCAAGGACTCCTTTCCTTTGAACTTGCTGACGATCATGTTGAGCTTGGTAGTCTGTTGAGGATAAAGCTTCTATTATCCTTGTGGCTTGGTCAGCATCCACTGTCATCATTGTTCCTCCTGCTGCTGCATCTAAATTCATTTTAGTGTCAGCCCTTAAACCACTGTAAAAAATATTAAGTTGTGCAATATCTTCAAGTCCATGGTTTGGGCATTTTCTGAGCAGTGTTTTAAAGCGTTCCCATGCCTCACAAAAAGGTTCATCTTGGCCTTGTCTAAATGTTGTAATATCTGATTTGGCCTTGATGAATCTAGATGGAGGAAAGAACCTGTGTAGAAATTTTTCTTCAACTGTCTCCCAGCTGTTCAAGCTTTGATTTGGATGAGACTGTAGCCACTCCTTTGCTTTTCCTGCTAAAGAGAAAGGAAATAGTCTTAAGTATGCAACATCAATAACATCTTGGTCAAATCCCATGGTTCCAACCAATTCATAGAATGTGGCCAAGTGAGTGTACGGATCTTCACTAGACATTCCATGGAATTGATGTGAACTAATCAAACTCAAAGATGCTGGTTTCATTTCTAGTGCTCTGACAGTGTTTGGAATTGCAATGCTTGAGAAATGTCTTGGCCCTTGCTGTAAAGCATAGTCTCCAAGTGTTCTCCTTGGTGGGTTTTGATTATTGTTGTTGTTCTCCATTGTAACAGAGGGAGTTTGTCCTACGTGGAAGTTCTGCTTGGCTTTCTTGATTTTTTTGAGGAACCTGTCAATCTCAGGATCAAATGCAAGTTGTTCTTTTGTACCCTGTCCTCTCAAGATCATAAATCAAGAACTCAAAGTAGCAAGGTAAAAAAAATAAATAAATAAAAAACAAATTACAAACAAGTTTATTTACACTGTCTTGTCAATTCAATGCTAAAATATTCAAACTTAAATCACCTCCCCGGCTGCGGCGCCAAAACTTGATAAGTGTTTTGCTTTTATTGAGTTTGCTGAAAGAGAATCAAGTTTGTATAATATGAACTCAATGAAATGGATGTGCCAAGTTTAAACACAGAAGTTGTAATATAGTATAGTTGTCGTTCCACTGAGGAGGTGCTAGAATGAAGATCTTAGTTTGAATTGATTTGGCAGAAAGTTTTTTTGTTTGGGTTTGTTGTGAATGTTGTTGAATGAAAAACAGCAAGTAACAAAATAACAGAGAATAATATTGTGCAAAAGATGACAGTGAATGATGTTGGGAAAATCAGTTTTGTAAAACAGGGATTGGCTTCATCACATCTTCACCTCTGTAAGCTGCATAAGTTTTCATATAAGTAAATCAAAAAGATAAGTTCTACGTCACAATCAAAGTCATTTGCATCGATCCCTCGACTACAAAATTCATAAGAATGATTTCCAAACCGCTGATCCCTCAGTCACTTTGGAAACCATTCCAGCATTATCGATCGATTGTTTTGACGTTTGTTGCGTTAGACGCCATCCCTGGCTACCTACTCACAACAAGTATTTCTTTCAGGGTCTGCTTTCAAAAGTCACTTCCCAGCATACTCAAGAAAACTTAGAACAAGAAAATAGTGATCAAGTACTTTCAGGCATTAAACGCAGAAGGAAATACAGAAACTTTATCAAATCTCATTACTTAATGAAAACTTACGACAGCATTACTTCAGTGTTGAATGGATTACAGCCAATCCCATAAGGGAGATTAGTTACTCATGCCTTGCATTTTCACCATCAAAGAAATGAATAGAGAATGGAAAGTGTGAAATGAAAAATACAGAGGATGAAATGATGTCTGAGGTGATAGGAGATTGATCGATTTGTGCTCTGTTTGCAGCTTGATTTATAGGAGTTTTGACTCAGCTTCTCTTGCCCACTTGTGTAGAACCCATGTGGCATCTTTCAGAGACTGGTGGAAACAGAAGAAAGTGGGTGAGTTGGCATCGCATTATTGGTGAATAAAGAATGAAGAAACCCATGCTGTGTGAGTCACGCTTGAGCTTGATGGTCACGCTCAAGCGTGAAGGGCTCTGATGCTTTTTGATTGCCTTGCGCTTGAGCTTCCTTGACCACGCTTAAGCGTGGCTCCTTTGTTTAACATATGCTTGATCCTTCGCTTCAAGCTGGGCCTGTTACGCTTTAAGCGAGCTCCTCTATCCTCACAGATATGTTCCACGCTCAAGCTACGCTCAAGCGGGATCGAGGTCACGCCCAAGCGGCTCCTTATCACGCTTGAGCGTGAGATGCCCCTGATCCTGTTCCTTCATTAAATTCAGTCACGCTTTAAGCTTCATGGTTCCACGCTTGAGCGCCAGGCATGCATGAAATCACACTCACGCTCACGCTTGATCCTTTTCAGCCGCGCTCAAGCGCTCTTGTGGTCACGCTCGAGCGTCCCCTTCTCACGCTCAAGCGTGGGTAAGTCTGATGCTGCCTTTTGTCCTTCAATCCACGCTCAGGGTCACGCTTGCTCCTCGCTTGGGCGTTTTAGGACTCACGCTCAAGCGACGCATTCTCCCGCTTGAGCGTGAGAGGTTCCTGAAACTCTGTTTTCTTTTTAGTCCTTCAACAAGGCTGCGCTCAAGCGTGCTTGATGTTAACCCTTAAGCGTGGGGTTCTGATGATGCTGAATCCTCTTGAATTTCTATCAAGCTTTTGGAACCTGTCTTCAATATTTTTCAAAGCAAGCTTATTTACTTATTTATAGTAAAGATCATGCTCAATTTTATCAATTTAGTTAAGTATTTCAGGAAATGGATCCAATTGAGTCATGAATTTAATCACAAAATAAGCACTTATCAGAATCAAGGTTTATGAAAAAGATATCAAAAAGGGTGAAAAAGTATGCAAAATATGGAGAATCAGGGGGATGAATCGATTCATCCCCCTCCTAAATCGATTCATACGAAGTTAAGCACCCAGGAAGTGAAATTTTGCAAATTGAATCGATTCACAAAGCCTCCTGAATCGATTCATACGGGTTTCACAGGCAATGAATCGATTCTTCCATCAAATGAATCGATTCATACGTGTAAAATTAGCCCAGCATTGCATTTTGGAAGCATGAATCGATTCCTCCCACCAATGAATCGATTCATGAGTGAATAATTGGCCCAGAAACACGTTTTTCAAGCTTCTGGAAGGTGGGCAAAGCACTGAGATGGTGGGAAATGCACTGAAGATGATCATGGAGCACCATTGATTTGATTAATCAAGAGTGCATCTTCCATTATGAATTAATTATGGCAAAAGCTTGCTTTTGAAATCCTATAAATAGGCACAAGAGGAAGGGGCAGAGACAAAACCATTCTTCATTCAAAAAATTCTTCCTCCTTCCTTCACACGTTCTCTGTTTCTCTTCTCTGTTGGAGTTTCTCCAGCAAATTCTTCATTTTCCGGGTTAGTTTCTTTGTTTGTAGTTGTAATTATGGAGGGCTAAAACCCTTAGATTGATTTTCTTGGAGAATGTTGTAATGTAATTTTGAGGTCATTAATTTTAATATAGTATGTTTTTATTATTGTTATTTCTTCATAATCATTCTCTATTTATTTAATTCCATTTTGTTTAATTGAATTTGTATGCTTAATCGGTTTAATTATTCAAATGGAATAAAATAAGGTTTCAAATTAGAATGGATTAAGGAAATATGCATGCTTAATGAATATTTTCATAATCACTTTTAATAATTATGGTTTGCTTAATTCCATAATTTGAGAATAGGTTATGTATATAGGCGATGTTCTTATGTATGCTCAATAATTCCTAGATTTTAAGATCTTGACTCCTTTTGCTTAATTAGGATGCTTGATTCAAATATTCATTTTTAAATGAAAGTAAAGGAATTGTGAATTGAAAAAGACGCTTAGTTGATCAATTCAAATTGAGCTAAGAAATTAACATTAATAAGTATACAAATTATTTTTAGTGAACCAAGGATAAATTTATTTACAATACTCCAAGAAAATCAATCGCTTGTTATTTATTGTTTTAAATCCTTTATTTACCTTGTTTTAATTTTATTTGTGACAACAAAAAGCAATCAAAAACCCCCAATTGTATGTTTGTTGAACTTATGTTTGTAAAAAATTTTAGTTGTTAAGTTTTTATTTTTAATTGTTAAAAAAATTAGTTTAAGACTTGATTTTTCCTAAATTTTTGTGTTGATCCTTGAGAGAACGACCTAGGTTGACACCCTAGTACTACGTTAATTAATTTTAATGTACTAATTTGATGGAATAACGACTGTAAAAATACACACGTCAAATTTTGGCGCCGTTGCCGGGGATCAACGATCTTTAGGAAAAACTCTTGTTTTAAATTATTTTTTTTTATAAATAAAAAAAAACTTCTTTTGTTTGTTTGTTTGTTTTATTTCTTTTGCATGATTTAGAATTTTAATGATTTATTGCTCATGATGATCAAATATCTTGTTGTATGCTATGTATGACTAGAAGAACTTTTGAGCATTTATATTCATTTGATCCTGAAATTGAAAGAACTTTTCATAGGTTAATTAGAGAAGCTAGATTTAATAATAACTTTGTTGATATTGATAGTGATAGTATTTTTTCTGAATCTGTTGAAAGTACTGCTAGTTTTTCTGATATGGCTGAACCTCGTGAAAGAACTCTTAGAGAACTAGCTGCTCCTGAATTCACTTACGAAAGTTTGTGTATTCAATATCCTGATGAGGATGTCCCTTTTATTCTTAAGACCGGACTTATACACCTGTTGCCTAAGTTTCATGGTCTTGCGGGTGAAGATCCGCACAAACACCTCAAAGAATTCCACATTGTGTGTTCCACAATGAAACCCCAAAACGTTCAAGAAGACCACGTCTATCTTAAAGCGTTTCCTCATTCTTTAGAGGGTGTTGCTAAGGATTGCTTGTACTACCTTGCTCCAAGATCAATCACAAGTTGGAATGACTTAAAGAAAATGTTCTTGGAAAAATTCTTTCCTGCCTCTAGAACAACTGCAATCCGTAAAGACATATCTGGCATTAGGCAACTCTCTGGAGAAAGTCTTTATGAATATTGGGAGAGATTTAAAAAACTTTGTGCAAGTTGCCCTCACCACCAAATTTTTGAACAACTTCTTCTTCAGTACTTCTATGAAGGTTTACACCACGTTGATCGCAACATGATTGATGCGGCAAGTGGAGGAGCTTTAGGAGATATGACTGTCGCTGAAGCAAGAAATCTGATTGAGAAGATGGCATCTAACTCTCAACAATTTGGTGTGAGAAATGATTCTTTCAAACCCATGTTTGATTCCAATTCTAGTTCATCTGGAATTAAATTGGAGAGCAAACTTGATGCTCTCACCACTCTAGTCACACAATTGGCAGTAAATCAAAAATCCATGACTGCTAAAGTGTGTGGAATCTGCTCTTCACAAGAGCACCCCACTGATTGTTGTCCTTCTCTACAAGAAAAGGATAATAATAGTCCCCAAGCCTATGCAGCTAACATCTACCATGATAGACCTCCACCACCACAAAACCATGACCTTTCCACCAACAGATACAATCCAGGTTGGAGGAACCATCCAAACTTGAGATGGGGAAACCAACAACAAAATCCCCAACCTCCATTTCAAAACAATGCACCAACCTTCCAAAGACCGACACCTCAACCACCCATAAGTGGCCCTTCTTTGGAGGATCTGGTGAAACAAATGGCTGCACAAAACTTAGAATATCAACAGAGGAATGATGCTACCATCCAGAGTTTAAGCAACCAAATTGGGCAATTGGCTTCATCATTAAGCCAGTTGCAATCTCAAAACTCTGACAAGTTACCATCTCAACCAGCTGCAAATCCAAGAAATGTGAGTGCAATTCAGTTAAGATCAGGTAAGAACCTTGAAGTACCCATACCTAAGGAACCTGAGAAACAAACAGATGTGCCTATAACAGTTGAGAATGATGTGCCCTCTTCAAGCACAAGCAAATCTGAGATGCAACCATCCCAAATCCCACCTCATATCCCTCTTCCATTCCCACCTAAAGCAATTCCAAGCAAGAAGATGGAAGAAGTGGACAAAGAAATTTTGGATACTTTTAGGAAAGTGGAAGTGAATATACCTCTTCTTGATGCAATCAAGCAAATTCCCAAGTATGCCAAATTTCTGAAGGAGTTGTGTACTCACAAAAGGAGACTCAAAGGCAATGAAAGGATAAGCATGGGAAGAAATGTATCTGCACTGCTTGGTAAGGAAAATATCCCTGAGAAATGCAAGGATCCAGGTACGTTTTCTATACCCTGTATCATAGGTAATAACAAATTTGAAAATTGTATGTTAGATTTAGGAGCTTCAATAAATGTTATGCCTATGTCTGTTTTTAAATCTTTGTCTCTTGGAAATTTACAACCTACTGGTGTAGTAATTCAGCTAGCCAATAGGAGCACTGCCTATCCTGTTGGAGTTATAGAGGATGTTTTGGTTCAGGTAGAACAGCTTGTTTTCCCTGCTGACTTTTTTGTACTTGATATGGAAGAAGGTATGCCTCAAATTCTTGTTCCTATCATTTTGGGAAGACCATTTTTGAAAACAGCTCGAACCAAAATAGATGTTCATTCTGGAACTCTCTCTATGGAATTTGGTGACACAAGAGTTCAATTTAATATTCTTGATGCCATGAAAAATCCATCTGAAAATCATTCTGTTTTCCAAATTGACATTATTGATGAACTAGTTTTTGAACATTTTTCTAATGTTGATTTGGAATACATGGATGATTCAAACAAATGTTTTGCATGCAATGATTCTGGAAGTTGTGATATTTGTGCTGAAATTGATAAATACATAAATTCAGAGTCTTTAGATATACCTGTTAACCATAAGGAGCTGTATGCAGGATTTCAAGAAAATTCTAACAAAATTTTTGAGGTGCAAACAGCAGAATCAAAATCTACTTTGTTAGTTCCATCTGTTTTGCAGGCACCCAAGTTAGAATTGAAACCCCTACCTGAGAACCTAAAGTATGTATACTTAGGGGATAATGAACAGCTCCCGGTGATAATTTCCACTTCTCTTGATGAAAATCAAGAAGAAAAATTGTTGCAGGTATTGAAAAGACACAAGAAGGCTATAGGATGGACATTGGCAGACATTCCTGGAATTAGCCCATCCATGTGCATGCATAGAATATTTCTGGAGGAAAACACTAAAGCAGTAAGACAGCCCCAGAGGAGACTCAACCCTGTAATCCTTGATGTGGTTAAGAAGGAGATCACCAAGCTTCTACAAGCAGGAATTATTTATCCTATCTCTGATAGCCAATGGGTGAGTCCAATTCAAGTGGTTCCTAAGAAAACAGGGATCACAGTTGTGAAAAATGAAAAGGATGAATTGATCCCAACTAGAGTGCAGAATAGTTGGAGAGTCTGTATTGACTACAGGAGACTTAACCAAGCAACAAAGAAGGACCATTTCCCTTTACCCTTCATTGACCAAATGCTTGAGCGTCTCGCAGGTAAGTCTCACTACTGTTTTCTTGATGGATTCTCTGGATATTTTCAGATTCACATTGCACCTGAGGATCAAGATAAGACCACATTCACCTGTCCCTTTGGCACATTTGCTTATAGGAGAATGCCATTTGGCCTATGCAATGCTCCCGGAACTTTTCAAAGATGCATGATAAGTATTTTTCATGATTTCATTGAAAATTGCATAGAGGTGTTTATGGATGATTTTACTGTCTATGGATCTTCATTTAATGCATGCCTTGATAGTCTTGATAAAGTTTTAAACAGATGCATTAAAACTAACCTTGTCTTGAACTATGAAAAATGTCATTTTATGGTAAAACAAGGAATAGTTTTAGGGTATGTAATCTCTGAAAAAGGAATTGAGGTAGATCCTGCTAAGGTAGAAGTTATATCACATTTGCCTTACCCCTCTTGTGTTCGAGAGGTTCGTTCTTTTCTTGGCCATGCAGGATTCTACAGAAGATTCATAAAAGATTTCAGCAAGAAGGCTAGGCCATTATCCAGTCTACTTCAAAAGGATGTGGCATTTGAATTTGATGAAAAGTGTAAGGAGGCTTTTAATTGCCTCAAGCAAGCATTGACAACAACCCCAATAATCCAAGCACCTGTTTGGACAGCTCCATTTGAGTTAATGTGTGATGCCTCTAATTATGCATTGGGAGCCGTCCTTGGTCAAAAGATTGACAAGCAGCCTAGGGTCATCTACTATGCATCTAAAACTTTAGATGCTGCTCAGGTAAATTACACTACCACTGAAAAAGAGCTCTTGGCCATTGTTTTTGCATTAGATAAGTTCAGATCGTACCTACTCGGTTCTCGAGTACTTGTCTTTACTGACCATGCAGCTCTGAAGTACTTGTTGAAGAAAGGTGAGTCCAAGCCAAGATTAATTCGTTGGATGCTTTTGCTCCAAGAGTTTGACTTGGAAATTCGTGACAGAAGTGGAACACAAAACCTTGTGGCAGACCATTTAAGCAGAATTGAGAATGCTCCTGATTCGGCACCTATTCGGGATCATTTTCCCGATGAACACCTCATGAGTATTTTTAACTCTTTTGATTCACCTTGGTTTGCTAACATTGTAAATTATCTTGTTGCTTCTGTTTTTCCACCATGTGCATCAAAAAACCAAATTTCAAAATTAAAAAGTGATGCAAAGTATTATATTTGGGATGACCCGTATTTGTGGAAATTGTGTAATGATCAGGTGATTCAAAGATGCATTCCCGATCATGAAATAGAATCAGTTCTTCGATTCTGCCATGCTTCACCAGTTGGTGGACATTTTGGTCCACAAAGAACAGCAAGAAAAGTGTTGGATTCAGGTTTCTATTGGCCCACAATTTTTAAGGATGCATGGAGAATTTGTAACACCTGTGAGAAATGCCAAAGAGCTAGTAATGCTACCATATGGAGACAACAGATGCCTCAGCAACCAATGTTGTTTTGTGAAGTATTTGATGTTTGGGGCATTGATTTTATGGGTCCATTTCCTCCATCCTTTGGTTTTACTTATATTTTATTGGCTGTTGATTATGTTTCTAAATGGGTGGAAGCTAAAGCCACCAAAACTAATGATGCTCGAGTTGTTGTGGATTTTGTTAGATCTCAAATTCTTTGCAGGTTTGGCATCCCGAGAGCAATCATTAGTGATCAACGAACACATTTCTGTAACAGGACCATGCAAGCTATGCTCAGGAAGTATGGGGTTGTTCATAGAGTCTCTACTCCATATCACCCCCAAACCAATGGACAAGCAGAAGTCTCTAACAGAGAAATCAAAAGGATCCTGGAGAAGATAGTACAGCCTAACAAAAAGGATTGGAGCAGGAAATTGGATGATGCTCTTTGGGCACATAGAACAGCTTTTAAGGCACCTATAGGAATGTCTCCCTATAGAATTATTTTTGGTAAAGCATGTCATCTTCCAGTGGAGATTGAGCATCGTGCTTATTGGGCTGTAAAGGCTTGTAACTTAGCACTTGATCAAGCAGGTGAGGAAAGAAAATTACAACTGAATAAGCTTGATGAGATACGTTTGGCAGCTTATGAGAACTCGAGGTTCTATAAGGAGAAAACAAAGAAATTCCATGATAGCTCAATAGCTAGAAAGGATTTTACTGCTGGACAGAAAGTGCTACTGTTTAATTCCCGGTTGAAACTGATGGCCGGAAAATTACGCTCCAAATGGGAAGGACCTTTCATTGTTACGAATGTATTTCCCCATGGAGCTGTGGAAATAAAAAGTGAAAACTCCAACAAAAGCTTCAAGGTTAATGGACAACGTTTGAAGCCATTTCATGAAAATCCTTCACTTGTGGATGTTACAATGGAGGAACATGCTTTGGGGGAACCACTTCTTGATCCCCCTTGAGGGAGTTTTTCTTACCCATCTCTTTAGTTTTTCATTCTATTGTCTATTTTGTATGCTCTGTCTTACATTGAGGACAATGTATGATTTAAGTGTGGGGGTGGGATCATTTATGTATGTTTTGTGTGATTAAATTTTGTGTGACTTTGTTTAAATTAAAAAAAAAATTAAATAAAAGATTTTGTGTGTGTTTTTGTTTTAAATGGCATGTTTTATTGGAATTTAAGATATGCATGAGTAACAAGTAAATTCTTTCATGTCTGATATGAGCTTAATGATATGTTATAATTTGAACTCAAGCAATTTTGGTATGATGAGAATGACATGATAATTGATAGATGATCATATATGATAGAATTATACCTTGTGAGATTTTTGAGCCTTAAAATTTGATGGATCACTTTAAACCATCTTAATCCTTTCATGTGTGATTAATTCCTGAAAGCTTACATCTTAATTTTTGTCTTGTTTCTTGATGATACTTGAAACTCATATGAATGTATTTTGATACAGGCATTTTGTTCAGTTGAGCCACTAAGCCAGATAAGCCTACCATGAATAAATTATCTCTTGCTAGCCATTTTGAGCCTATTTAACTGTTTCCTTGTTACAGCTCAAATAAGCCATGGATGAAGAACCAAAAATATACCTACCTTAAGAAAGATATTGAAGCTTTGGAATCAAGTCAAAACAGGCATTCAAATAAGTGTGGGGGTGTGCAAAAAGGAATTGCAACTCTTGTTCCAAGTGTTATGCAATCTCATAAAAAAAAAAAAAAAATTTTTACCAAATACCATACAATAAATGTTTTACCCTCACTGTTTGCCAGTAAAATTAATTGCTTCATTATTCTTTTTGGTATATATATATAAATATTTCATCCATTTTAACCTTGGCCACATTGCAACCCTGTGAAAGCCCTGTTGATCTATACATGCATTTGTGTTGATTGTGGAATTAAGAAACTTGCCAAATTTTTAGACTGTTTGTTTTTCAGGAATTGTTTTGAGAGTATACACAAACCTTAAACACTTGAGAGTTGAGAGTATGTCTTGTGAGGTCCTATCACTTATGATCTTCTTTTCAGTTTAATTTAATTTTTACATGCCTAAGTGTTTGAATGATTTTTATATATATCTTGATGCTCTGTATCTTTCATGTTGAAAACTCTTGTTTCTTTGTATATTTCTAAGATTTCATGACAAGCATGCCAGTTCTGTGTGTTGTTTTCAACTTAATGTTTTCAATAAATTGTGATACTTGTTTTTATTTTGATTTTGCCAGGGAGTGCAAAAGAATAAGTGTGGGAGTATTTGATGATGCATGATTTATCTCTAATTCTCCATTTTAAATGTGTATAATTTGCCATCACTTAGTGTGTAACATATTGCATTTTAACACATTTTTATCATTTGATCTTTATGTAATATTTGATTGTTAATATGTGCAAAAGAAAATAGATCAAAGAACTCAAGAATTCCAATCCAAAATGATGATCAAAGTGCCTAAGGATCAAAGGAATCAAGGTTTATGAAAAAGATATCAAAAAGGGTGAAAAAGTATGCAAAATATGGAGAATCAGGGGGATGAATCGATTCATCCCCCTCCTAAATCGATTCATACGAAGTTAAGCACCCAGGAAGTGAAATTTTGCAAATTGAATCGATTCACAAAGCCTCCTGAATCGATTCATACGGGTTTCACAGGCAATGAATCGATTCTTCCATCAAATGAATCGATTCATACGTGTAAAATTAGCCCAGCATTGCATTTTGGAAGCATGAATCGATTCCTCCCACCAATGAATCGATTCATGAGTGAATAATTGGCCCAGAAACACGTTTTTCAAGCTTCTGGAAGGTGGGCAAAGCACTGAGATGGTGGGAAATGCACTGAAGATGATCATGGAGCACCATTGATTTGATTAATCAAGAGTGCATCTTCCATTATGAATTAATTATGGCAAAAGCTTGCTTTTGAAATCCTATAAATAGGCACAAGAGGAAGGGGCAGAGACAAAACCATTCTTCATTCAAAAAATTCTTCCTCCTTCCTTCACACGTTCTCTGTTTCTCTTCTCTGTTGGAGTTTCTCCAGCAAATTCTTCATTTTCCGGGTTAGTTTCTTTGTTTGTAGTTGTAATTATGGAGGGCTAAAACCCTTAGATTGATTTTCTTGGAGAATGTTGTAATGTAATTTTGAGGTCATTAATTTTAATATAGTATGTTTTTATTATTGTTATTTCTTCATAATCATTCTCTATTTATTTAATTCCATTTTGTTTAATTGAATTTGTATGCTTAATCGGTTTAATTATTCAAATGGAATAAAATAAGGTTTCAAATTAGAATGGATTAAGGAAATATGCATGCTTAATGAATATTTTCATAATCACTTTTAATAATTATGGTTTGCTTAATTCCATAATTTGAGAATAGGTTATGTATATAGGCGATGTTCTTATGTATGCTCAATAATTCCTAGATTTTAAGATCTTGACTCCTTTTGCTTAATTAGGATGCTTGATTCAAATATTCATTTTTAAATGAAAGTAAAGGAATTGTGAATTGAAAAAGACGCTTAGTTGATCAATTCAAATTGAGCTAAGAAATTAACATTAATAAGTATACAAATTATTTTTAGTGAACCAAGGATAAATTTATTTACAATACTCCAAGAAAATCAATCGCTTGTTATTTATTGTTTTAAATCCTTTATTTACCTTGTTTTAATTTTATTTGTGACAACAAAAAGCAATCAAAAACCCCCAATTGTATGTTTGTTGAACTTATGTTTGTAAAAAATTTTAGTTGTTAAGTTTTTATTTTTAATTGTTAAAAAAATTAGTTTAAGACTTGATTTTTCCTAAATTTTTGTGTTGATCCTTGAGAGAACGACCTAGGTTGACACCCTAGTACTACGTTAATTAATTTTAATGTACTAATTTGACGGAATAACGACTGTAAAAATACACACGTCACCAGTCAAGATGGTCAAAGAGCCCAAGGTCTCATAAACCCTATACCAGAATCCCCACACACTCTCTAGCCCTAATGCACATGCCTACTCTTTTTATATCAACATCTGAAATTCCATATGGCTCAAATTGTGAATGTCACATTTGTCATAATCAAAGCATTTGATGTAGTAGTGTTAGAATTTGGAACCTATTAGTATTTGCTTAACTTGGAATCTGGTGGTGTTAGAATTTGGTAGTGTTAACTAATGCATTTGATATTCAATTACCTGTTAGCTTGATAACATCCAAATGTGGTGTATATATATATATGCATTTGATATGCAATTATCTTTCTAATGGCTCTAATAAAAGAATTATGAATTATCCACATGTTTAGGCTTTCCAACTATCCACTGAAAGAAAAATGACAAGTGCTTGAACTCCATTGCTTCTTTGCGGAACATGAATGGCAACAACTCCAATCTTTTGTTTTTTCTGCAGAAGGGTAGCTAGGGAAACAAATTAATTTCCACTCAAATACCATGGTTCTGAGTGGGAAATTATTTTTATGGGATCTGGAAAAATTTATTCCTTTCACTTAATATAATAACCTCAAACCAAATAACACAGCTACGGTGAAATTCCCCTAATATCAGCTGAGAAAAAGTTCCATTCCGGTGATTCCCTTCAACCAAACGATGCCTTAAATACAAGTGATTGTACAAGAACTTAGGATTAACAATCATAAAAATTATGCTCCTCCAAAAGTTCTGACTAACTTTAGCTTTGGCGTCTACCCCTAACAAAAATAATCCAGGAATCAAATTGAAGAATAAGCCAAGAAATTGAACCAGAATTTTAGGTACCCTCCAAAAGAATTTATGTTCGTTTTCCTTGGCTTTTCCTACTCCAAAACCATTGTTTTCTTTCCTTGTACTGTCTAAAAACCTTGGAAACTTCCTTGTTTGCTTCTGCTCACTTCTTAATATAGCTCAAACCTTCACCTTTTTGACCTTTTTTTTCTTCTAATATGCAAATGATGCCCGGTGACCCCTTTTCCTAATCCACTTCCATTGGAAGCATCTCTCAGGAGCAAAACACTAACCCTAACCCTAAACCTAACCCCCCTCCCAAGAAGAAGAGAAATCTTTCGGGAACACCAGGTCATTCATCATCATTGATCAAAAGTGACCTAGAACAAATATTAATGGTCATTCATCATAGATGTTTAAGATATACATCAAGTTAATTTACCACAAATTTGAGTTATAACTTTTATTACAAAACTTAATAGATGTTTAAGATATACGTCAAGTTAATTTTTACATTAACATCCTGGATGGTCAACGTGCCGGGCATGTCCAAATTAGGCAAATGTATTCCCATACTTTTTGATATCAACAATTTTTGTATCAAGTTAATTTCAAGAACCTATAGGCAGTCTCTATTTGAAATAATAGAATCCCCAAGTTTGTAAGCGCCACAAGTCCCAGGTCAGGAGCTCTAATATTTTTTTTGGTGTACAATAAAAGTATCAAGGTTTGAACTTAAAACATTATGCAAACTATCTAAACACCCCCAGTAGGACCCTAGTTTGTAGGAGGAGCTTTACAAGTAATTCAGGAGGAACTTGGGCATCTCAATTACAAAAAGGCAGAAATAATCACAAATATCAAATCACATAAAAGAACAAGAAAAAATATAGTAGCTCTTATCTTACCAGATTATTCTTCCCTCATACTCTCCTACTCTTCAGATTTCTCTCCCTCGCTTGAACCACGTCCCAGTCTGAGTTTATAAAAGAAAAGAATTGAGAGCTCCTCCTAAAGTCTAGGTTCTAAATAACAGAAAAATAATCTTTGATGGAGCCAGTCTTCAACCTCCTGAATCCATTAAAGCCCCCTATCCGAATCCATTAGAGTGTTCTTATTTTTCTTACTTGAACTTGGCCTTTAACATTGAATGGGATAGACCTTATATAATATTGAGTTATTAGTAATCAATTTTCCAATTGAACGCTTTATTTTAGCCACCTTAGCTACAATTTGCTTTGACTGTCTCTGTTTGTTTAGTTTCCTTGCAATGTACTTAATCTATAATTTGCTTTACGTGTCTCTCTTTGTTTAGTTTCCTTGCTACTTGTAACTGTCTAACCAGTTATTGGTTTGTCATGCAGACTAGCACACGTTACACGTGGTCTGTGATCATTTATCGATAGCTTTATATTCTTCCCTCACTTTTTTCCTCGAGGTAATCGCGTAACACTGACTTTGTCATTATGTGTATGCATGTGGATTGTTGTTTGTTAGTGGAGAGCAGGGCTCATTAGGCATTGGTTTTGTGTGCTAATAACATGATTTGAAGATGAATATGTAATGTTGTTTGTTAGTGGAGAGCAGAGCTCATTAGGCATTGGTTTTGTGTGCTGATAACATGATTCTTTATGCATGTGTAATGTTGCTTGTTAGTGGAGAGCAGAGCTCATTAGGCATTGGTTTTATGTACTGATAACATGATTTGGTGTTCATAACTCTGAATATCATATACAATGCGTATGGTATATTTATTTATCTATACTGGGAAGTTTTCTGTATGTAACAGGTGGTTTGTAAATTTGGGAAATGTCTAGTTTACAGGGGAGACTCTGCCAAAATTTTGACAGGCTCCCTTTTTTAGGGAACTTAAAAAATAAAACTCATGATTTAAAAATGTAGGGTTTAGTCGTGTGTGTACCCATTAGATTCCCGTTCAAGTTTCAAAACAACCGGTTGATGTACTGTGTTGTGTTGGATCTTGAATTGTCCCAGTTGGACAGTTTGGTATGAATTTGTAACCAGTAGGGCGTAACCCATCAATGTTGTATGTGGTCATGATTTGAGACATTGAATGTTCATTTGAAATTTCGGTTATGGTGTTTTGTATTGTCCCCAGGGTGCATGTCTGCGTGTGGTGTTTCATACCGTACGTATCTCTGTGTACTCGGGGACCAATGCGAAATGCTGCTGAAATTTCAATTGAACATCAACGACACAAGATAGACCACATACAACATCGATGGGTTACGGATGGTTGCATATTCATACCGAATGGGATAGGGCCCCACCAATTTGCAACATCAAAGAGATCGAGTGATTCACAACCGATAGTGAAATAAAATTTTGAAAATGTAAAGTAACAGAAATCGTGCTTGTTAGATATTGTAATGGAGGTACCGGAAAATCGGCGATGGATGTACAACCGACTAGATCGCAGTCGGCGAGTGACTGAGGAGTTTATGATGGGGCTATTGGAGTTCATTCCGTTCGCTACGGCAAACACGCCTGGATTTTAAGTGACTCAGAAGATTCGTTGTCCGTGCTCAAGGTGCAAATGCATGAGTTTTGAATACGCGGATGATGTCATATGTCACCTAACTAAGAAAGGGTTCATGGAAACATACCACTGCTGGTACAACCATGGTGAGCAGTTACCGCGTAGACCATCAGGCGTAACCATTCAACAGTCTTACTACGAGGTTGGAGGAAACAGGCCAATGTACAACAACATAGAACAAATGGTGATGGATCATGTTGGACCCTCCACCGGGCGTATGCTAGAACATAATGACCAAGCAAGTCATGGAGACTCTGACAATGTAGAGGAGGATCCTAATCCAGAGGTGAAGAGATTTTATGATTTGTTAGCGGCGGCTCAAACTCCATTATGGGACGGGTGTAACAGTCACACTGAGTTATCTGCCTCCCTAGCTGCTTTAAGCCTAAAGGCAGATTATAATCTTTCTGGAGGTTGTTTTAATAGGATGGTCAATCTGATGGGTTCCACCATGCCTAGCAATCATAGAATGCCTGCAAACTTGTACCATGCTAAGAAACAAGTGGCAAACTTGGGATTGGGTTGTGTGAAGATAGAGTGTTGTGTTGGCGGATGTATGCTGTTCAGAAATGAGTTTGCAGATAAGAGTGTCACAAAATGCCTGCATTGTAATGAGGAACGCTATAAAACCGTTAAAAGGAGAGGAAAGGTAACCCAGACGGCCAGGAAGCAAATGTGGTACTTCCCTATAACACCGCGTCTTCAACGCCTGTATGCCTTATTGTCCAATGCAAAACACATGCGTTGGCATGCTCTGAACCGAACACAAGAGGGGTTTCTTTGCCATCCTTCCGACGGGAAAGCATGGAAGTGTTTGGATGAGCTATATCCGGACTTCTCTGGCGAGCCGCGTAATGTAAGACTTGGCTTATTTACTGATGGGTTTAACCTATTCGGTCAATACAGAAGAGCTTACTCCTGTTGGCCAGTCATACTGACCCCATACAATTTGCCTCCTGATATGTGTATGAAGAGGGAGGTCATGTTTCTATCTATACTGGTTCCAGGACCCAAAAATCCAAAGGCGAACATAGACGTATTTTTGCAACCGTTGGTTGAAGAGTTATCATAATTATGGGATATCGGGGTAATGACATACGATGCGTCTTTGAAGAACAATTTCATGATGCGTGCTGTTTTGATGTGGACTATCAACGACTTCCCAGCCTATGGTATGCTTTTTGGATGGTCAACGTCTGGGAAGCTTGCTTGCCCTGTATGCATGGAACATACCGGGGGGGAATCACTCCCTGTTAGTGGTAAGACAAGTTTCTTTGACTGTCATAGAAAGTTTCTACCGTTGGA
Source organism: Clitoria ternatea (assembly GCA_037962975.1). Taxonomy (NCBI): domain Eukaryota; kingdom Viridiplantae; phylum Streptophyta; class Magnoliopsida; order Fabales; family Fabaceae; genus Clitoria; species Clitoria ternatea. The sequence continues at coordinate 62,271,657 of CM075676.1, forward strand.
CCACCCGTTTAGGAGAAATAAAACCGCTTTCAAGAAGAACAAGGTGGTTACTGAACCTCCACCCCGTAGGTTATCCGGTGCACGGGTTTGGCAGAGGGTTGAAGAGTATCCCTACATCTGGGACAAGAGTGTTAAGGAGTTTGCGGGTTATGGTAAGGAACACCACTGGGTGAAGCAGAACATCTTATGGGATTTGCCATATTGGAAAGACTTGTTGTTAAGACACAACATTGATGTGATGCACACTGAACGTAATGTTTTCATGAATATTTTTGACACTGTTATGGACATCAAGGGGAGAACAAAGGACAACAAGAAGAGTCATCTAGACCTTCCGATTTGGTGTTCTAGGAAGGAGTTGGAATTGAGGGATGCGGGACGTGGAAGAATGTTTAAACCCCATGCAAAATATGCTTTAACTAGACCACAACAGATTACTGTGTGTATATGGATGAATGGGTTGACCCTGCCTGATGGATTCACTTCTAACTTGAGTAGATGTGTCGACGTGAAGGAGGGCAGGGTGTTTGGCATGAAAAGTCATGATTGCCATGTGTTTATGCAACAACTACTCCCGTACGCGTTTCATGCCTTACCGAAGCCTATTTGGAAACCGTTGATGGAGTTGGGTAACTTATTTAAGGAGTTGACGGCTACTTCGTTGACTATGGAGAAACTTGTGAAGATGGAAGAAACAATCCTGGTATTGATTTGTAAGTTGGAGCAGATTTTCCCACCAAGTTTTTTTGACTCGATGGAGCATTTGCCTATCCATCTACCGTACGAGGCCTTGGTTGGTGGCCCGGTGCAGTATCGTTAGATGTATCCATTCGAAAGGTGAACGCCAGAACTCTTTAATTTCCTTGCAAACACTTCTTATAATAGTATTTTCTAACTTAACACTTGTTAATGATGTTGAAGATTCTTACGCTCTTTAAAAGATAAAGTGTCGAACAAAGCCTGCGTTGAAGCATCAATTTGTGAGGCATACTTAGTCAAAGAAATGACAACCTTTACTTCTTTCTATTTTCCGACGGAGATAGAAACTAGAATGAGTAGAATTCCCTGCAATCTTAGGGTAGCCAGCCGCACAGGGTTTGATGAACAAACTTCGATTTTCAACTATCCTGGTCATCCGGGGGGCAAGCTCACAAAATGTTACATTGATGAGAAAGATCGAAAGGTGGCTCACTTGTACATTCTTCTAAATTGCCCAGAAGTGGAACCCTTTATTGAGTAAGTCATAGAAGTTATATGTTACATTCTAAACGTAGCTTTTATAGTATCTAAATTTCTCTCCTTTGAATAGCTTATATACAGATATGCTAAAACTTGAGCAAAATGATTTAACTGATGACCAAATTCATAGTGAGGTGTCATCCAAGTTCGTTGGTTGGTTCGCGTAACACGTAAGACCCGTATACCAAGTGTTTTTAAGCCTATTTGCTTCTAACTCCTGGTATCTAACGATGACCTACTTGTTGTGTTGTACATAGATACAAGACCCTAACAACCATATTAAAGATTCTTTACTCCAAGCCCTTTCTTGGGGGCCGGTGAAAACTATTAAAAAATGGCCTATTTACTACGTAAATGGCTACAAGTTTAATATTCTTCAATGGAGTGAAGGGATGCGCACCCATAACTACGGGGTTTGTGTTAAAGGCACCGCCGGACAGTTGGAAGAAGACTTTTATGGAGTGCTGACGGAGATTGTTGAAGTTTCGTTCTCTGGACGACTAAGAAGAGATATTGTTCTATTCAAATGTGATTGGTTCGACAATATAATCGGTGTTGGAAGAAAGGTTGACAACAACTACGGCTTAGTTGAGGTCAAGAAGAATGGTAGATATAAAGGGTTTGATCCCTTCATTTTTGCCTAACAAGCTGAGCAGGTTTATTACACCGACTTCCTGGGAGGACATCGGGATTGGTATGCAGTAATCAAGGCCAAGGCCCGAAGTCAGATCACTGACAATGTCTCCGAGGAGGTTGATGACGCTTATCAGCTTGCACCACATGAGCTCAACGATGCCAATTTGTTGTTCAACATTGAATCAGTCATAATGGATGAGGCACTCGCCACTACGGGGGGTGAACACATTGACAAAGACCTTGTCTCTCGATCAAAATGGTCTAGGGCTGATTTGGATACTGATGAACTTGTTCAAACAGATAACCATAGTGACACTGAAATTGAGGGAGAATTTAAAACTGAAACAGACACAGAGTATGTAGTTGTTAAACATATATACATAGGTTTATATATATCCTGAGACTAACCTTTCTTTTCATGATTTTATCCACAGATGACGGGACGTCGACTGCCCTTCAGTTGGGGTGGTAGGTCCAGGACCCCGACATCCCGGCTGGGGACTCCCACCCCAGGACAGGAGACCACTCCATCACCACCACAGCGGACCACTCCATTACCACTACAGCAGAGCACTCCATCACCACCACTACAGCAGACCACTCCATCACCACCACTACAGCAGACCACCGCATCACCCCCACTAACCACCCCAGAGCAGACTCCTGGAGTTGGTGGCTTGGAGGACCATGGCCATCAGGCCACCCCACCTCCGACATCCCCTCTGCCCATGTTGGTACCTGTGCCGGCCGGAGACGAGTAAGTGACTAAACCTTAAATACTTTTATGTTATTTGTATGGTACTTTATATTAAACTTTAGTGGAAAGACTTGTTGGTTTATTGGATGTTACTTTAATTAGTACTTGTATAGATTGAATTGTACTGGGCACTCTTCTATTTGTAACAGGGTAACTATTTAAACTTGGAAATGTTACATTTACAGGGGAGACTCTGCCAAAATTTTGGGAGTCTCCCTAGATTGTCCACTGTTATTCTCCTGATATAATTGTTGTCATTACAGCTTTGTTGATAGTAGTCGCACTACCAAAGCGATTACTAAGGTATTAAAGGCCCATTGGGATGGTCCATATATATCTTGGACAGATGTTGGGAAGGTTGTCCAAGATAGGTGGTTTGACACCTTCTCGGTAAGTTCCTAGCTCATTTGTTGTGACTTGATTTGTAAAATAGACCTCTTATTAATTTTGATTTCTCATTTCATTTTACAGCGTGATTACCAGTGGGCGGAGGGTATGATTGATGAGATTAGGAAGGTCTTTGCCATAAAGACCTCCAAAATCATTAAGAGTACCCTTTGGAAGGTGAGGGACAAGGGTGAGCGCCCTCGTTGGATCCCGGAGGACCATTGGGACGGGATGGTCCAGAAGTGGGGCGGTGTCCCGTTCCAGCAGGCGAGTGCTCAGAATAGGGCCAATAGAGCCACCGATGCTGTAGCCTCAGTTTACACTGGGGGTAGCATTTCAACCCTTGAGCACAAGAAAAGATTTATAAGTATATTTATGTTAAACGTTTCTATTATGATTCGTCTGACATGTTTACAAATAATAATCTCAATGTTTTTTGTCCACCACAGGAGCTGAGGGAGCACCAGTAGCCTTCTTTATTTGAGGTCATGCAAATGACCAAGAAGAACAAAGCCGGTGCATGGGTAAACCAGAAGACTATGGATCTAACGGTATTTACTTTTAACTGACACATGCTTATAATTTACAAATCAGCTTACTAATCCTATCATTGTTTTTGAATTTATAGGAGGCGTATCAGGCCAGGAGGGCCGAGAAGGAGGCGGACCTGGTGGCTTCCACTCCTGAAGGGGAGGTTCCTCCCACCCTATCTTGTTCTGACGACAACGCCATCTATATGGAGGCTGTTGGCGGTGTGAACAAGAAAGGGAGGGTATTTGGATTGGGTGGCGTCGGCACGCAGCTGGCGAAAAAGGGGAAGACCCCTTCCTCTTCGTCTTCCTCTGGTCTTCCGACTGAGGTCATTCAGGTAATTCAAAACCTGAACGATGAGCTACAGGAGGAGCGACGTCAGAGGCAGTTGTTGTTGGAGCGGGCTGAGGCGGACCGACAGCGGGCCGAGGCGGACCGACGGCGGGCCGAGGAGCAGCACGTCGAGACTCATCGGCAACTTGCTCAGCAGCAGGAGCTACTGATGTAGTTGATGGCGAGGCTACCTCCCCCCACTTCCCAGGCGCCCCCACCACCACCCTAGGATCCCCTACCACCATGATTGTATTTTTATTATTTATACACATTGTATATTTGATTTATAGTTTTTATGTTATATTTCATTCAGTATTTATTTTGTCATTCTTCATTTATTATGTCAATATTTATTGGTAATTAAATTCAAATCAAAAAGCCGTATTGTAACTATCATTAATAATTCAACCTATTTGATAAATAAATTTAATCCATTATTTTATTTTTAATAATAATTTAATATTTTAAAAAAATTATTTAAATTTAATTATAAAATTTTATCAGCCAATACAAAATACAAAATATTAATACATTTTTAAAGTTAAATTAATAAAATCAGTAAATATTTAACCAATTTTTTAAAAATTAAAAAATTACAGTTAGCGACGGAATGAGACAATCGCTATAAGATATAAACAGCAACGGACATCAGTAGTCGCTGAATGGCTACTACAGCTATGGAAGAATACGGTCGCTGGTAGGTGACTACCCATTGCGACGGAATTCTACGGTCGCTGGTAGACTACAACTAGCGACGGAGCTTGTGGTCGCTGTATGACTAACCACAACAACAGAAAAATACGGTCGCTGGTAGGGTACATGACTACACATAGCGACGGACTTCTACGGTCGCTGGTAGACTACAACTAGCGACGAAGCTTGTGGTCGCTGTATGACTAACCACAGCGACGGTAAACCGCTGTCGCCACTAGCGACGGAGTTTTAAGGTCGCTGTATGCCCATAGTTAGCGACGGCTGAAGTCAGTGAAGCAGAGACCATTTTAGCGACGGTATCATGCCGTCGGCATTTTAGCGACGGCGGTTTTAAGGTCGCTGATCTATTTTCGATGAAGGTTTTAGTGACGGATGTTTTCCCGTCTAAAATATCGTCGCTAAGGTATGTAGCGACAGTCTTGGCATGGATTAGCGACTAAGTTATTCCGTCGCTAACAGGTGTTTTTTTAGTAGTGCTTGAAGGATGCAAGCTCAAGCGAGATTCATGCAAAATACGTGAAGAAAAAGAAAGAAAAGCGCGATCTCGCTCAAGCGAGCAAACTCACGCTCAAGCGTGACCCCAAAATATCATCCACGCCCAAAGCTTCAACACTTACGCTCAAGCGTGACTCCATCAATGCATTGAATAATTCGACCTCGCTCAAGCGAGAGCCCTTCACACTCAAGCATGAAGGTGGTTATTTAAAGCTGATGCTTTCCCTCCAAAAAGTAGCTCTGTTCTGTTACTTTGCCTGTGTTGTATTGCTGTTGTACCTTTGTAATTTAAGTAATGTTTGTAATTATTTATTTATTTGTAATTATGTAATTAGTTTAGTTAGTTTAATTATTAATTAAGGTTTCTTTGTAACTAATTAAGTTAGTTAGTTAGTTAGATGCCTATATATATACTTGTACATATTCTATAAAGATAGAAGGAGATAGTAGATGGAGGAGACAGTAGATACAGAATACGATTCATTTTCCCATTTTCAATCTCTCTCTAATTCTTTTCTCTCTCTAAATTCTCTCATTCATGTCTCTCCATATTCCTTCGACAGAATCCATTTCCATGGGTTTCTAAGCCCCTAGGGTTGGGATTACGAAGGTTTGCAATGAACTCTTGAAAGTGTATTGAGGAAGTCAACTTCTAATTCATGAGGAGAACAAGCTGAGGAGTGAATCTATGTTGCTGGATTGACAAATCCAGATCTGATGAAGAAAATCACCAGTGAGGAATCATGGTTGAGTCTTTGGTAACTTCTCGCTTCTTAACTAATTTAGGCCTAGTAATTAGGTGAATAGTTAGGTTTCAACCCCCAATTTCACATTAGATTTCTCTGTTATTGAGCACCTAAGGGATTAGGGTTTAATGCTTAGGAATTAGTGTTATTCACCTAAGGAATTAGGGAGTAACCATCTATGGATTGTCCTCTTGAGTCTGAAGCTTGATTGAACCTTAAATACATGTTTCTTGATGAAATTGTAAACTGAAGCAATCCTAACCTATCTTCTATTACTCACATTTCATCTTTCGTACTGTCTCTAAAATTACAAAAACATTAGAAATATAAAACAACAAAAACAGAATGAATTCTATCTGCATTGCATTGGTTCAGCTTGTACTAGTCTAAGATTGCGGTAATTACCATAATCCCTATGTGAATGATCAAATATATTACAAATTTAACGATTGTTGCGCTTGTCAAAAGAATAAATCCTCTGAGAGTCATACAATAAGTCAATATTAATTCAAGATTTTCCAACCAAATTAATGACTCAGGGATTCACCGGCCAAGTTAATGGCGCCGTTGCTGGGGATTGTTGAGTAATATCAATAATCCTTGGACCGGTACTAGACTGAACCATTTAATTTTGTTTTGCATTTAGTAAGTAGTTTAATTCTTGTTTTTAGTATAGTAGTAGTTTGTTTTTGTGTAGTTGTAGCAGTAGCTTTAATATTGTTTGTGTCTAGCATTTGGTGTATGTAGTCAAAGAACAGAGGAGAGCCTTTCTTCTTTGATCCTGATATTGATTTGTTAGAGCGTAAGCTTAGAAAGGAGAAAAAGCAAAAAGAGCAGAAAGAAATAGAACAAAGGAGAGTTACACTAGGTGACTACTCCAGGCCTACTGAAGAAAGATCGCAATCTAGCATCCTTAGGCCTCCGATTGCAGCCAATAATTTTGAACTCAAACCAATTTTGCTGCAGTTGGTTAGAAATGATCAATTCGGAGGAAGTGAGGTTGAGGATCCAAATCTACATCTAGCAACCTTCCTTCAAATTTGTGATACTGTGAAAATTAATGGAGTCCCTAAGAGGCAATAAGACTGAGATTATTTCCTTTTTCTTTAAGGGACAGAGCAAAAGCCTGGTTGCAGAGCCAACTAAGAGGTAGTATCTCTACTTGGGAGGATTTACAAAGAAAATTTTTGATAAAGTATTTCCCTCCTTCCAAGTATGCTAAGTTGCGCACTGAAATCACTTGTTTCCAACAGAGAGAGGGTCAATCTTTAATGGAAGCATGGGATATATATAAGGAGAGTTTGAGGAAATGTCCTCATCATCAAATCACTGATGTGCAACAAGTTATGATATTCTATAATGGTGTAAGACCAGCTACTAGGGTCTTGATTGATGCCTCAGCTGGAGGTTCATTAACCACCAAAACTGTAGAAGAAGCTATAGAGCTGATAGATGTTATGGCTTCTAATGAATGTCTGGTTAGTGAAAGGAGCCAAATCCCTAAGAGAGGGATACTAGAATTGGAAGCACAAGATGCTTATTTGGCTCAAAGTAAGTTGATGACTCAAATTTTAGAGAAATTAAGTGTACAGATTTCAGAACTTCAAAAGCCTAGTCAAGTTTGTATGATAAGCTGTGATTTTTATGGTGGAGATCATGAAAATGGCATGTGTGATCCAAATATGCCTACTGAGCAAGTGAATTATATGGGGCAGCAACAATTTCAAAGGAATTATCCCTCTAATTCCTTTAATCCTAATTATAGGAATCACCCCAATTTTTCTTGGTAGAAAGGTCCACATTTGAATCAAAACATGCCACAAAATCAAACCACAATTAGATCACAACAACCTTCTCCCCCTCCTTCTAAACAGAAATCGAAACTTGAGAATGTGCTGTCTCAGTTCATCCAGGCCACTCAGGCCAGTTTTAAAAATCAAGAAGCGTCAATTCGAAATTTAGAAAATCAGGTTGACAGCTATCAAAACAATTAGCTGAGAGACAGTCTGGCAACTTTCCTGGAGATACTGAGGTAAATCCTAGGGAACATTGTAAAGCAATAACTACTAGAAGTGGGAAAATTCTTTCCGTGCCTCCAAGTCATGAAAATAGTTTAGAAAAAGATGCTGAAAAAGAAAAAAAGCAGGAAAATGAGCAAGTTAATAATGAAACTGAAAATAAAGTTGAAATAGAAAAAGAAAAAGAAAACCAAGTTCATCAGAAGAAAAAGAAAAAGGTTGATTTGATCTTGGAGGAAGCTTCTAAGCTAACTCCTAAAAAATTAAAGAATGCTCCATTTCCTTATAGATTTAAAAAACAAATAGAGGAGCAAAAGTTTGCTAAGTTCTTAGATGTGTTTAAAAAGCTTCACATAAATATTCCTTTTACTGAGGCATTGCAGGAGATGCCTTCATATGCTAAATTTTTAAAAGAACTTCTGTCTAAGAAGAGGAAGCTTAAAGGAGATGAGATGATTGCTCTCACTCAAGAATGTAATACAATTATTCAAAAGAAACTCCCTCAGAAGCTGGAAGATCCTGGGTCTTTTGCAATACCTTGTGCAATAGGGGATGTTCATGTAGGAAATGCCTTATATGATCTAGGAGCTAGCATAAACTTGATGCCTTTATCCTTAATGAAAAAGTTAGGAATTGATGACCTGTAACCAACTCACATGTCTTTGCAATTGGCTGATAGGTCTATCAAATATCCTCATGGGATTCTGGAAGATCTATTAGTTAAGGTAGATAAGTTTATCTTCCCAGCAAATTTTGTAGTTCTGGATATGGAAGCTGATAGAGAAATTCGATTGATTTTAGGAAGACCCTTCTTAGCTACAGGTAGAGCTTTAATTGATGTAGAAAAGGGTGAACTCATGCTGAGAGTTCAAGAGGAGCAAGTAACTTTTAATGTTTTCAATGCTATGAAACATCCAGCTGAGAAGATGGATTGTTTTATGATTGAAGAAATTAAAAGTTATAATACTCCTATGCTGATGAAAAATGAAGAAGAGGTCTTACAAGCCTTTTTGGAGGATGATTTTGACTCTGAGACTGATGAGTTAAATGACTCACATTCTGAATTGCTGAACCTACTTGAAGCATGTGAGGTAGGTGATTTTGAAAATGAGAAGAAAGAAAATTTGAATAATACTGAACTTGAGAAAGGTAAGGAGGTGTTTGAAGAAAAACTTAATTTAAAACCTTTGCCTTCTCACTTGAAATATGTTTTCTTAGGAGATGATGAATCACATCTTGTAATCATTAATGCTGATTTAAAAGATGAGGATATAGAAAAATTGATAGGGGTTTTAAGGAAACATGAGTCTGCTATTGGCTGGAACATTTCTAATTTAAAGGGAATTAGTCAATCATTTTGTATGCATAAAATTTTAATGGAAGATGACTATTCCCCTGTTGTTCAGCCACAAAGAAGATTAAACCCCATAATGAAAGAAGCTATAAGGAAAGAGATGGTTAAACTTCTTGATGCGGGAATTATCTATCCTATCTCGGATAGCGCTTGGATTAGTCTAGTCCAAGTGGTGCCTAAGAAAGGAGGGATGACCACTGTTAAGAATGAAAAAGGTGAAGTCATTGCCATTAGACCAACCACAGGTTGGAGAATGTGCATAGATTATAGAAGGCTTAATGACTCCACTAGAAAAGACCACTTTCCTTTACCATTTGTAGATCAAATGCTTGAAAGGCTATCAGGCCATGAGTATTACTGCTTCCTTGATGGGTATTCTGGTTATAACCAAATTGTGGTTGACCCAAAAGATCAAGAAAAGATAGCCTTTGTAACATCCAGGATATTTTAGAAAAAATTATGTGTAGCGAAAATTATTAATAAATATTTTAGAGATTTATTAGGTATTTTTAGGAATTTATTTGATATTTTTATGAATTATTGGACAATTATAAATGATTAAATATTATGAATGTAAATAAATTTATTTGATTGGTTAATTATAAATGAGGTGTGATTAGAAGAAGAGAAAGGTTTAATTAAAATGTTTAATGAAATGGTAATGGGAATGGGAAGTGACCGGTTGGGGGAGTTATCGGTTGCCCCTGAGCCTTGAATAAAGGTGGTTCCCTTTTCTCTTTCCTCATTATTCACGCGAGCCACTGCTCCTTTCTCCTTCTTTATTTGCTTCTTTCTCCCACTTCAGTTTCTGTTCTTCTTCTTCTTCCTTCGTCGCTGAGACTTGCATGTTCTGAGGGGAGGTCCTGTTCGCATTAAAATCGTGTGATAAGCCCATTTCTGTGACCATGGTCTCAAGGTGAGTCCATTGATCCGTTTACATTTGTGTTACCTTGCCCCTTTCATTTTCTCTGTTAACCGAGTGGCCATGCATGGCTGTGTTTAGGTCTGTTCTCCACTCCTCTGGTGAGAGCTGAGGATGGTGTAAAGCTAACGGGTTTTATATTTTGACCTCGTAGGTAGCAGATCGAACACCGAAAGGCTGATTAGCGGAGCTGGTGCTGGATTCGGAAGAGAAACAGTGAACCCAGTGCTCAGAGGAGTAGATTATCGAAGCTTGGAACCGAGGTAAGGGGGTGTTCGGGTTATAATTAATTAGAATAGGACATGCTGTGAGTCCGAGTCATTAAATTGGTTGTGAAAATGGTAAGAAGATATTACTGAACGAAAATGGTATGTGTATGTGTATGCATGTGAGTATGGACACCGATCGGTTGAGGATTGTGTGTGGCTTGATTGAGTTTGAAATACATGTTGAGATAAATTGAAGTATATAGTGGCTTGTGTTGATGGGTTTGGCAAGTAGGCCGCTCGACTGGTGATCATATGTCAGTTCTAATATTTGTGCATGAGATTGATAATGTTTTAATTATATTGAGTTATATATATTATGCATGAGATACTCTGTATACTGTTGAGGGCGGGGAGTGGTCGCTGGTGCGTTGCACGAGCAAGGAGCGGCTCCTGACAGGCTTCCAGTAAAAAGATGGTATGATTATGTTATGTGATTGACTGTGTGATGGATGGGCTTGACAAGTCGGTCGCCCTGTATTGTGAGCACATGCCAGTTTTTAGTGGTTGCATTTATTGTTTGTTGATGATATGTAATGATTGAGACCTGATATGTGATTATATGGTGTGGGACGGCCGACAGTATGTATAGCCCCTCATTTCCGGCTCCCGTGGTTTTTGTGCCCAATTGAGCTACCCAATGGTCAAGCAGGAACCAGTGGTCGAGGTAGAGAGTCAAGCAGGACTCGGTGGACCAAGCAGGGTTCACGGGGTCTCAAGTAGGACCCCTAGCTGAAGGCCGATCCTTTAGTATCTGGATACTAGGCATCAATTTTATGTGAGAGTAAGTTGTGACAATCGATGAATTATTAGTTGTGATGTATATAATTGCCGAGGGTAAATTGTTATAATTGCCTAGTGTGAACTGTTATAATTACCGAGTGTGATGGCTATATTCGCTGAGTGATTTGCTACAATTACTGAATGAGAATTATTATATTTATCGAGTATGATTGGTTATATTGCCGGGTGTAATTTGTTAAATTTACCGTGAGTAAATTGTTATGTTGGTCGAGTGCAAATTGATATATTTGCTGAGTGAGTTGATATGGTTGTCGAGTGTAAATTGATATATTTGCTGAGTATGAGTTGATATATTTGCCGAGTGAAATTGATATATTTACTGAGTGACTTGATATGTTTGCCGAGTGTAATTTGATATATTTGATGAGTATGATTTAATATAATTACCGAGTTTAAATGGGATATATTCGCTGAGTATGATTTAATATATTTGCCGAGTGCAATTGGTTATATTTGCTGAGTGAGAATTACTGTATTTTTCCGAGTAAGAATTTCCATAATTGCCGAGTGAGGACTGCCATATTGCTGAGTGAAATTTAATATATTTATTGAGTGAGATTTGCTATATTTGCTGAGTGAAAATTACTATATTTGCCGAGTGAGAACTGTCATATTGCTGAGTGAAATTTAATATATTTACTGAGTGAGATTTGCTATATTTGCTGAGTGAAAATTACTATATTTACCGAGTGAGAACTGCCATATTGTTGAGTGAAATTTAATATATTTACTGAGTGAGATTTGCTATGTTTACCGAGTGAAAATTACTATATTTGCCGAGTGGGAACTGCCATATTGTTGAAGTTCAATATATTTACTGAGTGAGATTTGCTATATTTGTCGAGTGTTAATTACTATATTTACCGAGTGAGAACTGCCATATTGCTGAGTGAAATTTGATATATTTGTCGAATATAATTTGCTATATTTGCCAAGTTCAATTTGTTATATTTGCTAAGTATGACTTGATAATTTGGCGAGTGCAATTTTTATATTTACCGAATGAATCATTATACTTGCCGAGTGTGAGTTATTCGCCGAGTGTGACTTTCAATTTGACAATAAAGTAATCGAACGGAGTTGATATACATGTAAATTGTTAATTTCTGTTCTAGATTAATTATAATGCCAAACACTTACCCTTGCTGTGGTTTTCAATTTAGTAACCAGTGACAGGGAAGAGGTCGGAGCCCTGGAGGCGCGCCAAGCGGAGGATCGATGCCAAGGCCCGAGTGATTTTTGAATGAATTATGTAATATATATGTATGATGAGTTTTCCGAGTGTGTGATGCTACATGTTGCCTGTGTATTGAACAAAATTTTGAATGAGTATGCTGATTGACGTGAATATAAATTCTTGATGTTGTGGTTGGTGTTTATTTTGAGCGAATTTGTATGCTATAGCAGAGTCGATTGCTGGGCGAATTTTGCCCGAGCAGATTCATTCTTGTCCGAGCGAGGGCTGAGAGAATTACTTCCGAGTGAAGAAAGAGTAGAATGTTTCCAAGTGAAGATTAAAGTTCTTTCGAGTGAAGGTGAGAATGTTTCCGAGTGAGTTAAGCCCGAGAGAGCCTCTTCCGAGTAAGGTAAGGTTAGGGCATTTTCCGAGTGGTACATAGCCGAGTGAAGGTTAAGTCGTTCCGGAGTGAGAGTAGACTGAGTGGACCTATTTCTGAGTGAAACCTGACTGTTGGCTTTCCTTGTATGTCCTGTCCACTCAGGTTTAATGTGTGGTATTCGCTCAAGCGAGTTGGCACTCGCTTAAGCAACCTCCTCGGATTTTGCCTATGCAGATCAGGGTCTCGCTCAAGTGAATGACCCTCCTGCCTTTGTTTTTCTTCCGCAGTTTCTAACTCCACTGTAGTAATGGATGTATTCCCGATCGGATATTATCTTATGAACGCTTTTATTGTTTTAAACATACTTAAGTGAATACTATTTTATACTAAGACCGAGTTGAATCATTTCCGATCGGTTATTATTTTCAGTATGTTTAAGTAAATATTATCTTATATTAAGACCTAAATTTTTATTAAACGTGAAAAATATATTTCGAAAATGAGTAACCGGGTGTAAATAAAAGGTAAATTGACGCAGGTCGTCACAGTCATGTGACATCCCGGCGCTGTTGAGGGCGGGGAGTGATTGCCGGTGCGTGGGCACGGACAAGGAGCGGCTCCTGGCAGGCTTCCAGCAGGGAATGTGACATCTCAGGCACTGTTGAGGGCGGGGAGTGATCGCCGGTGCATAGGCACGGACAAGGAGCGGCTCCTGGCAGGCTTCCAGTGGGAGGGACACATGAACGAATTGAATATATACCAGAATGAGAGGGATCCAAAGACTGTATAGGTATGAGACTATATAGTCGAGGATAGCTTAAAGAAATGAATTTGTACTACCTATACCAACAAATGCATTAGCGTTTTCGGTGGCCTATCACTTAAGAACTCCAAAGTTAAGCGTGCTTATCTTGGAGTAATTTTGGGATGGGTGACCTCTTGGGAAGTTCTCAGGAAATGTGTAAGTGAGGACAAAAGCATATTGGAAAGGTCTCGTGTTGGTCTGTGGGGAGAGTCGTTCATTCCTAAAAAACGGCCGTGGCGTTACAGCCTTCATTTGTCCCTATGGAATCTTTGCTTATAGGCGCATGCCATTTGGTTATGCAATGCACCAGCAACCTTTCAAAGGTGTATGCTGGCAATTTTTGGGGACATGGTAGAGAAGTTTATTGAAGTATTCATGGATGACTTCTCTGTGTTTGGAAGTAGTGTTGATATATGCCTCAACAACCTATCTAAGGTGCTGGTGAGATGTCAGGAGACTAATCTTTTCCTTAACTGGGAAAAGTGTTATTTTATGGTTAAAGGAGGAATAGTTCTTGGCCACAAAATCTCTGCTGAGGGCATTCAGGTAGATAGAGCCAAGATTGATATCATTGAAAAACTTCCTCCTCCAATCAATGTGAAAGGAGTGAGGAGTTTCTTAGGATGTGCTGGCTTTTATAGGAGATTTATAAAAGACTTTTCAAAAAAGCAAAGCCTTTGACTGAGTTGCTTGTGAAAGACCATGTTTTTATTTTTGATGAAAAATGTGTCAAGGCTTTCGAAAATTTGAAACAGAGATTGATTTTAGCTCTAATCCTTGCAGCACCTGATTGGTCTTTACCATTTGAACTAATGTGTGATGCAAGTGATTTTGCTGTAGGAGCTGTGCTGGGTCAAAAGAAAGAAAAATTAACACGTGTCATTTATTGCTAGCAAAGTATTGAATGAGAATCAAATAAATTACACCACTACTGAAAAAGAAATGCTTGCAGTGGTGTATGCATTTGATAAATTCAGAGCTTACCTAATTGGTGCTAAGGTCATTGTGTATATAGATCATTCAGCAATTAAGTACTTGCTAGCTAAAAAAGAATCTAAGCCAAGGTTGATCAGGTGGGTTCTTTTACTCCAAGGTTGATTAGTTGCTGATCAATTATCTCGTCTGGAAGGTGAATCTGATTCTACTTTAATTAAAGAAGAATTTCCAGATGAGAGGTTGATGGCAATTATCACAGGGCCATGGTATGCTGATATGGCTAACTTTAAAAGTGCCTTTGTGGTACCTGAAGGTTGGACATCTCAAATGAAGAAAAAATTCTTTCATGACAGTAAAACTTTTCTTTGGGATGATCCATTTCTTTATAAGATAGGAGTAGATGGAATTATCAAGAGATGTGTGCCTGAATCTGAACAGGAAAGGCTATTATGGCATTGCCATGACTCCTATTATGGAGGACACCATGGTGCCTCCAGAACAGCAGCAAAAGTTTTGCAAAGTGGCTTTTATTGGCCAACCATTTTTCAGGATGCTAAAGTGTATGTTCAAAGGTGTAGTAAGTGTCAAAGAAGTGGTGGTCTCTCTGCTAAAGCTGGCATGCCTTTGACAAATATTTTAGTTGTGGAGTTATTTGATGTTTGGGGCACTGACTTCATGGGACCATTTCCAAAGTCATTCTCCAATGAATATATCCTTGTTGTTGTGGATTATGTCTCTAAGTGGGTGGAGGAAATCCCTACCAAAACCAACGATGCACATGTAGTGCTTAGGTTTATAAAGAAGAACATTTTCTCTAGATTTGGAGTCCCTAGAGTCCTCATTAGTGATGGAGGGTCACATTTCTGTAATAGACTTATGGAAAAAGCCCTGAGACACTATGAGGTACTGTATAAGGTATCTACTCCATATCATCCACAAACTTATGGACAAGTTGAGCTGTCTAATAGAGAAATTAGAAGAATTTTAGAGAAAGTGGTAGGGAAGTCTAGGAAAGATTGGTCTGTAAGACTAGATAATGCATTGTGGGCCTATAGGACAGCATTTAAAACTCCTGTGGAGTTAGAACATAAGGCATGGTGGGCCACAAAGCTGTTAAATATGGATTTTGACCAGTCTCAAGAGGAGAGAGTCCTAACACTCAATGAACTTGAGGAGGTTAGACTTAATGCTTATCAGAGTGCCTCAATTTATAAAGAGAAAACTAGGAGGTGGCATGATAAGTGGATAAATAGAAAAGAGTTTCAAAAGGATGATAAGGTCCTGTTGTTTAATTCTAGATTGAGACTCTTTCCAGGAAAACTAAGATCCAAGTGGTCTGGACCTTTTATTGTGACTGAGGTTTACCCTCATGGTGCAATTGAATTGAAAGAATCAGCCACTGATAGAACATTTAAGGTGAATGGCCAAAGACTTAAACTCTACTTTGGAGGAGAGTTTGATAGGCAGAAAACCTCCATGCTGCTGCAGGCATCTTCTTAGATGTCAGAAGGTCAAGCTAGTGACCTTAAAGAAGCGCTTTAGGGAGGCAACCCTACATTCTGATTGTTGAATTTTTGTGTTGGAAATAATAAAAGAAAACCAAAATTTTTGTGAATAAAGTGTGAATAAAATTGTGAACTTTTGAATAAGGTCTGAGTGTTCATACACTCAAATTTTCAGTGTGCATAGTTAAAAATTCATTAGTTAGAATTAGAATCAGGTACCTTGTTCGCTTGAGCAAATCTATTTGCACTTAAGCGTGACCTCCTGTTTGTCCAGTCGCTTGGATGAAATCTATGTGAGCCTGAGCGAGACTTGTTTTGCTAAACTAGTCGCTCGAGCGTGATTTATTCATGCTTAAGCTAGGACTGTTCCAGGTTTGGATCTTTCCACTCGCTCAAGCGAATACACTGTGAGCCTAAGCGAGTGCACCCATTTTTCTCTATTTCACTCAGGCGAAGCATCTTTCGCTTAAGCAAATTTCATACAGAAACAAAATTCTAAAGTCTTGTCTGCTCACTTAAGCGAAACCATTTAAGCTTAAGCGAGAAGCTCCTGTTGTTGCTCCACGCTTAAGCGAAATCTTTTTAAGCTTGAGCGTGATCGAACTTTGTACCCCTGTTTGTAACTCACGCTTGAGCATACATTATTTTCACTTGAGCGTGAGGTCACCTGTGAGCCACTGATTCTCACGCTTTGAGTGAATAGTCTTACGCTTGAGCGTGACTGATGATTTCCTCCTTGCACTTGAGCGTGCCTTGCCGTCGCTCGAGCGAACTACTTCCTGATTGCATCTCACGCTTAAGCGACAGTCCACACGCTTTAAGCGTGATCGTGATTCATGACTTATTTGTATTCCGCGCTTGAGCGTATGCCTACACGCTTAAAGCGTGACCCCTGGTACCTGATAGCATGCTTTCACGCTTGAGCGTCCTTCATTCAATCTTGAAGCGTGATGCATAAGTAACTGTCACGCTTGAGCCTGGCTCATCAAGCTTAAGCGTGATCATGATGTTCCCCCGCTGTTGCACCGTGCTTCAGCGCATATTATTCTCGCTTGAGCGTGGGCTTGTTTGTAAGCCATTGATGCTCGCGCTTGACCCTTGCTGACCACGCTTTGAGCGTGCCTTATAAACAAGTGCCTCGCTTGAGCTCCCCAACCTCACGCTTGAGCGTGATCAGGGCTGAGGAAATTAGAAGCCTTTTGTAAAAAAATTATTGCTTAAGCGGATACCAATCACGCTTAAGCGTGATCATCACAGTGGAGTAGAATGGGGTGTCGCTTAAGTGTACATTCCTCATGCTTAAGCGTGATAGCTACTGGTGCTTGATATGAAATCCACACTTGAGCCTCGTTAAGCACGCTTTGAGCGTGATGTATGTATAAGTCTCCCGCTTAAGCACCCCTATATCACGCTTGAGCGTGATCGGGTTAAGGCAGCCCTGTTTCAAATTCTCGCTTAAGCCTTGTTAACCTCTGATATTGTTTGTTTGGCGCTTGAGCATGATTTAGCACGCTTGAGCCAATACCATACCTGATGCTTTCTATGTGAATTAATTTGGGCGTTGGTACGCCAAGATTGCAACGTGGTTACGCTTACCTCAGGTAATGGGTTCAACATTATAAAACCCCCTCAGTGTACAAACCCTAAATTCCTACGCTGAAACTTAGGTTTTCGAAGAGGAAAAGGCACAACTTGTAATCCCTGAGAAAGGTACCATCTTTGCACCTCTTACTTTGAATTCTTAGTTACACAGTTAATATTTCACTGTTCAAGTTCAAATTTCTTCCATTCTTTCTATCCATTCATCTTACATTTTTTGGCTTGCTGTGATTGTTTAGTTTTTGTACTTGTTTCCATTTAGGCTTTTTAACCACCATCTTTAACACTCACAATGAGAAGAAGATCACAAAGATTTTTGAAAAAACCTAAAGAAATTGTGGAAGTGGAAAATATGAAGAAAACCCCAAAAGATAAGGGAAAGGGGGTGGTTACTGTCAGTATCTCTGATTCTCCACCACCCAAAATAAGTAAAATTCTGAGTAAGAGAAATAAATCCCAGGCAGTTGAAAGTTTTGATGGGCATAGGTTTAGAGATTTTAAAGCTGCCCAAGATTATGAACAAAAGTTTAAAACAAGAGGAGTAATAAGGGATAGAGCTCTGGTTCTTAAGGGAGAAAAATGTGCTGACCTTAATGTGCAAGCTGCTATAATTGAAAGGGGATGACAGTTCTTTAATGAGAACTTAGGCAATGGTTACCAGGAACTCACTAGAGAATTTTATGCCAATTTGAGGACTCATTCTATGGAGGATAAGTTTCCTTTTTCTTCCTTCTTGAGAGGAGTCACCATTCCTCTAACTGGTAATATTTTGAACAAGCTGTTGAAAGTACCTATACTGGAGGAAGAAGGATGTCACTATACATGGAAAGTGGATATTTTTCATAGGGCTGAAAATGAAAATCTTAGGAAAGAAATATTAGAGGAATGCTGTGAATAGGGAGCTGCATATTTGACACAGGTCAATGGTGTACCAAAAAGTGTCAGGAAGAATTGTTTGAATCACCTTCCCCTTCTATAGTGCCACTATGTCCTATCATCTTTGCAACCTGTGCTGCATGCTACTGAGATTACCATTAAGAGGTTGGTGTTGATTTATTGCCTAATGGGAGGGTTGTATGTAAATTTGGGTGAATTGATATTGGAAGAGATGATAAAGAACCTTGAAAAGAATCTTCAACTGCCATATTGCTCTGTTATCACCCTGTTGGCCCAAAAGAATCAGGCTATGGTGAATTATGCTGAACTGACAAAGGTAAAGCCTGAGAGGATTATGGATAAGCAATGGGTGATAAACCACATTAACAATTTTATACCTCAAGAGTCCAAGCGTCCAAGGCAACCTCAACCAACATGTTTTGCACCACCTTCAACAAAAGCAGGTCCTTCTTCTGATATTTCCATGATAATGCAGGAACTGCAGGTTATGAAAAAGATGCAGCTAGGAACCTATGATCTGGTCTTGAACCATGATCTCATGCTGAGAAAGATTGCCACCAAATTAAATGTGAATCATGCTGAAGAAATGAGAGTTCCACCTGACAGAGATTCATGGTTGGCTTCCATTGGATTCATTATTCCCCCTGATGACACACCTTTAGCAGCTGAATTTCCACCTTATCCACAACAAGATGATCACGAGTCTATGAATGAAGAAAGTGAAGAAGAGGATGACTGATCTTTTACTTTGTTATGTCTTATGTTGCTCCTTTGTAATGACTTTGTTTAAATATTCTCTTGAACAATGTATTTGTTTTCAGTGTAATGCAGTTTATTTCTATGTAAGTTGTTTGTTGTTATTTCTCTTCTAAATTGTATTGTTAAATTCATGCATACATTACTCACCATTCACTGTCATTCAAGTAAAAAGGGAAGTATCCTATCCTTTCATCTCATTAATTGATAAACTATGTTAACTATGTTTGATTTAAAATCCATCTTAATAATTTAAAATTTGCTGATTTTCAGGCTTTAATTGGATAAATTAATTGATTTGCATTGCTTAATTCATGATCCCTATCCATAACTATTTCAATCCTATATTATTTGTTTATTCAGCATGCTAGTTAGCAATCTGAGTTATAATCTTGCATTAAGTTTGGGGACATGATTGGCTGATTACCTGTTATTTTTAGCTTTTGAGCCTTTATTAATTCTTTTCTGAGTGTGCTTGCATTCTTGTTTAGTGAGACAGAATTTGCTTCAGTGCTTGCTAAATGATTATATATTGCCAATTGGAAATGATGAAGGCCTTCTTTGTTAAAATAGCCAGGGCCAAAATTAGCCATCCTAATATTATTAATTATCCTTTGACCCAATAATTATATTTAAGTTAAGATTGAGGCAAGGCATCAGTGGGTACATCTTTTAACCCAACATTAACTAGAAAAACAAAAATAGAGCCTGTAGCCTAACCCCATTACAAGCTTAAAAAGTCCTTACTGATCCAATTGTGCTAGTATAGGTCATGATGTTTAGAACTGTTGCAAGCCTATGTTGATCTAACAATTATGCAGGTGATGAGTGCATATTATTTAACCTATACACTGAGAGAAGAGTGAAACACCAATCCAGTGAGGAAAGTAGCACCATCTTGTTTCCCAAAGGAGGTGTGAGAATTATATTTTCAGAAATTGCAAAAAGAAAGCATGATTGGTATTCAATAATTATGGTATGAACTAAGTTAAGGAAAGGTTGATTGTCTTGAGTAAGTGCAATTGATTTAATTAATCTGAGCATTTGCTTGAGGACAAGCAAGTTTTAAGTTTGGGGATGTGATAAGTCTTGAAAAGACTTAATTATTTCACCTTTTATTTAACTTAATCCATTAAATATTATTTAGTTTGGCTTTATTATTTAATAAATTGTCAATAATTCTTATTTTATTTATTTATTTCAAAAGTGTTTAATTTATGCAAGAAAATGATTAAAAACAATAATTAGTTAAGAAATTATATTTATTTATAAATTCACTAACCCAACGTACTTACACTGGACAGCCAGCGTACCTACGCTGGACAGCCAGCTTACAAACGCTAGGAAATTATTTATTTGCATGTGCAGGTGCAGTAAAGAACAGTTAACGCTCAAGCTTGAAGGATGCAAGCTCAAGCGAGATTCATGCAAAATACATGAAGAAAAAGAAAGAAAAGCGCGATCTCGCTCAAGCGAGCAAACTCACGCTCAAGCGTGACCCCAAAATATCATCCACGCCCAAAGCTTCCACACTCACGCTCAAGCGTGACTTCATCAATGCATTGAATAATTCGACCTCGCTCAAGCGAGAGCCCTTCACGCTCAACCGTGAAGGTGGTTATTTAAAGCTGATGCTTTCCCTCCAAAAAGTAGCTCTGTTCTGTTACTTTGCCTGCGTTGTATTGCTGCTGTACCTTTGTAATTTAAGTAATGTTTGTAATTATTTATTTATTTGTAATTATGTAATTAGTTTAGTTAGTTTAATTATTAATTAAGGTTTCTTTGTAACTAATTAAGTTAGTTAGTTAGTTAGATGCCTATATATATACTTGTACATATTCTGTAAAGATAGAGGGAGATAGTAGACTGAGGAGAGAGTAGATACAGAATATGATTCATTTTCCCATTTTCAATCTCTCTCTAATTCTTTTCTCTCTCTAAATTCTCTCATTCATGTCTCTTCATATTCCTTCGACAGAATCCATTTCCATGGGTTTCTAAGCCCCTAGGGTTGGGATTGCGAAGGTTTACAATGAACTCTTGAAAGTGTATTGAGGAAGTCAACTTCTAATTCATGAGGAGAACAAGCTGAGGAGTCGATCTATGTTGTTGGATTGACAAATCCAGATCTGATGAAGAAACTCACCAGTGAGGAATCATGGTTGAGTCTTTGGTAACTTCTCGCTTCTTAACTAATTTAGGCCTAGTAATTAGGTGAATAGTTAGGGTTCAACCCCCAATTTCACATTAGATTTCTCTGTTATTGAGCACCTAAGGGATTAGGGTTTAATGCTTAGGAATTAGTGTTATTCACCTAAGGAATTATGGAGTAACCATTTGTGGATTGTCCTCTTGAGTCTGAAGCTTGATTGAACCTTAAATGCATGTTTCTTGATGAATTGTAAACTAAAGCAATCCTAACCTATCTTCCATTACTCACATTTCATCTTTCGAACTGTCTCTGAAATTACAAAAACATTAGAAATATAAAACAACAAAAACAGAATGAATTTTATCTACATTGCGTTGGTTCAGCGTGTACTAGTGTAAGATTACGGTAATTACCACAATCCCTGTGGGAACGATCAAATATATTA
This sequence comes from Clitoria ternatea, assembly GCA_037962975.1. Taxonomy (NCBI): domain Eukaryota; kingdom Viridiplantae; phylum Streptophyta; class Magnoliopsida; order Fabales; family Fabaceae; genus Clitoria; species Clitoria ternatea. The sequence goes on from CM075676.1 coordinate 62,293,513, forward strand.
CAAATTTAACGATTGGTGCGCTTGCCAAAAGAATAAATCCTCTGAGAGTCATACAATAAGTCAATATTAATTCAAGATTTTCCAACCAAATTAATGACTCAGGGATTCATCGGCCAAACCCCAAACTCTAAACCCTAAACTATAAACCCCAACCCCTAAACTTGAACTGCTAAACCTTAAACCCTAAATTCTAAACCATAAACCATAAACCATAACACTTTAACCCTAATCTTCAAACAATAAACCTTAATCCGTAAACCTTAAACCATAAACCCCAAACTGTAAACCATAAACCCCCAACCCTAAACCCTAAACCCTAAACCATAAACCCACACCCATAAACCCTAAACCCTAAACCATATACCCTAAAACCTAAACCCTAGAGCCTAAGCCATAAACCCAAAACCCACCCAAACCCTAAACCCTAAATCCTAACCCCTAACCCCTATACCCTACACCTCAACTCTAAGCACTAAACCCTAAACCTTTAACCCTAAACACCAACCTTAAACCCTGAACCAAGAACCATGAACCCTAAACCCTAAACCCTAATCCCTCAACCCTAAACCCCAAACCCTAAACCCCAAACCCTAAACCATAAACCATAAACCCAAAACCCTAGACCCTAAACCTTAAACTGTAAACCCTAAACGCCAACCTCAAACACTAAATTATAAACCCCAAACCCCAAACTCCAAACTATAAACCCTAAACCCTAAATAACAAACCTAAAACCCTAAAAACCTAAACCTTAAACCCTAAACCCAAAACGCTAAACCCTAAAAGCTAAACGCTAAACCCTAAACCCTAAGCCCCAAACCCTGAACCCTAAGCCCTAAGCCCTAAACCCTAAACCCTAAACCCTAAACCCTAAACCCTAATCCATAAACCCTAAACCCTAAACCGTAAAGCATAAACCCCAAACCCTAAACCCTAAAACCTAAACCCTAAACCCCAAACACTAAACCCTAAACCCTAAACTGTAAACCGTAAACCGTAAACCATAACCCATAAACCCTAACCGTTAAACCCTAAACCCTAAACCATAAACCATAATCCATAAACCATTAACCCTAAACACTAATCTTCAAACAATAAACCTTTATCTCTAAACCCCAAACCCTAAATGATAAACCCTAAACCCCAAACACTAAACCCTAAACGACAAACCCTAAACCATAAACCCTAAACCCTAAACACTAAACCCTACATCCGCAACCCCAACCCCTAAACTCTAATCCCTAAACCCTGATCTTCAAACCATAAACCATAATCCCTAATCCCTAAACCATAAACCCTAAACCCTAAACCCTAAACCCCCAACCCATAAACCCTAAACCCTAAATCATAACCCTAACCCCTAACCCCTAAAGCCTAAGCCATAAACCCAAAACCCACCTAAACCCTAAACCCTAAACCCTAACACATAACCCCTAAACCCTAAACCCTAAACCCCAACCCCTAAGCCCTAAACCCTAAACCTTCAACCTTAAAGACCAACCTTAAACCCAAAACCAAGAACCATGAACCCTAAACCCCAAACCCCTAACCCTAAACCCTAAACCCTAAATCCTAAAGCCCAAACCATAAACCCTAACCCCTAAACTCTAGACCCTAAACCTTAAACTGTAAATTGTAAACCCTAAACCCTAACCCCAAACCCTAAACCATAAACCCCAAACCCCAAACCCCAAATCGTAAACCCTAGACCCTAAACAACAAACACTAAACACTAAACCCTAACTATAACACCCTAATTATCTACAACTAATAAATCCCAAAATATGAGAAAATTTTTTTTCACAAAAAACAGTCACGTAACATTTGATGAAGAAGGAAGCAGGCAATGGGGAAAACTAAAAACATTCGCGCGCATAAAGCAACCTACAGGGAGGCTAAAAGGGTGAGGCCGGCTCGATGGGCTTATCGTAACGCACCAACACTAGGGCGGATTGCACGATACCGTTTATTCGCTCAGACGGGGTCTGACACCGTCCAGGCGGAGCATAGTAATGCAGCAGCGGATAGAGGAGATTTCGCACTGAGGCTTCCCTTCAAGAAATACTGGTCACTCAACAGGAGGGATAGATAAGGGAAATATGTTAATACATTCACACGTGTAGCATTTGATGAAAAGGCTAAGTTAGAATCATCCTGCTAGGCTAGGCGGGGTATATTCATCTTGGGCGGGCTGTCCTAGCTACATGGGCGAGGTATAACGCCGCCTAAACGAAATCTGCATAACGCCTCTTTAACACAACTACAAGGTAATTTTCCTCCATCGGGTATGGTCAAGGGTTCACCAAGTAAATCCTCACACACTCGCCTTTCACTCAGAAAAATATGAAGTTACAGGGTACAAGTGCGATAATAAGTTATGGAAGAAGGAAGAGTCTGAACCTATTCCGCCCAACTCAACTAATTATGATAACGCCTGGGCGGACTTAGCCATAACGCCCAAATCCGGGGTTCAGCACCGGGGTCCGGATTGCGTTAGTATCACAACGGATAGGAAAGGATAATGGTCGATATTTCGCTCGGGTCATTACTCGCTTCAGCGTGAGTTCTCGCGCTTGGGCGGATTGCTTCCCATACTTCAGGCGGGGTACGACTCCGCCCAACGTATCCGACATGAGTCTTTCCTAAGACAATTCTCGGTTCGTTCGGACTTAACTATAACCTGCTCAATCAAACTGTCCCTGCTTATCTATTAAAGCATAATTATAAAACAAGACAGCACTTAGCATCACACACACAAAACCATACATCCATATGTACATAAGAGTGTATATTAATATTTACAAATGCAAAATCAAACTTCTTCTTGTTCATAAGGTTCGATTCATTCACAAAAAAAAACATTAACATCCGGTATGAGCTAGTCCGGGCTTTATCTAACAACGCCTCAATTAAACCTTCGAAATGCGTCAGCACTCCGCCCAGCATTCCAGCTCTGATTCTGATCCTCCTCACGAGAGACATTCACTGAAAATTGCCACTGCAGGGGTGAGCTTTTACATGTATAATGATACTCACAGACTCGGTATCAGCGTCAGTACACGCTCCTGCTATCATTCGTCCTTTTTCAAGTAACCAAGTTCATACAATTCAAACAACATTCATAATACGCATAATTCACAGAGTTTATTCCACATCAATATATATTCATGCATTCAAAATCATACACATGCACATATATAGATTTACACATCACCACAATCAGCCTTATTTCTATATGTATGCACGCGGATCCGACTCGGGAAAAGACTCTCAGTTACAGCCCCCTTTTTCTTTTGGCCCCTCGTCCCTCAGCTCTTACCAGGTGGCACCGGCCCCTCACGGCGTCTCGAGACTCACTTCTCTAGCTCCAACGGCTACCACGAGCCCTATTGGGATCTAGCCAGGGTTGGTAACTGGAAGTCATTTCCCTTGGGGTTCTTGACCTTCCATGGGTCACCCCACTCTTACTCATGCAACTAACACATTTATCATTACTCATCATCGCGCCTTAAACACCTTACCATAGTCATTAAGTAAGAACGGATATCTCCCATTATTCATCATCATTCAGTCAGTCACACCCGCGCATGATACAGTCGATCATCAGACTAACAACATTGAGCAATTCAATTAAGAACATGCACATACACATTTTTCATAGTGACAACAAAATAGACCCATCATTATCATCCACGAGCAAACTACGCCATCGTCACGAAGATCACCATCAAAATCTCAAATCATGCATCAGTTTTAGTAATTGTGAACACATGCATACATGCACAGCATCAGTTCTAATGAATTATAAAAACATGCACACACACACACTTGGCAGTACGTTCATCCGGTACCGTTCTTAGACCATGCATTTGACATGCAAGCGCCCCCTACCTTTAGAAGAACCTCAGAAACCTCTTTCCGTTCTCGTCGTTGGGTCCGATGTCCTTCTCCTGGTTCGTCCGGTCTTCTTTGGCTTTGTCGTATTCTGCGCCTGATTCTGGGATGGAGCGTAGTCTGTTCTTCAGTACTGGAATCAAGATCTCCAGGAGCGAAGAGTGAGATGGAAGAAGAAGAATGAAGACGAAGAGAGAAAACAGAGGATGAAGTGACGGAGAAAGAGTCTAAAGAAATAGCGAGAGTGTTTTTCACCAAGGCTCACGCTTATATATATATACATATGTGCATGCGCACAGCAAAAGCAAGAGTGGGATGGGAGAGTGCGTGCCCGTCAGTCACGCGCACTCCACCTCATCCCCTGTCCGCCACCATTTTAATATTTTAATGGCTTAAACTCACTTAGTTAAATGCACTTAACAGTTATTTCTAGTTGAAATCAAGTCTTAATGGTTCATTCTTTATTCAGCATTAAATTTTAAAACGGGGATGTTACAGTTCTCCCCCACTGAAAAGGAATTTCGTCCCCGAAATTCAGTTGGTACTTACGTAGGTAAACAATTCGGGGTACTGCTGTCGCATGGCGTCTTCGCGCTCCCACGTATAGGAGGTGATTTTGCCTTGCTGCCACTCCACCTTAACCAGCCTTACGTTCTTGTTTCTTAAGCGTTTTACCGATTGATCCACGATTCCAACCGGTGTAGTCACAGCGGTTAGGTCTTCCTTGATCTCTACCTCGTCGTCAGGCATCGTGTGGCTGGGGTCATGCAAATACTTCCTTAGTTGAGACACATGAAAAACGTTGTGTAATCGGGACAAGTGAATTGGTAACGCGAGGCGGTATGCCACGGGGCCAATCCGTTCTACTACCTCATAAGGTCCGATGTAGCGAGGGCTTAACTTCCCACTTTTTAAGGCTCGTCCAACTCCTTTACTCGGAGAGGTTCTCAGAAACACTCGATCTCCGACTTGAAATTCCAATGGCTTGATGCGTTTGTCATGGTAGCTCTTCTGCCTGTCTTGTGATGCTTTCATCTTCTCCCTTATCACTCGGATCTGTTCTGTGGTTTGCTTTACGATGTCTGGTCCCAGTAATAGACTTTCACCCGTTTCCGACCAACAGAGCGGGGTTCGGCATCTACGCCCATATAATGCCTCGTAAGGTGCCATGCCAATGCTGTGATGATGGCTGTTGTTGTACGTAAACTCGATCAAGGGAAGGTACTGCTCCCAGTCCCCACCGTACTCTAACACACACGCTCTCAATAAGTCTTCTAGACTCTGAATCGTTCGCTCGGATTGTCCATCCGATTGAGGGTGGTAGGCAGAACTAAGCCAAAGCTTCGTCCCCAGTTCTTGATGCAAGCTGGTCCAAAATCTGGACGTAAATCTAGGGTCCCTATCTGAGACGATGGAAGTAGGTATGCCATGCAGTCGAATAACTTCTTGAATGTAGATTCGAGCCAATTTATGCAATGGGTACTTCATATTTACAGGTAAGAAGTGTGCACTCTTCGTCAATCTATCAACAATGACCCAAATGGCATCATGGCCCGCTCGGTTCCTGGGTAATCCCATGATAAAATCCATCGCAATTGAGTCCCATTTCCACACGGGGATTTCCAGAGGCTGCATTGCACCGTATGGTTTTTGGTGCTCTATCTTCGATTTCTGACAAGTGATACACCGGGCCACGTACTCCGCCACATCCTTCTTTAGTCCGGGCCACCAAAACTGTCTCCTCAAGTCGTGGTACATCTTCGTGGTTCCTGGGTGAATACTGAGTAGGCTTTTGTGGGCTTCATCAAGCACCATTCTTCTCAATCTTCCTTCACTTGGTATGTATATTCTGTTCCTCACCCGGAAGATCCCATCTGACCCTTCTGCCAAGGATAAATCCTTTCCTCTAGCCTGAATTTCCTTCATTTCAGCTAGGTAAGAGTCCGCCTGTTGCTGTTCGTACACGGATTTTAAGAATTCGTTGGCAATCCTCAACGTACCGATTGTCATCTTCTGAGAGGAAGGGGCGTCAACATGCAAGTTCATGTCTCGGAACCGCTCCAACAACTCAACTTCTTTTGCCATCATGGCTGCCATGTGGAGGGATTTTCGGCTCAATGCGTCTGCTACGACATTTGCCTTACCGGGGTGGTATTTCAAATCGAAATCATAGTCCTTCAAAAACTCAATCCACCTTCTCTGCCTCATGTTCAGCTCCTTTTGGTCGAATAGGTATTTGAGGCTCTTATGATCGCTGTACACTTCAAATTTGGATCCGTACAAGTAATGCCTCCAGATTTTCAATGCAAAAACTACTGCTGCCAACTCCAAGTCATGGGTCGGATAATGTTGTTCGTGGGGTCTCAATTGTCGAGAGGCATATGCTATCACCCGATCTTTCTGCATGAGTACACATCCTAATCCGAGTCCGGACGCGTCACAATAGACCACGAAGCTTTCTCGTAACTCCGGTAATGCTAACACCGGAGCAGTTGTCAACTTATTCTTCAGCTCTTGGAAGCTGCTCTCACACTCCGGACTCCATACAAAAGGAACGTTCTTCCGAGTCAATTTAGTCAGAGGTAATGCCAACTTAGAAAATCCTTCGATGAACCTTCTATAATAACCTGCCAAGCCCATAAAACTCCTTATTTCCGAGATCGATCTGGGCCTCTCCCACGCTATTACAGCAGCTACCTTCGCAGGATCCACCGAGACGCCTCGCTTGGAGATCACATGCCCGAGGAAGTGGATCTCATCCATCCAAAATTCGCACTTTAAAGGCTTTGCAAACAATTGCTTCTCCTTCAACACTTGGAGTACCGCCCTGAGATGTCCTTCATGCTCCTCCGATGTCTTAGAATAAACTAGAATATCGTCAATGAAGACAACAACAAACCGATCTAAGAAGGAATGGAATATGCTGTTCATGTAATTCATGAAAACAGCAGGGGCGTTCGTCACACCGAACGGCATCACCACATACTCATAGTGACCATACCTAGTCCTAAAGGCAGTTTTAGGAATGTCCGAGTCCTTCACTCGGATTTGGTGATATCCCGATCGTAAGTCGATTTTTGAGAAGACTGAGGCTCCACGCAGCTGGTCAATTAAATCATCAATCCTAGGCAGTGGGTATCGATTCTTGATTGTGAGTTTGTTGAGCTGTCGATAATCTATACAAAGTCTCAAGCTGCCATCCTTCTTCTTAACAAGTAGCACAGGTGCGCCCCATGGTGACACGCTTGGTCTAATGAACTGCTTCTCAAGTAACTCATCCACTTGTTTCTTCAACTCGACCAATTCAGTTGAGGACATTCTGTAGGGTGCACTGGAGACCGGTTCGGCTCCAGGGATCAAGTCTATAGAGAATTCAACTTCTCTATGGGGAGGTACACTCGGGACGTCCTCTGGGAACACTTCTGGGAATTCGCAGACAACCGGAATTTCGTTCACTAGGGGCTCATTCTCATCTTTGGTTAGACAAAGCATCATAAACAGTCGGGTTATACCTAGTGCCGTGCCATCTTCAGTGGGTTGTTCTGGGAAAACTATCTCTCGGTTTCTACAATCTACTAATACCTTATTGGCTGAAAGCCAATCTATTCCAAGCACAATATCAAGACCCTTTAAGGGCATGCAAATCAGATCGAAGGTGAAACTCCGATCATACAACTCAAATGCTACATTTTTACATATGGACGATGTGAACACAGTAGGGCCAGTGGGGCTGGCCACTTCTAGAGTCCGTTTCATAGACACAGTTGGTAGCTTTAACCGTTTCACGCACTCATCAGCTATAAAGAATGGGTAGCTCCCGAATCGAAAACAACATTAAGCGTATTCTTCCACAGTCATGGAGCCCTGTTTTAACTCCATGAACTCCAGCTCTTTTCGACTCCTCACTGTGTCGGGAAAGTATTTGTCTAGGAAGCAGGCCTTGAAATCGTCCCACGTCAGTTGATTGTCATCTTCGGGGAATTGGCTCCTAGCTATCTTCCACCAATTCTCCGCTTCATCTCGTAGCATATACACTGCACATTCCACCTTCTGGGCTTCGGTACAGCGAAGACCCCTAAAAATTCTCTCTAATTCCTGAGTCCACTTGAACGCCGCCTCAGGGTTCCGTCCTCCTAAGAATTCACTCGGCTTCCTCTTCAGGAAGCGGTCCAGCACATGGCCATCCTCAGGATGAGTTTGGCCTTGCCTTTCAAACACATCAGCAAAGCGTTGGAATGCTGTGGCTATAGCCTCCATACTTTGACGATGCGCCATTCCTTATCCTGAAATTGACATTTAAGGATAAGTACACGGAGCCACTTACTACCGATCTAGTTATTAGTCTAACAATTAATAACTTAGCACATTATGCCATCTCTATATATATATATATATTATAATAAACAATCAATAGGACCAGGAGGGGCAACACCCTCCTATCCGCAAGCCAATATCAATCAGGTTCAGCCAATATCACAACAATTTCAACCATTCAATCAAAGACACAAACACCACCGCTTACACTTGGTAAGCATACTTTGGCCTTGGACTTTTCGGTCCGCTCTGATACCAAAATATAACACCCTAATTATCTACAACTAATAAATCCCAAAATATGAGAAAATTTTTTTTCACAAAAAACAGTCACGTAACATTTGATGAAGAAGGAAGCAGGCAATGGGGAAAACTAAAAACATTCGCGCGCATAAAGCAACCTACAGGGAGGCTAAAAGGGTGAGGCCGGCTCGATGGGCTTATCGTAACGCACCAACACTAGGGCGGATTGCACGATACCGTTTATTCGCTCAGACGGGGTCTGACACCGTCCAGGCGGAGCATAGTAATGCAGCAGCGGATAGAGGAGATTTCGCACTGAGGCTTCCCTTCAAGAAATACTGGTCACTCAACAGGAGGGATAGATAAGGGAAATATGTTAATACATTCACACGTGTAGCATTTGATGAAAAGGCTAAGTTAGAATCATCCTGCTAGGCTAGGCGGGGTATATTCATCTTGGGCGGGCTGTCCTAGCTACATGGGCGAGGTATAACGCCGCCTAAACGAAATCTGCATAACGCCTCTTTAACACAACTACAAGGTAATTTTCCTCCATCGGGTATGGTCAAGGGTTCACCAAGTAAATCCTCACACACTCGCCTTTCACTCAGAAAAATATGAAGTTACAGGGTACAAGTGCGATAATAAGTTATGGAAGAAGGAAGAGTCTGAACCTATTCCGCCCAACTCAACTAATTATGATAACGCCTGGGCGGACTTAGCCATAACGCCCAAATCCGGGGTTCAGCACCGGGGTCCGGATTGCGTTAGTATCACAACGGATAGGAAAGGATAATGGTCGATATTTCGCTCGGGTCATTACTCGCTTCAGCGTGAGTTCTCGCGCTTGGGCGGATTGCTTCCCATACTTCAGGCGGGGTACGACTCCGCCCAACGTATCCGACATGAGTCTTTCCTAAGACAATTCTCGGTTCGTTCGGACTTAACTATAACCTGCTCAATCAAACTGTCCCTGCTTATCTATTAAAGCATAATTATAAAACAAGACAGCACTTAGCATCACACACACAAAACCATACATCCATATGTACATAAGAGTGTATATTAATATTTACAAATGCAAAATCAAACTTCTTCTTGTTCATAAGGTTCGATTCATTCACAAAAAAAAACATTAACATCCGGTATGAGCTAGTCCGGGCTTTATCTAACAACGCCTCAATTAAACCTTCGAAATGCGTCAGCACTCCGCCCAGCATTCCAGCTCTGATTCTGATCCTCCTCACGAGAGACATTCACTGAAAATTGCCACTGCAGGGGTGAGCTTTTACATGTATAATGATACTCACAGACTCGGTATCAGCGTCAGTACACGCTCCTGCTATCATTCGTCCTTTTTCAAGTAACCAAGTTCATACAATTCAAACAACATTCATAATACGCATAATTCACAGAGTTTATTCCACATCAATATATATTCATGCATTCAAAATCATACACATGCACATATATAGATTTACACATCACCACAATCAGCCTTATTTCTATATGTATGCACGCGGATCCGACTCGGGAAAAGACTCTCAGTTACAGCCCCTTTTTCTTTTGGCCCCTCGTCCCTCAGCTCTTACCAGGTGGCACCGGCCCCTCACGGCGTCTCGAGACTCACTTCTCTAGCTCCAACGGCTACCACGAGCCCTATTGGGATCTAGCCAGGGTTGGTAACTGGAAGTCATTTCCCTTGGGGTTCTTGACCTTCCATGGGTCACCCCACTCTTACTCATGCAACTAACACATTTATCATTACTCATCATCGCGCCTTGAACACCTTACCATAGTCATTAAGTAAGAACGGATATCTCCCATTATTCATCATCATTCAGTCAGTCACACCCGCGCATGATACAGTCGATCATCAGACTAACAACATTGAGCAATTCAATTAAGAACATGCACATACACATTTTTCATAGTGACAACAAAATAGACCCATCATTATCATCCACGAGCAAACTACGCCATCGTCACGAAGATCACCATCAAAATCTCAAATCATGCATCAGTTTTAGTAATTGTGAACACATGCATACATGCACAGCATCAGTTCTAATGAATTATAAAAACATGCACACACACACACTTGGCAGTACGTTCATCCGGTACCGTTCTTAGACCATGCATTTGACATGCAAGCGCCCCCTACCTTTAGAAGAACCTCAGAAACCTCTTTCCGTTCTCGTCGTTGGGTCCGATGTCCTTCTCCTGGTTCGTCCGGTCTTCTTTGGCTTTGTCGTATTCTGCGCCTGATTCTGGGATGGAGCGTAGTCTGTTCTTCAGTACTGGAATCAAGATCTCCAGGAGCGAAGAGTGAGATGGAAGAAGAAGAATGAAGACGAAGAGAGAAAACAGAGGATGAAGTGACGGAGAAAGAGTCTAAAGAAATAGCGAGAGTGTTTTTCACCAAGGCTCACGCTTATATATATATACATATGTGCATGCGCACAGCAAAAGCAAGAGTGGGATGGGAGAGTGCGTGCCCGTCAGTCACGCGCACTCCACCTCATCCCCTGTCCGCCACCATTTTAATATTTTAATGGCTTAAACTCACTTAGTTAAATGCACTTAACAGTTATTTCTAGTTGAAATCAAGTCTTAATGGTTCATTCTTTATTCAGCATTAAATTTTAAAACGGGGATGTTACACTAACCCCTAAAAACCTAAACCTAAAACCCTAAACCTAAAACCCTAAACCATAAACACTAAACCTTAAACCCCAAACCCTAAACCCTAAAAGCTAAACCCTAAACCCTAAAGCCTAAACTATAAGCCCCAAACTCTAAACCATAAACCCTAATGCTTAAACCCTAAACTCCAAACCCTAAACTGTAAACCCTAACCCCTAAACCAAACTGCTAAACCTCAAACCCTAAATTCTAAACCATAAACCATAAACCATAAACCATAACCCTTTAACCCTAATCTTCAAACAAAAAACCTTAATATGTAAACCTTAAACCATAACCTCAAACCCTAAATCATAAACCCCAAACTATAAACCATAAACCCCAAACCCTAAAGCCTAAGCCATAAACCCAAAACCCACCCAAACCCAAACCCTAAACCCCAACCCATAACCCCTATACCCTAAACCCCAACTCTAAGCACTAAACCCTAAACTTTCAACCTTAAACACCAACCATAAACCCTAAACCAAGAACCATGAACCTTGAACCCTAAACCCTAATCCCTGAACCCTAAACCCCAAACCCTAAACCCCAAAGCCTAAACCCCAAACTGTAAACCATAAACAATAAACTATAACCATAAACCACAAACCCTAACCCCTAAACCCTAGACCCTAAACCTTAAACTATAAACCCTAAATCCTAAACCCTAAACCTCAAACCCTAAACCATAAACCCCAAACCACAAACTATAAACCCTAAACCCTAAATAACAAACCCAAAACCCTAAAAACCTAAACCTAAACACTAAACCATAAAAGCTAAACCCTAAATCCTAAACCCTAAGCCCCAAACCCTAAACCCTAAATCCTAAACCCTAAGCCCCAAACCCTAAACCCTAAACCCTAAACCTAAAAACTAAACCCTAAACCCTAAACCCTACACCCTACACCCTACACCCTAAACCCTTAAAAGCTAAACCCTAAACCATAAACCCTAACCCTGACACCCAAACCCCTAAACCCTAAACTCTAAACCCCAACCCCTAAACCATAAATCCAAAACCCAAACCCCTAAGCACTAAACCTTAAATCCAAAACACCAACCGTAAACCTTGAAGAATAAACACTAAACCCTAAACCCCAAACCCCAACCAATAAATCCCAAACCCTAAACCCTAAACCCCAAACCCTAAACCATAAACCTTAAACCCTAAACCCTAAACCTTAAACCCTAAACCATAAATACTAAACATTAAACCCTAAACCCAAAAACCTAAAAGCTAAAACCCAAACCTGAAACCCCAAAAACTAATCCCTAAACCACAAACCCCAAAACCTAATCCCTAAACCACAATCCCCAACCCCTAAACCTGAACTGTTAAACCTTAAACCCTAATCCTAAACCATTAAGCATAAATCATAAACCATAAACCCTAATCTTTAAACCATAAACCCTAATCTATAAACCCTACACCCTAATCCCTGAACCCTAAACCCTAAACCATAAAGCATAAACCCCAAACCCTAAACCCTAAACCTAAACCCTATACCCCAAATACTAAACCCTAAACCCTAAACCCTAAACCCTAAACCGTAACCCATAAACCCCAACCACTAAACCCTAAATCCTAAACCATAAACCATAATCCATAAACAATTAACCCTAAACACTAATCTTCAAACAATGAACCTTTATCTCTAAACCCTAAACCCTAAACGATAAACCCTAAACCCTAAACCCCAAACACTAAACTCTAAACGATAAACCCTAACCCTAAACCATAAACACTAAACCCTACACCCGTAACCCCAACCCCTAAACCCTAAACCCTAAACGCTAATCTTCAAACCATAATCCCTAATCCCTAAACCCTAAACTATAAACCCTAAACCATAAACTATAAACCCAAAACCCTCAACCTTAAACCCTTAACCCTAAACGCTAAACCAGAAACCACAACCCCTACACCCTACACCCTAAACCCCAACCCTAAAACTTGAACCATGAACACTAAACTCTTAACCCTAAACACTAACCCCTAAACCCTAAACCCTAAACCCTAAACCCTAAACTCCTACCCCTAAACCCCTAAACCCTAAACCCCTAAACCCTAAACCATAAACCCTAAACCCAAAACCCCAAACCATAAAGGACAAATCCTAACTCTAAACTGTAATCCCTAAAGGATAAATCCCAACTCTAAACCGTAAACCGTAAACCGTAAACCCTAATGCTTAACCCCTAAACCCTAAACCTTAAACCCTAAACCGTAAACCCCAACCCCTAAACCAGAACCGCTAAACCTTAAATCCTAAATCATGAACCATAAAACATAAATCATAAACCATAAACCCTAAACCCTAATCTTTAAACAATAAACCTTATTCTCTAAACCCTAAACCCTAATCCCTAAATTCTAAAATATAAACCCTAAACCCTAAACATCAAACACAAAACCCTAAACCCTAAACCCCAAACCTCAATCCCTAAACCCTAACCCTTAAACCATAAACCCTAAACTGCTACCCCCAAACCCCAAACCCTAAACCCTAAACCATCAACCGTAAACCCTAAACCCCAAACCATAAACCATAAACCCTAAACAACAAACCCTAAACACTAAATCCTAAACCCAATCCCTAAAACCCTAAACCTTAAACCTTAAACTCTAAACCTCAAATCCTAAACCCTAAAAGCTAAACCCTAAACCTCTAAACCCTATCCCTAAAACTCTAAACCATAAACCCTATCCCTAAAACTCTAAACCGTAAACCCTAATCCTTAAAAGCTAAACCCCAAACCCTAAACCCTAAACTGTAAACCCTAACCCCTAAACCCGAACCGCTAAACCTTGAACCCTAAATCCTAAACCATCAACCACAAACCATAATCCCTACACCCTAAACCCAAACCCTAAACCCAAACCCTAAACTATAAACCCCAAAACCTAAACCATAAACCCTAAACCCTAAACATAAACCATAAATCGTAAACTCTACACTCTAATCTTCAAACAATAAACCCTAATCTCTAAACCCTAAACCCTAATCCCTAAACCATAAACTATAAACCATAATCCCTAAACCCTAAACTATAACCCCTAAAACCCTAAACCTTAATCCCTAAACCCTAAACAATAAACCTTAAACCCTAAACCCCAAACCCTAAACCCTAAAGGCTAAACCCTAAACCATAAACCCTACACCCTAACCCCCAAACTCTAAACCCTAAACCCCAATGCTTAAACCTTAAACCTAAACCCTAAACCCTAAACCCTAAAACCTAACACCTAAACCCGAACCGCTAAACCTTAAAACCTAAATCCTAAACCATAAACCATAAACCCTAAACCCTAAACCTGAAACCCCAACCCCTAAACCCTAAACTCTAAACCCCAACCCCTAAACCCTAAATCCAAAACCCAAACCCCTAAGCACTAAACCCTAAACAATAAAACCTAAACACAACCCTAAAACTTGAACCATGAACCCTAAACCCTTAACCCTAAACGCTAACCCCTAAACCCCAAAGCCCAACCAATTAATCCTAAACCGTCAACCCTAAACCATAAACCGTACACCCTAACCCAAAATGACAAACCCTAACCCTTAAAACCCTAACCTTAAACCCTTAGCCCTAAAAACTAAATGCTAAACCCTAACCCCAAACCCTAAACCCAAACTACTAAACCTTAAACCCTAAATCCTAAACCATAAAACATAAACCATAAACCATAAACCCTAAACCCTAATCTATAAACAATAAACCCTAATCTCTAAACCCTACACCCTAATCCCTAAACCCCAAATGATAAACCTTAAACCCCAAACCCTAAACCGTAAACCGTAACATATAAACCTTAACCGCTAAACCCTAAACCCTGAACCTTAAAGACTAATCTTCAAACAATAAACCTTAATCTCTGAATCCTAAACCCTAATAAATAAACCCTAAACTATAAAGCCTAAACTTTAAACTATAAACCTCAAGCCCTAAACCCTAAACCCCAAACCCTAAACCCTAAACCCCAAACCCCAAACCCCAAACCCTAAACATTAAACCCTACACCCAAACCCCAAACCCCAAACCCTAAACACTAAACCCTACACCCAAACCCTAACCCCTAAACCCTAAACCCTAAACCATTAACCTTAAACCCTAAACCATTAACACTAAACCCTAATCTTTAAACAATAAACCCTAATCCCTAAACCCTAAACTATAAACCTTAAACCATAAACCATAAACCCCAAACCCTAAACCCAAAACCCCAAACCCTAAACTCCAAACCCTAAACGCTAAACCCAAAACCCCAACCACTAAAGCCTAAACCCCAACCCCTAAACCCTAAATCCAAAATCCCAAACCCTAAGCACTAAACCCTAAACACCAACCCTAAACCTTGAACCATGAACACTAAACCCTTAACCCTAAACGCTTACCCCTAAACCTAAACCCCAAACCCCAAACCCTAATCCCTGAAACATAAACTCGAAACCCAAAACCCCAAACTGTAAACCATAAACCCTAAAGGACAAATCCTAAACGCTAAACCTGATGAGGTATTTTTCATATATTGGAATGAAGAGTTCAATAAAAGAGAATCAACTTTGTATAATATGAACTCAATGGAATGCTTGTGCCAAGTTTAAACACATAAGTTGTAATACAGTATAGTTGTCATTCCACTAGGGAGATGTTAGAATAAAGATCTTAGTTTTGAATTGATTAGACAGGATGTTCTTGTTTTGTTTTGTTATGAATGATGTTGAATGAAAAAATGAATAACTAATAAAATTTGCAAAAGATACAGTGAATGGTTTTTGAGAGAAATCAATTTTGTAAAACAGGGATTGGCTTCATCACATCTTCACCTTCTGTAAGTTGCATAAGTTTTTATATAAGTAAATCGAAAAGATAATTTCTACGTCACAATCACAGTCATTTGTATCGATCCCTCGACTATAAAATTCATAAGAATGATTTCAAACCGCTGATCCCTCAGTCACTTTGAAATCATCCCAGCATTATCGATCGATTATTTTGACGTTTATTGTGTTAGACGCCATCCCTGGCTACCTACTCATAATAAGTATTTCTTTTGGATCTGCTTTCAAAAGTCACTTCCCAGCATACTTGAGAAAACTTAAAACAAGAAAATAGTGATCAAGTACTTTCAGGCATTAAACGCAGAAGGAAATACATAAACTCTTCAAATCTCATTACTAAATAAAAACTTACAACAGCATTACTTTAGTATTGAATAGATTACAGCCAATCCCATAAGGGAGTTTAGCTACTCATGCTTTGCATTTTCACCTTTAAAATATGAATACAGAAAATAATGAAGAAGTTTAGATTAAGAAGGGAAATACAAGGGATGAATCTGATGCTTGATGTCCTATTTTCTGCTTGATTTATAGGAGTTATGGTTCAGCTTCCCTTGCCACTTGCATAGACCCCATGAAGGAATATTCAGAGACATACAGAAACACGAGAAAATGGTTAAGTTGGCATCGCAACATTTGTGAATATTAAATTAAAAATCCCATACTGCATGAGTCACGCTTGAGCTTGATGGTCACGCTCAAGCGTGGAAGGTCTTGATGCTCACTGTTTGCTTCTCGCTTAAGCTAAGAATAGCCACACTTAAGCGTGTGCTTGTTGTGTAGAATGTTCAACTCACGCTCAAGCCACGCTCAGCCTCGCTCAAGCGCGTTCGGGTTCACGCTTGAGCGTCCCCTTATCACGCTCAAGCGTGGGGGGGTCTGATGCTACTTGCTTTCTTTTAATCCATGCCCAGGGTCACGCTTAAGCGAGCTCGGGCTCACGCTTAAGCGTGAAATGCTGCTGTTGTGTTCTTCAATTTCGTTTGAGCGCAAGGGCAACGTAGGCCTTCTGTTTCTTCTCCAACTTGTCACGCCCAAGCTATCAGTTTGCGCTCAAGCACGTGGCGTCTTTACGCTCAAGCATGCAGTATGCCACGCTCAAGCGTGCCTGCTTGTTGCTTTAGTGCTTCTTGGTTTTTTTTGTAAGGCTTTTAACAACTTTCTTCAATGATTTTGATAATTCAAGATTCTTTACACAATACACTATTTTTAATCAAAATCATGCTCAATTATTTACTAAATCAGTTAAGTTCCTTTCAAAAAATGAGTTTAATTGAAGCATGAAATCAATGCAAAATAAGCACTTATCAAACTCTCCCCAACCTAGATTTTTGCTTGTCCTCAAGTAAAAGAAGTTTTGAAAAGGGAATCAAACATTCAATAAGATCAACTTCTGTTGCAGACAAAATTTTAAAAGACAATAATCTGAGTTTATGTTTAGGCAAATGATCTCCTTAATACCAATTCTTTAAAATGTAATACACCATTAATTTTGTTTATAAAGCAGGTAACCAATTGCTGTAAGAATAAAGAACTCTCATTATTTTTCACCAGGTGGGTATGTTACACATTCATCATAAGAACTGCCTAATTAACATTGCCGGTCATTTCTAATCAAAATCAATTCATAAGATAAGTAAGGATCAAAAGGTCTTTTCAAGGTTGTAATGAGGCTGGGCTATTAAGAATTCTTGGTTTTCTTGAGTTCAAAGTGCATGCATGGAGAAGAAGAAGAGCATATGTTCTGAGTTTTTTTAAACTTTTATGAGGCTTCTTCTTTTATGCAACTGAATTCTTTGTTCTTTTTCTAGTTCTTTGTTTTGGAGAACTTTTATTTCTTTTTCAGCCTCAGTTTCTTTTATCACCTTTTGAAAAAATTGTTTTATGCTCTTTTCATAAAATTTTGAAGAATGCTGATAAGGTAAGATTTTCTCATGCTTGGTTTAGGGTGTTCGAATAAAATTTTTTGGCTCAAAATGGCTACAAAAATTAGAATATTTTTAAAGGGTAGCTTTTTGGCTCTGAGCTTATTTTTATTTTCAAAATTGCCTTTATCATTTCCCTGCTTAATTTCTTATAAACTGTTAATCAAAAAATCAGGCAATGCTTATTCGACAAATTCTCATGAGACTCTCACTGTTTAGATTTCTCACTTCTCACCAGGATATAAGGCTATTTCCATATTCTAACAAAAAAGGGTTCAAGCATGTAAACAATCAAGAGTACATTCATTTCATTTCCTTGGTTCTTAATTCAGCCATTTTGCCCTTTTTTCTTTTAAATTCAATGTTACTGTCTAAAATTATTTTTCTGCTTAGAAACTTTTCTTTTAAAAAGTTAAATCTTGGTTGGGTTTTTCAAAAATGTTACAGTTGCCAGCATTAAAATAAACAACAGAAAAAAATATCACAAACAATTCCAAAGCATGCTGCAGTAATATCAACTAAAAGAGTTCAAAGAAAAACTATATAATGTCAGTTAGAAAGAAAACTTAAAGTAGCAAATTAAACCAATTATAAACTAAAGCATTAAAATTCATCACTTATCCTCAGAGGAATCTTCTTCTGCTCCCTGGTTTCTTTCTGGAGTTTGCTGTGAGGAAGGTCCTGGCCTCTCTTGTGCAGTCTCACCCCCTCCCACAAAAGGAGGCCTGTCCCTAGGCCAAGCAATGAGGGCTTCAAATTGGGCGGGGTGCATCCAAGGATTGGGTTGTCCTACAGGGATGCTGTGATATAGGCCATTATGAATATGCATCAAACCTCTATGATCAGCATTTTGCTGTGCCAGAAGGTGGTTGAGTTGGATTTTTAAGAGGTGAATGCCTTGTAAAATCATGGCGGTTTTTGTGCTGAGAGGCGCAGGAGTAGGTTTTGGTCCTGCCTGTGGTGGTGCTGGCTGTGGCTGTTGCTGGGCTTCATGTGTGCTGTAGAATCGCTCGATGAAGCGTTTATCTATAGATGGCTTGATAGGTTTGAGGTCTTGAACCTCAATCCCATGTGCTGCATAAAAGTCAGTAATAAAAGTAGGGAAGCCCAGACTTCCTTTTACCTTCTGGCCTGCCTGAGAATATTTTTGGTCAGCAACCATAAATTTGTGAATTTCATCAGAGAGTATTTGGGCCAGATCAATGGAAATGTCATCTTATAAAATGCAGTATAATAAATAACACCTGCTGAAAATTAGATCAGACACATGGGCATTAGGTGTTATGTTAGCAAGCAAAAAGGACGTCCATACTTGAGAGATGGAGGTCATGTCTTTTCTTAGAACCCGTAGTAGGTTCTCTCCTTGCCCCCTCTGAAAGTGATGCCCTGGAATACATATGGCTGCTTCAAGATCACTCGTGGCAATGAGTTGGTTTCTTGCAAGCATGGTAGCATATTCACATATCTCTCATTCTCCTAGGTTCATAATGCTTCCTAAGTAAAAATTGATTTCATCCCTATCATAGGAGAGCCAAGTTCCCCTCACATATGTCTTTCTATCTCCTGCTCCATCCCTTGTCCAAGCATTAACATAGAATTTTCTGACAATTACTGGGTCATACTTGTCTCTTGGGTAGCATATCTTCAACCAATTTCTCCTCCGTATAACTTGTAGAAAGTCATCATAATCTCCCAAGGCCAAATCCACCTTTCGTTCTGGTATGAAGGTCCAGTTGGAGATGTCCTCATAACGTTTACTCTTTTCCTTGTTTCTAAATTTTGGGGCATTGTCTTGGTCATTAGTGTGTTGCCTCTATCCTTTATTTCTTCTGGAACTTCTTGCTGTTGAAGTGGTTGGAGGGTGATTAGGTGCAGTCTGCTTAGTTCGTGCCATCTGTAATCACATATCAAGGAAAAGAATGTAGTGTGACATTACAAGTACATAATCCTCTCAACAAGATAACAGAGCATTTTTAGTCCTAAGGCTAAGCATTAAGGAGAGCCATTTCGTAATAAGTATGCTTATCATGCAAACCAAATACTTTCCAGGACATTTTACGAACACTTAACATGCATTGCAAAGAATTTGAAGTATAATAGTACTGATTCTTTTCTAAACATCCCAAAAAATAATTAACTTCAGATCATATAGGCATACAGTAGGACTGAAAAGAAAATGGTTACAGAGTTCAATGCATGCATTCTGAAAATGAGTCTCATTTCTTATATGATGCACTAAAAAAGAGAGAGAGAGTCTAGTGGTCACCTGAGAGAAGCAAAGAGTGATGTAGCAGAGAGAAGATATACTTAGTTTCAATGAAATACAGTAAAATGTACCTTGTGAAATGAGAGGGTAAGGAACAATTAATGAGAGGGGATGGTCGGTTACAAAACTTGTAGAGTCAGGAGAGGTAATGGACAGTTATTAGAGTGGAAGAGTTAATGGGCAGTTACAAAATATTCTATTTATTAGCATCAGGGGCCATTTTGAATTTCTCGCTCAAGTGTAGGCATATCACGCTTAAGCGTGGTCGACCAATGGGTGTACATTTGAGCGTTTAAATTCGTCTCGCTTAGGCGCTCTCACTGTCGCTTAAGCGTGCATGCCTTGATGCAGTATGTACTTCCTTGCTTAAGCGTATTGCCATTCGCCCAAGTGAATATAAATGAAAATCCAATCAGTTGTTTGCACGCCTAAGCGTGTGTCTGTCACGCTTGAGCGTGATATTCATAATTGGTACGTGATGCTTCTCGCTTAAGCGTGAAGTATTCTTGCTTTAAGCATGGCAGTTTTTTAATTATTCTCGCTTAAGCGCAACAGATCACGCTTAAGCATGATCGGGTTTATTTTAAAAATTCCCTTTGTATTGTTGCCACGCTTAAAGAGTGAGTCCTTCGCTTAAGCTTGATATGGATAGTGTATGGCTCACCTTGGCTCGCTTGAGCGAGTACATCCAGCGCTTGAGCATGGGATATATGAGACATGACTTACTTTGTCTCGCTTAAGCGAGAGTCTTCACGCTTGGGCTAGATGTTTTCCTGATGCTCTCCTAATCTGTTTAAGCATACCTTTTTACTTTTGCTTCTTTGAACAGATTCAGCTTGACCATATTCTTTAGCTCCAGTTATGTTTGTCTTTGTTTGAAACTTGATTTTTTTTGTTTGGATTTCTCTTGATGAGTGACCTACAAAATGAACAGAAACTTTAATAATATTTAAAGTAAAATTCTCATGAAAAGAAAGCATAAAAGATTGGGTTGCCTCCCAATGAGCACTTGTTTATCGTCTTTAGCTTGACGTCTGAGTTTGATCATGGATCCTTCAGTAGAATATTGGTGGTGACCTTCTCCACCTCTCCTCCTAGATAGGGCTTTAGTTTTTGTCCATTCACAACCCAAGTTCTTTCAGACTTAGGGTCCTGTAATTCAACAGCCCCATAAGATTTCACCTCCTTCACAATAAAGGGTCCTGACTATTTAGATTTGAGTTTTCCTGGAAACAGTTTCATCCTTGAGTTGAAAAGAAGATCAGACTGTCCTTGGTGAAAATTTCTCTTCATGATGTGCGTATCATGGTAAGCCTTCATTTTATCTTTATAAATCCTTGATGAGTCATAAGCCTGATTCCTCTATTCTTCTAACTTGTGCATCTGGATTTTCCTCTCTTCAGCTGATGCCCTTGGGTCATAGTTGAGTGCTTTCATTGCCCAAAATGCTTTATGTTCAAGTTCTACTGGAAGATGGCAATGTTTTCCATACACCAACTGATAAGGTAAAAATCCAGTTGGTGCCTTATACGCTGTTCTATAGGCCCATAGAGCGTCGTCTAGTTTCAACGACCAATCCTTTCTACTTTGACTAATTGTCTTCTCTAGTATCCTCTTAATTTCTCTATTGGATACTTCTACTTGGCCATTAGCTTGCGGATGGTAAGGGGAGGTTACTTTGTGCTTGACTCCATAATGTTCTAGGCATCGTTGGAGTTGGGTGTTGCAGAAATGAGAGCCTCCGTCACTTATCAATACTCTTGGAGTGCCAAACCTGCTGAAAATGTGTTTCCTAAGAAATTTGATTACAGTCTTGGCATCAGCTTTAGTACATGCCATGGCTTCTACCCACTTTGAGACATAGTCTATTGCCACAATAATGTATTCATTTGAAAATGATATTGGTAGTGGCCCAATAAAATCTACGCCCTAGCAATCGAAGACTTCTATTTCCAAGATGGTGGTTAGTGACATCTCTTGTCTTCTTGATATGCTACCTGTCTTCTGACATGCATCACATTGCTGCACAAAAACATTAGCATCTTTAAACAATGAAGGCCAATAAAAACCTGATTAGAGGATTTTAGCTGTTGTCCTTTCCCCATTAAAGTGTCCTCCATAGGGTGAGCTATGGCAGTGCCATAAGATGCTGTTAGCTTCTTCTTGGGACACACATCTCCTCAAAATATGGTCTAATCTAAGTTTAAATAGGTAAGGATCGTCCCATATGAATTGTTTTGCATCTTTCAAAAAAATTTTCTTCTGTTGCCATGAAAGATCATCAGGCAATACTCCAGCAGCCTTAAAGTTTGCCATGTCTACAAACCATGGCCTTTCTTTCATCATTAGTAGCTTTTCATTAGGAAATTCTTCCTTCACCTCAGGTTGGAGTAATATGACTTCCTGATTGACAAGACGGGACAAGTGATCTGCAATAAAATTTTCGCTGCCCTTTTTGTCTTTGACTACTAGGTTGAATTCTTACATCAGCAAGATCCATCTAATTAGCCTGGGCTTAGAATCAGGTTTATTCAGCAGATATTTAATAGCAGCATGGTCAGTAAAAATAGTGATTTTGGAACCAATCAGATAAGGTCTAAATTTTTCCAGGCCATACACTATTGCTAAGAGTTCTTTTTTTGTTGTTGCGTAATTTGTTTGTGCAGGGTTCAAAACTTTGCTAGCATAGTGTATGACATGAAAAACGTTTGCCTTCCTTTGTCCTAATACGGCTCCAATAGCATAATCACTGGCATCACACATCATTTCAAAGTCTAATTCCCAATCAGGGGCAACTATTACAGGTGCACATGTTAGTCTATGTTTTAAGGTTTCAAATGCATGTAAACAAGAATCGTCAAAAATAAAAGGAGTGTGTTTGTTTAAGAGATTACTCAAAGGCTTTGCAATTTTTGAGATGTCCTTGATGAATCTTCTATAGAATCCTGCATGGCCCAAGAAGCTTCTTACTCCTTTCACGTTCCCTGGTGGTGGTAATTTCTCAATTACTTCTACTTTTGCTTTGTCCACTTCAATGCCTCGTTTGGAGATTTGATGTCCTAACACAATGCCTTCGGTGACCATGAAGTGGCACTTTCCCCAATTTAAAACTAAATTGGTGTCCACACATCTTTTCAGTACTATGGTCAAATTCTTCAAACATTGATCGAATGATGGACCAAAAACAGAGAAATCGTCTATGAAGACCTCAATGCATTTTTCCACCAAATCAGAGAAGATAGCTAGCATACATCTTTGAAATGTTGCAGGAGCATTACATAACCCAAAGGGCATTTTCCTGTATGTAAACACCCCAAAAGGACATGTAAATGCTGTTTTTTCTTGATCTTCTAGTGCAACTGCTATCTGGTTGTAGCCTGAGTAACCATCCAGAAAGCAATAGTATGCTTGTCCTGCAAGTCTTTCCAGCATTCGATCCATGAAGGGTAGAGGAAAATGATCTTTCCGGGTTGCAGTGTTCAGTTTTCTGTAGTCGATACACATCCTCCATCTTGTGACTGTTCTTGTAGGGATCAATTCATTTTTTTCATTTTGTATGACAGTGATTCCTCCTTTCTTTGGAACAACCTGCACAGGACTTACCCAAGAGCTATCAGAAATTGGATAAATTATACCAGCTTCTAGTAATTTAATTACCTCCCCTTTCACTACTTCCTTCATGGTTGGATTCAAGCGTCTCTGTGGCTGAGCAATTGGTTTAAATTCTTGTTCCATGTAAATGTGATGCGTACAGTAGGCTGGGCTTATTCCTTTCAAATCTTCCAGTCTCTATCCAATTGCTGTTGAGTGCTCTTTCAAGACTTGAATCAATTGCCTTTCTTCTGTACCTGTCAATTCCTTATTATTAATAATAGGTTTTTGGTTATCATCATCAAGAAAAACATATTTCAAATGTGAAGGTAAGGCTTTTAACTCCACTTTTGGTAGGACAACTTCTTTTGTCTTCTCTGACAACTTTTCATAATGAACTTCTTTTTGAATGTCATGCTTGTCCTCCTTCGAGTTTCCCCCGTCCATTGTTCTATTTACTTCAACGTTTAGCTCACCTAGTGGATCTTTGTTGAGCCATTCACTGGTTTGTTCTCTAATGGCTTCTTCTTCAATGTCAATTTTGAAGCACTGTTGCTTTTCCTTTGGATACTTCATTGCATCAAACACATTCAAGTTTACTTCCTCATCTTGCACTCTTACCTTTAGTTTTCCATCGTCCACATCAATAATTATTTTTGCGGTTTTCATGAAGGGTCTTCCCAGGATGAGAGGCACTTCTGCATCTTCTTCAATATCCATTATGACAAAATCTACAGGAAATACGAACTTGTCAACTCTTACCAGCACATCCTCAGCTATGCCATATGGAAACTTCATAGATCGATCAGCAAGTTGGAGAGTCATCCGTGTTGGCTTCACCTCAAGATCTCCAATTCTTTTCACCATTGAGAGGGGCATTAGGTTAATGCTTGCTCCCAAGTCTAAGAGTGCTTTTCCTACTGTAAAGTACCAATAGTCACTGGGATTGTGAAACTTCTGGGGTCTTTTATTTTTTGTGGTAGTGCTTTTTGAATGATGGCACTGCATCTTGCGGCGAGTTCCATTGTTTCTTTGGAAAATCTTTTCTTTTTTGTTAACAGCTCCTTCATGAACTTTGCGTAAGTTGGCATTTGCTCCATGGCTTCCACAAAAGGTATGTTTATTTGCAACCTTTTGAAGATATCCATAAATCTTGCAAATTGCCTCTCCTTGTCTATTTTTGAAGGGTTCTTTGGATACGGCAAACTTTTCAGTTGTGGTGCCGGGTCGTCCACCTTCTTCTTCCCTTCTTTTATTTCTTTTTTTCTTTTTCAACTTCCTCCTTCATATGTACATCTTCAATTTTTTTATTTTTCTTTTCACTAACTTCCTTTTTTGTTTCTTTTTCAAAATTTTCTTCCACTTCCACCTTGTCACCCTCTTTTTGTTGTCCAATGACCTTCCCACTTCTTGTTGTGATTGCTTTGCATTGCTCATTCGGATTTGGGTGTGTATTGGCTCCAAATTGAGAGTTATGATGCTCTACGATTTGACGAGCCAGTTGCCCCACTTGAGTCTCTAGGTTTCTTATTGAAGCATCATGTTTTTCTGATTGGTGATTGAGACTTGCATGAATTTTTCTAAAGTGTCCTCTAGTTTTGATGTCCTTTCTGTCTAGGAAGGGCCTTGCTGATAAGGTTGTTGTCTGTTGGACGTGCTTGCTTCTTGCTTCCATCCACCATTTTGACTATTTCTCCATCCCTGTGAAAAATTGTTAGAGTAAGCATTGTTATTGAAGTTACTCTGCTTACCTTGGTTATTCATATATAGGATGGATTGGTCTCCTTGCTCTCCTTGACAGTGTCCATTCTGATGTTCTCCTCCATAAAAGTCACATCTCATTTGTGCTTGTTGGTTTCACATAGAGGATTATACAGCATGTAGTTGTTGAGGGAGTTTTGCCATTTGCTGTGTCAGAGCTTCAATTTGTTGTGTCAAAATTTTGTTTTGGGCCAAAATGGCATCTGTTGTATTGAGTTCCAACATTCCCTTCTTTTGGACTTATGTTCTGTCATGCTGAGCTTGGTAATCTGTGGATGATAATGCTTCAATAATCCTTGTAGCTTGCTCTGCATCCACTGTCATCATGGTTCCTCCAGCTGCTACATCCAGTATCATTTTGGTATCTGCTTTAAGTCCACTGTAGAAGATATTCAATTAGGCAATATCTTCTAAGCCATGGTTTGGGCATCTTCTTAGGAGAGATTTGAAACGTTCCCATGCCTCGCAAAAGGGTTCATCATGGCTTTGTTTAAATGTTGTAATATCTGACTTAGCCTTGATAAATCTAGATGGTGGGAAAAATCTGTGTAGGAATTTCTCCTCCACTGTGTCCCAGCTGTTCAGGCTTTGATTTGGGTACGACTAGAGCCATTCTTTAGCTTTACCTGCAAGAGAGAAAGGAAACAATCTTAGATATGCTGCTTCAACTACTTCATGTTCAAAGCCCATTGTTCCTACTAATTCATAGAATGTGGCCAAGTGAGTGTATGGATCTTCACTGGACATTCCATGGAATTGATGGGAACTAATTAAACTAAGGAAGGCAGGTTTTATTTCTATAGCCCTGATTGTATTTGGTATAACAATGCTTGAGTAGTGTCTAGGTCCTTGTTGTAGGGTGTAATCTCCAAGTGTTCTCCTTGGTGGATTTTGGTTGTTGCTGTTGACATCCATTGTATGAGAAGATGTTTGTCCTACTTGGAAGTTCTGCTTGG